>CM033984.1:1200000-1827500 GCA_019706035.1 Raphanus raphanistrum subsp. raphanistrum
CACCACCACAACGAGCCTGTACATTCTCCTACTGCGCCCAGAACAGCCACTGAACGCATATCATACAGTGACTCATCCAACCCAGAATCAAAAACATCTCTTTCGATCAGTCCACAGCGATAAGGAAGGGTCTCTGAGCAGTGCTTATCTACGTTTTGAACGGTGACAGAGAGGAAGAAACTACATAGTCTAAGTATCGTTGTCAATGATCAGTAGCCGTCTTAGCTCAGTGGTAGAGCGCGTGACTTTTAATCCCGTGGCCGTGGGTTCGATCCCCACAGACGGCGTATATTATCTTTTTTTAACATGATCATTGTTCAGATGACTTTTTACTGATGTTTAAAAACTTTGGTTTTTCATATTTACACCATTTTAGAGACATCATCAATGGGTAAAGAACCAATGAATGCTACAAGAACCCACTCCAAACGCCTTTTCTGCAGAAACGATCAGGAACCCTTTCTCTTTCACAAACATTCTAAAAACTTTATATATCAAGTTCAGGTTCCTATTTTTTAACCATTTGGTTTCGTGAGATGTAACATGTGCTTCAACTGTTTCCAGTCTAGTTTCTTTCTCTTTAACTTCCTTCTCTACTCTCTTCAGATTCAGCGCGAACTCACGGTGTTAGACCAGTCAATAGTTGTGTTTACTGACATAGACTACTGTGACCAGTCGTCAACAAGTGGAATCGAACCCTGGTTTGAGTAGAAAACAACTAGCATAAAAATTGTGTGACCACACTTAAAATGGAATGTCTTCAAAATAATATATTTAATGACTTATAACAGTTTTCTAAAAATCAATATAGATAGTGCTTATAACGATTTCTGGAATATTGCTTGTAACTATTATAGTCAATGTGTTTTTTTCTCTAAAAAAACAAGAGCTCTACTTCTACTATATTCATATCCACTATTTCAATATACAAAACACTAGTGGACTTAATGTGATGGACCGATTGATAAAGTCAAAATATATTAAATTTGGTGTTGTATACAAGTTGGATTGATAGACTGTAGACAGTCGTTGAAGTCGTCGTCGTCCCCTTGGAGAGACAATTTCTCTTATTATACACACCCACGATTATGTATATTATATGTCTTTATAACCAAACAATGCAGCTGTAACCATGTTGCCCATTCACCAGCTAATTAACCAAGAGACGCCAAGGTTAACTAATACGATACAAATTGTTTAAAATCTTCTACAGGCTAAGTGCTAACATAGTAGTTTATTTAACAGTTGATGACGCCGGCAATAGATTAATTAACAAAAGTATTTAACAACAAATTCATTAATTAAGCTTCCACGTACAAACAACATAATGGCGAGTTGCACTTGCACTTGCACGACCCTCGTTCAAATATTTTGGGTTTTTTTTCATCCATTATATAATTTGCTTTTCCCGAGTTGATTATAATTGAATGTTTGAAATTGGATATAATATTCAGAAACTAATTGTTTCAAATGATTGTATACTTTTCGATATACACGAGAATTACGACTGTTAATAAGAGTCGTAATAAATAATAGTAGACGGGCCATGAAGCATTTTCTCGGGTTTTTTTTTTTTTGAACACCAACGTTTTCTCAGCATTTTCTCAGTATAGTATCCAATTGTGACATTATTGCAAGTGTTTTACAAGACAAATAAACCTGAGGAGAAAAGACCATATGTGGACGCTCTGGCAAAAGTAACTGTGAAAAGCGTGTGCAGCTTTTAGAGAAGACGCGGTTAATGCCAAGTCGTGTCGTAAGGTTTTGAACAAGTCGCTGTTGACCGTGAGAGACGCAATGGAGACATTCAAACATTACAGAGTAACAAGACAATATATATTACGTATAGTCAACGCCTTCATATATATAAATATAGACATTTAAGTATCTCTATTATCTCTCTCTCAACACGCCTCCTTGTTTCCTTCTCGGTTTCAGACACAGCCATTGTTGAAAGCTTTTCTTCATTTCTAGCGGTAGATCAAGCAACATGGCAGTAAGTTTCAAAACTCTTTTTGTATCAACACTTCAAATGTTTTATATATCTCCTTTGTTCTCACCTCAAATCTGCACATGTTTAACAATACCTTAAAGTTTGTGGGGATCTTCAGCTTCAAAACTCTATCAAATGATTTGTCTGAACGCCAGAACAGAGATCTGGGTCTATGTTTAATCAGTTGACTTTCGTAATAGTGATTCTTCTTCAGTATTCTACCTGTTCTTTAGTCTATAATAAGAAGCTAGCTCTCAGAGTTCTGATTAGGGATCACGAAGCATATTAGTTTCTTGCACATCAAGTTAGATCTTTTAAATCAGTTTAAAAACTCAAAACCCTTTCGACCAGATTCTCAGAAACAATTATTGACTGCAGAACCGTCCGCACGTTCCAAAGTTTGGGGACTGGAACAACCAAGATCAACCATTCACGGCCGTGTTCGATAACGCGAGGATTAACAAACGAGCAGACTTGTACGAATCTTTAGAGAACTCAGATATCAAAACTCCTCCTCAACCCGCTCCTAGAATTCCACGACCTGAACCACCAAAACCGGCTAGGGAGGGCACACCAAGAGCACCTCCACCAACGGAGAGAAACAGAGTCAGAGCTCCTCCTCCTGATCAGCTCTACGGAGGGGGCAGAGACGGAGGCGGATTATACGGAGGTTATGTAGGTGGAGGTGGATCAGGAAACCAGCAGCCACAAGCTCCTCCTCGTCCCGCACAGGCACAGCCTAAACCCAATCTTAGAGGCGGCAGCAACGGAAGGGTATGACATACATTTACACATTTTACATTAGGGTTTACGTTTTGAGGTGAAAATGTTTAATATGTAGCATGTTTTTTTTAGTCATTTGCGTTTGAAGAGGCATATTGTATAGTTTAATATAAGGGATGCTATTAGTAATTAGTTGGCTTATTACAGTTGTATGATCTGTGAATAATTTATATATGTTAGGGAGGGACGACAATTCCACCATTTCCAGGGTCAGTAGGTTCAGGGGAGAACATGAGTTACACACACATATTCGACCAAGTCAAGGAAGAGAGACGAGAAGGTGCCAGATCCTATGGTAGCACAGCCGGCAATACTCCATCTCGCCCCATCAACGGTCAACGTGAATCTCTCTCCCCAAACTCCTCCAAGGTACTACACATAACCGTCTAGATAATATTTTTGTTTGTAAAAGAACAATCTAGATAATATATATAAGTGTGTATTACTTCAAATTACAATTACTTTGGTATCCATCATGTGTATTAACGTGAAGGAGTATTTGCAGGTCTGCTGCTTTTCATGGTGCAGAAAGGGAAAGTAAATACACTGAAGACAATGTGCACATTCTTGGACATGTCTATTTTTGTCTTATGTGTGTGTTATTTTTCTTTCTTTTCTTTTTTGTAACAAAAGGAGTGATTTTTGTTGTGAACAGCGTTTGGAATAATCACTTTGTCTTCGTGTATTGATTCTCAAATGTGCATACCGTATGTTTAATATTGGTTGCTTGCCTTGTCCTAATCCCGAAGATCCCAAACGCTTCTCATCCCTCGGAGTTCCGGCCTATCTCCTGCCTGAACACCATATACAAAGTGGTGGCCAAGCTTCTGGCTTCCAGACTCAAGGACATTCTCCCGTTGATGATATCCAAATCCCAGTCGGCCTTTCTTCCTGGTCGACTACTAGCAGAGAACGTCCTACTTGCCACTGACTTGGTAAATGGCTACAATAATCAGAACATCTCGCCTCGAGGCATGTTGAAGGTTGACTTGAGGAAAGCATTTGATAGTGTAAGATGGGAGTTTGTTCTTGCATCCCTTAGAGCCTTGGCCATCCCGGAAAGCTACATTAACCTTATCTCGCAGTGCCTCACGACAGCATCATTCTCGGTTTCTGTTAATGGCTCCACAGGGGGCTTCTTCACTAGCACCAGAGGGATTCGACAAGGGGACCCGTTGTCCCCATATCTCTTTGTACTCGCCATGGAATGCTTATCGAGGCTCTTACTTTCGCGATATGAGGAGGGGAGCATTGGCTATCATCCCAGAACAGAGAACCTGAAGATCTCACACTTAATGTTTGCTGATGATGTCATGATCTTTTTTGATGGAAGAGGTAACAGCTTACATGGTATCTCAGAATGTCTGGATGATTTTGCTTCTTGGTCAGGGCTACAGATGAATGCAACTAAGACGGAGCTCTTCACAGCGGGTCTTGACCATAGTGAATCCCAAGCTATTGCTAGCTATGGATTCCCCACTGGTAATCTCCCCATCAGGTATCTTGGTCTTCCTCTCATGAGCCGTAAGTTAAAAATCTCTGAGTATGAGCCTCTAATGACCAACCTAGTCAAGCGATTCCAAGCATGGGCTGTCAAGTTGCTCTCTTTTGCGGGGCGAATGCAGCTTCTCAAGACTGTCATATTTGGATTAATTAACTTTTGGGTCTCAGCTTTCATGTTACCTAAGGGTTGCATTGCAAGCATTGAGTCTCTATGCGCTAGATTTCTTTGGTCAGGTAACATCGACAAGAAAGGAGTCGCAAAGATAGCTTGGACAACGGTTTGTTTACCTAAACAAGAAGGAGGGCTGGGCATTAGAAGCATGCATGTTTGGAACCAGGTCCTAGGCCTGAAGTTCATCTGGCTATTGCTCTCCAACTCCCCCTCTTTATGGGCTGACTGGCACAGGAGTGTGCACCTTACGGGTCCCTCTTTCTGGACAATTGAGCCTGCTCAAACAGACTCATGGACATGGAAGAGAATTTTAAAGCTGAGGCCTCTTGCTCTGCAGTTTTCAAAGATGGTTGTGGGTAACGGTGCAAACACAAGTTTCTGGTTTGATGTTTGGACCCCCTTTGGCCAGTTAATTAATTTTATTGGAGCGGGGGGTCCGCGAGCTTTGCGTGTTAGGAAGGAGGCAAGGGTAGCAGATGTGATCAACGACTCTCTATGGGCACTGCCTAATCCGAGATCTGATCAGGAAGTGCAACTACACACTTACTTAACTACTCTTCCTCTTCCTCTACCTATGGAGATCGATGATGTATTTGAATGGAAGGTGGCTGATTATCCTTTGAATGTATTTAACTCGCAGGTTACTTGGGAGGCTTTGCGTCCAAGACAACCATTACAAGACTGGCACGACATAGTCTGGTTCAAAGGAGCAGTCCCTAAACATGCTTTCACTATGTGGGTTACCAATTATGATCGGCTGCCAACGCGGAGTAGGCTTGCTTCTTGGGGGCTTCCGATTCATGTCTCCTGTCCCTTTTGCAACTCGACACCAGAAACCAGAGATCATCTGCTCCTTGCATGTTCGTACAGTACTGGTGTTTGGTCTCAAGTGTTCACTAGATGCAATCCTCCTAACCACAGAATTGCGGAATGGTCGGAGCTCCTATCTTGGATTAGAGCGCCTACTTCGAAGAGGAAGCGTCTGCTGAGAAAACTGGCGGCGCAAGCTGTGATATTTCACCTTTGGAAGCAGAGAAATAATCTCATACACAACTCCATTTCTCTGCCTGCTACTACTGTGTTCAGAGCCATCGACAGGGACATGAAAAACATCATCTCCTCAAGAAGGCTCAAGAAGCACTTTGATTCACTTATGGTTCTTTGGATTCAATAGGTGTTTATGTTATCCATTTTCTTGGATGTAGTTGATTCATCTTGTTTTTTCTTTATTTTTTGCCAAGGTGTTTCAGAACTATGATCTTGCTCTTGCAAATCTCCTTTCATTCTAATGATATTTACAGATTTAGCAAAAAATATTGGTTGCTTTCTCTTCAGTATGTCTGCACAAGAGTTGAAATCACATTAGTTGTACAAGAATATGTCTTTCTATGAAGGTGTTCGCCCCAATATGGGCTTATTTGGGCCAATAGAAAGAGAAAAAGCCCAACAAGAAAATTATCAGAACTGTTTCTAGTAGGTGTCCAAGACAATATAAATGGGATTGAACTTGGTAGCTCTCTCTAGGGTTATCGTTATTTTATTTGCAGCCATCTGAGGTCGAAGTTACGAGAGAATTGATCGAAGATGATTTACGATGTAAACTCCGTTCTCTTCAAATCCTTTCTCAGCTCTAAGTTCTCTGCGGACAAAAGGTACAAACACCTTTTCATCCTTTTCTTTTGTCTGATATTGTTTTTTGGATTTCAATATTATCTTGTGAATCATTTTATTGTTTATTTCAATAATCGTCTGTGTTATGATAATTAGGAGAGTCGAGGACAGGCCAAGAGAACAGAAGCCCAAAGCTAGCGACAACAAACCTGTCATGAATGAATAAAACAATCATTTGTTAACGTCTTGTTCATGTAATGTTTTTGTTCTGAGGATGTTTTTAATTTTAATGTTTATTTAGTTTATCCTTTTGCAATTCCTATGTATCTGTAGATACATTCTTAGATGTCAAATTGTAGAAATCCAATACACCAAACACATAAACTACCACTTGATTAAAACATCCCCAGTTTATTGCTTCCAAATGTTTCTTAGAGTGGATGAACATAGTTGGTTAGAAAATTGGCTATGCTTAACCGGCTTTTGCTATTGGTCTAGTCTACCTTTTAGTTTTTACGCGGAACAGTTGTATAAACAACAATTCGATTTGATATGGTGATAGTCTGAGCTTCTAGTAGTTTGAGAGTACAAGGGCTGATGCAATAATGTTAACATGATACGGATATATCAATTGATATATTATGTAGACAAGTTCCAGAACTTCAGGTTATTGTACCATTCGCAGTAAATCGACTTCTCCATAACAAGAATTGAACTGAAAACGGTTGCCATACACAAAGATTACCAATAAAGAATCCCTTCGAACTCAAGAACTCCATCAGCTAAACATATACACAGACCGTAAGGTAACAACAACAAGAGAAAAATAAAAGTTTTAGAACGTTGAAGGAACAACAGTTATATGTCTTAACGGATGTGAGACATTGGTCCCACCGGCGTGGATGACGAACTCAGCAGGCGAGAACGACGTGCCGTGACAGACGCAGATTATACTAATATCTGATTGCAAGTACCGATACAGAAACCCATTTACAGTTTTCCCATCGGGTCCGTTACCGGTGCTAGTCACGCATGGCATCTTAGCAAACGGAAGCAAACTGCCGTTAACCCCGTTGCTGTTGGGACGTGGTTTTGGAGGCTTTCCAGCTTCTTTGGCTATAGGATTGGAAAATTCTTGCGTCTCCTCTACCACCGCATCATTTGGACCGTCCATGCTCCACGCTCTTTCCTCTTTACGGGTTAGAATGTTATTATTAACCGGAGAATTAACCGGTTTTCTTCGGTTAGAATTTACCCCGAGTTCGCAACTTCCACCTGAATATGAGAGGACACAACCGTAGCTCCAAATTATTTTCATGCAAGTACCATAACTTTCATGTTTCTTAAATACATATAACCGATTATAATACTTCAATATACTACTATTAAAGAAGTGTTAATTATGAAATAGAAAAAAAGTTTGTAAATTAACAATTAATCAAATTCAACCTCATAAATTCTGGAAATTAACATTTTCAGCTAGCTATAATGATCCGTAAAAAGATAAAAAAATATATTAAATTGTTCCATACCTTCTTGGCAGGGATCGTAAATGTCCGACGTGCTGCCAATAGGTGACCCGATTGTAACGTCTTTACTGTTTTCCTTATATTGACCCGACCCGTACCCGTTGCCCAAATCACTGAAGCTCAAACCCAAATCCACGCCGTTAGTGACTTCTCTTTTGATCCTCTTGCACTCTCCTCCTCCTCCGCTTGTCTGCTGCTTCGCTTCCCGCTTCTTCCTCGTCTCGACATTAAGATCAACGCCAATATCGTTGGCCCATCTGATGACGGCGTTAGAATTACCGTCCGGACAACATTCTATCGGCTGAGCTCTGGTTGCTTTCTTTAAAGGACCTCCCAGAGAAAGACATAGCTCAAGCTCGACCTCAACATCCTCGTCTTTTCCAAGCTTTGTCGCCATTGACGAAGATTCAACAACCATGTAACGTCGAAATAAAGAAAAGATATGGTTTCTTACTTTCTTTATCGATATTTATGCCGTGGGATATTTGTTTTTTACGATTTATGAACCATGTAACGTATAGCTTGACACGTGCTTAACGAGGATAGTGGACATGGGCGGTTTTCTTTTACACGTATGACTAATTATCAGTCTGTAAACGTTATTAGCGCTATAATCTCGGATTATCGATAACGCTTTTCATTTTGTTTCTAATTTATCTATTGGTGAAAAATCAGCGGAAAGCAGCGAGGCCGACACGTGTAACACGTGCAACATGCATCAGACACGTGTTTTACTAGATATCTGCTGGCATTGACGAGGACACGTTCGTTTTTCAGTTTTCTTGCGTCTCCGCGAATCTCTAACACTAACTCGACTCCAAAACTTACACGTGGAGAGCATCTGTTAGACACGGTCCCACAATCTTGAACTGAAAGATAAGGACAGTGTACTAATAGGTTAGATGGTCCAGCTCAGCGGAGGCGCCGTTGCTTTTGCGGCTATTCTCATCTGATGTGCTGGATGTGTATCCACGTGTTTGGGTTCGGCGGGATTAATGAGCATGTTGTCAAAGGCCATTGGTTGCGAATAGTGATGTGACACATGGCGTCCTTCAAATCGTGGGTACAGTTTAAAAGAAGTTTCTTTATGGAAGAAAGTTCATGCCTTCTTCCTGCATGAGTTGCACCTGGAAAGTGGAAAAGGAAGATTCTTTGATTTATCATTGAAAAGTAACATGTTTATGTCAAGTTGTTAATACCATGGTACTTTGTTTGCCCAACAAAATATATTATGGTTTTTCTGTCAAAAAGGTTCGTTGATATATTCCGATTGGGCTTGGTTTCCTAAATGCTTAAATGGGCTAATTTAGCTGTTGAGCCTAAAAACAATAGTCTAACTGTCTAAGTAAGGAGTTCATGTTGATTTTCTTGTCCTTCTGCTCATCTCAGTAGAAAAATCAAGGGAAATAAAAACGATCGCAACTTAATAGATATATTAAAACATTAATAAATTAAAATAACATCGAAACTATAAAATCAAATATTTTATCAAGAGAATGAACCAGAAAATTTGATTAAATTATCCAAGTTATACTGGATTTTGAAGTATCGAGTTTATTGACATAAGGTATAGAGTAGTTTTGATCATCTGCTTTATTACTATAAGTGGGTAGTATGGGTGCGAGAAGCACATACATGCTATTGCTCAAGTGTACAATGAAGATGAAGATTTGTTTGGATTCGAAGAATGACTTTTGATTCTCCCAGAAGATTGGGGAGGCAAAAATGTAAAGTGTAATGTTATTAGTGGGTAAATGATAACATCTCTCCCCTCCCCCCATTTTCTATATCCTCTCTAATATACAACTTAAATGCTAATCCCATCAACATATGATGATGACACAGTAGAATCAAAACTGAATCAAAAGTCTGAAAATCTGGTTTCCAACAATCACACTCTCGAAAAAGACCTTTTAACTCTAAAACCCACAAAGACTTTAACCTGTTCTAGTAGCAAGCCTCTCTTCTCATGTAGTCCAAGCCAATAATACCTCAACATTTCCCATGACTGCTACACCAAGCAAATGCCACTGCAATGCTATGTGAGGGAGGGAGGATCTTTCTCCCCGGTTGAAGTGAAATAACATAAGAGTGTCATCAAACTAGAAGGGAACCACATATGGAAGAGCTACAAGATCAGTAACAGATTCTAATCTAAGAGCCTGGTTCCAGACTTGCAAAGACTCATCCAACGAAGTAGAGGAATCTGTCCTTGGCTTCTTTAGTAATTTCACTCCAGACTGACCAAACAGCCACTCTTGTTCCTCACTCTCATTACCAACCTCATGCAACTCCTCCCTTTGCGGTACGTTCAGTATCTGATCCAAATACTTCAAGTCCGAATGAGGTCGCTTCTTTTTTGCTGATGCTTCACCGTTTTCTTTCACTTTCACAGACGAAGAAGTCGACGGACGTTTTCTTGATTCTTGAGAATCAATGAAACCGTTAACTCTATGCTCCTCCTTGACATCTGGATTACTACACACTGGTCTTTGCAACTCAGAAACAGGTTTAGGAAGAGTTTGGCATCCTCCCAACTTTCTTCCATTTTCCACGGATGATGTTATAGGAGAAGCAACTGGCCTCTGTATCTTATTTGGCCTAGATCCATTCTCTGCATAACAAAAGAAAAAACACATGCTAAGAGACAAACAAGCATAACAAGTAAACATATTCAATCACATTGCTTGGGAAACAAAACCAGGAAAAAATCAGTTTTCCAATAACTATACAAAGTGTACTAACATCTTATAGAAGTCAAACAAGTTACCAAGACTAAAGAAACATAACATGACTGAATAAAAATAGAAGGTCAACACACACACACACACACCAATTTAAAAATAAAGAGTTGGATCAAGAAAGGACTCACCATACAAGAAACCATTTGTCTCATGATCTTTCCGTTTGCCAAGTAGTACTCCATCTGCGGTAACGCTCGCCTTTGACAGGTCATCATGCACTCTAAAGTTCCTAGCATCTACGTCTCTCTCTTTGAGCCTCGGCCCTCCCTCTACATACTTTGGTTTGTCATGACCAATTTGTTTTTTCTCCTCTTGACTACTTCTCTGTGTTGTGTACTTTGGTTCATTTTTCTTTATCCCTTCGCTGTCCGAAGGCAAGTCACTCTTTGTAACACTTTCTCTGCGGTGATTCTTCTCATGTACTTCTGTTTTCTTCGCCTGATCCTTTTTCTCCGATGGTTTAACCATAACATCAGCTCCTTTCTGATCAGTGCTGGATGATACTCGAAGAACCGCATTTTCAGACCTTTTCTCCATGGCGTAGCTTCTCTTTTCGTCAACTTTCCTATGGTTGTTTTGTGAGATTGGGTTGTTCTCTGTAACTCCATTGGGAAAACTACTATGTCCAACACTTTGACTGCCTGTAGCTTCTTCATCTCTGATCCTTCTTGCCAGATCCTGTATAAACTTAGACTCTCCGTTACCATTACTCAGCACGGTACTTGTAACAAGCTGCTCAATGTCCTTTGTGTTGGGCAGAACACAAGCACCTTTTTTGTCCTCCGAAGCTGAGCTCTTTTCTTTGTCACGATCTCTGTCTTTCTTATCTTTATGTTTCTCCTTTTTCTCCTTCCGTTCCTTGTGTTTGTCTTTGCTTGTTTCTTTATCCTTCTTCTCTTTCTTTTCCTTATCCTTTTTGTGCTTCTTTTCTTTCCTTTGCTTTTCCTGCAGTTTTTAATCCCAGGATTAAAAGATAGCTATACAGGAGTATTAGTTAGCTCCAGTACGTACCTAGTCTGCTTCTTTGTTAGCCTTACAACTAATACTTAAGATGCTACACAAGCGGAACTATTACTAGGCAATTACTCTCATATTCTCTCTCAATCTGATCAGCAAAAAAAAAGTATGATCCATGATTCCCACTACAGATATTACTAATTCCAATTAAACTTCATACCAATTATATCTAACATCCAAAAATGATCAAATACATATTCACTTCAGTATGTTAGCTCAGCACTCTAACCTAGTCAAAGATTCTACAATGCCTGCAATGTACTAGAAATTCTGAACCTGCCTAGAGGTAAAGTACTCTCTATTCACACTCCCAACATAATCACGATTATGATGATTTCAAAAGGAGAGGAGAGTAGATGATCCTATGAGTTAACCTTTAGCAAAGAATCAGCTTCATCGGTTATAATCTTCTTCTCATATCCTGGAGGTGGAAACGGGAAGCAACGAGACATGGCACTTTTTACCCCCTCCCTCAAGCAGCCGTAAAGTGGTTTACTTTCAACCACTCTTGTTACTTTCTCGACTTCCCCTTTTATCTCAGCTCATCATATTCAATAAGAAAACCATTTAGAAGCTCCAAACTTGGTTCACCAGCAAACCAAAAGGCACTTCAACCCTCCTGTCTTGACTCTTGACAGATCCTTAAATGCCACTAAATTAAGCAATTTATTCCGTGGAACCGCAACACTGCCAGCAGAAGTCGATGTCAATTGCATCGTAAGCTAAAATTAATTAGTCTAGAGGAGTTAAGATACGAACAGCTCAAAGCAAGCACCTTTTAAGGGCAAAGCCGCCAACAACAAGTTGGCCCTCCTCTCGTGAAGAAACCCAATTCGATCCCAAAGTGTTTAATCTCCGAGGGACGATCCCTAATAGTATCAAAAACCGCAAATTAGGGTGCGATCCAATCAAACCCTAAAAATATCAAAAACCAATCGGACCAGCCCACAACGATTGCTAATTGCAATTGGCGTAGGTTTAAGTTAGAAAGACAAGATTTTGAAGAAACCCAGATTAGTAAACAACGTCAATTAGCTCTCAATTAGATCAAAATTTCAAAACTTTGTGGGAGAAGATTTAAAAACACACGAAATTTCACTTTGGATTAAAGGTTTTTTTTCAGCTCCCAATGAAGAAATAGAAAATCAATGGTGTTCTTAGAAAACAGTTTTTTTTTTAAATATGAAAATCATATACAAGATAGAGAGCGATTGGAAGATCTCAGAGGAGAGAGAGAGAAGATGAAACAATGAAGAAGAAAGTGAGAAATATCTCTCTCTCCTCCCTCTCTCTCTCTAAATCTCCATGTGTTGGCATATTTATATACCTTTTCTTTCTGTATATATCTGTAATGTTCTCTCTTCTCTCTTATTTTTTCGAATTAGGGGGTATTATTTTGTATACGACTATATGGGTTTGTTCCTGAAGACAAAGAAGACTCTCTCTCTTTCTCTCTCTCTAGAAAACCCCGACCAAGAAAGAAACTTTGGTCTGAACATGGCAAAATGGTTTTTATAACGAGTAAAAAACAAGGAAAGGGCTTTTCTGGCTTTTAAGTAGTAATTGGGCCAAGCCCATTATTTATTAGCTGAACTTTGACTTATTTATTAGCTGAACTTTGACTTTGACAAGTCGTCTTCAACTGTTTTCCACCTTTTTGGCTTTATCTCAACCCATTGGAGAGTCAACGTAAGGCACAACTCCAATTGACCCCAGCTGCTTGCTCTTAATCTCCTTCCTTCCTGGAAACTTGAATCACTAACGGTTTCCCGACATGGCTTAAAGAGTAATATTTTACAAACTTTAATAACACCCAAAACTTTTATTAATAAGATGTCAACCCTCGGTAGTTATCCATGTAAAATTGACAAGAAAAGTTCATCAAGTAACGATCAACCCCCTAAACACGGCCAAAAAAAAAGACTTGGCCCTGACCAATTTTCACAAACGCAAAAGATGTTTCTCTTTCTAATTCACAACCCTTGAGCAGCGCAATGCACCATAAATCGTCATAACTATGAATGGCCGACCAAGTGAGTGTTGTGTGGTCAAGCGACCCAAAAACTTGTCCTTTATTGCTACATGAACAAATCACCAGCTGAGTAAAGACTGTACATGTAAAATGGGCTGTCTCCTCCCCTGTAACCAAAACAGAAACTACTATCATCAGCTTCTTAACCTTAACGCCATGAAAATGAACCAATCTAAGAATATAGTAACCACAGGAAATAAATAAATAAATATATGAGACTTACGTGTCCGTTATAAAGAGGCTAACAAGGTTTGGTTGGAAGTAATCGAATGTTGGGTTGACAACTTGAAGAAGGGAAGACCCGGAATCCGCTCTAAAATCAAGGCAAACAAAGAATTCACCCGGAATCCGCTCGTTTAGTAATACCTCTGGATTGTGAGGATAGACTGGGCATAACTGTTTATTATATGTGCAAGCCATAAGTCAAGTTCTCAGGTTTAACTCAAGTTCTCAGGTTTATGAGAGCAATCACTGGTTTAAACAAAATAAACAACTGTATTTTTTTTTAAAGAAGAACAAAATAAACAACTTAAGACCTTCGACCAAAAAAAATAACTTAAGACCAAACCTTATGACTACCGGCTAGAACCACAAAAATGGGACTGCATTCTTTTTTGCTGCCAGGCAGCCATGTTGACTCCAACTGGTCCTATATATATAACCCCACCATTAGCCATCACTACATGAGCTCCAATTATAACCTGTGCATTATCACATCATCTGAGATATGTTTTTAGAAGCCAGGGGCAAGAAAACATATGATTTGGGCAGGATTGAACATGTAGCATATTCACTAGAGATATCATAGCAAACACTGTAGAGGTTGTGAATTTAGTCTTTTTTTTTTGTCTCGTTTTGTTTATGTTGTGAATTTATACCACGTACAAATACAATACTTTCATCTTTAAAGCAAAGATACAAAGTTCACGGGTTGACTTGTTGTTGCAAAGTGAATCATTATGGCATCCGATTCTCTGTGATTACATTTTAGAAAAGGTATATTTGTCATCAACACTACTTTCTACTCTTAACATCCAATCTTATTAACACAAATACTAGTATTAATTAGACGTAAGGAATCGGTCACGTTACCAGAAGAAACGAATTTATTACTACTAACTCATGAGTTTTTATTATTCGCAGGGGAACAAAATAAATAAACAACACATTAAAAACATCCGACCGTAATCACGTGCTGTTTCTAGTAATCAAGCCGTAACATCGTGCGGTCTTTCCTCCTAGTGGATATACTATGTCTTCTCTGTTCTCGACACTGTCGTAACTCGTAACTCGTAACTCGTAAGTCGTCACAATGTCACGCTTGGAAATTCGCACCGTGCAAAGCCTGATCAAACACAATAGATAATTTCAGCAAACCACATCCGGTTTAAACATCCAAAAATTACTGAACCGGAACATGACTTACTCGGATCTTTGATGGTCTGAGTGGCGAGGCCATTGAACGAGCAAGTCCCACCGGTCTTACGAAAGCTAGCCCAATAAGAGCTAAAGGCGTAGCTAGCATGCAACACGGTCAAATCCGGTTTATGACACGGGCCTCCGGATTTAATCGGGTCGCAAGTATTATTCCCCTGCGAGCAAGCGTACGATAGAGCTTCACCGAGCTGAGTCCAATTCGCTCCTTTAGCCACCACGCACCATATCTTCCCTTTGTACACCTCATTGTTCTCCGGCGCCGGCAACTTCTCCTTGTACTCCGTCGTCTCCCCCGACAACTCGATCTCGTAGACCCGAGACCCGTTCGGATGCAAAAGTCCGAAATGCCGCTCCGTACCCGGACCCGTCTTCTGATTCTCGTTGAACAAGGCGAAGATGAACGACGGGATGACCTTCCCGGGCCGCGCCGGAGTTCCCACCGGAGGCTCGGCGGAGAGTTTTTTCACGACGTTGCGGTTGTAAGTCGCGGCGTTGTGGATGTTGGCTCCGATTTGGTCGTAGTCGCCGCTGTTGGGCCAGCCCGTTTCCGCGACCCAGATCCGAAGATCAGGATACCCGAGGCGTGACGTGGCGAAGACGAAAGCGTCGATCATCTGGTCGAAGAGGTTGTGGTAGGTGAGATTCGTGGCGGGATCCGTTACGGTGACGTTGGTGGATTCGAAAAGAGCGTAACTGAGATCGATATGGGCCGGATCTTGGGCCCAGGGGAAATACGGATATACATCGACGAAGAGGAAAGATTTGGTCCGGTTTAAGAACTGGAGCATCGGTTTCATAACCGAACCGGAAATATCCGAACGGAACTCGCCGCTGGAAGGAGGAAACGAAGTCTTGAGAACGTCGACGGCGAGTGTGGTCCCCACTTTGACTTTCTTGACGCCGAGTGACTTCAAGGAGCGTTGGATCTTGCGCATTGCGGGAACGAGAGAGGATTTGAGCTCGGAGTCCGTGGAGGAGAGGATCTCGTTGCCGACGAGGAGGTAGCGGATCTTGGTGGAGGGGTGAAACGGGAGGATGTTGGATCGGATCCACTCGTCGGAGAGGGATGCGGATTTTGAGATGTTGACGATGAGCTCGTTGGGGACCATGACGGAGACGGTGATGTCGGTGGCGTTTAATGCGGCGAGGATGGTTGGGTTAGCGTCGTAGAGCTTGACGCGTTTTGCGTTTAGGGATTGGATGAGTTTGACTGAGTCGGAAGGAGATGGGAGGTTGTCTCCTAGCTGGCCGTAGTTGACACCTGGTCGGCCTGAGAACTTTGCTCCTGCGGACAAGACAGAGTAACAGAGATAGAGAAGTCTGTAAAAGAGATGTGTTAAGCCGACATTAATGGAGTGGTTCTAGAGAGGTTTTACCTGAGACAGATACGAGCAGGGAGAGAGCAAGAAGATGTAGAATACTCATGACGTCAGCTGATAACTCTTCTTCTTCTTGTCTGAAGCAATATAGAGATGTATAAGACGTACGAGAGAAGAGTGGAGATATTTAATGGGGTACATACATGTTCCCTACACACAAAAACAAAAGAATCTTATTGTGTATTTTTCATTGCAATGACTATTAGTACAATGTACTGTATTAATAAAGTTTGTATACGGATGCATTAATACAATGTACGGTATCCCTACTGTATTCTACATGATGCATGAGCAGATTATTCAACAGTGCCCTATAAATACTTCTTTTCTAGTCATAACGGTTGATGTTGATTAAGTGTAACTTAGAAGTTTTACGTTAATTAAAAAGACTGTTCCTCCGTTAGAATCATGTTTTAATTCCTGTTTTCAGTCTAGTTGATATAGTAACTAGCAAGATGAGCAAATGATGCTTTAATAAATGACTTAACTCAACTCTCAAATGAATTTTTGTTGTCTTGGTCCCAATTCAAGACTAAACAAGTGCGAACCAATTGAATACTTGTGTCAGAAATTCCTCGAGTTGGTTTACCATTTCCATAAAGGATATAGTTCGAAGCCAGATGTTGTCTAATTAGACCACGAATTACAAATGTCTGGAAAAGCTCTATTGCTAATGAATGTGGGAAAATTTTCAACAAATTTTCACTTTAATGTTCATTGAAAATACTTGTTTTATAATGTTGATTCATGCTAACGAGGTGATGTGATGAAAAAGCTATGCATATAAATACTCATACAAGACAGTGTTGATTTGTGTCTTAATTCTAGACAAATCTCAACGGTCGTCTTGTAATAAAGAAGTAAATGTTCAATGAGAGTTGAGGGAGAAAAAGAGAGAGTAACGTTCTGATGCTTTAACGATGTGACGTGACATTATGCTTTTTAGATCTCATGCGTCCCTACAGTAATACATATCTATATATCTAAAGTAGACTTTTCTGGCTGCTCAGGCTATCCACGTCACCCTGGGAGCATGGGGCGAATTGAGACACGTATCGACGCCGTAAGTGGTCAGTGTTTATCACGCGTTAACTTATGTCAGGCGCGTTGCTTTCTGATTTAATGATATTTTGCTTTTTTGTTTCGTTTATGTTTAAGAATTAAACGTTGCATTTCGGATTAGGTTTATTGAGTCTCCATCTCTCGCGTCTCCAGAAGCGTTCTTCCATGGAGAGATCTTTCGTCTTCTTCGTCCGGTGGTAACCGATTCCCCAATCACAGACGATCCCCATTCAATGCAACTGTGGGGAGTTCAACGCGGTGGAAGCTCTGCTATAAAAAGGTAAGTGTTCATGCTCTCATACTCATCCTTTGTTCTAAGCGAATCAGAATACAAAACACTGATTCTCAATTATTTTTTTACTGGATTTTCGTTTATAATTTTAATTAGATCTCCGGTTAGTTTGTATACACTTAGCCACTTCCAGATTGTTAAAGTTCATTGTTTTTTGGGGTTCCTACTGTAGATTTGTGTTATATCCATTTCCCATGATCTCATGTTTGATTTATGTTTTTACAGTGTTATATTTTGCGTCTGAGAAAATGGACCGTTTTTGCCTATTAGTTGATGTTTATATTTGTTCCACCATATTATATCCATATTGCAAATTTCTTTTGTACCTTTTACTGTTCTTTTTAAACTGAGAAATTCTCAGCTTTGATGATTTTGTGGCTTATGCTTCAGGCGGCCACTATCAGTGTCAACCGTCTGGAGACCCACCGGTGTAACAGAGTTTGAACGTTATATGATCGCCAAATTGCTCAGAGCTTGAGCAACTCTCACTTTCAGGTAGTAAACTTTCATCTACCATTTGTTAAGACTCTTGGATAGTTCATGAGTTTCACTGCTTGTGTGTTTAGGTAGCGGAACGGGCTCTATACTCATGGAACAAGGATCATGTTAGTGACTTGGTGAGACATAACAGCAGAATCATTCTACCGATAGCGTTTCCACTGTCCAGCATTGGAGAAGAAACGGTAGTAGCCATTGGAACCAGGCTGTGAAGAACTTGACGGAGATTGTGCTCAAGGTTTTGTATGATACAAATCCAGAGTTTTTTGAAGAATGTTTGTGCAAGTTTCAAAAGGATCAGCTAAATGCAGAAGATAACAAGAAGAAGAATGGAGAAACATGGAGACAGCTAGAGGAGATTGTTGCTTCAATGGCGAAGTAAAGAGTTTTTATATACTGCACTTTTCAAGCTATACAAAAGAAAAGAAGAAAATTGGTTTATGTTTTTGTTTTTCTTACGCCTGAATGATATATACAGTTTTACTTTTTGCTTTGCTTGGTTCAAGTCTATTATTTGTTCTCTTTCAGTTCTTGATTTTGTGTGTCTGTATTATACTTCTCTGTTCATGTAAACCATCTTCGTAAGAAAACAATAGTTCTCTATTTGTCTGAAAGAGCGTAGTTTTAGGTGAAAGAGATGACTCTTGCTCGGTTTTTCAACAGAATATTTCACCAGATAAGAAGTCACCATCTGAAAGTTGATATGATTTCAGACATCATCACCGACTCCAAACCGCTTAAAAAGAAAAAAGCAGCAAAAGTGGAATGGAAGACTGAACCTTATTAGGACATAGACTTTTAACTAAGTTGGGCTTTAGTTGAAATTAAGCTTATGCTCCATATATAGCCTCTTCTAATCAACTTTAATCGTTTCATTGATAAAAGCAAATATTACAAGTTAGAAAATTGATCAAAATGATTTTTTTTTGTTTTGATTGTTTGAAACTACTTTTTTCATACAAGGTATGACTCCAAAAATATAAATTTACTTTCTTTAGTATATATAGATGTTGTATTAATTCATACTCAATACTTTGGATAAAACATAATATAAATCACAGTTTGAGCAATTCCCATAACCTACACCAAAAAAAAAAATCAACCCGCATTCACCAACTTACGAAGTAATCTAATATAAATTGAGAGTAAAAAAATAAAACATTAGTGAGCCTTTAGCGAATCTGGATTCCCACACAATCAATGTTTTTAAACTCGACTGGACGGTAAACCGGATGATCTTCCAGATTATCTTCCAGATTATCGGGTCAACCGTGGATTAATAAATAAATAAATAAATTTTATTATATATTAATATATAATCTATGAAAATAAATAAATATAGACTAAATTTAAGTATTTTATAATATTTTTTTTAAAAAAACATAAAATAATAGTATGAATATGTATAAAAACATTCAGGAAATATTTAATTTTAGTTTTTATATTTTTATTTTTATTTAACATGCAAAATATCATAAATATTTTAGATTTTTTTGGAAACACGTTAAGATTTTCGACATCTAGCAAAAAATATCATGACTTAAACATAAATATTTTTATGTCTAATGTCAATAATAAAATTAATCTTCAAATCCAACATATATGAAAAGTAAAAAATAATTAATAAATTTTCGATAACAAAACAGAAAAACTTTATTTCTTACCAAAAATCAAATAAGAAGAATATATAAACAAAACTTAATTACATACATCTAAATTCAAATTAGTCTAAAAAAAAATTTCAAATGGTGTTCCTTATATACACTAAACACATGGTACTTAAGAATATAAGTATATTCTCTAAATAAAACATCAACTTTAAATTCTAACTAAATTAACTTTGTTACGACTATCAGTTTTTTATTCTATTTTTACCTAATTGATTAGTCACAACTGCATGTGCTACTCTATTTTGAATTAAGCAACTTCAAAACAAAGTAATACATTACACCCACTAACTACTATCAAATGGATCAGAAAATTTTTCATTTCTTTCAGAAAAATTTCATTTTCATATCTGTGAACATATTTTTTTTATTAAGATCATAAAACAAATAGTAAATTTATATAAAAATAAAACATATGAACCCGGCGCGTAGCGCCGGAATACCACTAGTAACTCAATAAAGACGTAAATAATAACAAAGTACAAAGCCATTTTTATATTTACTTCAAATAGAAAAACTATATTATAGAGATAGTTTTGCTGTAATTTTCAAAAAAAGTTTTTCTGCCAAACGTATGCATTTATAAGAAAATCTGTTTAGCTACAAAATAATAGTATTGTTTTAGATTTTTTTATAAATAGAAAAGTTTATTATAACAACAAACATTAGAGCAAAACTTCTGAAAGTAGATTAGAGATGTTCTAAATATTGGAGCGCTGATTTGATTTGGCACTTAATACTTCACAAATTATTACAAAAAAAATTGATTTAAAAAAGAACTACACATGAAAATTCCACAAATTGGCAAAAGAATAAAAAAATCATGAAAATAGTTCAATTCAAAAAGTATAGATGAATCCTGGAGAAAGAAAACAACAACAAATTACTCAAAAGAATTGAGTGTGGCATTACAACAAAACTCTAAATCGGTAGTCAAGTCTTTTTGGCTTAAGACCACAAACAAAGAGAGGTCATCAATCAAGCCTTTCTTTCTGCCACTTCCCTAATACTATCCGTAAAACAAAAGAAATAAGAATCTAAACCATCACAGGTAAAAGAGTATCAAAGACAAAAAAGAAAAGTTTTTAAATGAATTGTTCTTTTTTTTTTATGCAGAGAGGACCAGCAAGAATCCATATCTGAGTTGGTTCATCCTCCTGACTTGGCCTTGAGCATCTCTCTTCTTTTCTGTTCTTCAACTTGTATGGTGCAGTGTAGTTTAAAACGAGGAAAGGTGTTTTTTATATAAACTAACTGACCTGTTCTCCGATCAAATCAAGACCAACAATCACGAAAGTGAGTCCCTGGAACAAGAGGAAGTAGAAGTGTATCCCTTGTGCCGACAACAAGCTTCTCACCGAGGCTGCCAAGAGAATGAAAGCCAAAGCAATCTCTGTTCTGTACAGACGGTTTCTTTTGGTCTTCCCTGCTTTCTTAGCTGCTCCTAGTTTGCTAAGCTCGGTTAAACCCGAATCAGATGATGATCTTTGGATGCTTGTGGAGTCAACCAAAGAGCCTGACTCCGCGTACGCAATCAGATCAGCCTCAGAGGATCTCCCTAGCTTTTTGGTGACCACCCACTCGTAAGAGCTTCCAAACTTGAACAAACCAGAGATCATGGCTCCGAACTTGGTGACCGACATTGTGTTTTCAAACAGGAGGTAAGGGACTATGAAAGGGAACGATCTCGGGGCTGGGATGATGTTTAAGATGGACATGATCCCGGGGATGTAGCAAACAACCCATGATGGTAAGTTAGCTTCTGGGAAGAACATTGTCAATGGGAGAATGACGCAGAAGAGAGTGAATGAGTAGAATGGTAAGATAAGCTTCCTTAGCAAGAAGAAGAGAAATATCATATTTGCTTTCTTGCCTACACTCACCTGCAAGAGACAAAATACACAAACAAACATCAGACCAAACCTCTACAAACTAATATATCAAATATATAATCAATCATCAACCTCACCTTTGAGCGAAGAATGTCCATGAAACACAAACGGAACAGTTGCATTGGACCTGAATGCCAACGGTATTGCTGCTTTTTATATGCCTCATAAGACTCCGGAAGCTCACAGAGACACTGTGTAAAAATGGTATGAGATTAAAAGAGTATTCTGGAGTGATGAAATGAAAAGGAAACTTCTAAGCAAACACAACAAGTACTACCTTTACGTCATTCAGATAGATGAACTTCCATCCACAAAGATGAGCACGAACGGCTATATCCATGTCTTCAACAGTTGTTCGCTCCAACCAACCTCCACAATCCTCCAGAGCTTTGATTCTCCAGACACCAGCGGTTCCATTAAAGCCAAAGAAGTTGATAAAGACACCGTTAACCTGCTGCTCGACTTCAAAGTGGAAAGACAAGTTTATGTTCTGTAGCCTTGTTAGCAAGTTTTCGTCTTTGTTCACAAAGGCCCACCGTGTTTGAACCAAGGCTAAATCGTCTCTCCCCTGGAAGAGAACACACATACCATGTCAGAAAACTTATACGAGCCAAAAAAATTTAAAAAAGAGAATGATAACCTTGAAGTGAGGAACAGTTTTCTTCAGAAACTCTGCTGGCGGCTGAAAATCTGCATCAAAAATGGCGACAAACTCGTAATCTTTGACGTATTCGCAGTTCATCGCAGCTTTGAGGTTCCCAGCCTTGTAACCAGTACGTATGAGACGGTGTCTATACACAATCCGAACCCCCCTCTGTTGCCATTTCTGTACTTCAGCCTTTATAAGCACCTGAACGTCTAGCTCACTCGAGTCATCAAGAATCTGGATCAGCATTCTCTCTTTCGGCCAGTCAAGCATACACACCGCTCCAATCGACTGTTGGTAAACCTGCAAGGTCACACACCAACCAAGATAAAGGTAACAAAACAGATAATCCTTAGTTAAGTTAAAATTCACAATGGTTACCTCTTTCTCATTGCACATAGGAATCTGCACAAGCACCATAGGATAATCTTCCAATCTAATCCCTTCTCCGACCGGTTTAGCCGGGTACTCGGTAGCGGCAACAGGCTTAATCCTACGGAGCTTGATCCAGAAGCATCCAAGCACAAGCACAAGACGGTCCACGGACTGAATCAAGAAGAGGACAATGCAGACATTAGTCAAGCTCTGGAGCGGGGGAGCCAAGTAAGACGCCCTGATCTCGAGCCACCGAGCGTACGCCACCTCCACGGCCGCCTCGGCGGAGGCCACGGAGGGAGGCGTGAAGTGCCAGCCTTTGAAATAAGCGGCGAGCTCGAAGCAGAGGAGGAGGACGACGAGGACCAAGAAGGCCTTGATCACGCGGTAGAGCCTGGTGGCGGAGGGAGGGTGGCTGTCCTTGTCGTTGGCGATGCGGCGGTTGGCGGTGCGGAGGAGGTTGAGGGAGGAGTGAGCGATCCAGACGAAGGAGGAGGCGAGCTGCTTGAGCTTGAGGAGGTAGAGACGGGAGAGCTGGCGGAGGGTCCGAGTCCGGATCCGATCTTTGTCCCGGTCAACGGCTGGAGTTCGGATTTCGACGGTGAGGAATGATGATTCTTCATCGCCGCCGTTTTGGTCTCTATCTCGCTGCTTATTCCACCATTGCTGAAACTCCTCGTTCTGGGAGCGAGACATCGAAAAACACCAATGGATCCAATCTTTGGGTGGCTGCTGAGAGATCAAATAAGAACACACGAGAGAGATGTTTGGCTAAACTTAGTAACAAACAAAAAAAGGTTACATCTTTTTTTCGTATACAATATGATTAATTAATGTAATGAGATCTCGTTAGAAAAAAACTCAATTAATGAACAATGATTGCATATCTAAACGAGGGTTAAAAGCCATTTTATTTACAGATCCGGAGAGGCGGGGGGAACAGAGATTACCGGAAGAAGTCTAACGAGTCTCTGTAGTCGACGGAGACTGAGGTTAGTGGTGGTGGTGGGGAAGGTGTGGATCGATCTACAATGGCTTTTTTGTAACGAGAGGAAGAAGAAGAAGAAGAAGAAGAAGAAGAAGAAGAAGATGATGGAGGAGGAGGGGGGGAGGCTAAAAAAAAATGAGTGTGGAAGATTGATGTTTGTAATTGATAAGACAGGTTTACCCTTGCGTTTAGACATAAACTACACTCTTGTCTGATTTGTAGTTAAAACAACGGTTTGGTAAGGTTAAAAAACAATAGAGGGAAGAGTTTACGGCCCATTTCTTGGTAGGAAGGCTTTCTAATGGGCTTGATACTTTTTTTTTCACCTAAGGTTAATATTGTAGCGTTTTTTCATTTTTGGTTGAAAGATTGATGATATTCAATATCATAATCATGAAACTTACACTCTTAATGCTGATTTGATACTAATTAGTAAAGTTTCTAAGTAATTAAGTAAACATATAAGTATCAAACTAAAACTTATGAAAACATTCGATGTCTAAAGAAAATGTTAGAACATTCTTTGACTTACAATACAAATATACCACATGAAACCAAGCAAAAATTGTTTTCTTTACATCTCCAAAATGTACACTTTTATTAGCTTTTGTAGTTTTAAAAATTTAGCAAGAAGTCAAAATCTACGTATGATTAAAATAATGGTTCAAAGATTTGTTTATAGTTATTCTAAAGTTCTAAACCATAAAAACTACTAACAGGAAGTATTTTATTTTGACCTGTGTAAGTAAAGTATTTGGCTAAAGTACGAAAGAAAATTTATTAAGTTTCTTTAAAAAAATTACTAAGTTTAAAAAGAATATCTAAAACTTAGTAAATTTCGCCTAGTCCTGTTGGGTGAAAAGCATGTCTAAACATTAATAACTACTATTTGACAAAAAAAAATATCTATAAATTTATTAATTTTAAATGTTTTATCTATAAATTCTTTGTTCTTACAACATGTCCTGCGACTCATGCCACGAAATACGAGTATACAACCACTAACTCACTCACGATGAGATCTATCGTCACTATTTAATTAATTATTTGTCGGCTATTAATTATTTAATTTAATTTGATAAGAATGATTGGTTTAAATTCTTTAATTGTAGACGGGATGAGGTAGCACAAGTGGTAAGGGTCTTGGGGGCCAATGGTCATGCTTCTGAGTTCGAACCACCTGGATGAGAACTACCTCTTTCATGTCACCAAATGCGGTACTGAGTATTGGGCCTTGTCTTCAGCCCAGGTATAGTCTTCCCGGGTGAAGTGAACCGCTGCCTGACCGGGCCCGGAAGAATGATCTGCGTAAGTGGAGAACCCCGGATTATCAAAAAAAAAAAAATCTTTAATTGTATCATACAAAAACTTAAGTACTATATATCCAGCCTTGGTGTGTTTATTTGTGTCGAAAGATGATAGAACCCCGGAAATAACCCAGTAAAAATCTACGTCCTATAAGTTTGGCCTTCTCAAATATTAATTGTAGCTCATTCTGTTGAATATTTGTAACGGCTCTGGAATGAGCCGAACGTTCGGTTTGCGTTTGGTATTGTGCCTGAATATGAATACAAGTCCATCAAATATGTGTTTCAAAGTTAGTATGATTAAATATATAAAATTATTTCTTGGTTTCGTTGCCTTTTAGACTAGTTGTTCGTTCAAATTGTTGAGAGATTCGATTCTTTCTACATACCAATTTTACCAAATGTTATATAAAGGCCTCTAGGTCCAAAAAGTCAGGTATACGTGTAGTCACCAAATTTCGTAGACTCGGGTTATTGTTAAGACATTTTTGTTTGAATACTTTGTTGTTGAGGGTTCTGGTTTCAACAGTAGTTGAATAAAACCTGACATTCAGTGTTGTTGATACTTTTAATTTTTCATTAACTTGAATGAGTCGTGTCGGTTCAGTAAACAAAGTTTGAACTCCTCTTGTTCTAGGCCATATGGTTTGCTTCAGCTAGCAAGTGGGCCTCATTGTCATGTTTATAAATCACCCAAAATATATGGTTGTCGTTTTGGGATCAGTAGGATATATTGGGGGTCAACACCTTTTTTCTTTCCACAAAGGCCTATATGACTTTTAATCAGGGCCCGTTAGTTTTCTTTCATAAATGGATTTATAGCGGAGAATCGATACTCCACTCCGTTAACGGATACATACAATTCTTGTCAAATTTTGGATCGTAGACATTCGAATGTATACTGAACAATGAACACAATTTGCTAACGAATGTGTTTAGCCAAATATGAACCATGTTAGTGTTCTTTTTGGTACATTTAATTCATAAGAAACTGAGACATATTAACGAAGTGATAACATATAGGTTGTTTGAGAACGAAAGAAACAAAGAAAACATAGTGGGTTGTTGACAACACCTACAAAAGAAGGGTTTTCGATAAAGAAAAACATGTGTCAAATGGGCTACCTTTATATATGTTCCACATAACATAATAATACGATAACTATATTTACTTCCCCCTCAATTATTGGCCTTGTCTTTTATCTTGCAGCACTTTTAATTGGTTTCCATGTACGTCCAAATCCCATTAATGATCTTCTATCGTGAAGGATGCTTTCTTCTTCTTTTCTGATGTAAGAAACAAAATAGACAAATGCAAATCTGACGCCTAGAAATAACAGTCTAAAAGATCTTCAGCTTTTGAAGTATACCAGTAAAAGTGAACTTTGTTACAATAATTTGAATGGTTGAGAGTTAAGACCCTCTAATGACATGTGAATATTAGATAACCCATCAATTTTTCGACGTTGGATTCCATATTTAACATCTAATCAAACTTCAAATCTTGCTTTTAAGTAAACAACTTCGACACGGTCTTTCCCAATAAATCCTTCAATGAACCCTTTTTTGTTTGGATCAAATCATTGTGAACTCTTTTTTTTTTTGAATTTCATTCTGAATATATATCAACACTTCGTTGATACTGGAGGAAGTCGATAATATAAGAACTTCAATACAATGTCAAAAAAGAAAAAAAATACAGATATTTTCCAAATAAAACAAACATAACATATCTCAGTGTAAATATATGTACATATGTACAATACGTGTCTTTTTACACCATTAGTATAAACATTATCCGTTTACTTATTTTTGTGAATTTATGAAGATTGTCCAGAATTTATACTGTATAAAATGATTAAATCCTATTCTGTAGTCTTACCGTATACGCATGACACAAAGTCGCGTTAGTAGAAATCAGAATCGATAATTCGACTAGTATACACAAAGATTCATAAACTTCTTTTCTGATCGGTTTACAAAAATATTCCATTACTTTGTTATTAAACATTTGGAAATTATTCTAGATAAGACTTAAGAACGTAAATAAAAACAAAGATAATAATGTCAGAAAGCAAAGGTGTCTCGTCTGCCAAGCATGAAAAAAAACTAGTACGAAGATGATGAGGAGGGGATTGGATATGGACACGTGGGCTAAGTGCTGATTTAAAGACCAGAGCAGTCCAACTAGGCACTTGTAAGATTCTCTGTGTTTGCAAATGAGTGGTCCCTACTTGTCTGAACTACGCATTTATATAATAACCAATCATACATTTTTCAAAGGGGAATTGCAATGCATATACATAGTAAAACAAAAAAACAACTTTATAACCATATCAATCTCATGGCTATGATATTCTTTGTATCATATGTATAATGACAAAAACTACCCTTTATTTCCACTCTCACTTCCTCTTCATTCCCACTCTCACTTCCTTTTCATTCTCACTCTCACTTCTTATTCATTCCCACTTTCATTTTTATTGTTGTTTTCATTCTTATAAAATTGTTTTTTCCAATTATATTGAATTGAATGAATATTTACAAGTTTTATGAAACTTACTTTATACGACATATAATTAGCATATCCAACAAGTGATCGTCTGATTTTTTCTTCATATAATTGTATGGATTTACTATTTTGTTACTTTCCAATATATGTGGACCAAAAAACAGAGAATCTATAGAATTATTGGAGAAGATAAACAGTATGCATTGTGTTGTACTATTTTAAATTATAGTATAGTATGATATATTTCTTTTCTTTTCTTTTGCAATTTGTATCTCTTTCTCTACTTCCTGATCCTTACTCATTACTTCATTAGTTACATTGTTTTGTCTTCCAACACCGTCGCCGCTCATCATCTCTCTCTATATATAAGGAAATTTTAGAAAATTTCATATATACAAAGTTTGTGGATGTGTCGAGTATTCCATACCACAATATGTATAGTATAGTCACGTAATGGATAAGAGGTTGGGTTTAGGGCTTAAGGTTTAGGATTAGGGTTTGGATTTAGAGTATATAGTTTGGGTATATGGTTTGGGTTTAGGGTCTGGGTTTAGAGTTTGAGTTTAGGGTATATGGTTTGGGTTTAAGGTTCATAGTTTTGGGTTTAGAGTTTGGATCTAGGGTTTAGGGTATATGTTTTGGGTTTAGGGTTTGGGTTTAGGGTATATGGTTTGGGTTTAGAGTTTAGGATTTGGGTTTAGAGTTTACGATTTGGGTTTATGGTTTGGGTTTAGGGTTTATCCTAGGATTGGGGTTTGGGTTTAAGGTATATGGTTTGGGTATAGAGTTTGGATTTAGGGTATATGGTTTGGGTTTAGGGTATATGGTTTGGGTTTAGGGTTTAGAGTTTGAGTTTGGGTTTAGGGTTTAGAGTTTGGGTTTGGGTTTAGAGTTTAGGGTTTAGAGTTTGGATTTGGGTTTAGAATTTGGGTTTAGAGTTTGAGTTTGGATTTAGAGTTTGGGTTTAGGGTTTACGGTTTAGAATTTAGAGTTTGAGTGGGTTTAAGGTTTAGAGTTTGGGTTTAGGGTTTAGAGTTTGGGTTTGGGTTTAGAGTTTAGAGTTTAGAGTTTAGGATTTAAAATTTTTGTAATTGTCATAAATTTAACTTTTATGATATAGTACTGCTTACTAATACACCTCACAACATTTATGTATTAGTGAAATACTATTCTATGTATATGTATAGTACAACTTAATTAGAGTACAACGCTTTATTCTTAATTTTCACAATCTTTGGACTATAATATATGCTATATAGTATAGTATTACAAATTCAGTTTTAAAGTGTCAACATCAAACGCACGCGTCTAAAAGGAGATTTTGGTCACAATTGTGTGTTAACTGTCCCATCCACCGTTGCAACTGTAGAATGGCTATATTATTGAGTTTTTCCTCCCTTATGTATATCTCACAAATTCTCCCTTTTTCAAATTGCAGAAGAACAACTTCAGTTTTGAACGTAATATTACTATTCTGACCCGGATTCTTTGCATGGACGTCAATCACGACTTTCCAATGGTTATCGATAGGTTAGCTAAACCGATTGTTAAGTGAATTTAATAATGTTTTTCTAATTCGACTGTAAAGGTTTTGCAAATAATAATTGTAGACAAACATACTAACTTATATATCTTGACTTTGGTGTCACCTTTTTCGGTAAAAGAATGTTATAAAGGATGAAAAATGAATCTTGAGCAAGAAGTTAATTTCAAGACCTAACCTTTCCTGAGTCAATGTTCTTAATTCATTTAACAACGCGTCAAAGCTATAATCAAACTTTCGGTTACAAAAAAAACTATAATCAAACTGATTTCTTATCAGTTTTCATATTTTTCCACCAAGCAAAAAAAAAAGTGTCGAAAGACGGCAAGGGTAAGACTGTCGAAGAAGTAGAGTGTCGGAGAATTAAGAGATATGAAAGAGTGCAATAGAATCCACGCGGAAAGACAGCTGTTCCCATGTTGCGATGTTGGATGGGTCTCACTACTTGACTCTACGCACAAAACGTCTTGGCCGCCTTTACCGTCTGTCCATTCTATTTCTCAGTACATTATACGTTGTTGACACAGTTTACACTTCCATCTTTATATGTTCTAAAATATTGCGGGTTGAAACAAATTCACGGTGATTACTATATAATGAGAGACTATAAGGTTAATTTGAACATTTTTACAAGATCAAGGTTTCTCCATAAAGCAAAATCTTTTCAATTGCTTATTCTCGTTATTGATTACTATTTTTATCAGCTTCTGAGTAAGAAAGATTTAACCTACTTTCATTCACTTCTCGTGATTACAATATGTAGAACAATCGATTAAAGTTTGAACCTCTACAACATTGTTTATTTATTTTAAACTGTGCGCATCTGTTTGGGGGGGAGGGGTACTTCAGAACATTTGGCTCTTAACTTACCAATATACTAGGTTAGTTTTAGATAATAGAGTATAAAGAATAATCTTTTAGTGTCAAAATAAATTCGATTCCAAAATACAAAAGAATCAATCTCTTTATATAGCACTAAACGCCAACACCTTTTAATAACTCTCTATAAATCTGACTGAATGATAAAAACATCTGAAATCCTCACATAATCCTGTAAGCAATCATCATTTTGATTCATGATCTGGTCTTAACGACATGGCTTGATAGTTGATACTTGTTTGTTTTCTGTCGAACAAATAAACAAAACAGCTGTTTGATTAGAAGCCTAGAAATACAAATAACGTGTGTGTAATATAATACTATGAGTTCACGAGAGACTATTCATGTCGGCTGTAGTTTGACACCTTCGGGAAGTAGGTCATAAACTCATGCGTACTTCGTTATGAGAAATTAAAAAAACGCATTTAATTTTTATGCTTTCTGTTTCAAATTAGATGTGGTTTTAGATTTTTCAAACAAATTAATTAATATTTAAATTTCTTTTTATTAATTATAAAAGTTTCAAAAATATTTATTGATTTTTAGTTTTATTATAAATAAAAATATATATGAATATAAACATTTGAAAATATGGAAACCACTTATTTTGTAACAAAAAAATTGTCATACAAACTACCATAAGTTTTAAATAGATTGAATTATTATTAAAAAACGCAAATTAATAATATGACGTGGCAAATTCGGTGGCCATAGTGGCACTACACTTCCCCTTCTCTCCTCAATTCCTCATATTTATTATTATTACTCTCTCTTTTTCAGAGAAGAGATGAACCCAACAAAAAAAAAGAAAGATTTTAATGAGAGATATTAATTCAAAAGATTCGTCAACATAGTCCTTGGAGAAGGGTTTGGTGAGAACCGGCGGTGGATCCGACGGAGATGGCAAAGACCGGATTTCTCGATTCGGATCCGACTGCGATATCCAAAGCAAAAGAACTAAAGCGTGAGATGAAGAAACTCCTGAGTAACATCGTCGAGGAAGAGGATGATGGTTTGAGCGTTCAGACAATCGATCAGTTGCAGGAGGCTCTGTCTGCGTTTAGACATGCGACGATGAGGAAGATGGCGAAATCTTCTTCTTTAGAGATGCTCGAGACGGCGGCGGTGTCTTGCCCTGACGAGTTTCGCTGTCCTCTCTCCAACGAGCTCATGCGTGATCCCGTCGTCTTGGCTTCTGGTCAGGTCAGTTGACGTCACATTCTGAATTTTGATTGGCTTGCAAACTTTTAATCTGATCCGACGTCGTTTTGGGTTACATGAATCTCAAAGTCACTAGGACCTAGTTAAGTTGCTTATAACGATTTTTGTAAAAAAAAATCTTTATAGAAAAATTGTTTCGTTTAGACTCCTATTTACTACTAGATTTTTAGAAAACTCATAATATGTCTAGAAAATCTAAATGATTATATAAATTGAAAGTTTTAATATTTTTTTTTTGTAGACATACGACAAGTTATTCATCCAGAGATGGTTGAGTTCAGGAAACAGAACATGTCCCAAGACACAACAAGTTCTGCCTCACACTGCTTTGACTCCCAATGTCTTAATCCGCGATATGATCTCTAAATGGTGCAAGACGGTAGGGTTAGAGACTAAGAATCTATACGAGTCCGAGGAAGCTGTCACTAGATCAGATCGTGAAGTTTTCGATTCTTTGCTCTGTAAAGTCTCGTCTACGAACTCGCAAGATCAGAGATCAGCTGCAAAGGAGCTAAGACTTTTGACCAAGAAGGGAACCGAGTTTCGAGCTCTGTTCGGTGAATCTTCTGAAGGAATCACCCGTTTGGTGAGTCCATTGTTGCTACACGGGTCTAGCTTGAACCAAGATGAGCATCGTCTTCAAGAAGATGTGGTCACAACGTTGTTGAACATATCCATACACGATGATAGCAACAAGAAGCTCGTCTGCGAAAACCCTAACGTGATACCTCTCCTGATCGATGCATTGAAGCGTGGAACCGTAGCCACGAGAAGCAACGCAGCTGCAGCGATCTTCACTCTCTCTGCGCTAGATTTGAACAAAGTACTCATAGGAAAATCTGGAATCTTGAAACCGCTTATCGATCTTTTAGAAGAAGGGAATCCTTTAGCTATCAAGGACGTAGCTGCGGCGATCTTTACTCTATGCATTGCTCATGAGAACAGGAGCAGAGCTGTGAAGGACGGGGCTATTAAAGTTTTAGGTAAGAAAATTTCAGATGGGTTGTACGTGGATGAGCTTTTAGCTATCTTAGCGATGCTTGTTACTCACTGGAAGGCTGTGGAGGAACTGGGTGAGCTTGGTGGGGTCTCTTGGTTGCTGAAGATAACTAGAGAGAGTGAGTGCAAGCGGAACAAAGAGAACGCGATTGTGATACTGCATACTATATGTTTTAGTGACAGGACAAAGTGGAAGGAGATCAGAGAAGAGGAGAGTAGTCATGGAACGATAACAAGGCTTGCGCGTGAAGGAACGTCTAGGGCACAGAGGAAAGCAAATGGGATCTTGGATAGGCTGAGAAAAGCTATGAATCTTACTCACACAGCCTGAGATAAATGTCCTAAAATCCGCTATGTAAATTATCTAAATTCATGCTTTTTCTGTTTTATTTGGATTTCAGTATTTTTGTAAATTATTTCATATATTTAGGATTTGAACAATATATAGTAGGAAACTGTGTGAATAGTTCTTTCTTTGATGTTTTCTGTGATGATGCAATAAAATCTATGTTGGCTTTATTCAGCAGTGAATGTCTTGGTCAACAAGTAACTGTGTATGAATACAAAAGAATTAAAATACATAGAAAGGCTGTCATGTCGTGTTCTTCACATCACACGGAACTACAAAACAAATCAATCTTCTTCCAGTCTCTGGAAAATAGGAGTTTATTACAGAGTCACGAGTTCTCATTATTAAAATGATGTGATGTTATGTAATCCCATCTCGCCTGTGTCATTTCTTCGTTAGAAGATAAGAACATTTCATTATAATTCACTTAAGTAGTGTCGCTGATATTATAAAAACGAATGTATAAGAAATAGTTTGAAAGTTGAAAAATACCATAAAATAGCACTAAAACATTTTATTTTCCCAAAACTAACACACAATTTACTAACTATGTGGAGTATTTTAAATTTTTTAGTTTTAGTTTTTTTTTGCTATGTGGGTGGCAAGAAAAGACATGTAAAGTAATGGTAAAAATCACATGTGCTTCGTTTGTTAGATTGCTTGGAAGTTAGGATTAAATCACGGAGTTGACACTACTCGTGATTGGTAATAATTACGGGTTGATAGATCGAGAAAGGTGGAGAGAAAATGGGAATATTTAATAGACAGAAGAGAGAATATGGAATCGTCCTAAAAACCACACTCTTCGGTGTTTGTTTTCTCACCCAAACTTTCACAGAAAAAGCTCAAGTAAAGAAAGAATTTGATTCTTCCAACTTTTTATCCACAACAAGTAACGTTTACAATAAAACTAGATCTTTATTCTACGGACAAAAGACAATGCCACTAAAAGGAAAAACGAAGCATAATAGTCCACAATGGTCGGTTTACACTTTTGCGTGCCCCCAATGGAAATCATATAATGTATACAAGAAAAATAGTTTCTTTTGTATCAAAGTTCCCCGAGATATCCGCCTTGCTATTAGGGCAAAATTGAGTCCCATTCACTACTTTGAACTTTGATTGTTTCCATCCTTCATTTAGTTAAGTTGCCTAATAAGAACAAGTAATTATAACTAGGGATCGTGGTCAGTATAGGAAAAACGGCAAAAAATCCGGTAACTTACACAGCAAACTAGAAAGTCAAAAGATTATGCACTTTTGGACTTATTCTAACATTTATTTGTTATAAACTATCCATTTTTACATTTAATCATCAAATTTCTTGTATCTAAAATGATTAGTTTTTTTTCTCTCTCTTTTACTCGACTTCTAAAATGACTAGTTAACAAAAATTAAATATATAATTTTCGAAATTGTGAATGAAAATTACTTAAGTGGAAGTTTATATTGTTTTGGAATCTGTTGCATAAATTCAGTTTTTTTTTTAAGGTTTTCCCTTATTTGTAAAATTATGGAACTAAATCCATACTTATTGGCTGAGAAAGAGATCGGATTAATCGAATTCTTGATTTCTCTGAACGGATATGAGACTGTAGAGGAACTTTGGACTAAATCCTCCATGGGCTAAACAAAGTGTTTGTGTGTGTTAGACTAAACGGATGTGTGCAAAAACAAATATATATACAAGGCAGTGAGAAACACACACACGAAACTAAATAAACGCACTGATCTGCTTTGTTCAGACACTGAGTAGTTAAACTTGATCTCTCTTCCACTTCATTGTGTGTATGCTAAGCCTCATTCAGGAACCCACTTTGTAAGCCCAGACGTGCTTCTCTAGAAAAGATGCCACTGCCTCTTTGATAGCCAGATTTGGTACGAGTTTTGATGGGTCGAGTTTCTCACGCGTTATAGGATCAAACTTCCCCACCTAGCAAGTAAATAACCAAACATTTAGACGAGTGGGAAAAGAGAGAGAGAGAGCTACAGCAAAGAGCGATGATAATGCTAACCTTGTTAATATGCTCAAGGATTGCTGCTCTTTCATATGTAACCCCACTTGGAGATATCACAGGATCCCTGAATATCTCAAGAGTAATATTGCAACACAAGTAATCTGGTACCTGAAAGAAATAAAAGAAACAGAATGGTATTGAGATTAGATTTGAAGTGAAGAACGGTTCTTACAAAAAGCTTTTGAAGAAACGTTAATGCACCTCAGTTGGTTTGTCGTCTTCTGCAGCTTTCTCAAACACTCGATCAAGAGCTTTCAATCGCTCAGTATGGGAAGTATAGTCTTCTTCCGAGGACTCGTCTGTTCGAGACATGTCTAAAGCACGTTGTTGATTAAGAGCAGCTTCACAAGTTTCCCTGAGACGAAGATAAATAATTCGATAAAGCCACAGTGAAGCATAGTTCTAGGAAATCTGTTTTGCGGTGGATTGAGAGAGAGAGAAAGAGACAGAACATACTTCAAACTATTCAGTTCCCAAGAGCGCCTAGCAGAAGCCAGTTCCCACTCCATGTATTTAGCTTTAGCAAGCTCTTCCCATATTTCTTCAACCATGTATCCTGTAGGGTTTGCGCCTCTTCCAAGATCTAATGCCTATATGAAAACGTAGCCATCAAATCTATTGTTGTGAGTAGTTGATGATTTCAACAAGTTAACCCATCCATTATGGTTTTTCTAACCAAAACCAGTATGATTAGTATCCACCCAAGACAACTCTAGAAAAGAAAAAAGGATGGAGACTCAAGTGTTCCCTCAAAATTCCTGGAAACTACACTACTTTGGTCTCAAGTTTATGGTGTAAGAAAATCATGTCAGCAGAAGGATCCATACCCTTTGCAACGCTTTGACTCCATCAGCATAATCTTCCCTCTGCAGTAATGAAAGTCCCATCATGTAGTGGGCCTGCCACAGAACACAAAGTGTAAAACAATGCCCAGAAAGGAACTAGACCAAAAGCAAAGAAGACTTGGTTGATTCCATATATAGCATTGATGCCGAGCTAAAAAAGAGAAGCAAGAGAATGAAACCTTGACGGAGTTGTGATCAAGCTGAACAGCTTTGCGACAATCCTCTTCAACCCTGGTCCAATCCCTGAATTTGATGCAAGCCACCAACAAGGCGAACATAAACAATAAGATGAGCAATGAACTGTCTAGAGGACATAACAATTAGCATACACATACATACTTCCGTTTCATGTGGCAAAGAGCTCGATTTGTCCAGTAAACAGGAACCTTTGGTGACAAAGTTATCGCCTTTACAAAGAACATCCAGTAACATAAAAACCAATAAGTCATCATACGTAGCTACTCAATATGAAGTCAATTACTAACACTATAACAACATTGTGTAAACAGTCTATCTAAACCGAAATTGGATTGAGTCATGGTTTAACTGCTGTTCGGTTTAGAGAGATCATAAGCAAAGATTTATTCCCCTTCGTAGATCTAAATCAAATTCGAGAGATACATTAAGATGATAAGAACATCAACAAATAATCAAACTGATAACTTATCATCGATGAGGTTGCAAACTGATAACTTATCAATGAACACTCTAGTCAATTGTATACAGACTACAGTCAAATTCTAAACCGAAATTGGATTAACTGTTGTCTTGGTTTAGAGATTCTATTCAAAGGTTTTATTCCTCTTAGTAGATCTAAATCGAATTCTCTAGAGATACGCCTTAGAAGACAAAGCCCTAAGCGATGATGAACCTTATACCTCTGTGTAAGCGTCAATGGCGGCACCGAAACGCTCTTTCTTGAAACAACTGTTACCGTCTTCCTTTAACCGCTCCGCTTGTTTTGCCGCCATGGCGGAGGCCGCGCCTGTCACCACCATCTAAATCAATCCGATTGAATACGAATTTTTTTATCCTTACGATCTTCCACCGACGGCGCGCGCGTGGTAGAATCTCTCTCGGAGTATTTTCGGACGAGAAGAAGCCGCGAAATTTCTCAAAAAGGGAAGGAGAGAAGTAAAGCAAAGGTCATTCAAATTTTTTGAAACGATCGTAGAAAGTTCAAGACCTCTTTACCGGGTCAGCCCGACATGTCCTGGGTAAAACCCGGGTGTTAAACGACGCCGTCGGCTTCTCCTTGGTATCTATAGTGTACCAATTTCCAAAGCCGATAACAGCTCATGGCCCGAGCTGATTATAGCACGTAATATGGGCCCAAAATTAAGTTTGAAAATTCGAATTGAGCTACTGGCCCAGATAGAATCAGCTTGAGTTGACGTAGTGTAAATTAATCAATGCCAATCCACAAAGTACATTAACAAATGTTGACCTCTCTCATAATGATAGATGTCTTTTTAAAACCTTCATAATGATAGATGTTGAAATATATTTTGTGTATCTGCGATGTCAGTCATACTGGATCTGGATTTTATCCTAAACTTACAATTACAAAATTTTATTTCTTTTCTATTAATGAACTTATTATCAACACTAATCAAAAATGTATATGTGAAGCAGACTAAAAGACATAACAATATAAATAGTGTACATGGAAATAACAAGCTGAGCATATAATGGCGAGAATTCGGGGATTAATTAATCACTCATGCAAAGGTGTTGGGGCAATGATTATTGACTAACTACGTTCATATATACGAATTTAAGGACTAAAACGTGTGCAATTTCTTCTAGCCCTTTTTCAACTAAATCTTCTTCCCATTTCCTAGGATGCTTCCTTTATCTTACGTCTTCACTTTCTTCTCGTCTACATGGGATTCGTAATACTTTTGGTATAATTAGGTATTGACTTTTTATATTAACTATAGATAGTTTTTTTTTTTTTTAACTATAGATAGTTATGATGATTTTCTATGATTATTTCCTTTCTTTTATCTTGATTAATGCTTAGTAACGTATATAAAAAGTTAATGAAATTATATTTTAATGTAAGTGAAATGCAGACACAAATAAACTAGACTTTCTGTCAATTAATAACAAAACAGAAACAAATGTAAAGGAAAAACGAGACACACAAAATGTTGTTATATACCGCTTCGAGTTTCTCGTCCCATATTCCTGCCCAAAACTAGACTAGAAATACACAAAAAATCGTCTCATACGAATAAAGAATACTGTTATTTATTATGTGTAGTGAAGAGAGCGATACTCCCTTCAACATGTCTGGAGCGTTGAACTAAATGAATCGATAGAGATAAAAGTATTTATCTGATATAAAACAACTCAGCATTTAAGCAAAAATATAAAGTCTTCTCGCCCAATGAAAGACAATAAATATAAAAAAGATACTATAAGTAGCAGGACAATACTATATTTTCCAATAAAACCTTGTGGACTAGAAAACACATTAACGTCACGTATGCAATAATGCTTATGTAAGCAGCCTTTCTTTTGTTGTATGTTTTCTTCATCTATCGTCTACATCATCTCATGACAATTCGGAAAAAAAGAGGACCATTTCCATTTTTTGCACAAACGAAAAGAAAACCGACTTTTCACATACAGATATAGATTAAAGAAAATGTCATGAACATGATGCAAACACTTGTTACTGACAATTTGATCATATGTGGTCTTTATGCCTAATTTTATTTTTATTAACTAATGATTCTAGAAAGGATAAAAAAATAGAGAACTGGTGGACACGGGTATTGGTATATATTCAAAGTTGCCCAACAACTAGGAAAAAGCGAAAACAAACAAATACTAAATAAATGAATTTAGGCTTATTTCCAATTCACATCGAATGATTTAATTGTTCAACATTATTGACATTGTCAATAAGAAATATCAAACATTTCGTCCATACATTCTTTTCAACTCGGAACTGAACTATAAGAACATTATTATCAAAGAATAATATATATGATTCTCATAATCATACAATAATAAAACTATAAACTAAAAATTCAATCAATAGAACATACTACATAATCCAATAGTTCATCATATTTTTCTGAGAATCTTTCAAAAATAGAAATATATAATGCTTTCTGTCTTTTTGATTTTTTTTCTAATTTATAATAAAATAAATTTGGAGAAAAACATGAATAAAATGTACACATTTCAATTTTATCACAATGGATAATATGCATGTAATAATTTCATGAACGCGTTTTAGAATTATTTAACAAATATAAAAAAAAGATTTTCCAGCTAAAAGTTAATGTATGTAAACAAACAATACATTTCAACTCATCTGACTGATACAATAAACACAAAATCATAAGTTGACAAAAATAATATAACAAAATATCAAAGACGCCACTTGCAGTCAACTTCCCAAAAGAACGCGCACTCTCCACATGCCCCTGCCCCAAATTCCTCACCGTATTAAACCATCTCCGACTTTTTTTTTCACCATCGTGGACGTGACTTTTCTCAACTTACAGTCAACTCAACAGGTGGCATCATCGTAACGGTCTAACCTGATTACTCCATCGTAGATATGAGGTGCACTGAACCAAACTCCGTCTATAAAAACAACATTGCATGTCTTATCAAACACAACACCACCACACACCAGAAACTCAACTTAGCCATGGCTTCAAACTCTTCTCTTCTTCTCATCTTAGCCGTTGCTTGCTTGTTCTCACCTGCGATCTCGCAGAATTGCTCAACGCAGAACATACTCTCAGCCGACAGAACTCCCTTCGCGAATTGCCTGAACCTTCCCTCACTAGATTCCTACCTCCACTACACATACAATGCAACCAACTCATCTCTCTCCGTCGCTTTCGTCGCCACTCCGTCTCGCTCCGACGGCTGGGTCGCCTGGGCTATCAACCCGACGATGACCGGAATGAACGGTTCTCAGGCCTTCCTCGCCTACAGTCCCGGAGCCGGCGCGGCTCCCGTCGTGAGATCGTACAACATCAGCGGCTACGTCCTCAACGAAGGGAGACTCGCCTTCGAGTTCTGGAACCTACGCGCCGAATCCATGGCCGGCAACATGATCGTGATTCGCACGTCGGTTAAGGTTCCGCCGGGAGCCGAGAGCGTGAACCAGGTGTGGCAGATCGGCGGGAATGTGACCAGCGGTCGTCCTATGGTGCATCCTTTCAATCCGGCGAACTTGGCCTCTAGAGGGGTGTTGAGATTTGTCGGCTCTGACGCTCCGAGCTCAGCTCCGGGGTCTGCTCCGGGGTCTGTTCCTGGCTCTGCTCAGGGGCCGACCACTCCTGGTGCCTCCACCACTCCTGGTGCCTCGACCACTCCTGGGCAGGCGGCTGGTCCAAGGAGCGCGGGTTCGATGACGAGTAGCGTAAATTTCGGGGTCAATTTTGGAATTTTGGTTATGTTGGCTACAGTCTTCATCTTCTGAGTATGATTTCATTATCTTTTTACATTACTTTTTGTATCCGCAATAATGGAGATTCATACTGTTTTACTTTCTAGTCTGTAGAGTCATTTACTCTTTTTTTGTTTTCCACCTATCTCCTCACCCACATTGTTCTGAGTTGTTATTGGATTGTATGGACCATTATATTTTTAATTTTATTACCATCTTGTCTGCTTCAAATAACTGCCTTTGCAGCCCCGTTCTGTAGTGGACTATTGCCATTAGATTCACGTAGATATTTATTTTGTCCTTCAACTTTTATACAATCAAAAAGGAATTAAAAAAGCTCTAGGATAAACAAAGCAATAAACACTCAAAACCACATGTTTTTTTTTTGTTTTCTCCATTTCATTTGAAAAGTTACCAATTGTTTGTTTTGTTGTTGTCAATGAGTGAAAGAGAGAGAGAGAGAGAGATAGTTGATGAGTTATCTGCCAGATCACTTGAACAAATAGCTACCTCTGATTTTTGAATGATATTTATAGAATAAACCAATGAACCATCTAACCAATGCTTGACTCCTTTTTCCCATTTGTGTTGTTGTTTGAAGAAACTTTGTTACTAGTTTCATCAAAACCCATTATTTGAATGTTTTTTTTAAGTTTTTTTTCTCTCTAATGAAGTACTTATCAAATTTAGTTTTACAATCATTTATGGTGTTGAATTTTAGTAAAACTGTTTGGATTCACAAAAGCTTTAAAACAATTTGGTACAAAGCAGAGAGCAAAGATGACTTAAGGAATTTATCAATGGTTTTACAATCTTATTGCATATTTACAATCCAAAATATACAACCCCCCCCCCCCCCCCCCACACCATAATCATTATGTACACTTTAGGATACAATTCCCTTTTTCACCAAGTATGGTTACATAGATAGATTGAATAACAATGAGACTGGGTTTTTGTGCATAAAACCTTGAGGGCTTCTTTAATTGTTTGCTTTGCCCCAACTTCTTGGGAAAGGAACGGCGTCTTTGATATCAGGAAGCCCAGTAGCAAACAGAAGCATATGTTCCATCCTTAGGCTTATCCCTGAATGCTTCACTGTCCCATGCCTCCTTAAATCCAAGTACCACTCGTACTTCTCCCTTGATATGGATCCAAGTTCCTTGATCCTCGCATCCAAAATCTCAAACCGTTCTTCGTTTTGACACCCACTGATCACAACACCAACCTGCGAAAAGAAAGTTGAAGACTTTAACTTTGAACTTCCTACCTACTTTTAGATAAAAAGTTTGGTTTGCTTCTCTTCTCACCTTTGGTACGACCAGATCAAACGCTGCTACAGTCTTCTTGTCGTCATTCAACCGTGTGTAAAACGGTTTAACCTCCTTCGGGTAGCTATGTATAATTATTACAGCGCCCTTGCAGATCTCATCAGTTAGATAACTGCAACATGAAGCAGTGAACAGTGAACAAAGACTCATTTGCATTGAGAATAAGCGAAAGTGTATACCTGAGATGCTCCTCTGTCAAAGCAACGCCCCACTTAGGCTTGGTTTCGAATGTTCTAGTGGTTGCCTGTTCATAGAGAACGAGATCATTATGATATATATCAGCAAAAACTATTTGGGATTTTGAAAATGTTTTACCTTTTGAAGAAAAGTAATCGCTTCAGTATAAGAGAACCTCAAAAGAGAATTGGAAGCTGTTGTTCCAAGACGTGTGGTAACGGTCTTGTCAACTCGTTTAGATATGAATTTCATATCTTCATGACGAGTTTCAAGAAGATATTTGCAGAGGAACTTGAAGAACTCATCAGCACAGTCCATAGCACCCTGTAACATCCAAAAGAAACAAGTTACCATTTGCCCAATAATCAATTACTCAATAGCATTTACCAGGATCATTGCTATCTTACATCCAGTTCAGAGAAAGCTATCTCAGCTTCCACATTCCACATCTCCGCCAAATGCCTTGCATTGTCTATTTTATCAGCTCTGAATCTCGGTCCAAAGGTATAAACTTTTCCAAGCGCAGAAGCATAGCTCTCAAGATGCAACCTCCCAGACACAGTCAGATAAGTGTCACAACCAAAGAAATCTTTCGAGACATCAGGCTTGATCAGAGTTACTGCCTTTGGTTTTTGTTTCTTCTCGAGCTCAGCCGCAAGATCAGTCGTTTTCTTCAAGTCGTGCACAGCAGCAACCACAGCTTCTCGGTTGCTGTCAGATCTCTTAAGTTGATCAATGAGTCTGCTCTTCTCCTTTATTGCAGCTTTGACTGTGTCAATGCTAATTCCATCATGCTTCTTCTCCTCTTTAACATCAGTTTCATCACCTGAAAGAGTTGTGACTCTAAACATCTCGCCAAATCCAGTGGTTGTGATAACCGGTACTTGAACATACTGAAACCCATTAGATTGAAAGAACGTGTGGCTCGCTAAGGTTAACGCACTGTGGACTCGAGTCACCGACCCAACCTTCACCAAAAAAAAAACAGAATACAAAATCTAAAATCAGCTAAGAAGAAAACAAAAATACACACTTCAATAAAAACGTTGAAACATAGATTCACCGTAGTTGTGCGGGGCCTGAAATGAGAGAAGTCTCTAAGCAAATGCAGAGGAAGCTGTTTCTTGGAGAGAGGATACTTCTCTGGATCCACTGTTCCTACATGAAGAAGCTTCTCCGCCTCAAGCTCGATCACATGTTTTGTAGAAGCAGCTAGTGGCTGTCTTAACACACCTTCTGCTACAATACATGTCCCTAGAGACATAAGCTGAGTTGCTGGAATACTCGACATTGTAGAATCAACAACAACCTGGGAGAAGAGAAATTAAATTAAAAAATAAGCTCTCATTGGCATTTCATCGAACACCTTGTCTGCAAAAAAACTTTAACCTGGAGACTGGAGACAGAGGAGCCATCACTGATCAAGAAGTATATAATATACTCAGGTGGTGACGTGGCTTTCTGACCACCGGTTATCTCCGGTTTATCGAGGATCGGGTAAGTCGTCTTCCCGCCGCCGCTCAGGACATCGAAAAGCTTTCTGAAAATACTCATTTTTGACTGTATGATCTCCGTGCAGCTAACGTTGGACTTCGTCGTCGTCGACGGCGTAGGGACGGTTACTGACGACGGCGGAGGAGGCGGAGGAGGTGGAGAGTCTTTCTTAACGGCTCTAGAAGACTTAACCCACCCGCCGATCACGACCCTTTTCCCGGCTAGCCTTGCGCCGCCGTCGCTCCTTTCGAGGAGAGTCTTTAACTCGACCCGGTTCGAGTACTTCGACAAGGTAACGGGTCTCGGAGAGATGACGTCATCTTGTTGCTCTTTCTGATGGGTTTTTCCGTGAGAATCCATATGAAGAAGAAGAAGATTGAGAAGGAGATTAGAGTGTGGAGAGGTTTACTTGGATTGGAGAAATCAAAAGGGAATAAGAGATTATATATAAACATGATTACTTGAAAGATTAATTCGATTGAGAGAAGAGAAGAGAGGTTAGAGGAAGGTTAAATTGGTGGGAGAAGGAAAAGGATTGTTTTTTTTTTGTTTCTTCTCTTGCGGAGAGACAAGAGAGGGAGGGAGAGAAGACAAGGTTTGGTCTTCTTCAAGGAAGTTTAGATTCGCGGGAACTGTAAGAGAAGATGATATTGTTTAATTTTAAAACCTGGACATATTTAAATGTAGTTACGAGGCCCAAATGGCCTATTGGGAGCCCATTTATGGTTGATATAAGTGCGTAAACATAGTCCAAAAGAATATTGGCTGGTTATGTAGTGGATAACGTGTATAATTATTTGCGGAATGGAAAAAATGAAAAGAAAGTGTGTTAAAAAAATAAGATAATTAATAATTCTACATCCGAGGGAGATGTCTGGTTTTGAAAAGCGAAATTATACGAATTAATAAAAAATAAGTTTACAATCGCAGATCCGATAAAGACTCGGGTGATACTAGGCAGTCAAACTGTAAAATCGATAGTAATATTTCTATAGTTTGTAATAACATAATTATCAAACGTTTAAGAAAATGAAAAAATGAATAAATTGAAATGTGGTGAAGAAAGATAATTGAATTGGAATAAAAAGTTGAAATTACAAGTAGAATACTGAATTATCAATCATCTGATTCAATATAATATATGGAATTGTTTCATAATTGTTCATTGTAACTAATATTTTTTTTTGATGAAATAAAGGAATGTTACAGTCAAACAAATTTACACTAATCATACCAAGAAATGTAGATAATCCACATCTAAATTTCCTTTTACCAAGTGTATATTTCATTTAAATTTGTTTGAATTGTGACCTTAATTGTTTATTAATATATTTTGAAAATAATAATATAAACTGCTTGTTGTATCGATTGTAATTAGGTACGATCTTGTCAGTAAGCAGTTGAAAGGCCAAAGAAAAGAGAATGAATGGGGCCAGTTCACCTGTAAATTGTAATGATGGTTACCACGAGGCTACACGCCGAACAAATCACAACTAATTAGATAATTTATCCTTTTTAATAAGATACTCGATCATGACCCGCGCGTTGTTAAAAAAAAAAAAAAATCATGATCCGCGCATCTGCGCGGATTTATCTTTTGATTCACATATTTTATATACATGTTGTATATTATTTAAGATTTATAATATAAAAAGTTAGAATGATCCGGAACTAAAAAAAATCTTCCCGGACAAAAAAAAATCAAATACCTACTTAGATCCAAATGTTGAGAACTCGAAGATTTATACTCGACCCAATGAGTTAAATTTCAAACATAATATCTTTTGTTATATTTTTAATTTATTTTTTTTGGTTGGTGAGATTTACTATTTATTCGGAAGATTTTTGGCTAACTTAATGGTATATATTCGTAGGTTTCTTTTTTACTGAACAGAAAAAAAAGATTTGGGTCTTGATTAAATTTATCTTATATAACAAATTACTGCTGTAAATAATTTTTATAAAAACTAATTTGTAACAGTAATATCATTTTTATTATAAATTAGTATATAATGGTTTATAGGTTCAAAGTATAGAGTTAGTCGTCTTCATAGTATTGCTAATATTAATAGATGCAAGTTAATGAATACAGATAATATATTGTATTATTAGTAATCTATCGTATAGTATTATATGTTAATAGATGTATTATTAATAATCTATCTTATATTATAATATGCTAGTAGATGTATCTAATTTATAGTAAAATATATGCAATATAAGGAAACATGCGTAGTGGATATAATAATAAGATAAGAAGTGAAAAACTATTGTAATGGTTGATATTAATTATTTATATAAAAGCATGTCTAATAATAAATAGATTAATATAGCATTAATTAAATAAGATTTAACTTTAAAATCCACCAAGAAGAAGTTGTAATGTTTCTGTTTTAATAAGATAGATTCTCTCTAACATCCAACTAAACGTAGTCTTGAGGTCTAGAATCTGCAGACGGAAGCAACATATTTAACTAATACCAATTTGGAAATAAATATCTTATTGTACCCTAACTAATATCTATATAGAGTGCAGGCTTCTCATAGAGTGGCCAACGATCGAACAAAATGCCAATCTCTAACTAAACTAATGGAAAATTTGGATAAGTAGCAAGGAATCGTTAAGTCATTATGTATAAATATTGATATGAGGCAGTTCAATTGTTATAAGAATTTTTATTGTCATTTCTGAGGTCTAGTGTGTTATAATTAAACATTTGCTTGATCACTTTGGGCTAGATCCATCTTAAACTTGATTAATACTATAATATTCTGAGATGAGAATGGAATATTTTCTAAAAGTTTTACCTCCTCCTACACACCATAGGCCTTAATGATGCTTATAATCATTGCCACGTTCAATTATTAAAAGCTCTTTTGATTCCAAGCTTTACACATCATCAATCATCACACACTCACTTCTCCTACTTATAGATCCACGTTCAAGAACTTGGAAAATATCCCAAAAACTGAAACCTATACAAGATAAGAAAGACAAAGAAAACAAGAAGAGGAAGAAACATGGTAAGAAGAAACGCAGTTCATGCCACTTCAAGTCTTCCATCGAGGTTGTGGTGGCCGCAGCAAAGGAGGAAAGGAAAACGGGCCGTCGTGCGGTTAGGAAACCGGCGACGAGGGTTCTTTGTTGGGCAACCGCGGACGGTGGTGCAGAGATGGAGGATGAACATCGGAAAGCCGCTGAAGATAATGAGAAATATCATCTTGGGAATTATCTCAAATGGTGGTAATGTTAAGTCCTTAGATGCTTATTTTTGGTCTTTACCGATCTTACGTCCTCAGTTGTTTCCACTATGTTGACCATTTGTGTTATCAAATTCTAATTGTAAAACTGTAATATTTTCTCTCTCCCCCACATTTTGTATGAATCTATATAATATAATAAAGTTTGTATTCTTGATAGGATTTTTCTTTGTCCAACGAGTAGAAGTTCGGTGAACTAAAACAACTGTAGTGCTTTAGTTATCTTTGTCTGTGTCGTGATTACTGTTAGAGTGAAAAGTGTTAATACTAGTTATTGTAAACTGTCTTTTACTTTCCTAGCCGCCCAATCATTTTATTCAAAACATTGGAAAACTTTTTTTTTGTAGCTATAACATCTGAGTAGTCTTCAATAAAATTTCTCAAAGGTAGAGGTACTGTCACTTCTAAATTAGTCTTTAACAATGCCACTAAAATTATGAAAATACAATTCTGCATATATGTCTGAAAAAGTTTCTCAAGTCTAATTAAAAACCAAAGCAATTTGTGATTTTCTAGTAAACATAGAAAATTAGTTACACGGAGGAAAATTGGCAGAACATTTTCCAGGTAACTGGAGAGCGAGAGTGTGATCAACGCCAGGGATAGATGGTCCGTTGGCAATAACGCATAGACAAGGCTGACCAAGCGTTTTGATGGCAGTGCAACATAGCTCGTTCGGAGACAATGTGCTAAACGGTACCACTGATAGTGTACATGGCACAAGTTGAATCAAAGCCGACAAAAATGTTTGACCACATGGGTGTGCCGTAGCCTCTTTGACCAGGCTTAGCTCGACCAAAACCATAAGAATTATCACCGTAAGAACCTGTGATTTTCTCATTTTCATAATTTATTTCTCGTTTAGAAAAATGTTTGTAAAGGTGAGGCTCATTATATAACTTATAAGGAGAATGTTTGCATGAGTAACCTAATGGAGTTGGAGTAGAATGATCATGAAACTTGGGGTTTATTGTTTGTAGGCTCACATTTTCAATGCAACTAATAAGATGTTAACCTGCATATTCATAACAAGAAATTATCTAACCAGCAGTGTAACGCACAATTAGTTTTTTTTTTTTTTTGATAATCCAGTATCCGACCACTAAGCGTGATCGACTAGCCCACTGGGCCTAAACCCATGCCATTACAGGATTTTTAAGCCGTCACTTAAGGGTCCCTGGTTACGCGAAGTGGTCTGGAAGGCGAGAGGAGCCCATGTAAAAACTCTCGTGGCCAACACGGATCGAACCCAGGGCGGGCACTCCAGCCGGAGTTCCTTTACCACTAGACCAACACGCGTTGGTTACGCACAATTAGTTTATTTACATGCATAAAGAATAGATTATCAAAATTACATGCTGCTAATCACCATGTTAAACCAATGATCTATCTTAGTGAAACTTGAATCACTCAAGGGTCTGGGACCAAAATAATAAAAACCTTCAAGCATTTGTCTATATTTCTTGTATAGTACTACAACAACATTCTTTTCATCAAACTCCGGCTAAACAACATATCTCCCAAGAGTTTGATCTACTTGATACAATGTTAACATAGTACACCAGAGCTGCAATAGCCAATTGAATACACCTTAGTTCATTTTCCATTATATTAGTGAATCTGACCATTCAAAAATCATCTTTCATAGTTCTATTGTTTTTTCTGATGTCATGTTTCTAACAGTTCCTCTGCTGATCAGATTCAAACGTATATAAGAATTGGGTTTATAGACTACAGAGATGCGGAAGTATATAAGATGAGCCTACACGGTACAAGTTGATTGAAAGCCGACAGAATTGTACAACCACATGGGTGTCCCACATTGACCAAACATGACTCGACCAAAGCTGTTTTAAGTAGTATCTTTGTAAGAACCTGATATTCAGTCATCTCACTGATATATATAATTTTGAAACTGTCTTAAAAACAAGGCTCATAAGTCATAACTTGCGCATATAGTAATAGGAGAGCAACGAGAATGATTGCATAAGTTTGGTTTGATTGATCGTTAAACTTTGGCTTATTATTCGTAGGGTCACTTATTCTATTCTCGTCTATATTTTATTATGTTCATCCAAGTCACGGGGCTTAATCACCATTTTAAACTTATATGTCTAACTATCATGATGGCTTGGTGGCATTCTCATCTGCGTGACTGTGTTCAAAACCATGTAATCGATGAGTGTTTAAAAGTGGCCTTGTTACCACTTTGACTAGAATACAAACATAAAAAGCTGAATATCTCAGTGTCTCATTTGCTTAAACTCAATATCCTCTTTTTAACCAGCACGTTAAACTAATAATCCCTCTTGATCACTTACGTCCTCAGCACGATAGCTATGAAGGAGCTTGAGACAGTGAGTATTATAAAATCTCTCCTGATTGGAATAGTTTTGTGTTACTGTTTCATTGATACGTCTAATAAATTCAGACAGTGACTTCCGAAGCCAAGCTGGAGACAGACTTCTACTTCAGGGTCAGGGTCCTATTATGTCACACTTGATTGGACTGTAAAACTCTAGGGATCATTTTACCAAAAACAAAGCAACCAGATATTTCTGTGAACTCCAGAGACTTATTTGGCTATATGTAGGATAATATCTGCGAATACACAGGCACATAAATACAATAAAGAAAAACATTCATCACCTCACATCACTGTTATCATCAATCACTTCAACCACATATGGACCAGTCCTTCAACATCTTTTCCAAACAAACCAGATAATGTTTTTTTTTTCTTCCCATCTTACTTCCGCTCACAGATTCTCTTGGTTCAGTCCCCCTCACGATCTGAAAAATACAATACAGAAAACAGAACTGGAATGGGAAGCATTTGACCTTGAATCATGCTTTAAGATTTGAGACCAAAAAAAACAGTACAAAGTATTTTCAAGAATTGATGAGAACATCTGTCTATCTTTCTGGTATAGTATATGAAACATTTCTTAAAACTCTCCGGCTAGATAATGTTTCTCCCAGTAGTTTCATCTACTTGATACAATGACAACATAGAAGCCTGAACCTGCAATAGCCATTGTAGACACATTAGTTCATTTTCCACCATATCAATGAATATGGTTAACTCAAACACTTTCAAAAACCATCTTTCCTAGTTCCATAAATTTTTCTGATATCATAAACTGAACCGGAACCCTGTTCAAAAATTTGAATCCAGCTAAATAATACCCGAACTGATTATGATATGCAGTAATTTGGATATCAAGTATTATCCTAACCCAATAATATCCGAAAAACTTGAAAACCCTGAATTCAAATCCTAATTAAATACCCAACACTGACTTTGGAATTTTGAATCTATTAGAGACAAAAGTTTCACCTCAAAAGTTGGAATATGTATTAGCTCGTATATAGGAGATAATATGAGCCAATACACTTATCACCGATTAGTTTATGTTCGAACCTCTTCTAAATTAATAAAAAATACATTTGAGTTATTATCTTCATCATGTGAACACATTTTTCATAAACTTCATACCTAGTTCGTTCTACAAAGACATTCATATAACCAAATCACACAACTCAATTTTACCTCATTTTCACCGCGAACCGCAACGCAATCTCTAGGAGTATCGAACAAAGACAGCGAGTATTGCTTGCGAACAACACCAACGTCGAAGTATATAAGGCCAGAGCTCGGCACGTCGACTCTGATTCCTTTAACCGGAAACCACAGGAACAGGTCTTGCGCCGATATCCCCGACAAATCACCGATGTGAGCGTCGCTTATCGTCCCCGTAACATTCGCCTCGTAGCGCAGCTCTGTTTCGTACTTGGCATCGCAGGGGCGGTTCAAATAAACAGAGAACCGTCCCGTTTTGACGTCGAAGTTGAACTCCGTCACGCCTTTAGGGAATATACCTGACGGCAATCCGTTCTCCTTGAGGATCTCGTATATAGACTCGTCATCGGTGGTGGAGATCGAGATCACGGCGGCGATGGAGAGACAGAGAATCGCTACTTGAACTAAACGAATCATTTCGTTCTGTTTCAGAACTCACGATTAGGATTCTTCTTTTTTATTTTTGTCTTGCTGATCTGTTTGTTTCGTTATGGGGAAGAAGAAGAAGACATTTTGCTGACAGCTTGAAACAGAGTGGAAGGAGTTTTGTTTTGTCAAATTATTGATGGCTGAACTCTAATGGGAGCAGTGATCCTCTGTTTCTCTGACCACCATTGATAGGTCAACCAATTAATGAGAGCCACGTGGGTTATTAATTTTTTATATTTGCTAAAAGATTTTGAATTCGTAAATCCATTACATGATACATCCTATAGGGTGAGATCCAAACCATTTTGAATTTACATTTTTTTAGGTAAGAAATCTTCTCCCATTTTTAATTTACTCTACTTTGGTAAGAAATCATTTTCCAGCGGAATTTGAATTTATAACCTTTTAGCCACTATGTTGGTGTGAGTTATTAGTTGAATGTGGGTAGTAAGTGGACCTTATCACATGGGAACATAAGAGGCATGGGTTAACGTGGATCAAGAGATGCGGCAATCCGAATGTAACAGTGAGATGCTTTTGTGTAATGACTTTGTGGTGTTTCGTGTCTACTACAAGTAGGTTAGGTTTCGTGTCTTAGAAGTCTCAGAACACATGCGACAATGAGATGCTTTTCTGTAATGACTTTGTGGTGTTTTTATGTAAATCTGAGTAGGTTTACGTAAACAAAGCGAATTATCTTTTATGAAAATTAGGAAGAGGCATCACGATCAGAGAGACTATGAACCACTTGGGCTTTCTTTTAAGTCTTTCTTTTGAGATCAATTACATCCAAGATACCTCCTCACCTTTATTGAATGCGATATGTGATAAATTAAAACAAAAGAACATTCATCAAGTGGCATAGTCATATCTCAACCTAAGAAAGAACCGGTGGAAGCCCTAGTTCATTAATGGTTATATGTCAATAGATCTTAAATATAAAAACATTATTATACAAAGGATTTCATAAAAAATCTAAAATGGTATTAAGTTTGACAATATTGTTTTTTTTTTTTTTTTTTTTTTAAATGGTATTAAGTTTGACAATATTGTTCCAAAATTAAAGGACATAACTAGAATTATCGATTGAGAGAAAGAATGATACATAGGCAATATGCAAAAATCTTCAATAATGCATGCATGTAAAATTATTGGCTGTCAAATCATTTGTGTAATAGTTTTCATAATTTATAATAAATTATTGTGTTAAGAAAATTGTGTGTTTGTTTCTTTGGGCAACATATAAAAATTGTTTAACCGAGTTGATAAAAAAAGAAAAAAATTGTTTAACCGAAGAAGACAAAAATTGAGTTGGTCCGGTTGTGCAAACAAAAATTGTGGTTTACCATTGAACTGGTTGGTCCAAACTGTCAATTGAGTTTTATTATTCCACATAATCTTGGACCTAAAATGGGCCGTAACCAGCCGATTATTAGTTGAATTATATGTGAATGAATCAAATACGTCGAAATTTATTATTGTTATGACATCTGTCCAAATATATTCAAATTATATCTAAAATATATATACAAGTGGAAGAAGTCTAACAAAAAAAAAAACAGAATGTTCAGGTCTACTCCAAACAATGAAATTGAAATTAAATCCTTTTTGAATCATAACCAATTCACTATGTCAATCCACGGGTCATACACGGATTTCAAATCATTGATAATACAATACAGCATGATATAAACCTTAATTTTGTTAACTACGGTCTTTCACTATCAAAACTGTTAAGAAGTGATTAAGACCTAACTATTCAAAACGCCATCTCGCTCTTTTAAAAAGATAGAAAAATTTTTAGCAAACAAAATTATGTTATGTAACACTTAAAAAGATTGAACAAACATTTTGAAACTGATAAGTATTTGAATAAAATTCCGTTTCTATAACCTGAAGTAACTATCCTAACGGAAAACTATTTGAAGATGATGATGATGTTACGAGACAGTGTACATTCCGTGTGTATCTATAGATAGACTATAGTTTTGTGTATTCTTGAAGGATAAGAAACCTATTTTAAGACCAGTTCAACAGAAAACTGGTGCAGACCACGATCACAGTTGTAATAAATTTTCTAAAATGGCAACCACTCTTTTTCTTTAAGAACCAGTCTTTCTTCCCTTCTCTTCCTTAATAAACCCATTTTTGTTCTCATTCATTTTCTCTTCAAAGCTTCTATAACCAATAGACTATATTAAATATGGATCAAGCAGAACTTTCCCGGATATTCCAAATGTTTGACAGGAACGGTGACGGCAAAATCACCAAGCAAGAGCTGAATGATTCATTAGAGAACGTAGGAATCTACATGCCCGAAAAAGACTTGGTGCAGATGATCGAGAAGATTGATCTCAACGGTGATGGATACGTCGACATCGAAGAGTTTGGAGGGTTGTACGAGACGATCATGGAGGAGAGAGACGAGGAGGAAGACATGAGAGAGGCTTTCAATGTGTTTGATCAGAACCGAGACGGGTTCATCACGGTCGAAGAGCTGAAATCTGTGTTAGCTTCCTTGGGGCTCAAGCAAGGAAGAACACTAGAGGATTGTAAGAAGATGATAGGGAAAGTGGATGTTGATGGAGATGGGATGGTTAATTATAAGGAGTTTAAGCAAATGATGAAAGGTGGTGGATTTGCTGCCTTAGAATCAAACTTGTAAACAAAGAAAAGAAAAACCCATTTTAGGGTTAGGATTTGTGACCCGATATCATTGTTTTTTCTTCATAATGATTAGGGCTTAACCTTGAAAGGGAATAACAAATGGATTTGCAAAGAGAAAAAAATTTAACAAAACGTTGTTAGCTTCGTTTTGAACTCTCCTCTACAAAATATTTGGGGATGATCTTTGCTATGAACCCTTATATAATCATGCCATACAATTTGAACCCTTATTATTTTTGTTCAATACAATTGTGGTTAAGTGTTTTAGTCGAGGTCATTGTGCTGTGGAGTGTGGAGCAAGCATTTCACATTCTTCAGATTTCGTTTTTTTGTTGTGGTCTTCTTCCTCGCCACTTCCCTTTCTTTCCCTTTCACTAACATTTCAGTAGTTCAGTTTCAGTCTTTCAGAGATCAATCACTTCCTCTCTCGTTTATACTTTTATAAAAGGTCGGTACAATTGCTATTCCCTTGCTACTTAAATAGAGTTTAGAAATGCATAGTTTAGAGTTTCTCTTCTCATTAGTCACTTCTCAAGGACCTACTATCTTTCAAGCCATACTGCATTTGATAAGCGGTAAAGATCTTGGACAGCCAAAACCTGTTCTGAAATTTATACAATCTTTCAAGCGGTAAACATGTTTTCCTGAACTCATGAACTGAGCTTTTACAATCTTGTACAAACTATATATATTTGCAGGCCAAGAAAGATCCCAGAGCTTTGATGAACATTCCAATCATTTCTCCATTAATATCAATAATGATATCCAAAGTGTAAGATAAATAGAGTCCAATGCTTTTACTAAAACCCTCAACTGAATAAAACAACAAAACACACAGCTTCATTTGTGTTCATGAAGCAAAGAAATAGAGAGAAGCTGTTTTAACCAAAAAAAAAAACAAAAAAAGAAACAAAAAGAATTAAAGACTACATTGGCCAATCAAAATAAAGCCAGTGACTTTGGAACTTGAGTAGGCTCATCATTGCAAAATCATTTTGTCCTGATTATTTGAATCAGTTTCACTGCCAGAAAGCATAAATAGCAGTAGAGATATAAACCAAGAGAGCAGAGGAAACCAACGACACCAGCGTTGCAACCGCCTGAGCAGAGGACTCACTGCCGCAAGAAAGCAGCCCTAAACGGATCTGAATCACGTTAACCATAGACAGCATCAGGAACAGACAACCCATCACAGATCCAACAGCAGACGCCATCATTCCCCATCTCAGAACCTTGATGTTGATATGAGCTCTGAAAATCTCGTCGACGTCTTTGCTGTTGAGGAGGTTCAGGGCGAGCTTGAGACCCTGAGCTACGAGAGAGGAGAAGAGGAAGAAGCTGAAGGAGACGACTTCGAAGACCAGCAGCTTCTTCGCCACGTCAGCGCTCGCGTCGCAGCTGGATCGGAGCTCGAGGCTGTGCTGTCCTGGAGTGGCTATGGAGAGACCTACGAAGACGGCGATGGTGAAGAGAGAGTTCACGTTGACTAGTCCGTCGAGAGCGCTTACGTGGACACTTGTTGTGGCGTCGGAGGAAGTTGCCGGTGACGTCATTGTCTCAACGGCGGTCGTGTAGTTAGTTTTCGGCTCAGATCTGCTCGGATAAAGAAGAAAACAGAGTGAATATCAAAGAAAGTTGGATTGAGTTACGGCGAGAGAGAGAGAGAAGAAAGAGTTTAGCTTTTACGCTTCCATTGAGGAATCTAGTTCTGCTGATGCTTTTGCTTTTGGTCGGAGATTAGTTGGAAGTGGAACTGAAAGGAACAGAGATGGATTGTCTTAAAAGCGAGATTTTCAGACGAATTTATGACGCAATTACTCTTTCTCTCTCTTGTTTTAATCAAATTAAATAGTGTAATTTGGATCAATAAAATTTTGGTAGTTTCAAAATGACTTTTTGGTGAATTTAGAAAAAGTTGTTATAAGTTTTTAATTAAAGTCCTCATAGATATCACACAAAAATTCAAAATGTTAAAATCATGAATAATAAAAAAGTTAATGCTAATATACATTTATCTTAAAACTAACAATATTAGAGTTGAAAGTAATTATTTCAAATTACTAGATTAGTAATTTTAGTTGTTAGGAGATATTTAAACAAATTAAGACCATATTTTAAAGATTTCTTAAATAAAAATTGATGATACATAAGGTGACATTTCAAAAAAAAGGTCCCTCTCTCTCCTCCCTCTGGTTTCTCCGCCTTCTCTCCTCTTCCTCTCTTTCGTTTGTGTTTTTCAGATGACCGGTGCGTGGCGGTTCTGTTAACGCCAGCGCCGGTCCCAATCTCCATAGTTTTTCTTCTAGTTTAATATATGTTCGGCGTGTAGCGACTGGAGCCTATTTTGATGGAGATTTGGTTGGAAAAACTTAGCTTTCTCCCCTCAGATCTGTGTTGATTTTGGGAAGCGAAAATACCGGATCGTTAGATCAACGGTTCGTTTCTTCATTCCTGTCTCTATCTTGTTACTGGTGGGGTTTTGGGTGGACTTGTTCACTTTTTTGGAAGTTTCTGTGGATTCTAATCGGTTCTGTGTTGAGCCAATCATGTGGAATTGGTGTCTCTGAGTTGGTTAGGCTTGGCTCCTTGTTTCTCTGTCAGATCTAGGTGTGATCTGACTTCTTAATAAGCTCCATCACTAGGCATTGAAAGGCCATGACTGCCTTGCCGTTTCCGAGAGTGTGTGGTGAATCTGGTGATTCCAACTTGTCGGAAGGTAGAGTTTGGTTACTTGGTTCCTGAGGTATTTCCTCGTTGTTCAAGGAGAAAGTGGCTTATTGGTGGTTTGGCCGTGGGCAATCTCTATAAGCATCTTTCATGGAGTTCTGAATCTGTTGTTTCATGTTCACTTGAAACTTTTGTCTGTAATTTTTGGTTTCAGTTGTTTTATCTTTCCTTGCTGTTAAGTGTTTAAGTGTATCCGTTGATTAATTAGCATCCCTTGTATGCGCTTAGTTTCCAGGGTCGGTTCTGTGTGACCGCTGGTTTGTGTACCAGATGTTATCCTTTGGTTTAAGAATGTATCTTGTAATCTTTCGATGTTCTTCTTAATAAAATCAGGTGAAAAAAAAGGTGACATTCAGAAATTTAAAACTCAACCAAATCTAAAGGAAAAAAAAACAAGATGCAGAGTCTTTTTTAATGTTTTGCTTCATGATGTTTTGTAATTAAGCATGAATCCCCCAAAAGTCAGTGCCAACCTTGCTCAGTGCCTTTTACTCAAACTATAGTTCTCAAGAGAGATCCTAAGACCAACCATCTCCCCACAAACGGTGAACCATGAAACAAAAAACAAGTCTACTTGCATCTGCAATCAGCAGAGCTGCTTCTGCTTTGGGAGAGCAGCTTAGAACAATTACATTACATAGTACTAGATGATTATTATTGAATGAGTACAAGCGATTAAAAGATATGATGGAATATAAAATGTCTTCAAGCCACATACATACATATAAGTACACAACTAACAGGCAACACAAATTCATATTCATCAGTCTTGGAAACCTAAGCCAGAGTACTCTCTTCTTTGGTCTCATCCATCTCCTTGCATACTTCATCTAGAATGGTCAGAAAGTCTCTCACAGTCACGAATACTCTCAACACCTGAGCTTCCTCCTTTGCTGAATCTCCATGGAAATACTCTGTGATCTCTCTAACAGCAGAGATCACAGAACCTTCTATTGTTTCAATCTTTTTAATCTCCTCAACAGCTGTTTCCAAGAACCGTGTCATCGACTCTCTGAATGTCCACCACTCTTGTTCTCCCTTATCTCCATTCTCACCATTCAGTAGCAGAAGAACCTCACTAACTTTCTTCACCCCTTGATAAATCTTGAACACTTCGCTTCTCAGAACACCATAGTCCATTTCTGCAGCTTTCTTGACTTCCGCAAGTACTGAACTGAGACTTCCAACAGCTTGTAATCCTTTGATGCCTTCTGATTCTATGACGTTGTGTACAACGGAACGCAAGATAGTGGTTCTTCCAACAAGCTCAAGGAGAGCCTCAAGTTTGAAGTCATGAGCACTTAGTCCTCTCTCCCAGACAGCTTCAAGAAGTTTCAATAACGTTTTGGTGTTCCTTAGCTCCTCACAAGCAGCCTGCCAAAAGAATCAAATAGACATATATAAGCTTACAACAACAACACATTTGTCTCTTTTTAAATCCATCTTTTATTATATACCTGTATAACGCCAAATGATCGTTTCAAGTGTTCAATCTTGGAACCAAAAGTAGCAACAGAGAGCAATGCATCAACCCGTTTGAACACAAAAGGCACATTAAGCAAGTCCTTGAGAAACTTCTCTGATGGGGCAAGCTTGATCACTGAGTCCTCCTCATCATCACTATATCTTTTCAACTTCCTTTCTTCTTCTTCACTCAGTGCTATTCTTGATAAACTCTCAAGAAGCTCAACTCCAAGTGCTTCGTAGTGACCTGATTCCATATACAAGTCAAATTAAAACTCAATTTAATAGAACTAAGCTTTGTAAAGTGATGATATTACCATCTCTAAGGGCATGAAAAACATCATTTGTGGTGAGATCATCAAGCGTTGTAAGTAGAAAAGCAATGCTCTGAGACTTTCTTGGATCTAAAACTCTGTTTTCTTGATTAAGCATTGGAAGATCACAGCTAAGACTTCTCTGCTTTGGATTAACATTTGAAGTGTTGAACTTAACACCGTCCCATGTATTCTTCCGACAAGAACTTGGTCGGAAAGGCAGAGGTTTCAGCTTTGGCTCTGGTCGTTCTGCTGTTGCTTCCCAACAACAACTCTGTGGTAACTCCGAGAAAGATGGTTTCTTTCCAGACTTCTGAACCATAAAAGACTCTGACGGCGGAACAAGAGAAGGTGGCTCCGGCATGGGAGGCGGTGGCCGTCGTGGAGGAGGATGACGAACAGATGCAGATTCAGGGTTGTTGATACAAACATCTCTAGGGGGCGACGCAGAGGTCGAAGAGATGAACAACGACTTGACATTACGGCTGAGATCGTTCCACCTCGGCGGCGAAGTTTCGTGAACCTTCCGGAAGAAGAAACGTTCCGGCGTGGTGGAGACCGAAGAGTACATAGAGGAACGAGCGTAGTACGCGTCCGGAGTCTTGATCGCACCTCTCTCCGGCGAAGTGGAAGCAGAGGAGACTCGGGGGAAGCCTATGTTCTGGTTCCAGAGGCTGAACACTCTCTTGCTGTTTCTCACCCGTGGCGAGATCATGGCGGGAAAATCAGAGGTTGAGGAGGGAGAGGGAGAGAAGTTACTGTAAGGGTTTTTCCTCTGTTCTCTACCGGCTAGAGATGGTTGAGGCGAGTAGAAGTCGTCGTCGTCTTCTTCTTCTTGGAGGAAGCTAAGAGCCGGCAATGGCGGGAGAGGAGAGATCTCCGGGGAGTCAGGTTTGACGAAGCGTGATCCGGAAGGAGAAACAGAGAGTTTGTTATCAGTTTTGTTTCTTGGAAGGAGACATGGAGGAGCTTGTTCGGATGGGTTAGTTTCAGAAGAAGCTAAGGTCTTGGATTCGTCTTTGAAATTACCGGTTTGCCCTCGCCACCTTCCGTAGAGAAACAAGGCGAGGATGATAGCTGTTGAGGCGGCGAGGACGGCGGAGATAACCGGGATGATGAGTGTTCTTGAAGCAGTGTGTTGTTTCGGGGAGCTGGGGAGGACGAGTGCGGAGATGTTCGCCGGAAATGTGAGGTCCGCGGGGGCGGGAGGAGGAGTCGGAAGAGGCTTCGGAGGAGGAGAAGGAGGAGAAGGAGGGGAGGGTGAGCCGTAAGCTGGGAAGAACGGCAAGCCGCCGGTTACAGGAGCTTGTGAGAGGTGACGGCGAGTGAAAGTTGACGGTGAGGCGCAAGATAAGTGAGGGTAAGCGCATGATAGCAGGGAGAAGATGATGAAGATAACGTAGGGAAGCTCTTCCATTGTTGGTGAGAGAGGTTTGTGTGTTCTGCAATGCGCACTATCTGAGGAAAGAGGATGATGAGTTAGTGACACTATACTTAAGTGTAAAAAGATAAAAAGAAAATTTAATATATATATATATATATGAAATAAAAGAAAATCTCTATAATATTATTTGAGAAGTCAGTTTCCTATGTGTCGCGCTCACGTTAACTCTTACGATGGTTGATTACATTGATACCCTTAATGAATTAAAATTATATTTAAATACCTTTTTATTTAATTTCTTTTTTAAAAAATTTCCATATAACATATATATTAAAAAAAGGAAACATTATAAATATTAAAAATTGAATTTAAAAACGAAAATATATTTATATATAATATGATTTCATTAAAAAGGAAATTTCACAAGATAGTAATCTTCTATTTCAAAAATATTTTTAAATAACATAAAATATACTTTTGAAGTAATAAAATACTTGCTTTATATCTATTGTTTCTAAGATGAATAAAATATATTTGTATATAATGTGATTTCATAAAAACAAATTTCAGAAAGATAATTTTGATATTAGATTAAGAAATATTATTTAGTTTAAAACATGATTTTAAACAATACAAAATATATATTTTCAAAGTAATAGAAATATTTTGATATATCTATCTAATTTCTCAGATGATTACATAAATAGTTAAGTAACATAAACTGATATATGTTTAATTGACTAAAAATAGTTTATAATTAGTATTATTGAAATGTTTTATTTATTTTTCATATATTTAGCTGACTTTAATATATTTCAATTACAGAAAAATATCTATAAATTATATTTTACTTATATAATATGATTTCTCACATATAATCACAATTTTTACTGTTTATTTTTAAGACATATTAAAACTATCATTTTAACAGTAAACATCTTTTGATCAAATAATTATAAAATATTTTAAATAACATTACACTATATACTTTAACGAGGTATATATATTAAATTTTCATTATTACAATTATATGTTTCATAATATTAAATTTTCTTTTAATTTTTTTTATATTTGTGGAGTTTAATATAACCATAATAAAAATACCAAAGTAAATATGAATTCTCATTTTAAGATTATTTAAAATAAATTTTAGTTTACCTTTCAATAAATGTAAGACATAAAATTATTTAGAATTTATAAAATATTTTCATTACTGTAAATATTGATATGTGTTGATGAGCTTCCAAAAATGTATCAGTTACTTATGTATGTAACTTCGTATTGATCATTGAACCTATAATTTGATAAATATTATGATCATACAGGCAATTTAAACGATAAATAAAATTAATTTTATTTAACTTAATTATATATATAAAAATATTATATATTAATTATCAATTGTATTTTCGCTAAACGGGACCTTGATACTTAATTTTATTAGTCCGACCACGTAAATCATAAAAAACAAAATAAATATATTTCAGTCTGAATTTGAAAGAATATATGTAACTCAATATACTCACAATATGAGTGACTCGACTAATGAATCTTATATCTAAAATAATCGATTATATTAAAATTAAGGAAGACAACAACCAACTTAAATACAAATAAGAAAATTAATAAAAATTTTAATATATTTAGAATAAAAAATATTATAGTTGAATTTAGAGAAATAAATGCAATTTCATATATCTAAGTGATAACTAAATCGACTGTAAACAAAATCGACTAGATATAACATATCTAAAATCATATGTCTAATTAAAATAATGTAACATTATTAATATAAATTATGCATAAAAATTATAAATTAATTTAAAGTTAAATTATATAACAATCAATTATTATAGTATATTTATTTTATAAATATTTATATCCGTGCATGAGCACGGAAAAACCACCTAGTTTAAAGTAAAATCTATGTAAAGTGAAAGAACGTATATGAAATGCAATAATTACGTGAAAACAACAATTCTGGGGACCTCTCCTTTTCAAAAAGAATCTTTTTGACTTTTAACGTCTTCTGTACTAGTATCTTTTGTCTTTCTATGCAAAATGATTATTAAAGGTGATAACACCTTTGTTGTTCAAAAAAAAAAAAAAAAAAAAAGTGATAACACCTTTATCTACGAGGAGAACAACTAAGTCTGGATAGATACTGTTATTTTTCTATGTTACCTACAAAAAGAAAGAGTACGAAGAATCATATGTGAACACAAAGTCACAAACTCGTAGCTGAAGACTTGCGCTGTACATTGGTGAAGGAATTAATATGCAAAAGTCCAACTACTTCACAACATCCAAGGAAGCAACTTTTCATCCATGATCTTGAGACGAGATTCACTCTCCTCCTACTTTGAACTACAATGTAATTAGTTGCTCAAAAGAAAAAAAAGAACTACAATGTAATTTAGTGGTTTTTTAACTGTTTTTTTAAACGGGATTTGAAGAAGATGCAAGTTAGGATGATGAATCACATTACTAACTTATGAATATCCATCCAGATAACAGAATCTTTTGGTTTCCATAACTACACATTAGTTTACACAGTTAAGACAAGTTACCTGTCGTTTTACCTGTCGTTATTTTAAATGTTAGTGAAAAAACATGAGCAAATGTCGGATCCAGACAAAAGCTACTCATCATGTGAGCAAATGTCAAATCCAACAGAAACAAGTCCCATCCTAGAATTTATCAGCTGGCTTCACAGTCTAATTACGTCTACTCCATGAGCATTTTTCACCAAACGTTTTTGTTTTCCATCTTTAATATTATTACCATTGTGGGAGTATATGACACTCAAGAGTCAGGGGACAGAAAAAATTATGGTTATAGGACCACCATGGAGACTGTATTCACGAGGATGAATCATCCAGCTGTATTTGATATTGTCATGTGTTAGAACAATGTGGTGGTCTGTCCGAAGGCAAACCGCAAATAAAGGATGTTGTACCGATCAACACTGTTGTTTCAAATCCAGTAAAAAAGAAGAATAGAATCCAATAATATTATTAAAGGAATACACAACAGATATGTCTTTTAGAAACTCTTTTACAACTTCACTTTCCATTTTATTGAGTTCGACATAAATATCTGCAACTTGTTTATCACATAAACAGAACACTGAGAAGAAGAAGAGACTCGATTTGTAAACAAACATCAGGCTTTAAGTACAACAACAACCCAATCTGCTTAGGAGGCCGCTGCACAATCTACTCATATCCAAACTGATTACCATTTGTGTATTCAGAGCAACGTTGAAGGATTTGGCTTAATGAACGAAGCAACTTAGTTACCCCATACATTATCCCAACCACCACCGCCACCACCCGGTGCAGCCCCGGCTTTAGGACCCTCAATGTAGTTCTGGTTTCCATGTGGCTGGTGGGGTAAAGGGAGTCCATTAGGCCCTAGCTGCTGCTGCTGTTGCTGCATCTTTCTAGGCTTTGTTCTCACCCCAAGCATACGCAATACAAATCTTGCTAACTCTCCATATAACATACCACCACGATCAAATAGCTAAGAGATGAACAAATGGTCAACACTTGGACAACAAAACCAAGACAAGTTGATAAAAGAAAAATCAGGAACCTGAAGAAGGGCAGACATGAACATATGAAAAGCCTGTGTGTTTTGGTCTATCAGCATCGCTACACGGCCAAAGAAATTCACAGCACCTTGCATCTGTCATCAACCAAAACACAAAACCACTTTAACACAGAAACTCTCTAAACCAAAAACAAAACATGATGGGATGAACAATACCACACGGAGAAATGATATCCAGAAGCCTGGTGGAGATGGAGGCTGATTAAAAGGATCATTTGGATCTTGACCACCATAAGGACTCATCCCCATTCCCATCCCCATACCCATACCCATCCCTGTCCCCATACCCATACCATAACCCCCACCAAAACTGCTGCCGTACATCCCACCACCACCACCACCATACATACCTGAACTTCCATAGAGACCACCACCACCATAACCTCCTCTGTTATACATGCTGCTACCACCATACATTCCACCCCCATACGACGAACCATACCCACCTAGTCCTGAACCATATGTACCCGACCCGTACCCAGAGGTCATACCTAGGTTTGAACCATAACCTGCAGTACATACAATTATTTAGCAGCAGTGTTAGTCACAAGAGACCAGTAACACAACATCTTGTACACGTACCACCACCGTAAGTGCTTCCATAGTTCTGCTGCTGCTCCCAAGGCCTACTCGGCACAGGCCTACTCAGTCCATTCATTGTACCAGCAGCTGTGTTAGTCCTGTTAACAGACGAAACCAGCTCACCAGGATTCGCCGTGCCAGAAGCCTCGACAGAATCAGCAGTGCTGGTATTCGAAGGAGGCCTGAAAGGCTTAGGCCCAGCAGATGCGTTGTTGTTCCCTTCTTGTTCCCAAGGCTTAGGAGGACTTCCACCTTACAACGTTTAATACCAAAAAAGGCATCAAATTGCAAAAAAAAAAAACAAAAAACAGAGCATTCTAAATTGAATCAAGACGAGATCCACAGTGTAAAAAAGAGATCAAATTGATTGATTACAGCCCTAATTGGATCACGTATACGACGAAAGGTTGTCACTTTCATAGTTTTTCGAAGCGGACAACAACACGATCGAACAGAGTTGCAGAAAGATTTAGTAGAAAGGAGAAAGATTTACGAATCAAACTAACCTGATGTAGCCATAACGGAGAGGATTCGAGATATTTTTTTTGGTAATCTCCGACGCCTTACCTCAAGCGCGGAGGGAGAGAGAACAGAGGAGGAAGAAGACAGAGGAGGAGGGACCTCGAAATGAGAGGAGAAAACAAAAGGATTACTTTCTTCTTTTAGGTTATATTATATTTCAGCCCCTATACTTCCGATCTTATCCAAAAAAAGCCACGTAATAACTAAAATAGAAAAGAAAAGCCGATAAAGGATAAATATAAAATTTTAAAAAATATATTACAAAAGATTCCATTAGTAGGCGGTCGGATTATCTCTCCATCTCTTTCTCTTGTTCTTGTCCCGGTCTGAATCCCGGATTTGTCCGAATTCGAGACTCTTCGGTGTAGTTTTTTTAAGAAAGGAAGCGAATTTTTTATGGCGGCGAGTGCGAATCCGCCGGGGAACAATCAGGAAGGTACGTCGGCGGCTCAGAAGGTGACGTCTTCATCTCCGGCGGCGGCGGTGGCTACGAATGGTGCTGTGGATAACGGTGGTAATAAGGCGGCGGCGGATAATTCAGAGACGATAAGCGCGTTGAGGCATAATCCAGGGATCTCTGTGGATTGGACTCATGAGGAGCAATCTCTATTGGAAGATTTGCTCGCAAAGTATCCTCCTTTCTATCGCTTCTTCGTTTTTGATGTGAAAGTATCTGACTTTAGCTGTGTCTGAATTGTTAGCAGTGGTCTTTTGGATGTGTTTAAAGTTTTTTCTTTTTTTTTTAATGTAGTTTCAGGTTTAAATGATATGTATTGTGATTTGATTGGAGTATGAGTGGTATATATATATATATATATGGCTAGGAGTTTTTTTTTTGTATGAGTCTTGTTAATGATTGGTGTTTATATATATATATATACAGGTACGCGTCAGAGCCTACAATTGTTCGTTATGCCAAGATTTCGATGAAAATGAAGGATAAAACTGTTAGAGATGTTGCTTTACGTTGTAGATGGATGACTGTAAGTTTTATCAGTTTTTTTGCTATTTTTCTTAGTTACTCTTCTTCACTGTTGGCTTTATTCATTAGTTGATTGATGGATTTACAGAAAAAGGAAAATGGAAAGCGTAGAAAAGATGATCATTCTTCAAGGAAGAGCAAAGATAAGAAAGTATGTTGAATTTTGATTCATGTGCGCGGTTTTTTTTATACTAGCGTGAAGCATGGCCGGTCCTGAGTGTATAGGCTAGTGAAGCATTGGTCTATTACCCACAAAAATTTGGGGAAAAATTATATATATAAACGTCCCCAAAATTTAATAAAATTAAAGTTAATAATATTCATATTGAAGGAAAAAAAAAACGTCCCCAAATTTGTAAAAAAAAAAAAAAATTTAAACCATTACTAAATTGTCTGTACTCTATAGCTTCACAATCTCTGGGGCGGTGATAGCCATAGTGAAGCTATAAATAAAAGGAAGATTGGGTTCTTCTAGTGTGTAACTACTTGAAATTTTAGCCATTAACTTGTGATTTTGGATGGTTAAAGTTCATTGGGCAATGTGTCGTCTTATGATGTGTTTAGAAGTCTAAATCAGCAAATGAATATCTCTGTCTTCACATATTTGCTTGGCAGGAAAAGACTACAGACTCTTCAGCCAAGTCCTCATCTCACATGAATGTGCATCCGAATGGTCCTTCATATCCTCCTCCTATGATGCCTTTAGATACTGATGATGGTATTTCATATAAAGGTTTGATTTTTGTCCAAGAATCCTAGTTTTTCTTTTTTCCTTTTTTCTTTTGAGGTTAAATTATCTTAGAATGGATTAGAAGAAACATTAAATGGTGTCTTCTTGTCTTCTTTGCAGCTATTGGTGGCGTGAGTGGAGATCTTCTCGAACAAAATGCTCAGATGTTCAACCAAGTTTCCACAAACTTCTCAGCTTTCCAGGTGAATGCAACTTCCCACTTTTCCAGCTTGTATAGTTCGCTGGATTTGTTTCTTCTCAGAGACTGTTTCTTCCCATTTGCAGATACATGAGAACGTCAATATCTTGTGCAAAGCGAGGGACAATATCCTCTCAATCTTGAACGAGTAATACGTTCATTCAATATATCTATAGATGATGATCATTTCTATGTCATTCTTTATTATCTACTTGATTGAACAATTTGTTGTTGCAGCTTGAATGACTTGCCAGAGGTTATGAAGCAGATGCCACCTCTTCCTGTGAAGGTGAACGAAGAGCTGGCTAATTCAATCCTCCCTCGCCCGCCCCATCAAAAGAAGTCGTGATGGGCTCGTATAGAGCCATCTATGGTTTGGTTATGACCAAAAAAGGTACTCTCTTCACACACACCAGGATCAGTGAAGAAAAGGAAATAAATCGTGGGATGTAGAGAGAGTTCCCACTCGTAATGGATGATGAGATGCAGGTTTTCTACTTGCCATAGAGTTACTACTAGTCTCTTCTGCAGTTTCAGTCGTCTCTGGATGTTTTTTTTTAGCAAATGGTGAATTGATACATGTGAGTAGAGTTGTATTGTGTCGTTTAGGATGTGAATAGATTTCTACTGTTAATGGTAAAAGTCTGTGTGTAAAATTGGTTTCAAGCTGAAAGGTTTTGAGATTCCATGAGCTATATCCTCCTACAGATGATGCTGAGATGTTAGCTTAGAAGGAAATGATTGTACTCATAAATTTTCTTGTATTAATAAAATATTTGTCTTTTGAATTCGTTTTCTATGTATAGGTAGAACAAAGAAGTTTTGTTACATTAAGAACAAGAGTAAAAACATTTGTCGTGTGAAGCAAGTTACCTTAATGAACATTAGAGAACCTTTCTTACATCAAGAAATTATGGTGGATACTTCTTGTGTCGTGGGAAGTTATTATTCTTGTTTGGACTCTCTCTTTAAAAACTCAAAACATCATATATTTTGAAACAACATAAACTTCTAAAACATCTTATATTTGAAATGGAGGGAGTATAACAATTTACTAAAAATGTATAATATATTATTTTAAATATCATAATATACAAGTACTAAAGAACACTGTGTTGTCTCTTCCATTAGTCTTCTCACATGATATTGCAATTGGGTTCGTGGTTGTAGACGGGTTCCTCGGTATAGCCCTTTCCGTTATACCCGTAGGGATCACACGGGTGTGGATAGGAAGATGGCACACCATATACTGCATAATGCCATGGTTGATAACATGGCTCTGGTTTTTTCTCCTCGGGTTTCTTGGGTGGTTCAACTTTGTTTACGCTTACAAGCTCCGCAAAGGCTACCTTCTTTCTCAGTGTGTTGGTTAGACAGATCATATCGACTTCAACACCGGTCACTTCAATCTGGTTCCTGTGATCTCCCTTTATTTCCGCACCTGACACGCCTATAAAACCATTGCAATATTAGCTCTTTTCGATTCTGTAAAAATTATGAGAATTGAATTCTGTATGGTTTTCTAAATCGTTGTTAACCTTTGAACTGAACGGCAGTTTTCATTGCCTTTGCTCGTGTCTTATCATCAGTCATAGAGACTCTTATCAGGATCTTTTGCTGCACACGATTAGAAAACCTCTTTAACATAACAAGAGAAGACTCTTTCAAACACACACACACACAAGAGAGTATCCAAGTTAGTACTTGTTATTGAGTAGCATAAATACCTCCATGTTCTTGTCTTCTTCACGCCCGGTATTGTGAATGATCAGAGATGATTAGCTTGAGAGTTCGCTTTATATATTCGTTGGGACTTTGCTTAGAAGTTGCTGGGTAAGTGGTTGGTTTTATACTTTTTAAATTTGTTCTATGAGTCATAGTCATGTACCAACGGAATAGGATAGTTTGAATTTCGACTTCATATCGTTCCCTTACGTGTTTTATTGGTTCTAGTTGCCGACTTGGACAAGCTTATTGTCAGCTCTTTATATTATAAAAAATCGTTGTTTGATTGGGTCAAATATTAATATATAGTATATACCGTTGTTTAATAGTTTTTATATTATATGTATATTGTATGGCTCAGAAATATACGTCTGGTTAATATCTGCACAATGATGATTGATAAATTATTAAAAACAAACCAGTTGTGCTTACGTATAAACAAATTTCAAACACTATAAAAATCCGTTTTTTTATTGCGTCAAAAAAGTTAAATAGGTAATATTTTTGGTGAAGGTTTTATATATTACGTATGGCTCAAGAATTATAGTTTAAAGTCAATATCTGCATTAAGATGATTAATAACTTTATCACCCAGTTGTGCATATACGTAACAATTAATGGAACAAGTGTGTCCAAGAGTCTTGGTCTCTCCTCTTGGGTGTATGTTTCCCTCTTTCTTCCTACTTAATCAAAAAATAAGATTGGTTTGACTGCTAACCTGTAATCAATTTGTATTTAATCAAATACTATATGCTTGACCTGCAATATGTATGGTCGGTAGTCATATTCGATATTCCAGTTTTATGAAACAGTCAAATCTAAAAAACAACAACAAATGGTTCTAGTTGTCTAACCAGTGTGAGTCAGTGACAGTGGCTGCACGAGAAAGATTGCTCAACTCATTATTGGCATCAACAATCATAAGTAACAGTTTTAATATTCAAGCTTCTTAACCAGATAGAATGTATAATATTAAGCACATCAGATCATATCTTTTTGGAGGATCATACCAATATATGCCTCTAAAAATATTTTTTTCAACATATATCAATATATATAAACAAATACTCTTTCAACATATAGAACCATAATTATTGTTTCTAATCAAATAAAAACAACAACAACGTATACCTTAACACAAGCATAAAATATTGATGTTTGAAACATTTATCACAAACCTCAAATCAATAAAAAGGAAGAATAGAAATAAAAGGTTTCATGGGCCGATATAGTATAGCCCATTAACATAATTGAAAGAAACCTTTTCTAGTGAATAATAATGTGGCCCACTATGGTCAACTCCCATAAATGCGTCTCATCTAATAAACGCCGTAAAAAAAACTGTCGTCTTCTGATTCGTCTCTCAGTTTTACTTCTCTTCTTCATCCTCCGTGACGTCGACATCAATGGCGGTGCACACTGTTCGATTACCCGCCACTCATCTCCACACCGGAACTACCTCCAGAAACATCTCAAAATCCAACGGCAATCCAAACGCCATCATCCGATCCAGCTTCAGACCTTCGCAGCGACGCCGTTTCACATCCCTATCGGCGTCACTCCGTGAAGGCAACGAACATGGCAAAGAAGACTCACCTCTCCTTCCTAGTACGAATTCGAATCCAACTTTCCTGAGACATTTAGCATAGGACATTGTTGATAACGGATGTGTTTGTCTTTGTGTTCTGTCTGTTTTTTTAAAAAAAATAATATATCAGAGCCGTTATCATCAAACCAGCTAGCGGAAACCGTCTCTAACGGCTCCCGTGTTCGTGTAGCCTATCAGGTAATTAAATAAAAAAAAAATTACTATGCAGTAATTGCTTTACAGGGGATTATTGATTAGGCGGACCGATTTTTTAAAATATTAATCGTTTCGTTAACGTCCGAGGTTATATAATAGGGAGTAAGAGGTGCGTACAGTGAGTCAGCAGCTGAGAAGGCATATCCAAATTGCGAAGCTGTTCCCTGCGAACAGTTTGACACTGCTTTTGAGGTTTTTGAAATCTTTACACCAACGACAACTAACTTTTTGAGCCTTGGTTTTTTCTATTACACCACATCGAAAAACTTTGTTCTTCGTTTTTTTAGGCGGTTGAGCGGTGGCTTGTTGACCGAGCGGTATTGCCGATTGAGAACTCTTTAGGTGGAAGCATCCATAGAAACTACGATCTTTTGCTGAGACACAATTTGCACATTGTTGGGGAAGTCAAGTTAGCTGTTCGTCACTGTTTGTTGGCTAACCACGGTGTAACTCTTGACGGTCTGAAAAGGGTGTTAAGCCATCCACAGGTATAGTATTGTTAGATTCTTTTTTATTTTCCCGGTCTCTTAGTATGAACTAAAAAGCCTTGAGACTTTGCTTTTGGGGTCAGGCTCTTGCTCAGTGTGAAAACACGTTGACTAGATTGGGATTGGTGAGAGAAGCAGTAGATGACACTGCTGGTGCTGCAAAGGTAAGTTCTTCATTCAAGTAATGATTGATTAATATATACTCGTTAGCTTTTAACTATAGGAGCTTATTAATTTTTGCAGCTAATTGCATTCGAAGGTTTAAGTGATGCAGCAGCAGTTGCTAGCGCCAAAGCTGCTGAGATATATGGATTAAATGTAGTTGCTGAAGATATCCAGGTTTATAGAGTTTTCCAATGCCTTTTACCATGATTTTACACTTGTGGTTTTATTTGATTTGTGAAGTTCAATCAATTTAGGATGACTCTGATAACGTTACAAGGTTTCTGATGCTCGCAAGGGAGCCTATTATACCTGGAACTAACAGGCTTTTTAAGGTGAGAGCTCCCAAGTCCCAATTTTAATTTTGGCCATTTGTTCATTCTCTGATGGATAAGTTTGACTTTGATCTTCTTGTAGACAAGTATAGTTTTCTCGTTAGAGGAAGGACCTGGAATGCTTTTCAAAGCACTTGCCGTGTTTGCACTTAGGCAAATCAATCTCACAAAGGTCAGTTAATTAGTACATTCAAATCTTCCTTTTTCAATTTGTGCCACCTTTGTTTGTTTGAAGGGAGTCTGGTTCTCATCGGTAACAATCAGTTCCTTGTGGGTTTGGTCAGATGGAAAGCCGGCCTTTAAGGAAAAACCCTCTACGAGCATCTGGAGGGCTAAAGTAACTTCCCCTCACAAACCCACTCACTTTGACTCTTGTACCATATCTCGACAGTTTCTGAACCATGATGAAGGATTTTCTCTGTTTTTTTTTTTTGTTGCATGGCAGATACTTTGATTATCTTTTCTATGTGGATTTCGAAGCATCTATGGCTGATGAAGTTGCTCAAAACGCACTTAGGCATCTCGAGGTAAAAACCCTTTGTTTTTTTTTCTTTTTAACTTGGTCTGGAAACACACACGGTGAAATAGAATGTAAACCAAGGCTGTCGTTTTTTTAAAAAAATCTCACAGGAATTTGCTACCTTTTTGCGGGTGCTGGGAAGCTACCCAGTGGACACCACAATGCTCTAATTAATTCCCAACAACAAAGTTCCTGGTAAGTAGTTCATTGGTTTGCATTGCAAATTACAGAACAACAGCACATCAATCTCTGAGACTGTCAAACTCACCTACTTCATTTTTCTTCTTCTTCTTTAGGACCTGAAAAACTATGTTACGCAGATCCATAGGGTGACATCCGAGGAATGACCAGTGCAACTTGCGAGACCCTGTGATTGCTCTGGTGTCTCCAGTTTCTCTATAAATATTCTATTTCTGTTTTCTGCCGTTTCTTCTTTAGAAGATGAGCTTTGTTTTGTTGTTTTAGAAGTAAAGAATAGTCAGATATCAAAAACAAAGAAGGAAAGAACCTATATACTTTTGTGGTCTTTGCATCCTTAAATAGAGACTGACGATGGTTCGAAATTGAATTAATACAAAACTTAATGTCAATTTTATCAATATTTATAAAATAGTGGGACTATAACGCAAAAATAAAAAGTTGCGTCTTGCACAATAAGCTGAAACAAGCTTTGCCGAATCCTCAAGCTAGGATTAAAACTCTCTCTCGACGACGGCGATGAAAGTAGCGGAGAAGATCGTTCTCCTCTGGAAGGACTCCGATGGATTCGCGGCGACCATCGCCGATGCTCTGAACCCTAATCCAACCTCCTCTCTTCGTAAACTGTAAAAACTGATTTCCTCCTTCCTCTATTTCCCCAGCTCGTCTTCTCCGGCTCACTAACACTGTTAAAATTCATCTGCAGAGAAGAGCAGATCCAGCTTCCGTTGGTTAATTACGGCGTCGAAGACGGCGGAAACGGCGGGAGCGTCGTTCACTTCGTCGATGAAGACGGAGCTTACCAGGTTTAAATCGAGTTTTTGCTTATATGAGAGAAGTGAAAGTTAGTTATTGGCTCTCTATCTATAGTTAAGCTGAAGATTGACTGTTAATTGTTGGTTTGTTAGGTCTCTGTTTTTCTGTTGCGAAGCTATGAACCTCCTGCACTAGTGTGTGCAATGAACGAACTGCTTGACATGATTACAAGGGAAGCATCATCGACTATTGTGGCTCCTTTCTTTGTGCCGGCATCTAAGCTTAAGTTCAATAACAAGTCCCTTGAAGCAAGCAGCAGAGAAACTAGTCTTCGTTACTTTCATGTTGGTCCAGAAACAGAGGCGGCCAGGCTGTTTGCTACTCGCGTGGAGAAACCGCCACCGTTGATGCAGATCCATCATGAGCCTTTGTCGTGCTTGCTTCATCTAGCTCGTGTCAAATGCTTGCCTACATCTATTCTCATAGGGCAAAGAAGTAGTAGCGTATCTCATAAAGCACTAAACGAAGAGCTTCAGGTAACAGTTTTCTTAATGATTGTATATCCACTCGTAGGCCATGTTCGTTTGGCAGTCGCTAACGACCAGAGTCAGCGACCAGCGGCTGCGACTTGATGTCGCTACTAGTTGTTCGTTTGATTGTCGCGCGACGCTACGATTTTCAAGTTTTAAGGTTTTTGATCGCAGAAATTTAATTTGATCGCTAAAATTTCAAGTCGCTGATCGCTAGCGACTGGTCACTGCGACAGGTCGCAAAGCTAGTGACATTAAAACGAACAAGTTTTTGTCGCTGAAACTGGTCGCCAGCGACTGCCAAACGAACAGGGTCGTAACACTGTCTGTTGTCAAATTTGAGAGAAGGTGAATTTCAACTTAATGTGTGATTTGTCATCACAGGTGATCCATGAAACAGGGGAGCTTGTGGCCAGTTGGACTGGATTGACTTTTGAAAGAGACGGGATCATGTGGAACGCATCAAAGACATCAAAAGAAGAAGAAAGTCCATGGCGAGCTCTTTACGGTTAATCTTCTCAGGAGGTCAGGTCTTTTTTTTCTCATGGCCCAACACTATTGCTACAGTATGGGCTTGGATCTTTGCACTTTATTTCCCATATTGTTGTAGCTCTTTGTTAAGACTTTTTTGCTCATCTGAATCAAAAAAACATGTCACTATGCTTTCCTCTTATGATTTCTTTAAGAAACTATTTTTTCAGCAAATCTTAAAACCTTAACATTAGGCATTTAGTGGTTCTGGTTTAAAAGGCTAGGTTGTGTCAACTCATGGGATATTCTCCTTATGTCAAACAGCTAATGATATCGTCCTAGGAGTGGGATATTTTAATATTGTTATTAATGATTTCTGATTGGTGGGAGTGGCATGTATAATTGAGAAAAGTGTGGTGTTACGTTTTAAAAAGACACTCATGGAATAGTAAGTTAGTAACTAATGTTATCTAAGAAAAATAAGTGAGTGCCGTCAGCTCCAAGGTGGTGGTATTATATTGGAGAAAGGATGAATACGATTGTTTTTGTACGATAGTTCGGATCGTCTTAGAATCTTATCCAACTCACATTTCAGCATCACATTCAATATCTTGTTCCTTTTCTTTTCTTTTTTTCCCAATCTTTCAGTGCGTTTTATCTTCTATCCTCTTCTTATACTTTTTTTTATTTCGTCATCATCGTTGATTAGTGTTTTTCACGTTTTAAGCAGATTTCTTAATGATTATCAGTTCATGATGTTTCTAGCAATAAGTTATCTTTGGTTTAAGTTACTATTTTGTGATTCGTTTTGATTAAACACTAACCTTAAAGCTTGGGTTCCTCTTGTTTAGTTCTTTTAATGTTTTATAAAATTAAAAGCCAACCAAAAACGAAAAGAAAATAAAACGATTATTGAAGATATACATGTGAGCAAATAAACCATAAGTTAGGTACATGACAAAAAAAGACATAAGTTAGGTACAAATTGTCCAGGTTACAGTATATAGAAAATACTAGTTTTAAGGCGAGATTGAAATTTCAAACACTTGTCTAACATTTGTTTTGTATTTAAGTTTAAAAGTTCTAATGAAATCCATCCAGAACTAAAAAGGATTTTGCATGTCCGCGTTTTCCTTTTTTTTGGTTTACATTCCTTGCAATCCATCCATCCTAAAAAAGAAATCCATCCATTACTATTTTAAATAATCTTTCTGGTCTCATCATCGTATACGTATCTAACTTGGCCGATGCTTTTTGGTTTTGCCTTTCTTTCCCATCGAAAATATCTATGTTTTCCTAATCAAAAGATATTTTATCATACGCCCACCGAAAAAAGGAAAGAAAGATATTTTGGTTTTCTTGCAAGGTCAAAGCAAATAAAAGATATTTATCACTATGGCGAGCAAAGGCAAAAACAAATAGTATACCAGAAAAGAGCGTCTCTGATTCGTCGAAAAGCATCGGAAAAGCGAACGCTTGAGAATTCCCATTATGGCAGAAAATAGCCACTTGGTGCATTCCAAGTCGCGAGTACATTGTTTCCACTACTCGCAGTAGTACCAGAAAACATAAACCCTTTTAATATTTATTATTTAGACATCTGTGGGGTCCATGAAAAGTCTCTTGCTTTCACTATAAATACGACAGGGACCCAACGTACCCTACACCAAACTTTTTCGCACTTTTTTGTAATAAAAAATTAGGCACTTTTGATTTATTGTCAGAAGCAGCCTACATGCCCCTTTGCGGAACACCCACCCATTCTCTATCCGTTCATTTTTCTAACTCAAGAGAGAAAGAGAGAAGCTGAATAAAAGGTAGTGGAAGAATCAGCTCTGTTTCTAAAGATCTATGTGTTTTTCTTGAAAGTTTCAGGGACTCAACTTGAGAAGATAAGTAATTCAGAAGATCTTGTCTTATACGGTGAGTTCTTTTCCTCTTCTCTCTCTGTCTTTTAGGTTTTTTTTTCTTTTTGTAGTGTTCTTATTTTGATGTTAGCGTTTTATCACTGTTTCTGTGTTGAAGGGTTGATCCCTCTGTTGTCTATATGTGTTGTGTTGATATTGGATCTTCGATCTCTTCGTTGATGATTGTGATGGTAATAAGATTTCACTATTCATAAGAACTATATATTGAGATTTTGAACTTTAAATGAAACTTGAAAAAAAAACAGTAGATTTATTGATCTTGTGGGGTTGGCTTGAAGCTTATTTTTTAACTTAAGAGTTTGATTAATATCTTTTGTGGGTTTCTGCTCTCTGTCTGTTCATATGAACAGGTTGCATATGAAAGCTCTGATTATTGATTAGTGTTAACAGTAAAATATCATGAAATAGGTTTCTGATTATGCTTCTCCTTTGGTTATTAATTCTCCACCTGTTTATAAAAATACATCACAACCTATATTACTTCGTGTCTTGCTTTTATTTGAACCATGTGTCTTGTACTTTTCTTTTTAATCTAATTTAAAAATAATGTATTACTTTCTTTTAAACAGCAAGAGATTAAAATCTGGTAAAGAAGATGGGTTACATGTGTGACTTCTGCGGTGAACAAAGATCAATGGTGTACTGTCGATCCGATTCAGCCTGTCTCTGCCTCTCTTGTGACAGGAGCATTCACTCCGCTAACGCATTGTCAAAACGACACTCTAGGACACTTGTCTGTGAGAGATGTAATGCTCAGCCTGCAAATGTCAGGTGTGTTGAAGAAAGAGTCTCACTCTGCCAAAACTGTGATTGGTCAGGCCATAACAACAACAACAACAACAACAACTCTTCTTCAAATGATCACAAGAGGCAAACCATAAGCTGCTATTCTGGTTGCCCTTCAAGCTCTGAGCTCGCCTCTATCTGGTCTTTTTGCTCGGACTTACCCGGAGAATCCGCTTGTGAACAAGAGATGGGTATGATGAATATAGATGATGATGATGAGGATAAGAAAGATGTCGTCGTTGGATCCTCTTCAAGGCCTGATGGAAACACTTCTTGTTATAGTTCGAAGGATGTTGAAGTATGTGAAGATGACTTTTATGGGAACTTGGGTATGGATGAAGTTGACTTGGCGCTTGAGAACTACGAAGAGCTCTTTGGAACAGCCTTTTACGCCTCGGGACAGCTCTTCGGACAAGGTGGAATCGATAGTCTTTTCCAGAAACATCATCAAGCAGCTGCTGCTGCTCCTGAGGTATGTTTTTTTTTTTTCCATTGTGACAAAAAAGATTGCATCTCTGTGTGATTCTAATGATATGAATCTTGTTAATCTCCAGAGAGGGAATACGGTGCAGCCAGATGAGAGTAATGACTCGTTCATGAGTTCTAAAACGGAGCCAATCATTTGCTACACGTCGAAGAACATATCATTCTCTGGAGTCACAGGAGAAAGTAGTGCTGGAGATTTTCAAGAATGTGGTGCATCATCTTCCGTGCAGCTCTTGGGAGAGCCACCATGGTATCCTCAAACATCATCACAGGATCATACTGCTTGTTCACATTCAGTGACCCGTAATAACGCGGTTATGCGTTACAAGGAAAAGAAGAAGGCTCGCAAGTAAGTACTATACTGCAATACATGCACTAGTGAAGTAAGTAACAGTGTTTGCTAAATGAGACATTGTGGCTTTTTTTTTATAGGTTTGATAAGAGAGTGAGGTATGCTTCTCGGAAGGCAAGAGCTGATGTGAGAAGGCGTGTAAAGGGGAGATTTGTCAAAGCTGGTGAAGCGTATGACTACGACCCACTCACCCCAACCAGAAGCTACTGATAGTGGATTCTTCTCCTTGAGAAGTAAACAAATGTAGGTACAGATGGAGGGAAAATCGAAACAGGAAAGGTTTTTTTTTGACTTATGGAGAGAGAGAGTTCTCAAGTCAGAAACAAGACTGGTCTCTGGTTTGAGAAGATACTAAACTGATGATCATTGTAAGCAATCATTCATTCTTGGGATTTAGTCGGTTTTTTTGGCTTCAAAAGCTTCAATCAATTTCCATGAGTTATGTTCTCTTGGTAGTCAAATGGTTTTTGGCAGGGAGATTTAGGGTAAGATTATTTCTTTTTTGAACAAATGGGTAAAGATTAAACAATATGATTGTATTATATGACTTTCTTTCTTCAATTTGTATGTATGCTTAATTATAAATGCTCTCTTTGTTTTTTTTTTCTCTAAGCATTCTTGTAAATTAAAGACAGTATTCAGAACCTATCAGACACAATTATGTGATAACACAAAGTCGCTTGTAACAAACTGACTGGTTCAAGCGTAACGTTTGTGGCAGCGTTCAAGAGATTTTGCTTAGCGTTTTAACAGTTCATAGAAACCATTTATATGTTTGTTTTTTCTGTCTTTCCACGGCATAGATTTAGATGGGAGTCCTCTACAAGCTGTAGTTAAATGAATCTTACTACATCAGTCACTTAAAATTCTCTGCTGATTTATGCTTAAACAAAGGGAAAAAATAGTATATGACATGTTATTGTATTATTAAGCTCTTAGTTCTCCCCCAAAAAAATCGGTCATACTGTCATCGGTTAATGAAAACGTTTGATATTGATCTCTGAAGTTAAAATGATACTTGTGATGTGGCAATATTTAAATGGTTCAAAAGGTATATTACCACCAATGAAATTATGCCACGTAAGCCCGCTGACCAAGTAACTAAAAGAAGAAACAAGCGACGTCGTTTATAGTTAATGATGTTGTCTGGTCGCGAAACTGCATCTCAGTCAAAACAAGATCCATCTTGTCCGATTCTGGACGAACTCGCTCTTCTTCTCCGATCAATCTCACATTTTTTTTTCTTGACACTCATCGAGCATATCACTCCTCAATTCTCAGACTCGGAAGGTAAATCCCTCTGGCTCTCTAACGTCAGAACCGAAATTGAATCAATTCAATTGGATTTGAAGAATCTTCTAATCAAGGCTACTTTTTCTTTACGATTGAATCACGTTTTCTCTTTGTAAAAATTCAAAATTTTATCTGTGGCAGATGAGCTTTAAGGCTACGATCCTATTACTAGGGCTCGTGTGGAGCTTCCAGGCAGCGTTAGGTATCAGATTCGTGATAGACAGAGAAGAATGCTTCTCCCACAAGGCTGAATACGAAGGCGACACGCTCCACGTCTCTTTCGTCGTCATCAAGTCTGATTCTCAATGGCATTTTAACGAGGATGGTGTAGATCTTGTGGTATGACTCAATCCTTTGTAGACAATGCTTAGAGTCTCCATTGTTGAATACTGTACTGATATTAGATATTGAGTGAGATAAAACCATTGTCTTGGAAACAGATACATGGCCCAACAGGAGAACAAATTCATGACTTTAGGGAACAGATCAGTGCCAAGCACGACTTCGTTGTCCAGAAGAAAGGGGTTTACCGTTTCTGTTTCACAAACAAGTCTCCTTATCACGAAACCATTGACTTCGATGTCCAGCTTGGCCACTTTGCCTACTACGACCAGCACGCAAAGGACGGTGAGGGTTATTATCTTGTTTGGGGTGTTTTTGAGTTATTAGGCTGAGAAGATGTTGTTTTTTTTTTCTTTTTTGTTGCAGAGCATTTCACTCCCTTGATGGAGCAAATATCAAAGTTAGAGGAGGCTCTTTACAACATCCAGTTTGAACAGCATTGGTTAGAGGCTCAGACCGATCGTCAAGCCATTGGTAAGTAACACTCTTTTCTATAAGACCTATTTTGGTTTTTGTTTGTTTACGAGTTTTTAATATTGGTTATTCTTCTCGTTGCAGTGAATGAGAACATGAGCAAAAGAGCAGTACACAAAGCTTTGTTCGAGTCGTTTGCATTGATTGGTGCAAGTGTCCTCCAAGTCTATCTCCTGCGTCGCTTGTTTGAACGCAAACTCGGCATGTCTCGTGTCTAAAAGCTTTTTGTCTTTAGCTCTTAAGAACTTATTCTGCCTCATAAGTTTAAAATGTACCAGAGAATCTTTTTTACTTGACTCCTTTTACAGACACAATCGAAAGATGTGTTGGTTTTCTTCCCATATGTTAAAGAAACAATCAGTTTTTCTTTTCTTTATTAACATAAAGCTGTTTCTGACAAGCTAGGGCTTTCGTTGATAATTGAAGTAGTTGTTTCTTGAGGATAGAGCATTTGGTTGAAACATTGGAGACGGTGAACTAGTATGTTCAGGTGTGTGAAAAGGTTAATGAAGAAGTGATTTTCTGATGGAATCACTTCATTATTGCATTCTTTTTACGAGTTATTTAAACCAATCCTCGTTAAGTATTCTTCAACACCCTGAAGAGGGCAAACCTTGTAACTCCTGCTGAGCTCTGTCCCATCTTGAAGATGCTGCTTACAGGATTACTTATAACAAAGGTATCCTAGTTTCCCTAGCTAAGTATATATATACATCGAAGTCTTGAGGGAACCAAAGGTTGAAGATATGTTTGCAAGGGTGAGTTATACGTGCCTCCGAAGTCGGAAGAGATAATTAGATAATCAAAAACATTTTTTTGCCTGACTTCGTAATGTTGCATGCTGAGCTGTGTGTTAGATGAAAATGTGTTAAATAATAAATATATTTTATTAAAACAAAAGTGTTATGTTCAACTATGTCTTTCATTTATTTAAAATATTATTTTATCAAATTAAATTAATATTAAACACAAATATAATTAAAAAGGAAAACAAAATATAAAAATCAAAATTTTCAAAAAAAAAATATATATATACCTTTCTTTATTACTATTCCCTCCGTTTCAAATTATATGTCGTTTTAGAGGAAATTTTTTGTTTCAAAACAAGTGTCGTTTTCGGTTTTCAATGCAAAATTTATTGACAATATTCTCTTTTCTATTTTTTTATTGGTTGATACATGGTTATGTGTATTGGTAATAGTGTTTTTATTTTGGAAATATGTAAAATTAAATGTTTTCTTAATCTGTGTGCATAAGGTTAGAACGACATGTAATATGAAACGGAGGGAGTACATTTCACTCAAAAGCAAAAGTGCGGTTCCTTGTTAATGCTGCTATGTTTTTGACTCCATTGTTTATGGATCTTTGTTTAAAGTTAAAAAAAAAAGAACATAACAACAAGTTACACGAGGAGAGGATTTAGATATATATGAGGAAAGGAGATATGAGAAGACTTGTGGTCCATGATTAAACCCAAAGGTCAATGTGTGTATGACCAATGATATGAACACGTGTGTATCTCGTGCTTTGAGTTGTGGTTAAAAAAAAAAAGAAGCCGTGGTAAGGAGACACGGTGGCGCGTGCCACGTGGAATGAGATGGAGAGAGAGAAAGAACGGGACACTTTTTTTCACTTATGAATCCCCTAATCTGTACCCGACCTCTCATCTCCTTCTCTCTCTCTCTCTATTCGAAAGATTCATAAGCTGAAATATAGGATCTTGCAACAGCTATTTCCTTGGTGTAGGTATTCAGATTGGTGGAGGATACAGGCGAGTTCGTGTTCCCTATACGATTTTGATGTTTTTTTGGTTTTGAGGCTTTTTATGTAAAACTAAAAAATGATGGAGTTTGTATTGGGACTTTTGTGCAGAGGATGAGCAGAGATCATCATCCCCCGGAGCCACTTGATTTCTTCATCTGGACTGTTGAGGTATTTCAACCCCTCTCTCTTATATGTGTGTGTTTGTTTCTCCCCCTTTGAGTCACCTACATGTTTTCTTGGGATTTGAGAAGTTAGTTAGACTTGTTCTTTTGTGTTGCAGAATGTCAAATGTTATTAAAAATTACAGCCCCTAATTTTTTATCTGAATACAATCAAGTTAGGTAAAATAACCCTTTTTACTGTGGCTAGGATGTTGGAACTTGGATTGAGGAGATAAACCTTGGCAACTACCGTCAGATGTTCAAAGAAAATGGTATCAACGGAGAATGTCTAGAAAGAATGTCCGTGTTCACAACCGAACAGATCCTTCACTTCATAAGGAGGCATCACATGAAATGGGGTGACTTCATCACCCTCTGTCAAGAACTCAGAAGGATTAAAGGTGTCTTTTTTCTCTCTATAGCCTAAAGTTGCTGCTGTAGAAAAAAATCTTTACTAAAGTAAAAAGCAAATGTGTGCTTCTTTCTTTCTTTGACAGTGGCTTGCTTGAAAGGTGAGCAGAGAGTTCGACGGCCTTGGTGGGCACTGTCATGTCTCTCAGTAATCTTTGTTAAGGCGGCTAAGCGCAACCGACAGTCTCGAGTTGTATCTCTCAAGCTTGAATCTTGACATTTGTTTACCTTCTCTTCCTTTCTTTTTTTTTGGTTTCGGTTGTTTGCGGAGTTAAAAGCCTCATATGCACTAGGAAGAAAGCCAAAATGGTGTTTGGATTTGGTAAAATCTGGCAAAGGGAGAAAGAAAATTATGTTTTGGTACTTTGATGTATACATGAAATGCTAATTTTTTTTAGATTTATTATTATATTGGCTTCTCTATCGAGCCCTGAGGTCCAGCCGCAGCAACAAGATATGGCACATTCTGGCAATGCAGAGCTGTTAGAAGCTGAAGTAGTTGAACCAGTTGAAGTGGATGGGAAGAAATGAACATAAGCCCAATGTCCTTGTCCTGCTATGATTCTCAAAATTAATCATCATGCTCTGTTTTTTTCCCCCTCAAGTAGCAGCAGCATAGGCAGATCCCCAAAAATTCATGTTTTAGCAAACAATAAGCAATGAGCCAATCATATTCTCTGGCTATGTTGGACGGATTGACAATGTTGGAAGGTGTTTAGAACATATCTCAAGTAGGGACAGAGACAAGGCTAAGAGGTATGATCTTGAAGGTTTTAGAAAAACTCCGATATACAGATTGGCTTATTGCAGACCTTTCTTGAGACTCTCTACCTCACCATCAAACTGGCTGATCGATAGGAGAATAGATTGATAAGAAAAGCTGCTTTTGTAGAATACTTGTTACAAAAACGGATCAGAAGCTATAGAGAAATGATTGAACATATATAATTATATATACAATAAACATCACAAGTGTTTTTCAAAGACAACATTGGGAATAATAAATCCAGACAAGTAAAACATAATTTCACTATCATATATCTGTAACCAATCATAGCTCAGGACTCAGCTCTTGTCTTGTCAGAATCCAACGCTTTCTTTGAGGCTCTGAGGACAATCTGATTGTTAACGTAGTGCTTGCGACAAACAGGCATGTAGACATCAGCGCCACCGATCAGCTCGGTTTTGGTGTCACAAGTCTTTCTCAAAGTGAAGAAAGCTTTCTGTCCACAAACCTCACACCTTGCAGTTAGCTTCGTCACAGAATCAGCTATTGGTATAATGTCAAGGACAGCACCAAATCTCCTCCTACATTTTTTTTTTTGCCAAGAAAGGATCACATTCAAGTTACCGTTCAACAAAAAAAAAAAAAAAACATTTAAAGTAAAAAGTGTCAAGTCACACCTTAAATAGTCACCATCAAGGCCTGCAACAACCACAGTTTTGCCATCATCATCAGCTACTTTGCAGCAAAACTCATAAAGATCTCCGAAGAACTGAGCCTCATCAATACCAATCACATCAAGCTGTCAAAACATTTTTTTTTAAAAAAGGGAAAACAAATAATAATACTAATCAATACAATACAGATCCTTTAAAATAAGACACAAAAGACTCCAAAAAAAGACAAAAGACTTTACCTTGTTATAAGCTATCTTGTCCGAACATGTCGGGAAACGACATGAGATCTGGAATAGCCCAGCAAGGGAATCCAATCCCATCATGCGTCACAACCGAATCTTTAGCATATCTCGTATCCTTGCTCGATTTCACCATCGCAACACTTCTACATGACCAAAACGAAAGAAAGTTAGATCACGAAAGAGTCCAAGCTTTTTCAGAGATGATTTTGTTTACCTTCCGAGGCTGATCTCTGACTTGATTCGGCGGAGGAGAGAGGTTGATTTCCCAAAAACATCGTGAGTGTAGAGATGAAAAGGAGGAAGCTTAGTTTGTGAGTTTACTGTTTATGCAACGATGGTGTATATAACAGAGACGCAGAGGTTGAAGAAGGAAGAAAAAGGGTTTTAAATATTTTTTTTATCTTTTTGGAGGGAAAACAGTTTTTTAGAGGGCCTTTTTCATTTAGTGGGCCGAAGCCCAAACTTGTTAGCCTTTCCTGGGCCTTTAGGTAGAACACGTTCATAGGCCTTATTCAAGTGTTTTATTATCTTATTGCTTCGTAGAATTTCAAAAACTCGTTTTTTTCCAAGCTGCACGGTCTTCATATCTAAATCTTTTTTTTTCATATATAAATCTACAATGTATATAAGTATACAATATATGTTGAGTTGCATTTTTCCATCGCTTAATCAATGTCCAATCTTTGCTCTAGCTGGTAAGAGTAACATTCCTAGAAACGAACTGAAAGACAAAAACATTTATAATTATATTTCGCGTCACTACCTACTAATTAGGTTAGCTCCACTTTGACCTCGGTAATAAAAAAAACAGATATCAAATAAAAAAAAGAAGAAGTAAAAGTCAAATATACACACATAAAATTTCTTACATTAAAAACCATGTGTAAAACATCACTAATCGCAAAATCTTTATAATCAATACCTCACTAGTTTACTAATCTTGCCTAGCACTATTTTACTTCATAGTACGAACAGTAAAAAGTTGCGTGTAATAAAAATCGAAAAAACGAAACTCCGCATTTCCTAACATAGCGTGTACTGTAATAAAAACTTGCCTTTTTCTATGTAATACATAAATGGCATATATATACACAGACATATCTTCTTCTTGCATCCGAAAAGCCTCTCTCTCTCTCTCTCTCTCTCTCTCTCTCTCTCTCTCTCTCTCTCTCTCTCTACAACTCTCCTTCTCTCTCTAGAGCGCGTCAGAATGTTCTTATTGACGCCATTGAAATTGAGCTAAATCGGGTTGAATCGGATTTGATCAAAAACACTTTAAAACTTGTATTCCCTAATTCCTCAGGTTAAAGTCATGGCCTTTATTCAAATCGTACCTATCCTCAGATCTTAGTGTTTCCGTTGACGAGATTTCAGCATCTGGTGTTTTTTTTTTTCAAATCTGATTGGTGGGTTTTCGATTTAATCTGAGATTCCGATTCATGTTTTTGATTGTAAAGCTTCTTCCTTTTTCTTGATCAAACTCTCCTGTAGATGAAAAGATCTGTTGTTTGTTCCTAGATTGAATCTGAAGTTACTCTTTTTATTGTCTGTGATCAGATTTTGATCAAATCTGACCGAACCTGTTGTTTGATCTGCCAAAAAAGTTGTCTTTTTTTTTTACAGAAAAATAGTTTATTTGTGTGTGGTGCAGAGAGCAAAATGCAATCAGACAGTGGGAAGCTTTTCATCGGAGGGATATCGTGGGACACCGATGAGGAGCGTCTCAAGGAGTATTTCAGCAGCTTCGGTGAAGTCATCGAAGCTGTGATCTTGAAAGACCGTACCACCGGTCGTGCACGTGGCTTCGGCTTCGTTGTCTTTGCTGATCCTTCCGTTGCAGAAACTGTTATAATCCAAAAACATAACATTGATGGCAGATTGGTAATATGCTTTCATTCTGATTCTCTGTACAATGTAACTTGCTTACAAGCCAGACTGTCTTCTTTTGAAGGTTGAAGCCAAGAAGGCTGTTCCTAGAGACGACCAAAACACAGTAACCAGAAGCAGCAGTAGCCTCCAAGGATCACCAGGAGGTGGTCGGACGAGGAAGATATTCGTTGGAGGGTTACCTTCATCCGTTACGGAGAGCGACTTCAAGACGTATTTTGAGCAGTTCGGGACGACTACGGACGTGGTTGTTATGTACGACCACAACACGCAGAGGCCTAGAGGTTTCGGATTCATTACTTATGACTCCGAGGAGGCCGTTGAGAAAGTACTTCTCAAGACGTTCCATGAACTCAACGGTAAAATGGTTGAGGTCAAGCGAGCTGTTCCTAAGGAGCTGTCATCTCCGAGTCCAGCTCGCAGTAGCCCGCTCGGTGGTGCTGGCTACGGCTATGGAGGAGTAGGTAGAGTCAACAACCTCCTACTTAATGGGTATGCTCAAGGGTTTAGCCCCGGTGCGGTTGGAGGGTTTGGGCTTAGGATGATGGATGGTAGGTTTAGTAGTAGTCCCATTGGTGCTGGAAGAAGCGGGTTTGCGAGTTTTGGAGGAGGGTCTGGATATGGGATGAATGTGAACTTTGAGCAGGGTTTGCCCACAGGGTTCACTGGAGGAAACGTAGACTATGGGAGAGGGATGAGCCCTTACTACATTGGTAACGCGAACCGGTTTGGTCCTGCGGTTGGTTATGAAGGAGGCAATGGAGGAGGAGGAGGAGGGAACTCATCTTTCTTCAGTTCGAATCTTTGGGGAAACAATGGGGGTCGTAACTATAATAACAACGCTACAAACTCAAACATGGGAGGAGGAGGATCAACAAGTGGGAACAACACACTTAACGGTCCGTTTGGGAGTTCAGGGGTTGTAAACTGGGGTGCTCCTGGAGGAAACAATGGTGTTAGTAACGAGAATGTGAAGTTTGGTTATGGAGGAAACGGTGAATCTGGTTTTGGATTGGGAGGAGTAAGAAACATTGGGCCTCCTAGCAAGGCAGCAGCAGCACCATCATCTTCATTCTCTTCTAACAATGCGGGTTATGAAGCAGGAGGACTTGCAGAGTTTTATGGGAATGGTGCAGTCTATAGTGATCCCACATGGAGATCATCAGCTCCTGAGACAGAAGGTCCTGCTTCTTTTAGCTATGGGATTGTAGGAGGAGGAGGAGGAGGAGGTCCTTCTTCGGATGTTTCAGCTAGAAGTTCATCTCCAGGTTATGTTGGTAGTTACAGTGTGAACAAGAGACAACCAAACAGAGGTAAATCTAAATTCATATTAATCTTTGCTTTTAATAACTGATTCTATGCTTAAGGTATCCCATGAGCTAGCTGATAAGTATAGGTTCCAAGTCACACTATTTATCTATTTATTTGCCTTGTGTTGCAGGTATTGCTACTTAGTACACACTCGTTTTTGTTTTACCACGGTATTGTAGGCGAGCCATCAGAGTGAAACGATCTGTGTATCTTTTGGCGAATCGTTTAGATAATCTTCTCTCCTTTCATACAAAGCCTATGAGGACAAAACTTGGATCACAATCTTCAGCTAGAGCTAACCAGAAAAATCCCTCATGGTTTGGTTTTCTAAATTCATTGGTCCTCCTCCTAAGGCTTCTTTTTTTTTTTTTCAATGAGGGACAGAAGAAACTGTATCAGTCTCCGGCCAGGCGGTATTTACATAAGAGGAGTTCAAAACAAACTCTTTCCTTAGTTTCTTTGTTGTCATGTAATGGTTCTTCTTCTTTGGGTTCATGTCTAAGGTTTGTGTCTTGAGGCAGCTTGTACTAGAGAGGTTATAAGTATCTTTAAGGTTTTATGTTTTTGATAGCGTGAGAGATATTGGGAAGAGGATTTAGCCATGTAGGGCTTTTGAGAATAAGTCTTTTTTTTTTATAACTATGAGATTATTTTGTTCTCAAGCTGTTTGTATGTCTTATGCGAACTCAAGCAAAAACTCGTTTCTTTTTATGTACTTCTATTTTATAGAAAACTGTTTTTAAGGTTTTATTGATTTCTTCTCTTCATTAATTATTATGAAACGTTTTTTTTTAAATTAAAAGTTCCAGTGAATGACCAACATTCATTAATCGAATGAATAAGAGGAATATATGTATGAAATTATTGACTTTCTTAACTTTCAATACATTGATTCCAAAAATTATTTTGATCGTTAGATTGCATGAAAATGATTCGAAATGTAGTATGTTAACCTCAATGGAATGTTTACCCTTTTTTCTTCTTCTTCTTTTTTTTTTTTTTGCTAAAATTTGGTTCTTCTTCTTTTTGACTAAGAGTAGAATGTTATACCTTCTTCTTTTTTTTTGCTAAATAGTAGAATGATTACTTGAAACATGGTTTTGTCAAAAAGGAATAATGAATGCATTTATTTTGGAATCATAAAGAATGAGAGCATACATTATAGACCATATAATTAAATTGTGTGTAGAGGAAACAAAACAAATAATGAATGGGTGTTTTTAGGTTAATATTTTTTGGAGCCTTCTACTTATTGGGGTAAATTGGTCACTGGACCAGTGCAAGCTTTAGGGTTCTGAGTTCCCATGAGTCTGGGGCTCACGTTTGAGCACTGGAAAGTCGCTGGACCATCTGCTCCGTTGTACTTGATATCGATGTCTCCAATCTCGACGTTTTGGCATGGGTATCCCCTGCTGCACAAAAGCTTTACTGCATCCTTGTTCCCTGATGTTCCTCTGATTTGCTTGAAGCTGATGTTCACAAGCTTAATCGTTGATGGTTTCTGCAAAACAAAACGATTGGTAAATTAATCTTAATCGAATGGACTGTTTTCTTAGAAATGATAAATAATATGGTAAAAATGTACTCTAGGTGCTAATTATAATTATAGTGACCAAAAGAGCCTGCATGAATGGTAAAGAGTACATTACCTGCTTGTTGCATTGGTTCCAAGGGCAGTACTCCTGGTCGATGAGGATTGGGTTTAAAACGTTCTTGACAATGATATTCTCGAAATGAATATCGGAGGCAGTGGTGGAGCAAGCTGCAGACGGCCATGTCTTGATCCTCAGTCCGTTGGTAGTCTCTTGGAGAGTGCAGTTTATGACTCTAATGCCGGTGACATCTTGTTCCATTCCGTACCTTCCAAGGCTTCCGACACTGATTCCATGTCCTGGACCGCACGTGACTTTCTCCACGTGGAGGTTCCTCATCCCATCTCCAACAGAGATGCAGTCATCTCCGGTGGTGATGAATGTGTTAAGGATCTTGACTCCGTCACTTCTTCCCAAATGGATACCATCAGTGTTGGGACTGTCTTTTGGAGCAATGATGTTGATGTGATCGATGGTCATGTTCTTGGCACCAAGCACGTTGATGTGGAAGTTCTTGGCATCTATTGAAGATATGTCTCTGATCTCAGCGTTCTCCACGAAATCAAATCTTATACTCTATATATAAACAAAGACATAAAATAACATCACTAATCTGTTTTTATTTTTTTTTCACAAAAGCTAACTAAAATTAAGATATATTGAGGACATAAGCACACATACGATAGGAAGTTTCTTGCAGTTGAAAGTCTGGTGACAGTTGTTAACCCTCCAAGCTGCGTTTCCTTCACCATCGAAAGCTCCACCTCCGTTCAACTTAAATCCATTAATGTTGCCGAAAACAACCCATGTGTCCTTTCCCTGGATCGCATTTCCATCAGCTTTGACAGTGCCTTGAATGGTGATCTCGATTGGGGCTTTGCATGGACCCCTCATCTGGATCTCACCAAGCTTGAACACTCCTTTTGGGATCACCACTTTGCTCGGTGTGGGAGATTGGCATGCTGTTGTGAATGCTTTCAGAAGTGCCTGCATATATCAGCATAGTGAAACCTTAACAACTTAGCCGAGAATATGGTCTTTGTAGATTGCTTGTACAGCAAGGAAAAGGAAAAGCAATATAACTTACCTGAGTAATATCAGAACCTGAGGAGGAACCAATGGTGATGTATACAGCATTGGCTGAAACTCCCAACAAACAGAAAATAAAAATTGTAAAGGCTCCAGAATATGCACCCATCGTTTAATAAAAAAATATTTACTACTAATATTACTATTTATTTTTTATTAATTTGTTTGTTTTGTTTCTTGAATTTGATTAAACTCATGGTTACGTTTATATAGTGGGTTGGGGGAAAAATGTTCAAGTCTAACTTTTCTCACAACCTCTCGTTATTTTTAGGTTGTTTGACCTATGTTTTAGGAAGTGATCATATCTCTAATTGTGTAACTCGAAGGATAAAAACTAAAAACTGACTAACGTCGTATTTTCAAGAATATTTTGACTGAAAAAATGTCCAACAACTGTACTCAACCACATTGATAACTTTTAATATAGCTGATTTTAGAACGCTGCTCTAAGATATTCAGTTTATTTTAAAAATAAGTTCATAACGTACGTACACACAATAAAACCACTTAACTTTTCTTTCTTAGCAAAAAAAAAAAGACATTTCATATTTTCATGAGACTTGTGTGTGATGTCATGTTTCAGGGGATCCATCAAAGGTACAACATGGTTGCTAGATTTTGAGTGATGCTCTCAGTTTAAGGTTGCTCTTTGTACCTTGAGTTTGAGTCATGTGTCACCAAAACGTCTTTCTACTGCAATTTTTTCCTTTATAGTTTCTACCGTCACAATGCACACGTGCTGTGCTCGAGCTTTGAAACGATTTTTCCGCTAATAAATTCCAAACCTGAAGGGACTTTTTTTTATCACAAAAAGAATACAAAGAAAATCTTATACAAAGAAATTCCCAAACCTGAAGGGACTATTATCTCTACTAGATATCCATAGCATTTAAAGGTAAAAGCAAGACAAATATTTTCTAGACTTTTTCATAGCACCCTGACCAAAGCGTCTTAACCAGACTGGATGGATGCATGGTGGACAAGCGACTTTAACTTTAAGAATCCGGTTTAGCTTTTTCAGTGCAAGCAGGTGGTTCCATCTTTCCTTTTAGTTTAGGCTTGACGTCAGAACATGCCGAGACAAGTGGTCCCTTTTTACCAGTGTGTACGAAGTCTATGTTAGAGAGAGTAATATCAGTGCAAGGCGCTCCTGGGCTGCAAAGTAGTTTCACAGCCACCTTTGACGCTGATGTGCCCTTAATGTCCCTGTAGGTGATGTCCGACAACTTCACTTTCGATGGTCCCTGCGCATATATGATTTAAAAGCTTGTTGAATATTATCAACCACACCAAAATATATGTGTGATGTGTCACAATTTGAGTTCCGTATAGAAACATTCCCTCTCATAACATTTCTGGTTATAATACCTCGCGTAGAAAACTAAAAATTAGAATCTAAAGTAGTAGTATATAAAGTACATGGTCCCTGCACTCCTAAATGATTTTAAACTGAAAGCCCATGATTATGAAAATGTATTTTCGAATATAGTAAATACTTTGATTTGGTTACATACCCCTTTCTTGCAGTGGCCATGAGGGCAATACACTTGGTCGATGAGAATAGGTAAGCTAACATTTTCCATTGTGATTTCCTGGAAAAGAATGTTGGAGACGATACCAGGGGGAGATCCAGGCCATGTCTTAATGCGAACACCATTGTCAGTGTTCTTGATGAGGCTTCTCCTAATGGTGACTCCTCTCACTGGTTGCTCATTAGGGTACTTTCCAAGACTTCCGATGGCAATACCATGTCCTGGTCCACATTCTACGTTCTCGACAAGAAAATTTTCAGTACCATCTCCTATGGAAATGCAGTCATCTCCGGTTTTAATCTTTGCACGTACTAATCTGACGCCATTAGACCTTCCAATATGGATACCATCGGTGTTAAGACTCTCCGGAGGTGCATCGATACCAATATCCTCAAGCGTTAAGTTCTTGCAGTTGATAATGTTCATGTGGAAAAGTTTGCTGTTTGTTGATTTTATACCTTTAATTTTCGAGTTCGTCAGATCTGTGATCCGGATGTTCTATAACCAATAAATATTTACGTAGTTAGTCAATTATAGATTCGAAAATAAGATAAATCTTTTAGATACCACCAATATTATGACCAAATAGCATGCAAAAATAAATCCCGAAAATACTATTAATTAAATGATAAAATGACTAAATTATTTCAAACCCCAGACCTTATCCTAATTCATCTTATAAATATTAAACTCTATTCATTAAAATCAAATCTAAATATAAAATAATTTTCTTTAACTTTTAATCTATGTATTTGGATTTTTTCTGTTTTTTTTTGCTATTTTGGAATAAAACATGTTTTACTTCTATTAGGTATTTTCTCATAAAAATATGCTTTTATATTTTATGTCGAATTGAAAGTTCTTACGATCGGGAGAGTGTTGCATTTCCCAGTTTTAGCACAGTCGTTGATCTTCCAAGCGTGGGCGCCTTGACCATCAAAAATGGCTCCATGCCCATTCAAATTGAAATTCTCGAGTTTTTCGAAATTAATCCATCCGCAATGAGGTTTACCAGGAGTGGCCTTCGAAGGAGCCATTATATGGCCATCCATTTCGAAAGTGACGGCACTTTTGCATGGACCCTTGAACTCTAAGGTCTTTACCAAATACTTCCCCTTCGACACTTTAATCTTGCTTGGTGATTTTAATTCACATGCTTTTTTCCATGCATCCGCAAATGCCTATATAACACCCGTTCCACACGATATTCTTACTTAAAACCATATAATAAGAGAGATTAGACGTATAACTATATGATATGGTACGTACCTTACTGTCATCGGTTTTGCCGTCTGCTTTGGCTCCTAATGCTTTAACATCAATTCTAGTTTGAGCGCCTCCTTTGGATGGTTCGTCTTTATCGTTTTCTTTGAGCATTTTAGCCGCATTTGCTATTGTTGTGGCCATAACCACTAGTACTACAAAAACTAGTGTCTTTGCGCGGCGCAAACCCACCATTTTATAATTCTCTTAAGTTTATTTATATATATATATTTTTTTTTTTCTTAGTATCGGTTTTTCTCTCTTTATACTTTTTTTTTTCGTTTTTTCTTGGTTTGCTCTGATGAGTCAAGAGTTCGTTTTATAGAGGAGCGAAAGACTTTGAAAACCACAAATTCCGCCTAACGAAAAATAGAATTCATGATTAGTGTAATACATAATGAGAGATTTAAGCACGACCTTCTTGACTTGCTCCGTTTTCTATTTATGGAAACATGCATGTGAGGTTGCAAAAAGATGTCTCATCTACGATCGAGAAAATCAGACTTAATATGTTTTTGTTACGCTTGTTTTTGATTTGGTTTCAGATACAAGAATTCCAATTCAAATAAAAAAATATTTATAAATTTTGAGAATTATTAAAAAAAACAATTTTACAGCTTAGTTTTTTTTTGGACATCATTGTACAACTTCGATTGACAGTTCTGTTTTTGCATTCAAATAATATTCTTGTTTGCCGGTTTACATGACTTTTAATAAGTTTTTTTCCCATTAATCAGTATAGTTGTTAATAAATCACCTTTTACTCGAAACTTAGATTTTGATGTAAAAACATAAATAAACTCTAAGTAAAACACCCGACTAATTAGTTACAAATAAAATGTTTTCAGATATTAAACGTGTATATTATAAATAAATGGACGAATATCAGGGGATTGGAGAAATTAACTCGGCCCACTACGTGAAAATTTTGTAATGGGCTCAAGATGGGCTAAACAATTAGATTCTAGACTTGTATAAGAGAAACCCTAAAGGAAAGCCGAGACACCACCACAATGGAGAGCGGCGATGTTGTCGGAATCGGAGATTACGACGTTGAGACGAAGCGAGAGAAGCTGAGATCGTTGCTCTCTCAACTACTCGCCGATCCGATTCTCGCCGACGTTCCGAGGAATCCAACACTGTCGGATGTCGTCACTCTCGTCAGCCTTGAAAAGGGAAGCGCTATGCGACTCTCCATCGTCAAACTCGACGGCTCCTCCTTGGGTAATACATTTAACCTTCACATGGGCATTTAGTCGAACAAGTGGTGTGCATTTACGTTTTTCTTCTAATTGGCAGATGTGGCGGTTATGAATTCAGCTACTTTGAAGGATCTGAAGCTTTTGATCAAGAAGAAAGTTAATGAGATGGAGCAAGCAAATTTGGGTCATCGCCACATCTCTTGGTAAAGCTCTCACCTTTTTTTTTTAATCTTGTCGGAAAAGGGAAACCTTTTGGTATTACAAGAGTTTTGTTTGGGAATGTTTAGGAAGCATGTATGGTCAAACTTCTGTCTTTCATGTAATAACGAGAAGTTGCTTTACGATGACGCAGTTCTTCAGGATGTCGGAGTCCGAAACAACTCTCAGGTTTACCTCGGTTGCTGTACTATGTTCAAACTATTTGACTATATATGCTCTAATTGTCTTTAATCTTGTTTTGATTGGTCTTTATGAATCAGATCGCGTTTGTTCCATATGTGACGAAGAAGGGTCCGGGAAGACACTCGAAGAGGAAGAAGCATCGTCTCTTTCGTTCACTCCACAAGACTTGTTAGATAGTAACGGTAGGTTTTCGACCGAACATAGTTATGTCATTCAACACTTGAGCTGAAAAATTGAGGTCACTAGATACATTTTAAAAGCGATTTATGGTTTCAACTTCTTTTTTTTGAGACGTTAGGTCTGATATGTTTTTGAAACTATGTCGAGATTCCCTGTGATGAAAGTTTTAGTAATCTGTAACGGTGAGAAAGTGGGGCTCCCTCTTGCGTTACTTTACCATGGAGGTTTTAGAGGAACCATTGCTGTAGATTCTTGGCAACTTCTGAGGGTTTCTTCACCGCCCATTACAATGAACGTTGGTTCTTTCTTTTAACTGTTTTCTTGAGATTCGGTGACATTGAACTAGACGTCTTTTCCGTTTTATTTTTTTTACTATAGGTACTTTGATTACTTAGTCTGTTACTATTACAGTTGGTGGATTCTGATCAGGTTGTCAAGCATCATTAGTGCATTTTCACACGAACGAGAGGAAAAACAACAACATATTCAGTGGCTGTAGCCTATTGAGCCTTACGATGCATCAGCATGCCGCACACACAAGCAGAGTAAAGAAAAAAGGCACCAAGTGATGATCTAGAATACTGTATGCTCGTGAGTCGTGATGCATCAGCAGATGGTGGGATTGATCTTTGTTAGAGTGTGAGTTTGTTGGTTTAGCTGATGATAATCCGGTTCGGTGTAAAACTGTATGTAAGCTGTAAATTAATGGTCGCGGTGTGCATAACAGAAATAAATGGTGTTATTTTCATTACTAAAGTAATAACAGATCATAAATTGTTACACTGCAAAATAATATGGTTCATTGTTACGCTCCGTATATATCTCTTACCGACGCTAAGCTATGGTTATTGTTGGTCACATTTTGAACATCAGAGTAGTTTCAATACTTATTTGTAAAAAAATGTACTCTTCACAGTAATTTCAGTACAAATTATGTTCTCGATGCATTTGATTAGTTTTTTGCAGCTAGACCAACTCATTCTAGTCAAAAACGCGATAGACTAGACGGACATGTGTTGGCACTAAGCCACAGTTGGTCATGTCGTCAAGTCATATGTTACCAACTTCTCGATTCTTACTGTACTGATAAATAAATTCTTACTGTACTGGTAAATAAATGTTGTGGAACTGTGGAAATGTGCAATTTAAATGAAGAGAATATATTTCTTTAGTTTATACATCAAGATTTCTAAAAACCAGGATTGAAAACTAAGAAAAGACATTCAAAGTATGACTCACAAAATGTTGTCTCTATCCATTATACTCTACACGTTAATTACACATACATGCAGGAGGAAAGATGTCCGGACCACTCTTAGGAAATTCTCTATACACCGAACCATAGACTTGGATGCACCATAAATTATAGTAACAATAAGAATCTAGGTCAATCACGCAATTGATGATGGCGAATTCGATTCTTGTAAAAAAAAGATTAAAAGTTCCTCTCAAAGTCAACACATTAAGAATAGACATCTTGTCTTGAATTGCGTAAATTTTAAAACGAAAAACATTTACGGGCCTACGAATATCAATTCTCCGATGCTACATCATATAATTACAGCCTAAAGACAACAAAATAATAGTATCAAGTGTTTGGAATAACCAAAGTGGTGGGAAACTTGTGCACCTCTTGCTAAACCTTACTTTATAGCCTTTGAAGAACACTCACGGCACAACTGCCCCACCCACCATTTCGTTTTTTACTTTCTTATTTCTCTATCTTTGATTAGAAAAGCAACAATTATTTAACTAAACACTACCAAAATATATAGTCATGAAACTCTCTTAAATATTTTAAACTCAACGAGTGTTATACTTGGTGTAAAATGAAACCGAGGGAAAATCATTTAAACACATATTTCACTTTCTAAATTGTGATTCTACACCATATATCTTGTTAGGAACTTGTCTTAGAGTAACCCATTGGTTGATGTATCAGGAGCATCATTATTGATAATATGTTAAGGAAGTTTCTTATAAAAAAATATTAATATTTGATGTATGGAGTGTGAACACAAAGTTCCATTATATTTTAGTGGTGAATTTATAAAAGCTTGACAGACATTTTTGATATTCCTTTTTAATATTTCTTATCTAATGAATAACTTTTTCTGTGTGGAAATTCTAGTTATTCTCACCCTAAAGTTTTTCAAAAAAAATGTAAGTGTGAATTTCTCAAGTTTTAAAAAGATTCATCAATAAAATATTAATAAAATCAAGTATTCACACTTGAATGATCAAAAATTTAGATTAGTAGCTGATGAAAAATTCATTTGAAAGATCACCAAAGTTACTGATCTAATTAACTTTTAGGTGATCTTGGAACGTTTCTGATTCAAATCAGCAGATAGCCATTATACAATACAAGCGTAGACAAGTACAAATCACTATGGAGATGATACTGTAATGAACTCTGTTTTAATGTATAGAAAAAAGTCTCTTGATCCAAACTCTTCATCTAACTTATGTTTACACGCTGATTATGACCAAAACCCAGCAATTCAAATAGACATACTTAAATATCTATGTCTTAACAAATAAATTTGATCAAAATGCTTATCTCACCCATGATTAACTTATATAAAATCCATAAAATATTAATTATATTAGCTGAAAGAGAAAAGTCCAACATGAAAATGATCTACATCACACACAAACTCTCCAACTCCAATTACAACTTGTGTATATTTATATATCTCAACGTTTAAAAGAAAAAGCACTAAACTAGAAATTGAAAATAGACAAAATATATTTAATAAAAAAGGTATGACCAGTAAACAATTTGATTTACTGTTGGACCTTTTATAAAACAAAGTTAGATGATAAAAAGTAAAAGGAAAGAGAGATGCAAAAGAGAGGACTTCTGCATGAGTTGGCAACTTCAGTTTTTGTTCTTATTATTAAAGTCTTTAAAGTAAACCTAATTAAAAAAAACGTAAGTGTTGCTCTGTCATCATCATCACACTTTCCCCCTCCCTTTTGTTTTCTTCTTCGTTTTCTTTATTCTCTTTTGACAATCCGTAACTCCAAATCTCATCCTACGGTCTAGAAAATTTAAACTTTTTCCACGATAGAATTATTATTATGTGATGCCCATTCAACGTAACCCCTCAGTTTCCTCATCATCTTCCCCTCTCTCTCTCTCTCTCCATCTCAATATATCAAACTCTTGTTGCTTCTGTTTCTCTTCTTCATCCATGGCTTCAGAGAACAGTTTCAAGAAGAGAAAGATCACCACCGTGGACGACTGTGGAGGACTTTTAGAATCCCTTCCCGGAGATATCCTCACCGACATATTCTCTCGCCTTCCCATCTCCTCCTTAGCTAAGCTTATGTTCGTTTGCAGATCCTGGAGATCCATTTTGACGGCACAACACGGTCTTGTCTCTTCTTCTTCCGACAAGAAGCCATGTCTTCTCCTTCACTGCGATTCACCAATACGCAACGGTCTCCACTTCTTGGACTTATCAGAAGAAGAGAAACGTATCAAGACCAAGAAGTTCACCTTAAGATTCGCATCTTCCATGCCTGAGTTCGACGTGGTAGGTTCTTGCAACGGTTTGCTCTGTTTGTCTGATTCTCTCTATAACGATTCTCTCTACCTCTACAACCCTTTCACTACAAACTCCTTAGAGCTTCCCGAGTGTTCCAACAAGTACCACGATCAAGAACTCGTATTCGGCTTTGGGTTCCATCAAAAGACAAAGGAGTACAAAGTTGTGAAGATAGTTTACTTCAGAGGTAGTACTAGTAGTGCCTACAGAGGTCGTGGTCGGATCCAATACAAGCAATCAGAGGTTCAGATCTTAACCTTACCAACAAGGAGAGATCAATCTTTATCTTGGAGGAGCTTAGGGAAAGCTCCTTACAAGTTTATGAAACGTCCAACAGAGGCTTTAGTCAACGGGAGGTTACATTTTGTTACAAGGCCTCGTAGGCACGTGCCTGATCGCAAGTTTGTATCATTTGATCTTGAAGATGAAGAGTTTAGAGAGATTCCTAAACCGGATTGCGGTGGGCTAAACCGGATCAACCATAGGCTAGTGAACCTTAAAGGGTGTCTTTGTGCGGTTGTTTATGGAAACTATGGGAAGTTAGATATATGGGTTATGAAGAGTTATGGAGTAAAGGAGTCTTGGGGTAAAGAGTATAGCATTGGGACTTACGTGCCAAAGGGGCTAAAGCAGAGTTTGGACCGACCAATGTGGATTTGGAAGAACGCTGAGAATGGTAAAGTGGTTAGGGTTTTGTGCGTGTTGGAGAATGGTGAGATCTTGTTGGAGTATAAGAGTAGGGTTCTTGTGTCATATGATCCAAAATTGGGTAAGTTCAAAGATCTTCTTGTCCATGGTATGCCTAATTGGTTTCACACTGTTGTCCATGTTGGAACATTATCTTGGCTTGATACACCACTTGATTTATGAAACTTTTTTAAAGAAAATTCTTCATTTTAATTATTGTCATAATATTCAATTTAGTCTTAAGTAATGTTGTAAATTATTGAGTCATCTTCTTTCCTCCTTCCAAGTTATTGCTTCGTTTCTGGTACATGTATTATTTGTTGGTTTTTTCATGTTTTTTTTTTGGTTTCATGTAGATATGGTTTCATAAATCTACTGGTAAATATATATGAAGAAATTTGTGCCACTAGTCAGTTTTATGGCTTTTTATTTTGCGCCTTTACTATATGTTATTTTGCAATATATATGAATGAAACAAAGAGTATACAATTGTTAAACCAAAATATACAATTCATAAGCATGCTGCATGCATGTGACCAACTATGTAACATTAGTTGCAGAAATGGTTAATTGAGCTTAACTAACGTTCCACGACAGCCACGAGGGCCTCATTTTTCACGACTTGTAACCGTCGTCCATTCTATTATGTCTTAATATTTTGTGTTTGTTTAATAAACTTTTACTATATATTATCGAATAAAGTACAATCATAAAATTTGTATGCTGGATCAGTGAGAGCCATCCATGAAAAGAATCTCGCAGCATATACTTAGATCCATGGAGTTCACAAGAAGAAAATAAAGGCACGACGATAAAGCAAAATTTAAAGAACTCTCATACAAAAGAAGCTTTCGCAAATCACGCAAATCATATAATTCAATAAAAAGAAAAATTGTGCATATAAATATAGATAACTATAGCGACTCTCGATCTGAATATTAAACCCATGTGGAAAGATTCCTTATCGTCTGAAAATAAAATGAAAACTCTATACATCTTAAGATCTAAACATCATATTTTATAAGAAAAAAACATCTAGAACTTTCTTTGTAGAAATTGAAGTCTTCATTATCTCGGAATTATTACATAGTATTATTTTTCAGATGATGGCTAACTTAATTAATGTATCATATCAAGTTACGATGTCAACGACCGAAAATAATTTGCACATCGTGAGTTTTTTTAAAGGTCATCAGGAAATGATTACCGTGGGATAAACATATATCATTTTCGATTTTTAAAATATTGGAGTGTATATTATAGGCTACCATCATTTTACTATGCCTGGGTTAATCTGCGAACATATGAAAGTGACAACAGAAAAGGCTTGCCAACAATCACGTATACAAAAGATACGTCGACTAGCTAGTGTGGAAGGCCGGCCATTTTCAAAAGGCCACAATGACCATTTTTCTTGCTCACCAGTAACCACCAATAGTCTCTAGAGTATGTGTTTTCTTCCTCTAGTTCTGAAAATTTGCTAAGAAATTTTTTTTTGAAAGTTCCATGTTCAGAAACAGCCGTAATACCCTTTTGGTCCAAAATTTCCATGCTCGAATTAATCAACATGCATAATATAAGTGGCAATATTTTTTTAACACCACTTTCATTAATACTTAAAATTCAAACTACAGTTTGAAGAAGAAATAATCCTAGCTCTACAAGCTATTCCATAAGACAATAAAAAATAAATGATAGATGTAGAAAATCTTTAGGAAAAAAAACGATCGTAAACTCAAACTCAGAGTACAACTCAAATGCGTTGAACCAAAAATTCATGGTATAGCGACAAGACAACATATTCAAACAAACTAGTACAACCTAACAAAAGACAAACAAACTAGTACATGATTCTGAAAGGCATAGTCTATTACTATTACATTGCATAGTAAGACAGCTAGAAATGTGTGTGAAAAAACTGTTAGGTGAATAAGATGAATGTCAACTATAATAAACAATGAGATATGTAGGGGTCAGAAACATTGAACATCAAATTAATAATATCATCTATAAAATCACATGATCCTAAACAAAATTGAATGAATCGAATAGTTTTTTTTGTTGCATGATTACATAGCACATATATCGTTTGATTGCATAATAAAACCGGAAGAAACCGGCTAATATAACCAATACATTGGTTAAGATATACTAACTCGGACGAATAATATAATCCAAGTATCCAAACAATAACAACAAGTAATTAAAAAAAAAGAAACATAAGAGAGATTGGTCGTGTCGTGGCTCGAGGCTCGTTTCCTCTGCGCGTGGAACAAAAGTACAATCATACTTTTTGTCGGAATTCTCGGGAGTGAGTAGTGACTCTCCACGATCTGTTCACTTTCTCTCTCCTATAACTCGGATCACCACATGACTCCATCTCCTCCTCCTCCTCCTTCCTTTCCGTTAACACAGAACCAATCTCCCCCAACTCCTCATTGTCTCTCATCTCTTCGTTTAGATCCCAAAAAAAAGGCAAAGACTTTGAGGGATTTAATTGATTGATGTCTTTGGTATCTGGAGCTGTATCTAGTTCCAGAGACATGGGAGGAGACGACGAAAGCACGTCGAGAACTCATCGTCACAACGATGGCACAGACGACGAGGGTGTTGAATCCTTGGGGAGGCAGATGAGCGAGTCTTCTATCTGCGCTACAGAGGACGAAGAAGAAGACGACGATTCCAAATTGCATTTGGGTCCTCAGTACACTATCAAAGAGCATCTCGAGAAGGATAAAGTTGCTTCCTTTTTTTTTCAAATTATATTTTATTAAATTTTTTTTTTTGAAGAATTCTCACTGATGAATCTGAATTGATAGGATGATGAGAGCTTGAGGAAGTGGAAGGAACAGCTTCTTGGAAGTGTTGATGTCACCAACATTGGAGGTTTATATAAAAAAAATGCAAACTTTATAATAATAAATAATTATAATAATCTTGGAAATGATTGTTAGATCAGACTCTGGATCTTGACATCTATGTTTATGTTCTTGCTTGATTATACATTTTTGAGTGATTGTGTTGTTGCATATACAACGTTTTAGATTCTACATTTGTCTTTTTTTTTTTTAATATCTGCAGAGACGCTTGACCCTGAAGTGAAGATCATTAGCCTGGCCATCTTATCCCCTGGAAGACCAGATATTGTACTTATGGTTCCGGAGAATGGGAATCCAAAGGGAATGTGGTTCACTTTGAAAGAAGGGAGCAAGTACTGTTTGAAATTCACGTTTCACGTTAACAACAACATTGTCTCTGGTCTTAGGTACACCAATACTGTTTGGAAGACCGGTGTTAAAGGTAATAAATAGAAAACAACAACTTACAAGTTTGCCTTAGGTTCTCTTAATTGTTTAAATGTGATCCAATTTTTTTTTCTGTGGATTCAGTGGATAGAACAAAGGAAATGCTTGGAACCTTTAGTCCTCAGTTGGAGCCATACAACCACGTGATGCCGGAAGAGACCACTCCTTCTGGCTTGTTTGCTCGAGGATCATATTCTGCAAGAACTAAGGTCAGATAGTGGCAAACACTGACTCTGTGATAGATATACTTAGGTGGTGTTGATGCTTAAAGTTAATTTATCTTGTTTCAGTTTCTTGATGATGATAATAAGTGCTACTTGGAGATCAACTACAGCTTCGACATCCGTAAAGAATGGCCTGCGGTTTGAAAACTCGAGAACAAGTTATCCTGAGATGATGTGTTTTCAGTAGAAGTTTCGTTTGTTTCACTCCTTTTCATCGTTGAACATATTATTGTGTTTTTTTTTTTAATTTCCTAATCATCATGGTAGAACAAGAGCGACATTTACTTCCTCTTTGATCTTGATTTTTGTCCTGTAACTCTCCTTCTGCTTCTTAACATGCGTTTGATGATATGATTGTGTCATACTCATATCCTGAGATGTAAAATGCGTAATTGTCTCAGTCAAAAGCTGAAGAGATGTAAGTTAAAAAGACAAAATGGATTTTGCTTGCCAGAAAATGCATATATTGAAATTAGAAATATTTTATTTATTATTTGAAATTAGATATAGATTGATTCACATATTTTGAATTTCAGTTCGCATTACAATTATTCAAACACGCAAGCTCCAAACTTGAACTGCTACAAAGTTTTCTCTAATATATAAACTATTAATTTTAATATCACATCAGGTCTTATCCCCATGGCTCATATGTCACTTTCTTTATCATGTGAAGTCTTATCCTCATGGCTAATAAGAAACAGTATTGATTGAGAATAACACTTTGCTAATGAGGCAAAGAAGATTTGAAAGTGCATCTATGAGAAAACATGACTATTATCACAAAGAGGGAGGGTTACAAAACAAAGGCAAGGAACACATCTTTGGAAAGTGAAGAAACTTTGACATTTACCATCACAGAAAATGGATCATCATCTTGGTCTTTTGTTTTGCTCTCAAAAGTTTAAAAAGAACAAAAAATCCTATTTATTTACTTGTACAGAAGGAAAACAAGAGGGGTAAAGTAAATAAACCATTGGACTCCCTCCTTGTTGTACACTTTTATGTGTTCTTACCACTTTCTTTAAGAGAGTTGAGTCTCCGGTGTCTCTGGTCGAGCTCTGCCATCACCGCAGGTTCCTGCTTCTTCCTCTGCTTAGATATTGTGTTGGTTGTCATGGATCCGATTTTCTCAAACGCCACCTGAACAAAAGATAATAATAAATTAATCTTGAACATTTGAACTAGTTTCTTTTTTTCTTTAGGATTAGGAATATGGCTTTTTACCGTTAGCAACTCATCAGGGTCAAAGAGCTGGTGAGAGGTAGTCTGTATTATGTTGATTACATCACCGACCTGGTGTGTCATAAGCAGCTCGTTTTCCTTCATCTGCAAATGAAAAAGAGATCTGTGAGATGGAACTTACTCTCAAGGAGGAAAATGTTATCAAAAGGAAGAGAAGTAAGGAACCTTGAATATTGCTAAAGCTGCATGGAAAAGAACCTTTGCTCCTTCATAGAAAAGTACATCCCATACTCGTAGAGTTGTCTGCAAACCCCAAAAAAATATTCTCTATGTAACTAACAAAAGCAAGCTTATAAAGCCAAAGAATCCAAATGATGTATAAGAACCTCAGAAGGCAAGCTTTTCGAAAAGAGGCATAGAAACCACTCTGTGGCTACAAGGGAAACATCAAAGCCCATATTGTCAAGATGAGTAGCTATTCTGCAAAATAAACGTAATGTGTTTCTTTTTCCATGAGTGATTTTCTTGATCAAGACAATTTGATCAAGAGCCAGGAAAGAGATACATACCGAGGACACTTTTGGGAGAGCAAATCTTTGAAAACACGCTGCTCAACATGGCAACCAGACAAGTTGGTTGTGTAGCAGTCACGCACCAATACGTTTTCCAAAAGAACTGCTAGCATCCAGAACGCGTCTTCTTCTGTCTTCATCACAAGTAGTAGTAACGCTGCAACATAGTTTAAGCCCTGCAACAAGAAGAAAACAACACTCGAGTAAGATTACAAAACTCATATGAATAGAGAGAATGGAGATCCGGAACAGGATATATAGTGTGTACCTGGCAATAACCAACATCAGAATCTCGAAATGAATACCCAACAAGCACACGTCTTAGAGCAGCATGACCCTCTGGAGTATCCAACCATGGATGGCCAGGAAAAGTCCGTGGCAAATCCTGCAAAAATGGAGACACAATGTCAAAAGCCAATGATTAGAAAGATCCAAAGAGATTGCACTATAATATTATCACATAGTCTCAAATGATCAGGGCAGTCCCTGAGCCAAGTCTGATGAAACATTCGCCTCAAATACTCCGAAATTTTTCGAAAAAATTTACATTGATATAAGTCCCTAAATTTGTAAAAGAAATATTTTTCGGTCCCTAAATTATTGAATTCCCTATTGACTCGTCTACAGCCCCGACAGGGCCGGCCCTGCAAATGACCATCAATCAAACAGTGATAGCAGAAGAAAGACACTGCTACAAAGTTGCCTAAACACAAGAACGAACAACGGACCAAGAACAATCCTAAAACCAAACTCACATGATCGATCTGCCGCGTAGCAGGCGTGACCATCCCATCAACAGCCTTAGTCAAATCACCGTAATAACTCTCCGGGACAGTAGACTTCTTCTTAGCAGCACCGGAGAGAGAGAACCAAACCTTAGGCCTCAGAACCGGAGGTATCCCTTTCCTAATCAACCTCTTCAACGTGATGGCATTACTCAAAGCCGAGATCTTCAGAGACGTCTTCAGCGCGATACCGACGTCACCGACCAAGAGAATATCAGGCTGGAGATACCAGTTAGCTCCTTTGCTCGCTTCGAGAGCCCACCAGACTTTCCCTTGGCTCCTCACTTTCTCCCTCACTTCGTTCAAGACGTTGACGTCGTCCACGTTTCCTTCTACTGTGAAACCGTATAGGTCTTGGAACTTGACGACGATGTTGGCTCGTCGGGCGTGGATGCTGGGGCGGAGGATCGGGATTTGGGATTGGAGCTCCGTTGCTATGTCTCTTTTGCTTTGGATTCCGAACATTTTAGGAGGATCTTGTCTGATTTTTTTCTCGTCAGTTTCGGACCAATCACGAACATGTCAATTAAAATAAAACAGAGGATGGTACAGAGGAAATGAAAAGGAAGGTCCTTTTCTTTCTTGGATTTAAATATTTTTTTTATTAAATATTTTTTAATGTTGTCACGTTCTGCTCCAATAATTTTGATTTTTTTTTGTGAACTAAAAAAATCAGAAGCAAAAGATGAAGAAGCCAAGAAGAAGAAATGATTTCCCCCCACCACCAACACCTCCCTCTGGTGAGGAACAGTGACACTAAAAATGGAAAAGAAGAGATAATAAAAATGAAAATCCAGAGGAGCTTTAAGTTGAATCCCGTGTCTATCGGTGTGTGTTGAGAAGAGAGCAGAATGTATGAAAGGGAGACGTTATCTTATCTATCCTCGAGTCGATCAAGGTCCACAAAACACTATATTCATTACTTTTATAATAGAGCTAATGATTTTTGTATTCCAAAGATTCGAATTTTGAAGTTAGAGCAGTGTATGCGTTTAAACAACTTTAGAAACTTGCTTTGATTATTAACAATTTTTTTTTTTGAAACTTGAGACGGCAAAAACGTGCTCAAGTGTTATGCATCTACTACTATGCTATGTGTATACATTGAATGAATACACAAACAAGGTGTTACTTCATATGATAATGACACGTACATATTTTTATTATATCAGATTTGCTTAAAAGATACGTGAGTCCACGACTCCACTAACCTTTCCATAACTCTGCGTTTCAAAGTCTTATAACCAGTTTTTAATCCACCTCCCAATTCGTTCTAACAATATATAATATGTTTTTTTTTTTGTGGGGTGTATCAAGCCTCTGAATGAAATGCAACGTCTAGACGTTGATCTTCATGATCACATTCCGGATAGAGCAACTTGATATCTTTGTTATATCGTTGTAATCTGACGGCATATATATTAAGGGCATAGATATTACCGAGTGATCTCTACAACAAGCACGATACTGCGTTGCCCCTTGAAGTGATGTGTGCATGGAATCTCATGGAAGGAACATGAGCCATGCGATTCAGGTACACACTCTTAGTCTTAGGTTTGAAAGGTCAATTTCAGTGGCTGTGTTTACTTGCACATCCTCAAGGGAAGGGGTTGAATCAATCTTACAGGGTCACAGAGCCTATAGAAGTACACAAGAAGCTTATCACACACCAAACAAGAAGGCATATCCTCCCCCATACATTTGGAACACATCGATGACTGAAACAGAGTTTGAGAAGATGATAAGAAATTACACAGTCAATCTCTAGGGCAGCCATAACTAAGTATAAGCAAAGCTGGCAGAGATGTTCCTGAGTGTATGTGCAATAATCAAAATCCATTTCCACTATTTTAAAGCTTCTCCATTTCTTTTAACTCCACTCTCTAAGCTTTATTTTGAAACTAAGAACCTTGTAAACATGATCCTTTCATTAACGAGATTATATCATGCAAAAGAAACAAAACATCAAAACCCAAGAGATGATGATTCACCCAAAAAAAAAGCTTATTGAATAAAAAAAAAGATCAATGTCTTTCAGAAAAGAAACAAATCTTTCAACAGGGCACAAACTTAAAAGCTTATTTTCCACAGTGTATCAAACTGCCGGCACCTAGGAAAAGCCCAAAAATTGCTGCGCTCCCCATGGTCGTTTGCCCTATGTACCTTATCTTCATTAGCCCAGGGACCTGCACGAAAGACGAACATCAACAAGTTATTTAATATGAAGCCCCCCACACGGTTATGAGGTTGTTTGCACAATTGCTCAATCATAACTAAAGCGCCCAACTATCATCTTCTCTAGCTCAAAAAATAAACACAACAACAAGAGCAACCAATCATAACTGAAGCGTTTCACAGAAACAGTTGCTTAAAGTTCTCTTAACATAGTGACAACAAAGATGCATAAGTCAATTAGTTAATGTCTCAATGTGAAAGACACACATAACATAAGGCCGAACTCTCAGAAAAAGATATCATTTTACCCAAAAAAAAACGATCTTTTTTTACAAGCTTGAGAAGATGTTGATAGAGAAAAAGTAGTTACCTTGAATCTAATCGCCTCGTAAGTTCCATAGACAGCACCTGAGAGAGAGATTCAATTCACACAAGATTGTAATTTGTATCGTCGCAATTTGGGATTTAGGGTTTCTTTTTCCTGAAGGGAGAGAAAAGTTTACCTACAGCGCCGCCAACTGCGCCGCCGATGGCAGCTCCGGCAACGATTCTGGTTAAACAACTATCTTTCGCCATCTTTGCGGTGGTTGCTTCACTCGCCTCCGCTTTTATGTTTTTTTCCTTTTTTTTTTTGGACAATCGATTTTGCCTTTCGCATCATGGAGGACAAGCATGTTACATCGACTTCTTACAAAACCCAATCTAAACCGGCTTGATCTGACCGCTTTAACCCAGATCAGATCACTACTCGAGTGGATCTGACCCAACCCGGCATTTATTGTTTTCTCATTAATTAAAATTATTTCCCAATCTAACAATTTATATTTTAAAGAGTATCATTTTGTGTCATAAGATAATTTGATTGAATTATTTTTATATTGGTGAATAACTAAATTATGAAGTTTTTCATTTTTGATTGAATTTTTGTTTTTTTTTTAAATATAAACTTTCAAATAACTTCACTTTTATTTGATTGATTGAATTATATCTAGTTTTATATGTTAAGTAATACTTTTTGAAGTGTATCAACATTTAAATAATCGCTAAACAACCTACATGGTGAAACATATAAAGCAGTATTATTGATTTAACGACCTGGTTTGCTACAAGGAGTTAGTGATGGGTTAAATTGTTTAGTTTCAGTTTGCACTCAAACAAACTCTTAAAAAGTGTCACACTTGTTGTAAAAAAGTTTTTTTGATTTGAATAAATTTAACAGTCTTTCAAAAAAAAAAACATATAAAGCAGTATTATTTATAGAGACTATGCTACATTTAGTTGCAGAATTATGAAACATAACTACTAGCAAATGTTTTGTTTTTAGGAATATCCTGTTTTGCGGCAGGCTTTATATAATCTTGTATTTATCATGTATCCAACATGCATTTGCTCCGGTTCTAATCTATCAGTATTAAAAAATATGAAAAATGTTAATTTACATATGACAATGAAAACTTGTAGTGTATTATCATTGCGGCCAGCCCCAACTAAGAAATGAGGAGATGTTTTATAGAGAACCTACGTTGAAGAGAATTATCACAATGGAAGAATGTGAGAGTTTGTCATGGTGGATTATTATATATGTAATTTTGATGCATCTTTCTTTTATAGATATCAACATATGGGTTTCAGGTTGTGAAATTTTGCGCTGTGACGCTGGACTCTCAAGTGTCTTAAGGGAACTGCTTTCTTCAATACAAGTCATTCATTCAACTCTATATATATTGAATCTCAGATTAGAGAGATGAGGCAACTACTGATATCATCTATTGTCTTTATGTGTTTAATATTTGTCAAACACCTAAGCTGGGGCATGAATGATGAGGTCAAAAAGCTATGCAGCTTCGGGAAAACTAAAAAAGACCAAGTTGTAGGGAGTTTGATTGGGCAACAAGTCATGGTATATATTAATAATAATCAGAAAGGTGAGGCAACTACTGCTTATGAGCAAATCAAAAGGACATGTCTCATTATAGAACTTGAGAACGTTGGATTTTTAAATATTTGTTCCACAACATGGAAAACACCAACTTGTTTTCCTGTCGTATATTTGACCAGAAAACTAGCAAATAATGCTTTTACAGTAAGTTAGGTACTGATCCAACACAAAATGTATATAATGCGGTGACTTTGGTAGTAATTCTCTATTAATAATCACAACCTTTAATTTGGGTTTGAAATGTGGTTTTAATTATGTTAGATGAATTTACAATCTAAAACCAATATATATATATATATATAATATAATACTTGTGATGTGTAAAATTATCCTTAGTATACTATTTTGAGATGATGGCTATTAATCTCAAAAGTTTTTAGCAAATATCGATGAGACCAATTTTAGATTGAATAATTATGGATATCATATTACTTTTAATCTATTTTTTAAAAACTAATCCATGATAAATAGATCAACCAATTTTTAATATATTAGTTAAGATCCATTCTAACTTGAACATCTGATGTAGAGATTTGTAAGTTTGTTTTGTTTTGTCTGCCCAAAAAAATAATTTGTGTCTTAATAATTGTTTTATGACGTGTCAATTACAATTTTGTTTCTCCTCTCCTCTCATCTCTGACCCACAGATAAAACAAAACCAGCTTATCCATCTCCTTGTCTGCATGATGATGCAATTTCTCAGACAATTTTCATCCAAAATTCCCATCCAAATTCTTTCGTAATTTTTTTTCTTTTTTATTCTTTTAGGTTTTTTCCTCTCCAGTAGTCATACCAAAGACAATTTGTTCCCACTGTTCTGCAAAAAAAAAAAATACTGATTCTTAGAGTTTTAGTTTTTTCTCAAAGAAAATTTGAATTTTTTGAAGAAGGCTTTGAGGATTTGGATTTTCATATTTGACCCTTGTTTCATATTCTCGATGAATCCCTTTTACAAAAATTTTCATTGGTGCAATTGTTTTGTTGTTTGACAAATGCAATGACTCTTCAGGGGATGTCGTGATATATCTTTCAGACAAAAATCTGTTTGAATGTCTCTGTCGTGTTCTCATTGCCTCGGCTCTAGTTCGAAAATGTCTGTCGGTCAAGAAAATGTCTATCCTGTCGAAGTTTCTGGTATCAAATTCAATATCCATTTTTCAAGGCTTTCCTATGAAAAACCTTTTTAAAAATGTTGGTTTTGTTTTTAGGGTCTCGTGCTTGCTTGTATGACCTTTTATGTTCAGATACACCAAGATGGACTCTTCAAATGGATTTGCAGACATCTTCTTCTTCTGGTAATACCTAAAAGATGACTGCCTCTACATTTATGCTAGTGGTAGTTGCAGACACTCTCATGTCACGTTTGACATTTTCAGATCCTCGAGATCGGTTGGAGAAGTTGCTGAAGCAACCTGGAAACAAATATTGTGCTGACTGTGGATCTCCTGAACCAAAATGGGTGTAAGTTGATTGATTGATTTAATTGCATTTGATAACCTGTTCATTTATTCTATTGATGGATTGAATAATTTCATTTGATGTTGTGTAGATCTTTGAGTCTTGGTGTATTCATCTGTATAAAGTGTTCTGGTGTACACAGAAGCCTTGGAGTTCATATATCAAAGGTATTTTCCTTCTCATCAACAGTTTCTCTGTATTTTTAATCTTTAAAGCCTTTTCAACGATTTGTGTTGGCGTTAATTACAGGTTTTATCAGTTAAGCTGGATGAGTGGACAGATGATCAAGTTGATATGCTCGTAGGGTACGGTGGAAACACTGCAGTGAACCAGAGATTCGAAGCTTGCAACATCGACCAGTTAAAAAAACCCAAACCAAATTCCAATAATGAGGAACGCAATGATTTCATCAGGTGGCATATTTTACTCAAAACTTTGTTATAGTGTCATGTACGTATAGTCATAACATTGTTCATTATCTTGAATCTGCAGGAAGAAATATGAGCTGCACCAGTTTATGGATCCAAAAGACAGTGCTTTGTTTCCTCATCAGCAGCCTAGCAGAGTAAATAATCCATCACCGTCTTTATGTTCTAATAGCCACCGTTCTGCGAAAAACCGTATTGGTCATGCTCTTAGGAACAGCTGGGGAAGAAGAGAATCTGATCACAAAGGCACAAAGAAGAGCAACTCTCTGGTAAACAACCAGTATACATATACATGCCATACATGTTTATGTAATGAATGTTGCTAATGTTAGTTATTGTGGGTATGTGTTTATAGGCAGGTATGGTTGAGTTTGTCGGATTGATTAAGGTTAATGTGGTTAAAGGAACAAACCTTGCGGTTCGAGATGTGATGACCAGTGATCCTTATGTCATCCTTTCTCTTGGCCAACAAGTAAGCTCTCTGGAAAAATGATATTTAGAACTAAACTATTTATGGAAACTAAACAGGGTCTGTTTCTTGATGTTGCCGAAGTCGGTGAAAACAAGGGTCATAAAGAACAGCTTGAATCCTGTGTGGAATGAGACATTGATGCTTTCGATACCTGAGCAGGTGCCTCCTCTCAAAGTGGTAAGTGCATATATGTTTTTGACTTATAGGTTCAAGAATAGTAACAGTTACATTAGTTGAGTATTCCTATAAGAGATGAGAGAATGATCGAACAAAGAAGGAAGATGTGGGAAAAGATATGGTACTAGGTTGAAGACAGAGGGAGCTCTGTGTACTGATCAACTCATTAGCTGAAGGGTCAAAAATCCTAACTGCTTGTTGTTTAACCGCTAACAAACTAGGTTAAACATTAGTACACCTTGGTCTGGTCCTAAGCATAGCGCGAGGAAACAAAACATTCGTTCTGACCCTTAATTTAAAAAAAAAAATTAATATACATAGTTTAGTCATAATTTTTCTTTTAAAAGTTATCTAAAATGTTTATCTAAAATGCAGCTAGTTTACGACAAGGATAAGTTCACGACAGATGATTTCATGGGAGAGGCAGAGATAGACATAGAACCATTGGTGAGTGCAGCAATAGAGTACGAGACATCAACCATAAAAGAAACGAGGCGGCTGGGGAGTTGGCTGGCGTCCAAAGAGGATGAATCGGTGAGTGATGGAATAGTATCAAACGAAGAAGTGAAAGTGAAACAAGACATTTCACTAAGGCTTCAAAAAGTGGAGAGAGGGGTTCTTGAGATCCAGATTGAATGTCTTCCACTAACTCAATGATAAACACTTTCCTTTTCTCCCTCTTCTTTTTGATGTTGTTTATATTGACAGTGAAGAGATGCTACTTTCTTCTTGAACCACCTCAAAACCTATGTACAAAAACTCATTATTTGATTGATGATTAATCAATTCTTCAAAACCTATAGCAACTATAATGCAAACTAGCTTCAACGCGTCTTCCTTTAACAAGTATATAATAGAAAATATGTGTTTGATGTTTCAAGGCTTCAAGCTACCACGATTACCTGACTCAATTGATTCTTAATGGAAAATTAATCTCGTTTTATATGTTTCCATCACTGACGATTCACTACTTTTTTTTTCAAACATGTTATTTTTGTTTCAAACGTGTTATTAAACAAAACTAAGTGACTAATGAAGAAAATTTTAGTTTTTAAAATAATGTATTTCTAAACAACCTAAACATAAATTTATGTACTTGTAAAAAAATGATACATAATATTTAATTAGCAGTACATAATATTTGACTACGATATATCAACAAAAAAAAAGTTTTTAAAAAGAGAACGGATTCATGAGTTTAACCAGTAGGATTAGTTTAATGGTATTTGAGAAAGTTTCGGCTTTAATACGGTCCGGATCGATTCCCACTAGCCACACATTTATGCATCCATTACTTTCGACTCATTTGAATGTCTAGAAAAAAATCTATCTGTGGGCTGTACTTCCACCCGGTGTTAGGTCAATGTTATTATTGACATGGGTTTAACTTTTTTTACAAAAAAAAAAAACAATTCATGAGGTCAAACCTCTTAAAAAGAAAAAAAAAAACTTATAACCGTATGTATATCTTTTAGAAAAAGAAAAAAAAAGGAATAATAAATGACGTCAGCATTGACAAGGTAAGCACGTCGAGTCCCTCCAGATGTCTGGTTCGGTAATGGCTTCAGGAATGAAACGCGGAACTCCAACAAAACAACAATGGCAATTACCAAACTCTTCATTTTCTCACACCAATCAAAAACATCTCATTTCTATCTCTCCTCTCTCTATCTTCTTAGCTTTTACTACCTTCTTTTTTTTCCTACCAAGATCCTCCCATGGAGGAACGAATGAGAAGAAGACAAAGACATATCTGAAAACTAAACACACAAAACCAAACCAAAAAAAAAAAAACAAACAAAACGAGTTAACCAAAAATGTCGGTAGCACACGCAGATGACGCCGACGATTACAGCCGACCAGCGGGAGAAACATACCACGCGGAGAAAGCATTACCGAGCGGAGACTTCTACACAGGACAATGGAGAGACAGCCTCCCTCACGGGCACGGCAAATACCTTTGGACCGACGGTTGTATGTACGTCGGAGAATGGCACCGTGGCAAAACCATGGGGAAAGGCCGTTTCAGCTGGCCTAGCGGCGCAACCTACGAAGGCGATTTCAAGAATGGTTACATGGACGGCAAAGGTACTTACATCGACTCGTCCGGAGATTTGTACAGAGGATCGTGGGTGATGAATCTCCGACACGGCCAAGGAACCAAAAGCTACGTCAACGGGGACTGCTACGACGGAGAGTGGAGGAGAGGTTTACAGGATGGACACGGGAGGTACCAGTGGAAGAACGAGAATCATTATATCGGTCAATGGAAGAACGGGACGATGAACGGTAACGGGACTATGATATGGAGCAACGGGAACCGTTACGACGGTTCTTGGGAAGACTCTGCTCCTAAAGGAAACGGCACGTTTCGTTGGTCGGATGGGAGTTTTTATGTCGGTGTTTGGAGTAAAGATCCTGAAGAACAGAACGGGACTTATTACCCGACCACCACGGCTTCAGGGAACTTCGAGTGGCAACCACAACAAGTGTTCTGCGTTGATTTGAGCGAGTGTGTGGTTTGTACTTGTCAGAGAATCCCGGTTTTGCCTTCTCAGAAGATGCCGGTTTGGTACGGTTCTTCTGAGCAGAGTAGTAGTGGAAACAGGACTAAGAGTAGTGCAAGCAGTGAGAGGCCGAGGAGGAGATCTGTCGATGGGAGGGTTAGTAATGGTGAAATGGAGTTGAGGAACAATGGTTCTGGTTATCTTCAGGTAGATGATACGGAGAGTAATAGATCATCACCATTAAGGCCTTTGAGAATACAGCCTGCTAAGAAACAAGGACAAACTATCTCTAAAGGACATAAGAACTATGACCTCATGCTTAACTTGCAGCTTGGGATTAGGTAAGTGCTTTTGTGATTGAATCTTTTGCTTTGTGTGTTTCTTTGATCATTGTTGTTTCTTTTTGTAAGACATTCTGTTGGAAGACCAGCTCCAGCTACTTCTCTTGATTTGAAGGCTTCGGCTTTTGATCCAAAGGAAAAACTTTGGACTAAGTTTCCATCTGAAGGATCTAAGTACACTCCTCCACACCAGTCTGTTGAGTTCAAATGGAAGGACTATTGTCCTGTGGTTTTCAGGTTAGAATCTGCCTTCTTTTGATTTATTTCTCTTGTGTTGGTACTTGAGAAAACTTATGAAAGTTGTGTATATAGGACTCTCCGGAAACTGTTTAATGTGGATGCAGCAGATTATATGTTATCGATATGTGGCAATGATGCGCTTAGGGAGCTATCATCTCCAGGGAAGAGTGGAAGCTTTTTCTACTTGACCAATGATGACGGCTACATGATCAAGACCATGAAAAAGGCTGAAACAAAGGCAAGTATCAGAATGAAGTTAAAACCTGTTTATCAAAATTTACTCATTTGTGTTTACTTGAAACAGGTTCTTATAAGGATGCTTCCAGCTTACTACAATCATGTAAGGGCATGTGAAAACACTCTAGTTACCAAGTTCTTTGGTCTTCACTGCGTGAAATTGACTGGCACTGCACAGAAAAAGGTCAAACCACTGTTTTTGTAGTTCATCTATGTGCATTGTTGTAATTAGCATTTTCAACTTTGGATGTAGTGATGGAAGTATACTTGTGCATGCAGGTTAGGTTTGTGATAATGGGGAATTTGTTCTGTACTGGTCACTCCATCCATAGGCGGTTTGACCTAAAAGGATCATCTCATGGCCGTCTTACAACCAAACCAGAGTCTGAAATCGATCCAAACACAACTCTTAAAGATCTGGATCTAAATTTCATATTCCGTTTGCAGAAGAATTGGTTCCAAGAATTCTGCAGGTGATTCATTCATTACCTATAATAACTCTTGTTATATACATCTCTTTCCACTTCTTCCATTAGTCACTAAGGTTCTAGCGTTTTTACCGTTGGCAGGCAAGTGGACAAAGACTGTGAGTTCCTTGAACAAGAGAGGATAATGGATTATAGTCTTTTGGTTGGTCTTCACTTTCGAGAAGCATCCAAAGACTCTGCTACTCCTACTTCCGGTGCTAGAACCCCTACTGGTAAAATCTTATCTTAATTGTCAAATTTCCCGACCATATCCAATATATTTCTATATTTTTATTAAAATAGATAAACTATTATAGATGTAAATTTTGCTCTAGTATCTATACTATTAAAGCATGATCCTATTGTGTTTTTTACCTAAATCTGCCATTTCTTTAACTAACATTATTTATTTTATTAAAGGCAATCAAGTAATATTGATAACACATTTTTATTGGGTCATTTTTTTTGGATTCACCCCACTGCCCACATCATCTCTCTTGTGCCATTTGGGCCGATTAAGAAATCAGATCCAATTCTTATTTTTTTCTTCAAATTCAAATAATTTATTTTCAACCATTTTTAATATTTTGTGTAGTGAACAAAAATTAATAACTTAATTATTATGTTTTTTCTTTTTAATATAACTTATGCATTCATAAAAAAATTTGAATTTTTTCATTGAAAAGTATAAATCTTTATTAAAAGTATATAATTTTTTATTAAAAAATTAACCACATAATAAAATTAATATATCAGAGTTATACCAACTTAATTCATTAAAAATAAAGTTTAATTTTCTAAACATAAATACTCACTAGACCTGGACGTTCGGATACTCATTCGGATACGGATCGGTTCTTTTGGATATCGAGTTTTTCGGGTTTTGAAATTAAACTCCATTCGGGTTTTGAAATTAAACCCCATTCGGGTATTGAAATTAAACCCCATTCGGGTATTGAAATTAAACCCCATTCGGGTATTATAAAATTTTGGGTCAGGTTCGAGTCGGGTCTTTCCGGGTCTCGATGGGTTCGGTTCTCATGCATAAGAACCTGCAAAATAACCAAATAACCAAAGTATCTAACGGGTTCGGTTATTTGTACTTAAAGTAACCAAAGTATCTGATTCGGTTCAAATTTTTGTATCCAAATTATTCAAAAGTAACCAAAAATATACATTTTATACAGTTTTTTGGGTAAACTTTTATCCAAACTATCATATTTTATCCCAAAATACTCAAAATTACCGAAAATAACTACTATAGTTAACTTATAATATTAATTTAAAAACTAAAATAATTATAAATATAATTATAACATATATTTTAGATATATTTCGGATATCTTCGGGTACTCATTTGGTTCTCGGTTCGGGTCGGATTCGGGACCGGTTCTTCGGATATAGCAATTTAGAACTCATTCGGATATTTACCCCGGATCTGATCGAATTCGGGATCCTGATTTTCGGGTTGGTTTCGGATTAGTTCTTCGGATCCGGATATTGTGCTCTGGCCTATACTCTTTTAAAATGAAACACGATAAAGAAAAATAAAAAAGCTTAAGTCTTTTATAAAAAAACAAATATATAAAAATATGATATTTATTAAATATTTGTCAATTTAAAAAAAAATAAAGAAAAATAAACCCGCGCTTTGAAAGCGCGGGTCAAAATCTAGTATACATTTATGATAGATGAATTTTATTTCTGAGGGAAAATATAAAGACATTATTTTTGTCTTTATATTTGGAAGAGAAATTACATTCTTCTATAATTTCTCTTTAAATAGAATAACTATGTTATACAAGCATACATTTGAAACCCATCTCTAATTAAATTTCTATATTTTAGAGAAAAACATATAAGGGTGTACTGAAAATATTCTAAAACTTGTATCTCTGAGGCAACTTTCTCTTGTTTGAGCAGGAAACCCTGATGGTGGAAACACTCGTCTCTCCCGAGCAGACATGGATCGGTTTCTTCTTGATGCCAGCAAGTAAAGAACTACAAACTTAATGGTTATACTTGCAATGTATGTGAAAACTGTAAATGGGGGTTCATAACACAAGTGTTCTTTCTTGAATGATTGTTTTCAGGTTAGCATCAATAAAACTAGGTATAAACATGCCTGCAAGAGTTGAAAGGACAATGAGAAGAAGTGACTGTGAGAATCAGCTTGTTGGGGAACCAACTGGTGAATTTTACGATGTGATTCTCTACTTTGGTGTTATAGACATTCTACAAGACTATGATATAAGCAAGAAGCTTGAACATGCATACAAATCAATGCAGTACGATCCAACTTCGATCTCAGCTGTTGATCCAAAACAATACTCTCGACGTTTTAAGGATTTCATCTTCAAGATCTTCGCAGAAGACACTTGAGACCAAGCTTCTAATTAACTTGCACATGCCCAACGCCCAACAAAGTTGAGGTTTCCTTTTTGTTAGAAATTTTGTTTATTTTCTTTATAGAAATATCTGTAAATTTTATTATTTAACCAAAATCTGTTCTAATAGGGGAAAATGATTCTTTTTGTAACTAAATTATGTTCAAAACTCTTGCCTTTTTTTTCTTCTTGTTGATACTCTTTGTATTGTGTTTCTTTATACGTGAAAGAAAGGATGTGTACAGATGTTGACTTGTATTTCTTATTAACTTATCCCATCCAAGTTTATAATTTCATTGTTTTTTAGACAATGTTTCTATCTTTTTCAGATTATTATTTTTAGTTAGACGTGGTTATTTATGGTTTTCAAATTGATTATTATTACGTGAGAACAAGTTGACTATATAAGGTTTTTGATGATGCACATACTCGACAGGCTAAGCTAAAAGTCAATGCTAATGGTTTTCAATTTATTAAAGTAACTAGTTTACATAGGATTTTATACCTTTTGTTTATTTATTTGCAATCTTTACAATTGTATGTCGTCTGAAACAATCACGTCCGGAAACAAGTTAAAAACATCTGCTTAATAGGTTAGTCTAAGTACTGTCTCCCTAAAAAAATAGTTAAATTTCCGTTTAGATATCCCCAGTCAATAAAAAGAAATCCATGTACTCTATGTAATGTGATTGCAGTATATCTCATGGATTCTAAGTAACTAAAGTGAAGGAACTTACTCCTTTCACAAGTTTACTTTCAAGAGATTAAAAAAGAGGAATTAAATGTTTCACTTTCAAGGCAGTTAACAAACACCTCCCTGTGAGAGAAAAAAACACCTCCAACCGGGTTGCCCGCCTATATATATATCATTTGTTCTACATAGGATCATATAGTTTATAAAATTATTTTTGAATCTAGTTTATGAAATTATTACAAATATAAAGTAGTGTGTCAATGTTTCTGGTTTTGCTTTATTTGATATCATCACCTAGCACAAACAAAGAGTATAGAGTGAAAAATAATGACACACGCCAAATCCCATTCCAATGCAAACAATTCAAACATTCTCTAACTTAACCTTTTGACATAATTTACCAATTATCCATCTTCTCTCTTTTCTGTTAGCTCTGCCCACTTTCTTTTCACTGTATCTTGATTCAAACTACGTACCAAACAGGCAAACACAACATGTTTAAAAGTAGTATCAAATTTGTGGTAAAATTAAAATCTTATGTATATGGATCATTAAAATTTAATCATGAAAAGTTTAAGTTTTTTGTATATATACAAAATCCATGTAATTCACTAAGGGGGAGTTATTGGAAGATGAATTTTCATGAATTTTGGAAATTTTGAGATTCTTTTGTTATTGGTTCTTGGATTTCATAAATCTTAATAGAATCCATTGTTATTGGTTTAAGAGTTTTCAAAATCCATTCAAATCCATTGTTATTCAAAAAGTTTTGTTATTATAGATTCTTTAATTCTAACTAAATCTATTGTTATTGGGACATGAATTCTTTTCATTTTTATTCATGAGACTCAACTTTCAAAATATCATATGTATCCATGTGATTTTCAAAATCCATGTGCAACTTTTACCGAATTATGTCCAAATCTATAATTCATTACATTTTGTATACCATTACACTTTTGAAAACATAATTTATATTTATAATGTTTATCATTTTCAATATATAATTATATTTATATATATATAAAAACTTTAAATAAAAAGTTTATAATAGTTTGGAAAATCATTTTCAAATTTCAAAAAGAAAATTAAAAAAACAAAAATTTTATAAAAATGTTAGAATTTGAAAACTATAATTCGAAATATTTTTTAAAAAAATAATATTTTTTATTGTTCTTTATATATAACAAATGTGTCTCTTTAATGAAACCTCTTTTGGTAATCCAAGTTAATGAAAAGCTAGACAAATCTAAAAAAATCATGATCAAATTCTTTAAGTCAATGTATATACATTTTCACAATCCACATAACTTTTAAAATCAATCAACTCTTAAAATTCACAAACTCTATACAAATTCTTCTCCCAATAAACCCTCCCTAAAGCACAACACAATAATAGATATCAACATTATTTAATTCGAAAATGTTAAATTTTGGTTTATCATAAACTTGTAATTTATGACTAATTGATAATAAGTTGTCCGGTCATAATAATTTATATGTTACTTAATTATCTTTTTGACTGTTTTAATAAAAATATGTTAAACTAATGTATACATGATTTGAATTATTTTTCTTCAACCCGAGGTTCAACAAAAATATAACTAAAAGAAAAAAGAAAGAGAAGATGAATACAAGAAGAACCATTTTTCAGTAAAGAAACTATGTTACTTTTTGGAGAAGTTTTTTTTTATATTCAAAATATTTAAACTAATTGTTATCATAAAATTAGAATAAATTATTAATATAAAATTGGACAAATTCTTACATCATCCATAATGGTTTCAAGATTCAATATCTTTTTTTTCATCTTTAACATTCCACGTTGTCTTCTCTTTCTTATATTTCATCATTCAACATATATCAATTTTACACGTTACTATGAATTTGTTCAATAAAAATCAATACCGTATTTTACTAATTAATAAATATTTTTTTCTATGTTCAAACTAAATAAACATAGTCTCTACTCATAGAGAATCTAAAAATATTGTTATAACAAAATTAAAATAAATTATTTAACTTATAATAAAATTATTGATTTTAAATAGTTAAGAAGATATGAAAATATCAATAATCTTTAGAAAAGTGATTTATGGTGTCGGTGATCTTTACTTTTTTTTTTCTTATTCAACATATTAAAACTGCAATTAAATTGTTCATTGGAATGGAATAATATGAAATGATTTATTTCATTAATTCCAAAAATAAATTTCACCAGTTTGACATGAATGGAATGAAATACTCATTTCATCAATTCCACAAAAAAATAGATAAAATACGAAGATGAATGATTCTATAACAAATTTGGTTATGAATGAATGTAATGGAGTTCATTCTATTTTTTGTTATATATTTTATTTCTATCATTCTATTTATTTTAATTCTCACCGATTCCCTATTATTTTACCAGTTAAAGCCTAAATGTTTTCAATATCAAATAATACATATAATCAAGTTTCAATTTTCAACAAATTTATTATATTGATTCAATTGTCGAATCTTTTATTCGGTATCCCCATTATATATGGTTTTATGAGAGAAGTCAAAATCACTTTCTTTTTTCAATATGGTTTTATGAGAGAAGTCAAAATCACTTTTTGGATCAAACCAAATCCAGTAGTCTCTACTCTTACTTTCTTTTTTAGAGCAACTCCACCTGTAGCAGCATAAAGATTGAGTTCTAAAAAAAGATTAGATAGTAATTAATATTAAAGTGATAAATGGAATTTTGAAAATTTATTGGATATGTCATATCCTTTGAAAAGACATGTCAAAATCTAGTAATATTAAATCATCTTTTGAAATCTTCGTTCTGATACCATACCATAGATGAGGATTATCTTAGACCGAGATTAGCTCTTCCATTTTCAGATATTTATTTATTTATTCATATAAAAACTTTAAATTATTTTCTTTGCGTTACTTTTATGAAAGTTTTTATGTACAATTTGTTTGGAAACGACTTGAGTAATAAACGTAAGGAATTATAACGAAACGAATATTTGATAACAAAAAAGAATTATAACGAATATTTTCTTCCAAAACTCTTTCAGTCAATGCCTCTCTATCTCTCCCATCTGTATAAATATATGCATTTTTTGCACTCTATGACACCTCACTCATTTCATTCCTCATCATTTTCTCTACGTCAAACCAAATCTTAATCTAACTCTGAGAGAGAATCTACTACCAAAAATGTATCAAAAGACCATAATCTTCTTAACAATTCTCTTAACGTCTCTTCGTTCTTGTTCTAGCAGCTACCCGTTTGATCCTAGATATGATCATGCCATGTCTCCCAGTGTTTATTATGAAACCAATCACCAACATGGTCACATTACACACAACAGGCTCACGAAAACTCGCCATGCATATGCTCCTAGATCTTCTCCTGGAGCTTTTAACGTTAACTCTTTCGGTGCTAAAGCCAATGGAAGCGACGATTCTCAGGTATCCCTATAGCAAAATATAATCAAAATCCCGTACATTCAATGTAAATGAAATATTATGTTTTGAGTCGTAGGCATTCATGAAAGCTTGGGAAGCAGCTTGTTCGTCAGAGGGAACAGTTTACATCGTGGTTCCGGAAAATAGAGCTTACACTCTTAAACCGGTTAAATTCTCCGGTCCATGTAAATCATCCTTGATTGTTTTCAAGGTATGATATAAACTAATGCACGTAGGCTCACAATATTTTATAATGTTTTCATTCAAAAAATATATTTTATAATGTTTTGATCATCAACTTATTCATAATAATTTTGAATTAGATTTACGGTAAGATTAAGGCATGGAAAAATCAATCAGACTACAAGGAACGTGGGTTCTGGATTGTTTTCCAAACGGTTGATAACCTTCTTGTTGAAGGTGGTGGACGCATCGATGGTAATGGAAAAACCTGGTGGCCAAAATCTTGCAAGATCAACCCTGAACTTGTAAGCTCTTCTTAATTAGTATGGTTCAATGTCTGAAAAGACATAAGTTATATAGAAACTGACTAATGAAATATTAATTACCATTTGTTTTTGTTATACAGCCATGCCAGGAAGCTCCCACGGTGAGAACCTCAAACGCATTACCTTTGTTTTCAATATTAATTTCAGTTTCGATTAATGGTTGATGTAAATGAAATAAATGGGGGCAGGCGGTAACGTTTGTGGAATGCAATAACTTGATGGTAAGAAACATTAGGTTGGAAAACGCACAGCAAATGCATATGCGGATTCAGAAATGCGAAAACGTGAAGGCTTTGAATCTTATGGTCACGTCTCCGGGTGATAGTCCTAACACCGATGGCATTCACGTTACCGGATCTCGCAATATTCTCATTCAAAACTCTATCATCCGTACTGGTAATTAATAATTATTTTAGAGATTATATCTCTAATTTAGTATTGATTTATCAATCTTCAAAGAAAATAAATAAATAAAACAATATTACTCCTACAAAATAAGAGTGGATTCATAAATTTTCGTATCGAACTTTAGACTCGACTTCCTATTTATTTTTGTAAGGAAAAACATTTATTAATTCAGATAGTAAAAGGGAAACAATTGAGATATAATGTTTGTTTATTTTCTTGTGGATAACAAATTGTAATGTGTTGGGTTTGATTTTGGTGATGAAGGTGATGATTGTATATCCATAGTGAGTGGGTCGGAGAATGTGAAAGCGACGGGCATTACATGCGGGCCGGGTCATGGAATCAGGTCTAACCATCTCTCTCCCTATTTTCACCTAATGTTTTTGTTTTTATCTTATTTTAAGCAAACATTTTTTTTTGTAACAGAAAAGCAAACATACTATGAGCAAGATAAATCTTTTTTGTCAACTGTTTTTTTTTTGAAAAAGATCAACTAATTTTTATCAACATGAAATAGACACTTTTGTATATAAAAAGAGATGGTACAGATTATTAAAATATACGAGAATGGTTTCTAAAGGATATAAAATTGTTTCTGAAGAATACAAAATCGTTTTCTGAAGGGTTCAGAATTATTTTTAAAGGTTTTATAATTGTTTGTAAAGAATTTCAAATTGTAATGTCACCTTTTACACAATTCCTCTCTTGGTGTGGTTTAGTTTAACACTGCTAAAAATTCCTAAAACAAGTATCTAAACAATATGTATTCTAATATAAATTTCATTTGCATACTTATTGTTTATTTTTTTAACCAATTGAAAGCAATTTTTTGAATGATTTCACATGGAGTTTTCATGAGTTATCAATACATTTTCACTCTTTTTTTTTTTGTAACTGGGATTATACTTTGTTAACTACATAATATCTCAATATTTATTATTTTTTTGTTTCTTTTAGCATTGGGAGTTTGGGAGCTCATAACTCAGAAGCATATGTTTCTAATGTGGTAGTCAGCAAATCAACTCTTATAGGAACCACTAATGGTGTTAGAATCAAGACTTGGCAGGTATCTCCCCAACACTATAAATATATCAACGTTTTTTTATTAATAAAACTTAATTTGATGTTTAGAAAAAAACAATATTGCTACTATTCATGAACAGGGAGGACATGGAATGGCAAAGAACATAATATTCCAAGACATCTTAATGCAAAACGTTACAAACCCAATAATAATCAACCAGAACTATTGTGATCAACCTAAATCATGTCCAGAACAGGTTTTTTTTTTTGCCAACCGAATAACCAAATCCTTTCACCACAATTTGAGTACTAATAATAAAAGCTAATATGGGGATATGTTCCAGGAATCGGCGGTACAAGTAAGCAATGTATTGTACAAAAACATACATGGGACGAGTTCAAGACCCGAAGCTGTGATATTTGCGTGCAGCAAGAGCATTCCATGTCAAGGCATTACAATGCAAAACGTTAAAGTGGTCGATCTTATCTCCAAACAAGATGTCTCCAAAGCCTCTTGCTCCAATGTGAAGTTGGACACTAAAGGAAGCGTTTCTCCCCTTTGCACTGATCACTCTTGATCTCCATGAACCACCCCTATTTCAGACTTTTCTATATTTCTTAATTCGGTAGTGAATTTGTATATATAGACAATGTTTGAAGTATCAGCTAGTAAGATCATAATGCTATTAAGAAAAAGTCAAGAATTAATAAAAAAAATGGTTACAAATTTATGTATCAGAACGTCAGCAAAATTAATAAAACAATCAAGTATCACCCAAACTATCAAGTGTTGGCATCTCTTGGGGAGACTAAAAAAACTCAAGAGAGCCACACAACTCAACAATTACAAAACATTTGGTAAATGGAAAAGAAGAAAAATGTATACACTTTTTGAGTATATTCTTCCTGCAAAAAAAAATGGGAATGAATGTACAGTCCCAAGGCCAAATCAGCTGTTGGTTTAGGACTCTCTCACAAGACGGTGTTGATGTGAAGTGCTTTAAGGAGAGATGTTGCCATTTGCTTCACCAGAACTTGGCCTCCTAAATGTTGCCCTTCACGTCTCTCTTCTATCAGATTCTGCAGTCTCTGAGGGAGATCATTCTCCACAATCAGCTGTTTTGGCCTTGGATGGTGCTCATAAACAGCCTGTTTCAATGACACGCCAAAAACCATACACTCAATAACACTCTACAACAAGACAAGCAAGAACTTGGATGGTCTAATGATACATTACCTTTATGAGTTTCAGTAGATTAAGTCGAGCAATAGCATCTTGGTGATCTAGCCTTGCAATAAGTAATGGAGTCAATCCATTTACAGCTAATGTCGTATTGATTCGAGATGATTTCCTGGTAACAACAAGGAGAATAGGATTAGCTACACCTTAAGAAGAGGGAGACACATCAACTTCACTCATAGTTAGATGATTTTTTTATATGAGAGGAGAAATATATACGTGATAATCTTCAAGAATGGTTCCAATATGTGCACAAAATGTCTCTCAGGACAGCTCTGGAAAAAGTTAACCAATGTATAAATTGCATCATCATTGAGCAAGGCTTGCTCCACCTTGCGGTTGTCATTGTCTTGCGCCAAGCAAACAGCAATGGAATCTAAGGCAATCACAGACCAATATTCATCGTCTAGCAAACTCAGGTAAACATCCAGACCGCCGTGTGCTCTTAACTGCTCTCTTGAGTTCCGAGATGCATGAGCCATGTCACATAGTAGTGGCAGTGCATATTGTTTCAGAGGAGAATCCGACATGACGAAAAGCATCAGGTGAGGTATGATTCCATTTTCAGCCGCTTGTTCTTGCCTCCTCTTGTTTATCTTGCACAGGTTGAACAGTGCACTAAGTACCTACACAATATCACAATTTCAAAAACTTCAATCTTACAACAAGTTGTAACCAATAGAGAAAGCTATCTCTATTCAAGTAAAGAAGGTAACCTCATGATGGATCTGGTCAACAAGATTCCCCTCCTTAACCTCAAGGTTGGGGATCAAATGCTTGATTGCATCTGCACGCTGAAGACTCTCCAAGCAATTTGGATCAGTGGATAGATGATTGGTGCACTTCAGTATCTGGTCAAAACAAAAGGCATTATTAAAAGCATGTAACCTGAAGAAACTTCACAATATTTTTTTGGAAGTACCTTAAGCAGAATAGGAGGTTCTACACGGTTGAACATATGGAAAAGACGACTCAGTAAGCTTTGGCTGCACATGTATGATTTAACAGTCGTATCAGCACGAGCAAATTCAAGAAGCAAATCAGCCACTTTCTCCAAGTATTGGCTAGCGACCTCTGCACTCAGCGTGGTGACCATATGGGAAAGTAAACCAGAGGATGTGTCACTTCCAAGTCTAGCATTTAGAACACCTGAACCTGACAGTACACCAGATGCAGAAGCCATTGCGTCGATAGCCATAACCTTCTTTGACATCGTTTTACTGTAATATCTAGGCGTAGTATCAAGATTCCCGTTTTGTTTTCCTGCAAACTCGGCCATCAGAAAGTCTAGGTCTCCTCCATTGGTTTTCTTTTCGATGGACGCACGCAGAAGAGGAAGTATACTTTCATTTTTCTCTAAGCCAGTGATGTGTTTCACGTAGTCTAGTTGACCGGAAACATGTCTTGAAGGGGGTTCTTTCTCCAACAAGCTAAGCAAAGGTCGGACTTGTTCTGGCTGAGTAGCAGCAAATCCATTAGAGACACCCTCGGTTGATGCTCTGTTGGAAGAGAGAGATACCCTATGATTATGTGGTTTAACATCTTCTGTTGCGTCTAGTGCAGCACTGCTTGATCTAGGCCTATCACCATCTGGCTGATAGACATCTGATCTTTGAGAATTTGAAGGCTCTTCACCACCTCCATGCCTATTTTTCAACACATCAGGATTGTCAATCACACTGAGTAACTGCTGATCAAGTTGACCAGAGCGTCCTTCGGAAGCTAGTAGAGTTGCCTCGTTTAAGCTATAGAGAGTGTTGATCAGCCTAAGAAGAATGCCATTCTTTGCAGCTATACGACAGAAATCATTTCTTGGGGTAGATCTTTTGAGTTTAAAAACCTGCCACATCCCATCAATAGCTAGGTGAACCATCTCCCTGAACAGAGAAAAAAAACTCAAATCAGTAGAAAAGAATCAGAACAGATAAAACAGAGGAGAGCTGAATCAAGAAAATGGTCAGCTATCAAGAAATGCATCAGCTGTGTTCAATAAAAGAAACACATTGCCTAAATTAGACATGAAGACAAGTTCAAAAACAAAAATAGATGCTGCTGGGACTAGTAATAAACCTAGGAATCACCTGTATTTGGCATAATCTGCTTCAAGAAACCCCACCAAGACTGGTATTCCACGGCAAGCTATGAACATTTGCAATGTCAAGGAGCTGTAAAGAAGCTAACAAATCAACTCTATGACTTGCAAGAAAGAAACAATTATAGAAGCAGAAGTAATATAGATTTGATGACTTTGTAACCTTGACTGACAAAGCTGCTGCAAGAAGTATGCTGCTTCCTTTCGGATTTCTCTAGACCGATCCCTCTCTGGACCAGCAAAACTCATCACCAGAGGTATCTGCCATGTCACTTGAATTAATCAATATTGTGTATCATAACCAGGTCAGTAACCACATAGAAAGTAAGACACTTACGAGACCAACAAGACAAGCATTCTCCTGGAAGTCAGTGTTGTCTTTTATAATTTCGTTTATCAGCTGCAGCACCGCACAAGTTACCTGAAAACACCAGAAACAATTTCACAAGCATAAGCCAGACGGTAGTATTAAGATGAACTGATGACTAATGATGAAGGAGACAAACAAACACATACACGGGATTTAGGACTATCGAGAAGATCCATTACAGGGAGGAAACCATGTTGTGTCACAAACACTACTTTCTGCTCAGGTCTGTGACGGAACATGGCAACAAGTTTCTGACAAGAAGTTACTATTGCATCTTCTGTTTCACTTGGTCGTAAGGAGCTCACCAATCTGCTAAACTCAACTGCCTACAAGAACTTAAGAAATTAAATACTAAATTGAGAGTCACTCAAGTAGCATCAGCTTGATATAAAGTTGCAGATTACCTGTAGAGGAAGCAGATTATCAGGAGACGCTTTTTCATCAAATACCTGAGAAACAAGATATGAAAACATGTTAAACAATACACTGCTTGAGATATCAAAACCTGTATGATTGAGAGAAAGAACATACCAAGCCATCAATGTCAATAACATCATCTTTCAAAACACCCATCATTAACCGGAAGAGATCACCACCATCATTTGAGTGCCCAGCTTCACCTTCCATTTGCTTCTGAGCAATTCTAGCCCTCAGCTTTGTTGCCAGATCATTCTTTCCACCATCTGCAACAGGAGAGTCACCCTGGTTGGCGTTTGACGCAGGCGTTGATGCTGAAGCTTCATTTAGTTTTCCCTCGGGAACTTTATCCAATGGATGAAACAAATCATGCAAACAAGCGTCCCCCGGAGGATCACTGAATCTAGTCAGTTCATTCCCACCATAACTAGATGGAGTCTTCACTGCCTTTAAGATAGTTATAACAAACATAACAGAACTAGTCAGTTCAGTATTATAATATCTTGTATAGAGAACATGACCAAGGCCCAACAACAGACAAAAATGTATATCACAATTGAAGCATCTAAGCATTAAATTCAGTAAACTGTTTTGTTTCTACCAGTTGGAACATACCAATTAACTCAACACACAAGAGCACATTATATAGTCCAGAGTGGCCATAGTATCTAACAAAGTGCTAAGACAAGAATAATGCAACAACACAACTAACCTTTCTAAGCCCACGGTCTTCACCTCTTGGGCCAAAACTATTTGATCTCTGCTGCACCTGGAGGGAACATTCTTTTCCAACCTGCTTTGTTGTTAAAGCATTTCTTCTACCTTCAGAAGCTTCGGTTTCAAGATTTTCATCATGTTCAGATTTCCCCTTTACGTCTGAAGAAATACTGCAAGCACTGGAATGAAGAGAAGACTTGTCATGGATAGACAACGTAGGAACTTGATCTGACATGATATCATCTTCTGAATCTCCTCTTTCTTCACCAATATCACTGGCTGAAGACTGATCTTTCTCAGACCTGAAACTCCCCACACCGACCGCAGGTTGTTTGGTTTTGGAGTTCTGGACAAACAAAAGGTCCTGGATAAGTAGCTTTAGCAAAGATCATCTCTAGCCTCAAGTGCCTTATACTGCTCATCATCACTGATGGTACAATAGAGCTTAGGAATCTTACATTTTTTGCAATCCCCACTTTTTCTGCTGAAATGCTCTCAGCTACATCTTGACTAACTTCACCGTCCTTCTCTGAACTTGAATCGGCTCCCTTCATATATCTGCAAAGAATGAAAGTACACAATGACATCGTTACAGACATGTGTGCTATGAGTAGATAAACTATTTAATAGGTTAAACTAAAACACACACAAGTTCACACCTGATGGTTCCACTATGCCGAAGTGATGACTGCAATGCTCTTCTAGAGTTCCGTATCCAAGGGTGAGAGAGCAGTGTCTTCGCATCAGGCCTCTGCCTGGAATCCTGTGATATGCAAGATACAACTCAGATGTTTTTCCGGAACAGTAGTACGATCATATACTATGGCAGCAAGCTATACCTTCTTGAAGCATTGTCTTAGGAAGTCAGTAATATCTGGAGAAAGACTATCAGGAATAGGAGGGCTATCATCCTAAAACAAAACCAGAAAAAGGCAATAGTTTGGATTCAATGACTAATAGCATTCGCATTTATTGTCCAGGAGAGAAGTGATTTTACAACAATGACATAAAGCAAAATTTGTAAGATGTTAAAAAGAAAAACCTGAACAATACGGAAGAGGGCAGGCATGGGTTGCAGGTCATAGTAAGGAGGTACACATGTCAAGAGTTCGATAACAGTGCATCCAACACTCCAAATGTCAGAAGCAGCACAAACCCCTGACATTTCAATAACCTTCAACCAAAATTTTGGGTCTCCATCAGTACACAAATAATCAGTTACAATTAGATATGTATTATGAAAGGTATACCTCAGGAGCCATCCAGTAAGGAGTTCCAACCACTGAGTGAGTGTTAACATCAGCCTCGTTTAGTTTAGTGGCAACTCCAAAGTCAGCAAGCTTGACAAGTCCCTGAAGCATGAGATTCTCAAGTGTCAAAGAATGAACAGCCTCAAGAAGAATCTCAAGGGTAGAAGAAAACACAGACAGACCTCTTTTGTTGTCAAAATATTTGCACCCTTAATATCACGGTGTATGACACCCTGCTCATGCAGATATACTAAACCCTCCAAGACCTGTAATTCACTAGTTAGTACACAAATGTTTGCAGAAAACTTAACTAGAAAAACAAAAAAAATATACCTGCGCAATGTAAACAGTCACCAATGATTCTGGAAAAGGTCCAAATTTATTAGGTTTGATAATGTTTGCAAGAGAGCCATTCTCCACATACCTGCAAAACATATATTATTTGAACTTGAATCTCGCGTGGACCAAACTAACACAAAAGTAGTAGTAACTTACTCCAGGATAATGTGAAGGTGAGTCTTTGTCTTCAAGGAGCCAAGGTACTTGACAATGTTTTTATGGTTCAGGTTCTGCATGCATTAGAAATATATATCATGTTAGAAGGACATAGAGATACAATAACCATTAATGGAAAGAAGCCAAAGCTGAGAAGGTTTTGTAAAACAATTATGTCAACAAAGTTTAAACTCTACATGCATTGGCAGTTCCAGAGGATAAAGTTAGAATGTGTAATGAAACAATAGCTAAAGGAAACTACCTTCAACAAATCTATTTCTTGCTGGAGAAAACAATCATCCCCCAACATGTAAAAAACCAGGAAAGGAGATGAGAGACCGAACACATTATTAGTCCATAGAGGAGGACATAACCAAAAAAAAAAATAATAATAAAAGAAGCCAAACCATGATGGTGTTGAGATCCTCTTGGACGATATTCTCCAAGGAGACTTGTTTAATGGCGACAAAGTCACCATTCTCCAGGTCTAATCCTATGTAAACTCGACCATAAGCTCCTTTCCCAATCTCATCCCCAAGCATCTGCCATCAAAAAATGTCAAAAAAAAAAACAAAAGTTTCCTCCTTTGCCTCAGAATCAGAAGAAGAAAAAGAAGAAGAAGAAAGAAGGGAGCTTTTATACATATTTGTTGTCGAGGGTCTTTGATTTGTGGAACTGAGATGACGTCATTTGTCGCGCCATCTCTTTCTCCTTTTCTTCCTCAAACGAACGAACAATTGCTACTCAACGAATCCGATCCATTTTAACGAGGGAAACAAATAACACAACAAGAACAATTACAATTAGGGTTTTTTAATTTACAGAAATTCGAGAGATTGATTATAGGATTCTTGTTGTTTAATTATTAAAATCATAAATTAAAGAGAGAAAGAAAAAAAAGACAACTAAGATTTTTGGTTCGGACAATGTGACCGAACTGTAATAACAGAGAGACAGTTATGTCGTCGATTCCATCACGCGCCACTTTCTCCGTTTATTATTGGGTCCAAATCTTAGTCTTTCTTTACGATTTCACCCCTTTGTTTCTATAATTATCAATTTAGCCCTTTGCTGATTTTTAAGAATGTGGCTGAGGAAGGACCAACCGAAAAGGATAAATCATTTCTGAACATTCATCTTCTTCTTCCTCCTTTCAATGGCGACTCTAAGCTTTAACACCACTCGTATGCGAACACCTTCACTCCCCAGAATCTCCAGATCATCTTCTTTCACCAAACCCATCAAAACCCATCTCTCCTCCTCCTCCTTCCAAACCTTATCCAAACGCCGCCGTTTCGTCTCCCGTTCCTTACCGGAGAGCTTCACAAAAGAAGAGGAGACCGTCATCATCAAACAGGAGGAAGAAACTGAAGACGATGATCCTACGTCGGAGCTGAGTTATCTTGATCCGGAAACAGATGCAGAGAGCATAAAAGAGTGGGAGTTAGATTTCTGCTCGAGGCCGATTCTTGATTCACGAGGGAAGAAGATATGGGAGCTTGTGGTTTGCGATGCTTCGCTCTCGCTTCAAGTCACCAAGTACTTCCCAAACAATGTCATCAACAGTATTACTCTCAAAGACGCTATTGTTTCCATCACACAAGACTTGGGTGTTCCTCTCCCTGAGAAGATTCGTTTCTTCAGGTAGTGAACACAGAGAGAACTCATAAAGGAGATCTTTTTCAATGATCTTATTGTTGAAGTTGTGTTTTTTTTTTGGGCAGGTCACAGATGCAAACCATTATTACAAAAGCTTGCAAAGAGCTTGCTATTAAGGAAGTGCCTAGTAAACGGGTGTGAGCAAAACTCTTTCTTTGTGTTACCTGCAGGGCCGGTCATGAGCATAGTCTAGTGAATCATTAGTCTTAGGCCTCTCGGTTCTGGTAGTTCAGTTCGGGTCGTTTGGTATTCGAGTAGTTTGGTTCAACTTATCAAAGTTTTTGGTTTCGATTATACTTTTTTTTGGACAAATGGTTTCAATTATATTTCGGTTAAAATTTTGGTTAAGGTCGGTTAAACTTGGATAATTTTGGTTAGTTCTGTTCAAAATTTTGGTTAGTTCGGTTCAAATTTTTTGGTTAATTTGATTAGTTATGTTTGAAATCTGGTTAACACTTTTTGGAAAAATTGAACCAAACCGAGTACCAAACTGAATGCCAAAGTTTTTTATAAACATGTCGAATTGAACCAAACTCGTAACTCGGTTAAACTTGGATAATTTTGGTTAGTTCTGTTCAAAAATTTTGGTTAGGTTCGATTAAAAACCGCAGGCCTATTTAGTTATCCACCAAAGTATTAGAAAAATACATATAAATAGGTCTATAAATTTCTTTTAAAAATTATATAAACCATTACTAAATTGTTTATAGCTCCTAAACTCTCATGACTGACCGGCCATATTGACATATTATCTGGTTTATTATATAACAAAAGTGAACTCTGTTTTGCAGTGTCTGTCTCTGTTTCTATGGTTGCAAGAACGTTATGACACTGTGTACACGCGTCATCCCGGTTTCCAGAAGGGATCACTGCCTCTTCTGTCTCTAGACAACCCCTTTCCAATGAATCTTCCTGAGAATTTGTTTGGGGAGAAATGGGCGTTTGTTCAGTTACCTTACTCAGCTGTTAGAGAAGAGATCTCAGACTTTGAGGAGAAGTTTGTGTTTGGTGCCACCTTAGACTTGGATTTGCTCGGCATTGACGTTGATGAGAACACACTGATCCCTGGTCTCTCCGTTGCTTCTTCACGTGCAAAACCTCTAGCAGGTTAGTGTGTGTGGTTTCTTTACAAGTCAGTTGTTGTTGTTGTTGTGTGGTTTCTGATCATTATGCCTTGTCATTATATATAGCTTGGATGAATGGTCTTGAGGTGTGTTCGATTGAAGCAGACAGTACAAAAGGATGTTTGATTCTGGCCGTTGGGATCTCGACAAGGTATGTCTACGCAACGTACAAGAAAACACCTGTTACTACTGATGAAGCTGAAGCTTGGGAATCTGCAAAGAAAGCAAGTGGAGGTTTGCATTTTCTTGCAATTCAAGATGACTTGGATTCTGATGACTGTGTTGGCTTTTGGCTTCTTATTGATTTGCCACCACCTCCTGTTTAATTTCACTTTGGTAAATTGGTAATAACCATGTTTTGCTATTTAGTAACCGAGTAGAACTGTGGGTTTCTCTCACTCTTGAAAGAAATAGTTTACATGAGTTTGCAAAAAGTAATACTATATATTATGGACCAATAATCGCATAGATGTGAGTTACAGAAGTCTTTGGAGCACCTAGCCTAACCAGACGTTTCCACAAAGAAAATATCTAGCCATCCAGGGCTCCATATAATCGCCTGATCAAATTATATATCTGGAACTGTGTAAGCTAAACAAGATAGAGAGCTCTCTCGTGCAAGATGTGAAAATAACACAAGAAATATACAACAAAAACGAAGAAATACAGAAAAAATATGCATCTCATTACGAAGTAAGTCCTAGGAAGATCAAGGGGATCGTCCACGTAAATATCTCCAAGGTCCAGTTCCTGTTGCTATCCTGCATAATTTCAAACGAGTCAAAGACTGCAAGTCTGCAACGTCTACTATAATGAGGAGGACTATATACAATTTACTAAAGGCCCACTACGGCCCAATTAATTTACCTGGCAATTCCAGTAATAGCTCGGAGGGCCATATAGATGGTAAGAGCTATCCATAGTCCTAGAAAACCATTGAACTCTGCCATGTATATTATTGCTGCAATGCTTATGGCCGCAACTCCTACCTGATTTATCATAATAAAAGTTATCAAAAACATGCAAAAAATAAGTAATCAGTCTGAAAGCATATTAATGAAGTAATGAATATAGTGCATATACCATGGAGTATGCAGTGTAAGCAAAATCAGATGCTCCGAAATTGACTCCGTCCAACACAAAAGCGAGTGAGTTTATTGGCTGTGTTGCTGCTACAAACTGATGTCTCCCACACGGATCATATATAACATCTTATTAGTCACCATCACTCCTTACTAGTATTTATAAGTAGTGGATATGGTATTAATAGTACCGGTATTCCAATGGCTATGAGGCGAATAACGGCAGGGTCCTTGGAGAATATTCCGGCACCAAAGTATAGCCCCAGTCCAACGAAAATGGACAGTCCAAGTCCTAGCACAAATCCCATCTGCATATCAAATTCATTTGTTTTAGTTTTTATTTTTACAATTGTGAGTGTGTCTACGAATCCCAAAAGAAAATTCCTGGTTGTTAATCAATAAGTAGCTCACCCCCATATTTATAAACTGAAGCATATGACATGGTCCCATGTCGCTAGTTACCAAAAAATGGAAAAAAAAAAACAATTATCCTTAGGGGGCTGGTATCGTTTCATGAAGATGATTGAGACATTACCTGTAGAACACGGGATACAGCAGAAGACACTTTGCTGTAGTCCTTCTCGGCAAAAGAACAAGCCAGAATCGCCTACAAAATATTTTAAATTGAATAATGATTTACATATACAACTTGATCAAACAAATATTACATACACAATAGGAACATAATAAATTAAATAATAGTCTCTATTATACCTGACCGGCAACAGCAAGACCATCAGCGAGGAGAGAAGTAGTTAACCAGACTTGTAAACATATCTGAAAAGCAGCCATTGGTGTTGTTCCGAGCCGAGCCGCCATTGCTGCTGCTAGTGTCTGACAAAACGTCACAGCTATGGTCCTCGCCAGCAATAGTCCTCCTTTCATTTTCGAAATTGTTAGACATTAATTCCACATTTCTATATATTTTATAAAATATATTTCGTCACTAATCCAATAAATATACTTGAAATTTTTGAAAAGAAAATGAGGTTTTCACTATTTTTTTACTTGTAATAAACTTTACTTTGATCATTGAAAGAAAGAATAATTTAATGAATATGCATCCCCTACCATTTTTAAGGAACTTTCCGAACTGTAAAGCTGCGAAGTTTGGTGGCATCAAATTAACTTTACTAGCCAGGCGGATGAACAGTATTAGAGTCATGAAGTACCTTCACACAAGTGAAACCATTAGTTTTACCTTTCTTGTCTTTTGATCCAAGCAACTCTTGGGCTTTACAAGTTTTAGTTTCATATTTGCATGTATGAAAAAAAAAATTATGAACTATTCTCTTACTGAGAAATGACATGGGCAATGGCTGCACCGCTGACTCCAAGGTGAAGCACAAAGATGAAAATCGGGTCGAGAATGATATTGATAACATCTGCTACAACTGTTTTATGCATCAAGATGGCACATGTTAGACCCATCATGTGGTAATATGTTTGCCTAAAGATGATAAAAATGTAACTTACTAGTAGCATAGAGAGGAGTTTTGGTGTCCTTGAAGCCACGAAAGATGCCTTGCATTGAAAGGGATAGAAGCAATGCAGGAGCACCTAATGATCGTATGGTCAAGTACTTGTGTGCTTGTGATAACACTGCCGAATTCTGATCATCGAAAGTCAACTTAAACTAGTCAAACATTTTGACATATCGACTATTATATGCATATCTATCTATTTATATAACCTTATACCGGTTTCACTCCCATGACACCTAAGAGCACTTTCGAGCTGAAAATCAAGACTACAGCTTGCACAAGGCCCAGGGTTAGCCCTATGATCATGGCCGTTGATGCCGATTTGATATTTTTCTTTCCTTTCTTATTTGCATTGTTTCCGCTGCTTGGTTTTGTATCTGAAGCTGGTACTGTCACAGCAACAAAAAAACAAGAAAGTATAGTTCATCAGAATTTACAAACAACATTGTTTAATCTTTTTGTCAAAAACTAGTTTAGGAAAGTGTAATCTTAAATTTCAAGGGGTAAACATCAAAGTCAAGCACAAACCGAAAGATTTTTATTTATAATTAACAGGTTTTTTTCCACAAAATTGTTTTCACATAAAATACCCTAAACACGAAAGCCAAGAAAAGGCAAATGTTTACCAGAAAATGAAAAAAAAAAGTATATCAAACTTTAATCAAAAAGTGGAAAAAAACTAAAGCAAAACCAAAAGAAAATTAATGCTTAACACACTATCAAATCCTTGTTACGTTAAAATTTCATTTGGCCATGAGTATTTACCTGGCGTTTTCTGCAACTGGTTCATATTGTTACTTGTTGGCGACGCAATGCCTTTCTCTAATGAATCTTGAACAGCTAAAGTATTTGCATGAACAAGATTGTTTTTCTTTGCTTCTTCTTCTTCTTCTTTTATCTTCTCCATCGTGTCTTCCTGAGCGACAAAGGAAGTTGTGACGCTCACAATTGGGAATATCGTGATTCTAGAAGCTTGATTGAATATAGCAATGGATACTCCAACCGCTGCTAGCTCGACCGCTCCTAAACGTCCGATATAAGCGGTGTCAATAAGAGAGGCTATTGGATCAGCAGCTAAAGCCAAAGCCGCAGGAAACGCTATGCCTAGTATCTCTCGCCCAATTGCATCCTTACTGAACACACGTCTACAGATTTACATATACAAATAAACGTTATGCATTACTCCTTTTTAATATTACTAATATCTGCCATTTCATATAGACACACTTACGTTAACTCTTTGAAGATAACAAGAAATGGAATCTGCATGACCACGCTGGCCGGAACTGAAGTAAGATCACCAGTTTCCGTCATCAATGGAGTTTCCCAGTATAAACTCACTGTAAGTGTTTGGTTTGTCGTGTTTAAAATATCTTTAATGTTTTCAAGAATCGGATGTAAAGGGAGGGTTTATATAAGCGAAATGTCTACGTAATGAGCATGCATATCTTTAGTATTTGAAAAGTGTGAGGATTTCTTTCTCTCTTTCTTTGAAAAAAGGTACGAGATTAAATAAATAAATGTACTTCGTTGACCCAAAAGAAAATAAAGGTACTTCTAGGGATGCTAAAATGAGTAAACCTACCTTACTTAAACCCCACTTCATATAAAACCCACCCCAATTAAACCCCGAACCTGATTAAACCCATATAATTGTAAGATGCATTAAGATTATTCATTAGACCCGCAAATATTAAATTGACTCATTTAAACTCGTCTAGACCTAATTAAAGTGATATACGGTAGGGTTATTAGGTATGATTTTTATGTTTTTAATATTTACTTTAAATGTAAGACTATTTGGGAAAAAATATATTTTTAAAAAATTTAAAGATTGTTTATGGAAAGAGAGAATTAAGGATTTTTGTTACAAAGTTGAGTTTCCCGTAAAAAAAGTAAAATTTTATTTTTTTTCGCCGAAACTGTAAAATCAAATATTTATGTAAACATCGCAAAATCATGTTTTACAGCAATATCACGCTTTCCTGAAAAATCATAAAACTGAATTTTCCAACAAAAAAAACATATTTTCTGAAGAAGAAAAACAAAAATTAGATTTTCTCCCAATACCACAAAATCACGTTTTTGTCATTTTTTTGCAAAATCTAGTTTTCTTACCAAAAACAGGAAATTGCAAAATTGATTTTTTTCTGCAAAAATCACAAATCAATTTCCGCCAAAATTATAAAATTGAATTTTTTCGCTAAAACATAATTTGAGTATTTTTTGTCAAAATCGTAAAACTGAGTTTTTTCGACAAAAACATAAGATCGGATTTTTCTGTAAAACCGTAAAATCACGTTTTCCCACCAAAAACACAAAATTTTGTTTTCTCGCCAAAACAGTAGATTCGTGTTTTCCAACAAAACCATAAAATTTTAGTTCGTACCATAAACATATTACATTAAATCTCATTTTACACCAAAACTGGAAAGTCATGTTTTCCCGCTAAACCCATAAAATCGTGATTTTTTACAAAGCTGCAAATTGTGTTTTGAAAAAAAAAATTAGTTAATTGACTTTATTAAGTTAAATAGGTTTACAGAATCTCCACTAATTTTAAGTAAAACTTCATTTAATAAATAAATCTTAACAAAACTACATATTTAAAATTCATTAAATTAAATGGGTTTAAATGAACTTTTTTTTAACTTGGGGACATCCCAGACCCATGGAGAGGCCTAAACTAATCCCAAAAAGAAGTGCAGCCTACGGATAGACCCTCTATTCGGGTATTCAAATGGACCCTAAAGTATGAGCTCATATCCGTGTTAGGTAACCAAGATAATTGTAACTTAGTTTCGCGCAGCAGGTGGATCGAATCTGAAACATGCTAGTGTCTTAGACCCGCTTCCTTACCACCCGACCACAATCGCTCGGTCTCTAAATGAACATTTATTTATATAAAACCCATTAAAAAATTATTTAAATAAAAAACCCATTAAAAACCATTTTAACATCCTATACTTGCTTAACTTTTCCATGCTCTTTTTTTCCATCCGAACTATAGACACTAATAATATGATTTTTTTATAAACCAATAGTGTCGGTCCGCAATGCCTGCGCGGGATGTATGTATTTTTTGTTGGGAGTTATAAGAGGATCATCAATGGTTTGCTCTCACACATGCTCTTAAATGATGGTTTTAATTGATTATTTATTTTTAATTTTCTTTTAAAAGAATAAGCCATTAAAATGATGACACATCTAGAGCATTTGTTAGAACATGTACTTGGTATAGAGCACTTCTACATTCTCTCTCTTAATTTCTAATTAATTTTATTTATTTTTATCAAGAGAGCTTGTGTGAGAGCAGAGAGCACACCATTGCTCATGTTCTAATACTCTCTTCTGTAAGCAACTTTTGTTTGTTTGTTTGGTTTGCATTTGGATGAATTAATTAATTTATGAATGTTGTTAGTTTTTGAAGATGATGTACGCGTTAAGGTGATTGATGATTGACAATTGGGGGAGTAGTCAGGGTTGCTGGTGTGAGTGATTTCGAAAGATGGAGAGGTAAATTAAGTTTTAAAAAGCCTGGTGACCTTGATTTGCGAACATTCATTGTATTCTTTCATGTTTATTAAGCGTACCGTTCAAATCTGAAAAGTAATGTCGACTAATGTATTATTAAGAATGGGTGAGTTTTAGAGTATGCCGTAATTGTTGGACTCATGAGGTGAGTAGTCGTATTCATTTAGGTTATTGTTTATACTTGCAAATGATGTGTGCAGTAGTTGTGGGCTATTATTTTTTGCCTAGTTTTGTTATTAGTTATCTCTTCATGAGGTCAGTAGTTGTTGGCCAATTTTTGCCTAATTTTGTTTAATTGGATTTGTAAAACATTGATGAGCTTTTACCGGGAAATTTTGGACGATTAATTGTTTTAGTGATCCATTTGTGGGTTGTTAATAATTACTTGTACATCAAGCCATCTTCGGTTTGTTATCTTAATTTATTGCAGAGATATGTTTTCTTATGTTAGGTGCGTAAAACTACTTTTGTTAGCTTATATGACATATACATTTGTCAAAGGTAGAAGTTTAAATAATTTAGTATATTTAACTTCTTATATCTGATGAGGTTGTATACCTAAAATTTTAAACAGGTAAGTTGTGTAGAAGGAGATTTGTTATTGTAACATAAAACCTGAATCAAAGCTAAGCAAACGAAAGGCAATGTGAAGTGACAAACTTAGTGTGTCATAAAGGTCGAGATATTTCATTTACAGGTGCTGTTTTAATTTATGTGCTTAAATGAAGTGGAGGAATTTTTTCCATTTGTTTGTAGTAATTTCAATCAATTTTTAACAGTTCAAAGTTTTGAGTATAGTGACAAAAAGAATAATTTCGTAAGATTCGTTTTTTTTCCTTTTGTATAAGTTTGAAAAATCTGAAAAAGAAATATTGTAAATATTTTTTATCTTTCGTTATATTTTTATTTTAAAATTTCTATATTATAAAATTAAATTATATATTTTTCACTAAATGATTATTTATTGATTTAATTTTTAACATACTCAAAAGAACATTTTCTGTGTGTTTACATTAAGTTTAATTATTATAAGTTATTTATTTTATACTTTGTTCTGAGAACTGAGTTTTTTAGAATCTATCATATATAATTTGTTTTTTTTACAGTATTCGTTCTATTTTTTTTTTCTAAAATTCAGTGACTAGAAAAATGAAAATTTATTTTTTGAAATTTATGTTTTATTTTGTTAACATTTTTATGTCAACATTTTATTTTATGAATGTATGTTTGATGAAACATGAAAATAATACTATAAATAAAGTTTTCTAACTATATTTTGTTTTTCTTTCATTTCTTTTTATTATTATATTACAAATAAAGTTTTTCATTCGTTTCTTTTTAGAATAAATTTTTCTATTGATTTTAGAAATTTATTTAATTTAAAACTATACTTTCTCTGCTTCAGAAAAAAAACTTTTTTCTTTTCTTACTGCATGTTCCCCTACCAAACATATCTTTGAGCTTCTTAAACAGGTTCTGCATGTTCCCCTATTCTTACTGCATGTTCCCCTACAAAAGCTGAAGCCAAACATGATAATTCTCTCAAACAGAACTTTAGTAACAGATTTCCACTAGCTCTTTTTAATGTAAAACCAGTACCACCATCCACACTCCAATCATCACCTGTATATAAGACACTTGGGTTATCAATAACCTCACCATCTTATTACCAAATAATCATTTCTTCTCTCTCTCCTCTTTTTTGTTGTGATTACAGGTTTGAGCTATAACCATAGTAAAGAGAAGATCTAAACCTTCTTATGGCGAAGCGTCATCTCAAGTGGTTGTACAAAATTATCAGTGGTGCATCTCGTTCGGCTTTAAAGATCAAAATTTATTAGGAATCAAGTAGAGACCGTAATGAGGTTTGGTCGTCGTCTTCCCCCAGAGATTGATTTTCAGACCCGGCGGGTTGAATAGCGATCAACAACACGACTATCCTGGGCTTACATTTCATTTTGCTTATGGGCTTAACTTTAAATTTTGTAGGTTAGCAATAAAAGCCCAGCAACATACTAATTCGGCTAACTCTTTGAAAATCTGATTTAAGGAGATCCACATGTCGTGTGCTAAGAATCCTATTTAGAGATGATAGTGACGACGTGACAGCACCGGAAACAGTTCTAAAGGATGTTTGATTCTGGCCGTTGGGATCTCGACAAGGTATGTCTACGCAACGTACAAGAAAACACCTGTTACTACTGATGAAGCTGAAGCTTGGGAGTCTGCGAAGAAAGCAAGTGGAGGTTTGCATTTTCCTGCAATTCAAGATGACTGGGATTCTGATGACTGTGTTGGCTTTTGGCTTCTTATTGATTTGCCACCACCTCCTGTTTAATTTCACCTTGGTAAATTGGTAATAACCTTGTTTTGCTATTTAGTAATAGTTACGTTAGTTTGCAAAAAGTAGTATTATGCTGATAAGTGATCTGCAGAAAGTGATATTCGCCTAATCAAATTATTTATCTGGGATTGTTTAAGCATAGAGAGCTCTTTCGTGCAAAATGTGAAAAGAACACAAGAAATACACAACAAAAAGCGAAGAAAGACAGAAAAAGATGCATCTCATTATAAGCTAATTCCTAGGGGAAGATGAAGGAGATCGACCACGCAAGAAAATCCACGGTCCAGTTCCTGTTGCTATCCTGCATCATTCCAAACGAGTCAAAGACTGCAACGTCTACTATACTGAGGACTATATACAATTTTACTAAAGGCCCATTTAGGCCAAATTATTACCTGGCGATTCCAGTAATAGCTCGGAGACCCATATAGATGGTAAGAGCTATCCATATTCCAAGAAAGCCATTGAACTTTGCCATGTATATTATTGCTGTTATGCTTATCCCCGCAACTCCCACCTGATTTATTATTAATTAATCATCGAAAAAGATGTAATCATTCTAAAACCATACTGTATTAATTAGTTAATAGAAATAGTGTGTACCATGGAGTATGCAGTGTAAGCAAAATCAGATGCTCCAAAATTGACTCCGTCCAACACAAAAGCAAGTGAGTTTATTGGCTGTGTTGCTGCTACAAACTGATGTCACACAAATAGACATAACCTCACATTAGTCACTATTACTACTACTACTACTACTTATTAGTATTTCATTTCTTAATGATATTATTAGTACCGGTATTCCAATGGCTATGAGGTGAATAACGGCAGGGTCCTTAGTAAATATTCCAGCACCAAAGTATAGTCCTAGTCCAACGAAAACGGACAATCCAAGTCCTAGCACAAAACCCATCTGCATATCACATTCATTTGTTATAGATTTTTTTCTGCAATCGTGGGTGTTTGGACCGAGACCCAAAATAATTAACCGGAAGTTAGAACTAATGAATAGTCAAGCCCTGATTTTTTTTTAATGAAACCTAAAACATGACCTATTGTCGCTATTTACCAAAAAAATGGGAAAAGTTATCCTAGTGAATGGGTATCGTTTCAGGAAAAATGATCGGGACATAACCTGTAGAACACGGGATGCAGCAGAAGACACTTTGTTATAGTCCTTCTCGGCAAAAGAACAAGCCAGAATCGCCTGCAAAAGATTTAAATTGAATAATGATTTACATATACAACTTGTTAAAACATATTATATAGAAAATCAATGCAAACATGATAGATTAAATAATAATTGATTATACCTGACCGGCTACAGCAAGACCATCGGCAAGGAGAGAAGTAGTTAACCAGACTTGTAAACAGATCTGAAAAGCAGCCATTGGTGTTGTTCCTAGCCGAGCCGCCATTGCTGCTGCTAGTGTCTGACAAAACGTCACAGCTATGGTCCTTGCGAGCAATAGTCCCCCTTTCATTTTTGTGTGCACAATTACAAGTTGTTAGACATCTCACATTTTTTGTCACTAATCCAATAGATTACTTATATTTTTTTGAAAATAAAAGTGACGTTTTCACAATTTTGTTTACTTGTAATAAACATTACTCTGATCATTGCAAGAAAAACAACGTTAATGAATATGCCTTCCTACCATTTTTAAGGAACTTGCCGAACTGCAAAGCTCCAAAGTTTGGTGGCATCAAATTAACTTTACTCGCGAGGCGGATGAATAGTATTAGAGTCATGAAGTACCTTCACAAAAGCGAAACCGTTAGTTTTACCTTTCTTGTTTCTTTTGATTCAAGCAACTCTTGGGGTTTCCAGGTTTTAGTTTCATATTTGCATGTGTGAAAACAAAAATTGAGAGCTATTCTCTTACTGAGAAATGACATGGGCAATGGCTGCACCGCTGACTCCAAGGTGAAGCACAAAGATGAAAATCGGGTCGAGAATGATATTGATGACATCTGCTACGACTGTTTCATGCATCAAATGATACATGTTAGACTCATCATGTGGTAATATGTTTGCCTAAAGATGATAAAAATGTAACTTACTGGTAGCATAGAGAGGAGTTTTAGTGTCCTTGAAGCCACGAAAGATGCCTTGCATGGAAAGCGATAGAAGCAATGCAGGAGCACCTAGTGACCGTATGGTCAAGTACTTGTGAGCTGGTGATAACACTGCCGAATTCTGATCATCAAAAGTCAACTCAGGAGAGTCAACATTTTGTTCTATCCAAGAATATATGCATGTCTATCAATTTATATAACCTTATACCGGTTTCACTCCCATGACACCTAGAAGCACTCTCGAGCTGAAAATCAAGACTATAGCTTGCACAAGGCCCAGGATTAGGCCTATGATCATGGCCGTTGATGCTGATTTGATATTCTTCTTTCCTTTCTTATTTGATTTGTTCCCGCTGTTTGACTTTGTATCTGTAGCTAGTCACAGAAGAAAAACAAGGATGTATAGTTACTGCATTACCTTTTATTAAAACATCATTTAGTTTTTCACAAGTATTTTAGAAAAGCTAACTTAAATTACAAAAGGCTAGAGAAAAGAATCAAAGGTTTATCAGAAATTGAAAAAGATATGATCAGATAATTATTTTAAAATGCAAATTAACGCTAACACACAAGCTAAACCCTTCAATTTTAGAGCACCAGCGGTGAGAAAGTATCTTATCAAATTATATTAATAAAAATTTAAAAAATGAAGAAAGTATAAAATGGAAAGAAACGTTTCTTTTTAAAAAACTCTACCAAACACAGAAAAGACATATGGCATTTGTCATTTTATGGATAGTTTTGGTTTTTATTTTTTATTTTTAATTTTAATTACACAATAAAACTATATTGATATTAAATACAAGAGATGCTTCACCAAAAATTATCACTAATGATGCTCTTAGCTAATGTAATAATTTGGCCATGAAGGTTTTCTTACCTGGCGTCTGCTGCGGCTGGTTAGTGTTGTTACTTGTGGGTGACGCAGTGCCTTTTTCTAGTGAATCTTGAACAGCTAAAGTATTTGCATGAACAAGACTAGTTTTCTTTGCTTCGTCTTCTCTCATCTTCTCAATCGTGTCTTCCTCAGCGACAAAGGAAGTTGTAACGCTCACAATTGGGAATATCGTGATTCTGGAAGCTTGATTGAATATCGCAATAGATACTCCAACCGCTGCTAGCTCAACCGCACCTAAACGTCCGATGTAAGCGGTATCAATCAGAGAAGCTATTGGATCAGCAGCTAAAGCCAAAGCCGCTGGAAACGCTATGCTCAGTATCTCTCGCCCAATTGCATCCTTACTGAATACGTGTCTGCAGTTTTATATATACAAATAAAGGTTACATGCATCACTCCTTTTAATACTATTAATACCTGCCATTTCATACACATTTTTGGTATGAGATACAAACACACTTACGTTAAGTCTTTAAAGATAACAAGAAATGGGATCTGCGTGACCACGCTAGCCGGAACTGAAGTATGATCACCAGTTTCTGTCATCAATGGAGCTTCTACGCAGAAACCCTCTCTATGTGTTTGGTTTGTCGTGTCTGCAAATATCTTAAATGTTTTCAAGAATCGGATGTAAAGGGAAGCTGGTTTATATAAGAGATATGTACAAATGTAATTATGTGTATTTATAGACACGTAATGAGCATGCATATTTAGTATTTAATTTGAAAGTATTTAATTTGAAAAAAGTGTGAGGTTTCTTTCTTTCTTTGAAAAAAGTGTGAGTTCCCTAACTTTTTTATGTTATTTTTATTTCCGTCCAGACTGTAGACACTAATAATATGGATTTTTTATAAACCATTAGTATGGATTTTTTGTTTATCGAAGGAAAATTGGTATAAATAATTAAACATTGTATTAAATAAATAAATAAATAAATAAATAAATAAATAAATAAATAGGAAAATTGGTCCTCATAAACTATAACAAAACATGGTGCTGAAGCTGACTGTAAAAGGGTATATTTTTTTCAGTGAAACTTTTCTTACTTGTATTCATGATCGTGGAGAAAAGTTTTAATTTCTCCTTAGATCCTCATTTATTTTTTTGATATCTTCCACTAAAAAAGCGAATAATTTTGCATTTCTGAAATTCACTAGCTTCCAAATAAATCTTTCATTAAATATCAATTAATAATTTGAAACCTTCTCTTTTCGACAGTTAGAAAACCTTCGAAGTGTTTTTGTGTTTGTTAAATACAAAATATCATAAAGATGGTAACACAGACCAACACAGGTGGTTTGTATATAGTGCGTGTCGTGTATGTTAATTGTTCCGTAAGATAAGGCCATCTTTCCCAAAGCATCCACGTCCATTTCACTACCAACATTACCACTTCCCCGTTGATTTTTGAAAAGAAAAATTGACACAAATCATAGTATAGTTAATTATGATTATATTATCATTTTTAATATATACATGAACAACTATAGTTTCATTAGATACAAGTGTCAACAATAAACTACATATCATTCATGTTTATTTAAACAATTAATAAATAAATCAATAATATGTGTTAACTAATACAACTATAAGGTTATACATTAACTGTGTTTGTCCCATGAAATAACAACAACAAAAATAAGAAGATGCTAACGTCTAACATTCTGCATCGTGTTCATATGATTTACTGAATGTGGTGAATATGTCTAGCAAAATTATATTTTAAAATCTTAAATAGAAAACGAAAGAAGTAGATACTAGATATTAACAACCAACCAATTTCTAACACGTTATAGTCTTTCTCACAATCATAACCAGACGCTATACATATGAATATAACCTTTTTATTTGGGACAGAGAACATATACGCTAATACGTAATAGGAAGCAATCAAATAACTTAATTATGAGATATGTAGAGGAGAAATCTTTTACCTGTATGTAGTCAGCGCTTATGTAAGTAATCACGTGAACTTAAGATGAGTAGTGACACATAAGGGTGGGCGTGAAGCTGATGGTACCACATTTTTTTAGAATTTGTGATTTGTCGCGTATTTCATGGATATCTGATTTTTTAATTTATTTTACTTCAGAAAAATATGGATATTTAATTTTTTAGATATCTAAAAAAATTATAGATATTTGTGAATATTCACGGATATTTATGGATATCTCATCCATTTTGTTTGATATAAGTAAATCCCAAAAAGTTATACAAATTAATAAAATTTTCTTGTAATACAATTGTTTTTAGAAAAATTATAGTTTTCTATTAAAAATTTATATTCTTTTCTTAATTTAATATTTTTATAAATAAAATTACATGTTAAAATAATTATATAAGATTATATATTTAGAACTCTATACTTAATTATACATATATATATATATATATTAATAGTTGATTTACTTCAAAAACTTACGGACATTCATATTTTTAAATCAAATTAAAATGAACAACAAATCGAATTAAATTTAACGGATAAAATGTCTAAGGGCTAGTGATATAAGGGTGTTGGAAGAATTTAAAGGAGATAATTAACAGGCGTGTGCCAGGAGTACGTAGGACTTGGCTCCAATTTTATAAGTGTGTGCCAGGAGTACGTAGGACTTGGCTCCAATTTTATAAGTGTGTGCCAACACTTGGCTCCAATTTATACAGAAATTCCTTTCATATTCTCTTCTCATTATTGTCCATACGTTCTCTAAACTTTGCTTTATGTATAAAGTAATGCACATCCTACTTTATTTACTTTTATGTATATTTATTTTTGTCACAAGTTGAAACTATGGGACTAGTGAATATATCCTCTACTTTTTTTGTTGTACAATATATTTTACTTGTTACCGCAGCTCTCTATTGTAATATAACACATGAGAGATCAATATTCACAATTTCCTATAAGATACTTACAACTTCATACAATACGTTTTGTAAAATATATACATGTACATTCTAGGAATTGCGAATATTTACAACGTAGTTACACACTTACACTGTTCTGGTTAATGACCACTTCCAAGCACAATGGGATGATGAAACATTTACTTTGATCTCTAAATTTTAAAGAATTATTATATATAGATAGTGTGATTTCTAAATTATAAAAAAAAAGTTATTAAAATTAATTTGGAAATGTTTATAGTCTCATAAATCGGCCCTCATAAATCTCAGTTTAACCTCATAAATTCCTGTTAAGAAAATTAGAATATGAATAAAAGTACAAGTTTTCGATTTGCGTATGCAACCAAAACCATTTAGTGAACAGAAAACGTCTAAGAGACGTGACGTAGTCGCTGAAGTCACAATCAACGTAGCAGTCACCACTCACAATCAACGAAACAGTTTTGTACAATGAAAGTGGGCTACGTAGGATTCCCAATTACAATGCAACAATGATCACTTAGTTTAACATTCATTTGTCTCTTCTTTCGCATTTGTTAATACTTTTTTTACTAACGCATTTGTTAATACTTAACACAGTTTTATAGGTATATATATGTTGCGTGTTATCCGCCTTCACCTTACCTAATATTTTGTGTTTTCATCACGATACCCATTTTACTACATTTGATACCTCACGTTTCTTATCATCTACTTTTGTAAGCTATCCTATGTTTAGATTATTATTTTACTATCCAATGTGCGTTGATAATATGATTCATATCTCTAACTATTGGCAGATGAAATGCAAAATGATTGGTGGATGAGATTGTTAGATGTTTTTTCCTGATTAACTTCTTTATAAAAAATTAGGGAAACTTATTATGTGCATTAGTGCGCACTCTAAATTCAAAAGATAGAATTATCAAACAACAGAAGTACTATCTATATAGAGTACATGAATAAGTACAAATGTACCATGTCTGAAATATTCCATAGAAAAACACTTGACGTCTCAAGGAAATTATTTAATCACAAAGACATCAACACTCAAAAATGACACCATCATGTCTACTCGCACAACTGCACGAACAACTATTTTCATATTGCATGCTTCATGCTTGCTTTATTGGTATCATTTTATATATTAAACATCCGTTTTGATACAATCCAGAATTTACATTATGTGGCAACTAAGAGAAGAAGGTAGCTACGGGATTAAGTATAGGTTTACATCCTTCAAATAGATAAAATTGACCAATTTGAAGTATTGATGGATTTGGAGAACGGAGACGATGAGGTGGGAAGACATTTGTGCACCTATGGCCCCAAGAGAGTCTATCGTTTGTAGATGAAATGATTAGTTGGGAACTATGAAACTAGAGATCTTTGTAAAGCTTTTTTTCTGTGTAGACATTTACATTTATGTTTTTTTTTATACAAAAAAAAAGCAAGTTTGTTCTCACCAATTTATGTTTTTTTACTGAAACTAATTTATGTTTCGTGAATTAAAAACAACACATACAGAAAAATGATGTACATAAATCGGGATAAAAAAGATCTGCAGAAATGTAGGGATATACAAAGAAAATTATCTAACTAATAGTTTTCACTGGTTTCTGGGCATCATCACGATTTGATAAGATGTAGATATCTATATTCAACAAAAAATTGGTATGTTACTCATGGCATCGCTTTTGCGTGATTCGAATACCAACAAAGCCTCTAGGGAGAAGAATCTCTGATTAGTTTGATCATATTAATCTGTATCTTTCTCTTACCACTATAGTTTGGTTGCGTCTCTGGTTGTAAGAAAGAAACAATAATCACTTGACGTTGTAATGGTAGTTTAATCCAGACAACTTGAAAGTTGGAGCTATGTTCATCCTTACTATTATAGGCGATCTAGATCTTGATTGAAGAATATATTTCACCTCTCTTCCGGCCCCATGCATCACCAATTCTTTGTTCCTATATATACAAAAAATGTTGTTGACCCATGGCTTGCCGCATATAGTTTAGTTACTTTAATAAAGAAACAATCGATATAGGAATTCATATAAATTAAAGTTGATTTTGAATTATACACTTATAGGTTTATGTATAAAAGATTTACTTGTGCATTTGCAAAGTTGAGAGAAATTAACGATCAATGTGAAGGCTATAGACATTAGAGCATCTCCATCTCTCATTAATTTCTTTTTAAAAGTTTTTTATCCGATTAAAAAAATAAAAAATAAAAAAAACAATCAATCGCGGATTAACATATGTATGTGAGATTGGCACACAGTACAAGAGTTACCTTTTAAACAAGAAGTTTAAGAAGTGAAAGAGTATATGTTTAAAGAAAAAAGGGTCCCACCGGACCTCCATCCCTTAAGAACTATGTTAAGAGTTAGGGATGGAAGTGGTCTTAGACTTGTACATCCACTATAAAACTTGGTAGATAAATTGCAAATGAGGAAAATAGTCGCCACTCCATGTGAATCCACACATTTTTCTATTTTTCTAACATCAATTGATTAAATCCTCTGTGAAATTGCGTAATTTGTTGCAGAATGTACTGTACAAATAGAACTTTATTCTCATCAAAAGCATTTATGGCAAATTACGCTCAATAAACTATAATTACACAAGTCATGATTTGGGTTTGTTGTTTTTGTAATCTATTTTTCTTCATTCTTAAGTTTAATTAAATAGTCTGATAACTACTTCACCAATCATTCTTCTGCCTATGAAACTATATATATTTATATTCTTGTAATACTGGATCTAGTATGTAATTATACAATTTTGTTATTTCTGTCTTAAAAAATAATTTATAGTTACTATTAAATTTTCAATGTTTATGGTTTACAAATCACTGAAAATTATAAACAACTTTTTGAATCTCAAACGTGTACCGAATGGGTAATTCAATCTTAACCAAACCGAACATTTATGATAGACATTTTTTTCCATTTTTTATTTATTTATACATATCTAACTACCGGTTTTTTAAGCATACGTCTTGGTTTTTCTTACAATGTATAAATTTTTAGTTTTTGACATAAGATTGGTATTCCATTTTCTAAATTAATCATAGCAGTAAAATCAAGTATGTAAATCTGAGTTACATTGATAAATTTAACTAATTAATAGAGAAATGTATTGTAAATTGGATGAAAAAAATATCAGAGTTTCAACATATTGTTTACTATTATCTCTCCAGCAATTAAATAGGTTTTTCTAGTAAATAAGCCAAAGCTTAGGTTAAGAGATAATGAAATGAATAATTCTTTCATTTTATGGAACCGTGTTTTTTACACATCAAACTCGGATTTCTGCCCAAAAGAAAAAGAAAAGATAAGAGAAACTATATACAAATAAACCAACTAATCACCTCATTATGTGGGCCATTATTTAAGTACCTCCTCAGCAAATAAATCTCAATGTACCTTCCTATTCACATTTCATGTACTAAATGAGACCCAACGCAAGTAGCTCAACTGATTAAAACGAGATTCTTTTGGAATGGAGAGGACCAACTTCAAATTCGAGCTCCCTAGTGAGTGGTAGTATCTGCTCTGGTAATTGTGAAGATGTATAAACCATCATTGATAAGAAAAAAAATAGTAATAAGTATAGAAGAATGAATAAAGGACAAATGAGTAAAGAGAAGAATGTGAGAGGAAATATTTGTTAATCAACTTGGAAATCAAGGAAAGGGAAAGAAGAGTTGTTATCAATGAGACCATCCAAATCCCAATCTCCAGTTTTAGGGTTTTCTGTTTCCCAAGAAGCATTCTCCATGCCAAACATGTTCCCTACTTTGAAGCTTTCTGAATGACACATAGTCTTGCTATTAATGAAGCAAGGATCAAGGACTTCTACGTTTAGGTTGTTGCTTGTGGTACAAGCAATGGCATTGCCATTCACTGACGGGGTAAGAAACCATTCATTTTCTACTGATGCTCCCTTGCTAATCGGATCAATAATTGCATTTCCATAATCTCCTAGTCCAGTGAACACATTCCCTGTGTTTCCCATTTGTTGATATTGATTATGATCCGGTACTGAAATCAAGGGATCAAGGTTGTTTAAGCCCACACCACTAACCATGGGTGCAAAATTGAATGAAGAAGGGTCCGTGCGCATGGTGTTCCTCATTATCATCGTGTCATCATGATGATGATAGCCATCCATCATTGGATTTGACTTGCCTCCTATGTCCACATGTTGATCTCTTGGGTCCAAAGAGTCACTATTACTATTATTAGGTGATGATCCTGAAGAAGTATTGTTGTTGTTCTTAAACCTCTTTTTCAATGTCGAGTTCCAAAAGTTTTTGATCTCGTTGTCTGTCCTTCCTGGAAGCCGAGTAGCTATTTGAGACCACCTGAATAAATCGTATAGGATAAGTATATTATTATTAAAAAAATATGAGACTCATTCTACCGCTAAACTGTTTCAAACTTTGCATATCATGTGAATAAATAAAATAAAGATGAGAGTTACTTGTACCATGAATGGCTATAGATGAACAAATTTAATACTCATTCTAAGTCGCGGTTATTTCGAACTCTAATTCATGTGGTGTTTGCATGTGAAAAAGCTATACCTGTTACCAAGAATGGAGTGCAAATGGATGATGAGATCTTCTTCTTGAGGAGAGAAGGAACCACGTTTGAGATCAGGCCTCAGGTAATTGATCCAACGGAGGCGACAACTTTTGCCACAGCGTAATAGACCAGCATTCCTAGCAATGTCACTCCAACATCCTTGTCCATTGGTCAACATATACCTTATGAGCCTCTCGTCTTCATCAGGAGACCAAAGTCCCTTTCTTAGCTTCGGTTTGTTGTTACTACCACCACATGCATGATTTGGCTTGTTCCTGTCTCTGGTGGTAGTATTGTTCGGATTCCTCATCATCATTTGGACTTGTGGATCCTTTTTGAAGAAGATTACACAAAGAGAGATTGTAAGAAAATGTTGGATATAGAGGATGTGATTTTTGGGGGTTGCTTTGGAATGATATGGATACGTGTGATGGTCCTAATGGGTTATGAAAAGGAGAGAGAAAAAGAGTAAAGTGTTTGTTGGGATTGATGGGTAGAGTAGAGAGAGAGAGCTTCTCTAATAGAGAGAAGAATGTGAAGAAGAAGCAAGAGGTGGGTCATGTTTTTTGTTATAAAATTAATAAAAATATATGTCTTCGTTAAAAACATGATGATAGACTTGTGAGTGAAGAAAAATGCATCGAAAAAGACTGGTTAGAGTCAAAGAAAAGAACAAGACCAACCTCTCTTTCTTAGCCCCACAGGCCGCACCACACACGTGTGTTTGAAGTATCAAGCATACATATACATACACACATGAGTTGTGAGTTTACAAGTATGTATTTCTTTAGATTAATTGTGTTTTACTAGAACTAAAAACCATTTTCAATATTTTACACACAAAAAAGAGAAAGAAAGAAGTAAAATATTGTTTTTCTTCTGTAGGCTGCTGCAGACTTATTTTGAAGCAACTTCTATTTTACTACATAGGATCAACCGAATCCAATAAACACGAATATTTAGAAGCGATCAAAAGATCCTCCGACAAAAATTTGGAACATGGTAGAATATTACATGATGAATGAGACCAAACGCATATAATAACATCAAAAGCCATATAAACAGAATCAAATCCAAACGTAATAATATGTGCAAGCGCAATATGAATGAAAAGTCAGGAATATTAATTCACATAATTTTCACGTGACATAAAAAAAGAACAACACCATCTTCAAACAAATCCAAGAACGTCTATTTAATATTTATAAGTTTATAACGAGTTACTTAAATAAACCATCATCTTCAAAACAAAACAAAAAGAAACTTCCAAAATAGCATTTTGAAGATAATGTGCATTCAATATAACGTTTGAAAATGAGACAAAAAATTTCATTGCTTACTCCATCTAGATGCATATCATCATCATGATAAATGCATCAGATACATAAAGCTAATTATATTCGATTCACTACACCAGTTTTTTGCTACCAAATTATAACAAGTAAATCACTACTACCTTCTCTTAGTTTTCTTTTGTTTATACCGTAAGATAAAGCTGTCCAGCAGGATGGAAACTCATATAATTTGAATCCCTCATATAAATCTTTTCACATGAGTGAGTGGTTATGAAAAGTTTTATTTACATCACATGAATGGTAGCATGCTTCGATCAAACAATCCTTGTTATTTATTTACATATACTGTAGTTAAGGCATCCCCTATCTAAAAATATTATTTACAGATGAGTTTTCCTCTGTCTCCTAATATGTTTTGAACTATCATCCCTCTCTGAGCTTGTCTTCATTTTCTACAATCACAAAGCTTGAATCAGCCCAACACGCAAAAGAATATAATCAAGTTATTCAGAAATGGCTTCACCTGGTATTTCAAGGGATTTTTCAGCGGGAATCAAATGCTTTTGGAAAGAGAAGATGGTTGTCATCAGCCTCCTGTCTTCTGCTTTTAAAAAGAGACCAATAAGCCGCTTCATCATGGAGTTTAACATCATATACATACAAAACACAGTCTCTAATTACAAACGGGGTTGGAACTTACATTCGATTATTTAGGGAAAAGAGTACTTAAAACTGCACGCGACCAAGGAACTCCGATAGCCTGAAAATACACAAATAGAAAAGTAAGGGAAATGAAATGATTGTCTGAAGTTAAATCACATTGTTGGGATAAGAAGACATTACCCAGCCACACTGTCTGCTATTACAGTTTCTCCTTCTTGAGAACCAAGATGTCGTACAACAGCTTCTTCCAAGTTACCATCAGAATATGCATGCTACATAGCCCCAAAATCATTTAAAAAAATTGACTATAACAATTGATTTTGATGCTTCTTGACAGAGGCTAGAAAGCAATTTATACCTTGTAGAAGCAACTTCCTCCAAAGGGGCAGTTTCCATTTCCAAAGTTGAAGTGCTTGCAGTCAATAGACCTTTCAAGATCGCAACAGAACATAATGTTGTTATCTACTAAGCCATGCCATATCAAATGGTGAAGACAAACAAGTTAAAAGCTTATACCTGAGTTTCGCCTTGTATATGTCAATGATCTCCTTCTTCTCTTCAGGAGTAGAGTACCAGACAACACTCGGCACAACGAAATACGACAGCTTACGACATATAGGACAAGCTCTCAACGTGCTGTTCACATCCATCCCCGAAACAGGAGCACTGCTGCGCCAGTTACGGATACACTGTATGCAAAAGGGATGATGGCACTCCGTCAACAGCCCAAACTTCCTTTCCCCTGGAGTGGCTTTCGACAAGACACGATCCAAACAGACGCTACACTCGATGTCTTGACTCTTCTTCAGAGCTTCCATGTGTTTTTGCTTCTTCTGGCATTCTTTCGTGTGCTCTTCTCGCTCCTCGGGTCTGAAAGGATGCAAACACTTCTTCCCGCAGGTGCTGCAGATGTCTCCGTGCATGTGTGGACACTGGCTGCCTCGCGGGCAATCGCCAGCTGCGGCGAATGAGCAGATTGGGTGTTCTCTTGGGTGAGTGTAACAAATGTTAAGGGGTTTGTTGTCACCGTGGTCTCCTTTGTGTTGAGAGGTTCTGACATGTTCGTATCTACATCTGGTTCCGTATGAACATATCCCTTTCTGATAGAATGTGCAAACCTGATCAACAAACCATGAATCAGAAACGCATTATAAAAAATAAATAAAAAAGGATTGAGAAGAGATGATAATATTACATTATTGGCATGGTGCTTGGAGTCATGGGAGTATTCACAGTTTTCTCCTTTCAAACACGAGCCATGGACAAAGAACTTGCAGAGTATCCTGTTAGAAAAAAAAAACAAAAAAGATTGAATCTTTAGGGTTACATCCAGAAACAGAGCAGCTCCATGATTAAGCAATCAAAAGAGTCAAACTTTATAACTCTCAATAGGGCATTGAAAGAGTCAATCTTTTATGCTCAATAGGAGATTTCAAAGAGTCAAAAAAATCTATGTTCACGACAAGACATTGAAAGAAGTTTGAAGATTTACCTGTCGGACATCTCGGGATTGTGCGAGGAAAAAGGGATTCAGACAAAAGAGAAGAATCTAAAAGGAAAGGAGGGAGAAGCTTCTCTTTTTTATATTTTTGTTGGGTAAATTTTCAGAGGATTTTTCTACGGTTTTTGAGGATAGAGCGCGATTCATCACCCTCCACCACCTCTCCTCTCCATTTTCGTCTCTCCTTTTTTTTTTTAACTAAATTATCCTTTTTTATTATTAAGGGCCTGACTGGTTCAAACGCAGCGGTTGCGGTTGCGGGTGCGGGAGTTTGCGGGTGCGGGTGGTTGCGGTTTCAAGTGTTACATGGCGTTTTGTATGACTGGCGTAACGTTTAAAAATTGTTGCGTTTGCGGGATGTTTGTGACTGGTTGATTACGAGACATTACAGCGATTTAATAATAAATTATCAATATAAACATATTATAATATTATAAAATATAAAAACATACTTGTGATAAAATATAATAACTGTTAATATAATATGATTAATAATAATATTAAGTTTATTTTTAAAATTTTTAAGTAGTTGAAAGTTATAGTTTTAATATATTTTATGAGATTTATATTAAAACTTTTAAAGAATATTTTGTTTCTTTTTTATATATGTGTATATCTTTATATGTGTATGTATATTAACTTTTAAAAATTATGATGAATAGCTATTTTACAGTTTTTATAAAAAAATACTATATTGTTTGTGAATTTAAATTAATATATAAAATGTGTATATATTTTATTTATAATATTTTAAATTTTAAATTTTAAATTTTAAGTTTAAAATATTTAGAAAAAAAGTTTAATATTTTTTTATCCAACCGCAACCGCCCGCAACCGCAAACGCTAGCTGGAACCAGCTTTTGATTTTAAGAGGTTCGGAGCGGTTTGAAGCGATTTGTAGCGGTTTGTATGATTGTTTTGAAACGCTGTCAACCGCTACCAACCGCAAAAGCTGCGTTTGCGGGTGGAAGCGGGAAAACCAGTCAGCCCCTAAACCATTTTTTCTTGTAATGAAATATGTAAGTCCGCTCCATGTAATAAATCTTCAATCTAATGTAATAAAACCCGAAAATATTTGTGGACATGGTTACGGGCTTACATAAGGTTTTGGGCTTTAATGGGCCTTTTTGGGCCTATGCATTAGTAGAGCCCATAAAATAAAGTATCTAGGGGTTTGATGCATATAAAACAGTAAGCTGACCATCAATATCTATTTAGCTAACTCCGCCGCTTCTTTCTCATTTTCTTAGATCTAAAACATCGATCAGAGGAGTGAAGGGTTGGATCTTCAGCGAAAGCCAACATGAGAGCTAAGGTTAGTTAATGTCTTTTTATGTTAATTGATGAGAAATGGAGAAGTAGTGTGTAGGGTTTACTGATTCTTGTCTCTCTGTTTGGATTGTATCAGTGGAAGAAGAAGCGTATGAGGAGGTTGAAGAGGAAGAGACGAAAGATGAGACAGCGATCTAAGTAGATTCGGAACCCGTTTTGTCTCTTTTTATTTTAGTTTTAAACCGACATTTGTGAGAGTTTTGTTGGTTTTTCTATCTGAATTTGAATGTTTTTGTTGGACCATTCTATCTTTTCAGTCTGAATACTTGTGTTTTACTACATGAAAGAATCCACGACTGGGTTCTCGATTTATCCCTTTTATTATCTACAGTCTGCTTATAACCGTAGTTAGATGAATGGTGATGAACTTATGCTTAGTGTCTGCGTGTGTAGGATTAGTTTTCGTCGTTCATTTGATACGATGAATACGTAGCCGTTAGATTTTTGTCATCTGAGTTTCACATTTTAATTATTGGGAATGAAACAAATGCTTATTAGTGTGTGTACATACAATTCTTAATAACTTTTCAATGAGAAAAAGTTGTTTAGATGGGATGAACGCTTGCATGCAAAGTACAAGGATAAAATTCAGTTTCATGATTAATAGCATTTTCTTAGTTTCGTCATGTACATCAATAAAATTCTCTGTTCAGAATTTTACGTTTTCACGTGAAAGATGACAAAGAAATTGAGGTTCTTTGTGCATCTGTATCGTTCTGCTTTTGATGGCCGCACAGCGTATAGAGAAAATAGAAAATGTCACGTTATTATGATGTTTTACGCATGAAAACTATATGCGACGTATCTTTTCCGAGTCTATACTAATAAAAGCCAAAGTCCGAATCAAGCATATGTTCGAAAATGGCTCTATAATAAGGCGGAGAGAGAAACTACAAACTCATGAGTAAAGATGTCTAAACGAGTCTAAATATCCTAGAAAGAAAAAAATGGCTTCCAACCAGAAAGGGACTCAACTAGTTCCCAAAGACTATATTACAACGAAAGTATCCACACAACTTATATGCTAAACGGAGACTACACCTTTCACTAACCCAGTCAAATTCTAGCAAGAGAGACATGTACTAAGCGAACACGGCCTATGGGTTTCTGATTAACTTTCCAATTAGTAGCCACCCATTGGTGGCATTCCATATGGTGGCATTGGAGGCATTCCTCCGCTCACTGGTGGTGGTGGACCATACCCACCGCCACCACCTCCCATTCCTGGCATCGGTGGTGCGGGTAAAGCAAGTGGTAACAATTGAGCGTACATGTTGTGATTTCAAAAACAAAGAAACAAAACAACAGTTTTCAGTTTATTTTGTCAAAAAAAAAGAAGACTCGCAATGATGTCGTTTTTGTAGCTGTGTAAGTTTTACCTGTTAGGACATGACATCCTTATCTTCCTGCTCTTTGGCCTTCACCTCTTTTTGTGCCTCCAGCTTGTCTTTGATTAGCTCATCCACTTTGCCCGAGTACTCTAGGATAAACTGCAAAAAAGAAACTATAGGGGATAAGAAACTTCATCCTTTGGCTCATATCTCACCAATAAGAGAAAATATACAGGTAATGAGGTCACCTGGAGGAGATATGGGAAGGCAAAGTCGAGCATGTTGTGAATCCAGGCAAGTTCTAAAGCAACGTCTGGTCGGATTAAATCATAACATACAAAGAGACATGTAGCAAAGCATTCCTTTTTGTCCTGTATAATAAGATCACAAAATAAGACGAGGGATATTAATTTCATCTTCTTCACCAATAATTTTTCGGCAAATAAATAATAAATAGGTTTCGGTGTAATCCTGATTCAGATCATCCATACCTGTTCAATGAAGTAAACCAACAGTTGTTCTACAAGGTCATATTCTCCTGCTTGTGAAGCAGTTTCCATACAGTCTTTGTACATGTTATCTTTCTTTGACAAAGCAATTGATTGCTTCCATCTACCCGCTTTCTTGTAGATATAAGCCGCCACACGTCTCATTTCAACAAGCTCGTGTTTCTCGATCTGTTTGCAAAAGTTTATATCATTCCCCTCGTAAAGATTTAATTATATAAAAAGATGTAGTATATTTAAAGTTTACCTTCTCAGCGAGGCCTATCTGGTCAAAGCTGTCATGTAAATCAATAGACTCGCGCAACCTGTCATAGTCTTCTTCTTCCACGTATATCTCATTCAGAGCTTCATTAACAGCAGAGACATTGTTGCTCTGAACTGCAACAATGTATGGCTTGATAAGACGCAATTGACCAGCCTGAGAACAGTCGAAAGCAATTTTTCAGTAAGACAGCGTGGCTGTTTTTAGGGGAAAAAAAACATTGGTCATTTTCTAACCTTCCGCATAATATCAACAACACGGGTATGATCTAACCGCAGAGCAAGTACGTTGAGAAGATCGTTGATTAGATCAGGATGCTCTTCTAAGTAGAAATGCACAGCCTTGTAGTACAGCTCGACATTTGCAACTTTGGCAACAATATCTTTAAACTGCATGTGCTCCCACGCTTCAGGAGAATGGTTCATCACAGTGGTCGCAGCATTGTCAAACTCATCATATTGAATGTAGAGATAAGTAAGTTCCTGCCAGTGCTGTTGTTCATCACAGGCCCGTATAAGCTTGGGGATATTGAGGCGAGTGGAGAATAACTTGATGTGTTCCATAAGTTTCTCATAACGATATCTAGCATAGAGTACACCCAGTTCAGTGAAGATGCCCATGTGAGCACGTTCCAACCCAAGTCCACTCTCCATAAGTGAGATTAATTCATTGAAGCACCCTCTGTTCTGGTAGAACTCGCTGACATACTATAGTTGTTTTTTTTTCTTTTTGAAGTTTCAACATTGTGTATATAGGTGGATCAAAACAACGATTAAAATCATTTCCAACTTACTGTCAAAATCACACTGTTTTAGTATAATTTAAACATTTAAAAAAATTTAACACTAAAAACTTTTTGTGTTATTATATTTATTATATTATTAATTTCTAAATTTTTTGTTACTTAATATTTATAATACAAGTGATTAGTATCATTTAATATCTATAGTATAAATAGAAAATTATTATGTATTCATATCACATAGAAAAATAAATTACAATATTTGTTTTTTGATTGCCTTGACACCACTTGGTGCCAAAAAGGATCTAAGCCGGCTTACGGGAGAGTTAACCGGAAACATCTCTAATCTAAAATACATCAGAAATGTATAATCAATGGTGTTGATTTTCATCAGTCTAAGGTCACTAACGTGGTTCACAGAATCTTTTTGAGGATCATGCCATTGACCATGGTGGTTTCAAAACATCTTCCACATCACACAATCTTTAACTTTTGCCTTCTGCATAAAATATCTTTTACCTTATGATGCCACTTTGATTTCACAAGTTCGTAAACTCTTCAAATCTCTATAATATCATGATCCTTTCACTAATTAAGAAAACTTAATTAGTCACAGTCAAGGAATATTTTGATTCCTTCAGTGATTGTTGACCGTCATATTGGGAATGTGATTCGCAGAATTTGACCAGATCAACCCATGCTAATCACCTTGAGTATATATATATATATATATATATATATATGGATGCACCTATGATACCAAAATCATCTCTCAGTCAATAAATAAGCATATAACGATATAAATTATCAAAGCATCACCACTAAAATGGAGAAAATTTCAGCATTTTTCGTCATCTTCTTCCTTGTCTCGTTGTGTAAGTTACATATGTTTTAGCTATCGATCCTTGATATATATGTTCTATCATCTTTGTGTTTATACTGTTGGACACTATGAACAGGCATGGTAACAGTAACAGTTGGAGATATATGTCATACGGACCAAGACTGCATAGACATTGGGATTCCAAGATGTAAGCGCACTGGGAGGATGCCAATATGCTACGATGGCTATTGTAGCTGTTTCCCTAGAAGGCGTCCTGCGGCTTCCACCACTGCTCCATCAACCTCCAACTCTTGATCTTCATAATATTCGCGCAATATCATTTATATTACCTTTTATTTTAATATCGAAGTGCATAAACCCAGTTTATTAGTACTCGTTATCTTCTCTTTATGCATCTTTCATATGCAATGCATCTCTACAATTAATAAACTAAGGGAGTATTTAGCTTTGTCTCTTTGTTTATGCAAGTGATGAAGATTCAACTCAACATAACGATAGTCACTGACTACGATATCTAGTTGTGGTAGTATTGTGTTATCAAGGGCGATTTAGTTAGGGGCACAAAATAAAAATGGACAAAAAATTGATCTAGTCAGCAACAATTTTCATTTTTTGTTCATCAAAGCAAAAAAAATTAATCAGATTAAGTTGAATTACTTACGGGAAATCAGAAAACAGTCGAAAACATTAGTACAGTAAAACATCTATAAATTAATAATGTTGGGATTACTCAAAACTATAAACTTTTATTAGTTTGTAGAAATATATTAGTTTATCGAGATACTAATTGAACAAAAAACTCAATCTGGAACTATGAAATTATATTAATTTATAAATATTTTAGTGTATATTAATTTATAGATTATTAATTTAAAGATATTATACTGTAATATTAAGTATTTAATACTATATTAATTAGAAATACAATAAAAAGTTTAACTGCAGTTTTTTTTTTAATTTTAGTGATAATTCTTGAATGACATTTATAAAAGTATAAGTTGTTTTGAAAAGGGCATAAATAAACTCAATTTTAGATTTCAACATTTTATCCGGACCTGAAAATCCAAACTAGAACCAAAGCAAAATTTTATAAATATCTATTTGGGTTCGATATCTATCTACCCGAAAAAATTAGAACAAAAAAAAAACTGACTCTAGTATCTGACCTAAATAAATCCGATTCGATAAAAACCAATATATACCCGACCCACAAACATGAATATTCAAGATTATGACTCCATATATTAAATTTTCCATATTTTAGTTTATAACTTAGTTGTAATGTTTTCTTTTCTAATCTTCATTATTATTTTTTTTATAAAATTTTAAGTAATATGATAATTTAAATGTCAAATCTAGAGTTTGCAAATATTTAATTTTGATTATTAATAGTTTTTTGGTTATTTTGAATTTCTAAGATAAATCTGATAGATTTTGTCTAAATTTTAATTAAATTTAGATATTTTGAATGTTTTGGGAGTTCTAAATACCCAAACTGATAGGATTCGACTTCTAATCTAAAGTTTATCTCCATTCTCCGACCGATATTAATAAAATTTGTTTCAATTAGAAAAAAACTTGTTACACATTTAGATATTTGTTTGCTCAAAAAAACCCTATCAGATTAATTAATAATCAAAATTAAATATTTGATCAATTAATAAACCGGGGCGCATTGGACGGAGACGATATCTCTTCTGGTTTAATTAATAAATTAAACCGGTTCGATCCGTTTTTTTTTTAAATTCGAAAACCTTATGCGGTCAACAGTCTAGTGGGAGAGACTGGAGGGAAAATTTCGAACACCTGAGAAATCTTTTAGGTTTTGGTTCGCCGCCGGCGGAGAAGAGAATCGGCGTTCGGAGATGGAGAGAATACACGTCTCAGTCAGATCTCGTCCCCTTTCGACGGAGGACGCTAAGACGAGCCCATGGAAGATCTCTTCGGACTCGATTTTCATGCCCAATCACTCTTCTCTCTCCTTCGAGTTTGGTACATCTCTTCACTCGTCTCCTCGTTCCTCTCTCCATCTTTCCTGAAAATTTTATTTTCATTGCTCGATCTCTCTATTGCAGATAAGATATTCAGGGAAGATTGTAAAACTATTCGAGTATACGAAGCACGGACGAAGGATATAGTCTCTGCTGCCGTTCGCGGATTCAACGGTAATCCTCAGTAATTACTCGAATCGGTTTAGCTGATTTCGATTTGGTCTGCTTCGATTTTGATAATCTGAGTAATCTTTGCAATTGTGCTGAGTTTGTTTTTGGCTAATTGAAGGGACTGTGTTTGCCTATGGGCAAACTAACAGTGGCAAAACTCACACGATGCGAGGCTCGCAGACTGAACAAGGAGTCATCCCTCTTGCTGTTCATGATATATTCGAGACTATATATCAGGTTCATCTCCAAACTTGTGTGTCTTATATTGGTAAAGTGTTTTCTTTAGATCTCGTTGTTATTTTTGTTAAGTTTTTTTTGATTAGAAGAACGTTTTACTTTTCTTTGGTTCACCACCATAAGGATGCAAGCAGGGAGTTTCTATTGCGTATGTCTTACCTTGAGATTTATAACGAAGATATAAACGATCTCTTGGCTCCTGAACACCGCAAACTCCAGATTCATGAGAATCTAGAGGTACAACATATAATGTCTTTCTTAGAATCAATCCCCTTTCTTCTACCGAGTCTGATGGTTTTTTTTTTTCAATTTTTAAATGTTGTAGAAAGGAATATTTGTGGCTGGTCTACGAGAAGAAATTGTTGCTTCCCCTCAACAAGTCCTTGAAATGATGGAATTTGGAGAATGTACTCTCTCTTCTCTTCACATTATTTTTACTCTATTTTGTTCTTTGCCAAACATAGTTTTGGGGATTTTCATAGCCTGTGCACATGCATTTTTATGTATCTCCTGTTTTTAATCTTCTGTCTCAAATCTCAATCTTGGTGTTGCTAATACTGATTTATTAATTGTTTTGGGATAATATTTCAGCTCATCGACATATTGCGGAGACGAACATGAATGTTCACAGTAGCAGATCTCACACTATTTTCCGCATGGTAAATATTATAAACTCAACCTCAGTGCTCAATTATGTATGAGTTGAATTTAAACGTGCAAGCTTTTCCATCAAACAGATTATAGAAAGTAGACAGAAGACGCAAGATGAAGGTGTTGGAAATGCCTGTGATGCAGTCCGTGTTTCTGTTCTGGTACTATCTGTTGGAACTAATGTTTTCGTTTCCCTTGTATTCAACATGTTATTTTCCGTTTCATTTTTCTTTTATTTACTTGTAGAATTTGGTGGATCTAGCTGGTTCGGAACGGGCTTCCAAAACCGGTGCAGAGGGTGTTAGGCTGAAGGAAGGCTCGCATATAAATAAGAGCTTGATGACACTCGGGACTGTAATTAAAAAACTGAGTGAAGGAGTTGAACATCAAGGGTAAGTTTTTGGTCTAGTTTTGTTATGTTAAGAAAGCAATTTGTACATAAACATAATGTAAGGTACTCCTATTGGCATCTTCTTTGAATGAATCAGTGGTCATGTTCCGTACCGGGACAGCAAGCTTACAAGGATCTTGCAACCCGCTTTAGGTGGAAATGCAAATACAGCTATCATATGCAATATAACACTTGCACCAGTACGTATTAATCACCAATAGTATGGCATGAGAATGAGCAAGGCAGATGAAATAGCAGTCTTCAGTTTTCTCTTTGTTTGCTCTAGTACAAATAACAATCTCATATGCGTTTTGATGTCAGATCCATGCAGATGAAACGAAGAGCACTCTTCAGTTTGCTAGCCGAGCACTACGTGTCACTAATTGTGCACATGTCAACGAGGTAGGATCCAATCATCTTCGGCTTATTCTCTCTATCTTTGTAACATACTTCCTGATTATGTTTGGTATATACGATGTGCACGTTTTAAAACTAATAACCTATCCCTTCTTGTGTTTATGATACAGATATTGACTGATGCTGCTTTGCTAAAGCGCCAAAAGAAGGAAATAGAGGAGCTCAGATCCAAACTAAAGGTTGCTAAATTGTTTTCATTTTCTCAGATTCATCTTTTGTGTTTTTATTTTGGGTGAAATATCAGCTTTTCTATTGCAGGCTTCTCACTCTGACCATTCAGACGAAGAGATTCTTAACTTGCGCAACACCTTGTTAAAGGTCTGGCATTTTTGCCCTTGATGCTTCAGTTGATTAGTTTTTAATATGTTTTTGATACAATCCGTTTTTCTGCAGTCTGAATTAGAAAGAGAGCGGATAGCACTCGAATTAGAAGAGGAGAAAAAGGCACAAGCTCAGAGGGAAAAAGTTTTGCAAGAGCAAGCAAAGAAAATTGAGAACTTGAGTTCAATGGTTCTCTTTTCGAATAGAGATGAGAAGCGTGAGCAGGATCAGTTTAAGAAGGTTCTTTTCTTTTTCTTCTATTCTTTTTTTTCTTAGTGATACCTTCAGAGTTTAAACGGCATTTGCTAGGCGTTATACATTTATTCGGAAACATATCCTTGCAGGGAAAGAGGAGGGATACATGGTGTACTGGTCACCTTTCACGGGACTCCACATCAGAGGTAAAATTGTGTAAATGGCCAACAAAAACATGAGAAATTTTTTACTTCTTCAGCCATAAAAATACTCTGCTTCTCGCATATCAGGTTCAGTCTCATGTCTTGTCAAGGGGATCCTCTCTTAAATCTGAAAGATCCGAGCGTGAGACAGGCCCACTACTTCCATTTGCGGAACTGGTAGAAAACGAACTCTTATATAGCATCAGCGAGCAAGATGAAAATGATGAAACCCTTGAAGATTCTGCTCTTCCAGATCCATGTGCTTTAGTGCATGTGACAAGCAGAAAGAAACCATCATCAATCAGGCAGAAAACTCCCGTAGTGGTCAGTCTTTCCTTTTGAATATATCTTTTGCTTATTGTTGTAAAAGCTGACATTTTTGTTACTGTTTCATAGGTTGAAAACGAATCAGACATAATTCGAAGGGAGTATGAGGATCTTTTCTTGCAATATGAAACTGAGGTAATACCTTGTCCTTCTCAACATCAGTAGCTTTTGTTTTCCGTTTCTTATTTCTCTGCACCTTTCAATAGAGAATCACCAACGAAATACAACTTGAGTGCCTTAAGGCAAAGCTGGGCGAAAAATATTTATTTGGTGAAGCAACATGCAAGCATTTAGATTGCCTAGTCGTTGGTGATGTACATCAAGAGGAAAGTGGTATTCATCTTAGGGATCCAGAAGATAGTCTTCTCATTAAGCAACTCCAAGAGAAGGTGCATTTATTCTTTTCTTTACCTACAGCTGGAACGTCTAGTTAAGTAGCTTTTCTATCTTCTATTCGGCTTTATGCTTAGCCTTGATACGTTTTGTCCAAAAGATAAACATGCTGGAAACTGAGAAGTCTTCAAGCAAGCAAAATCTTGATGATCTTGTCACGGTAGCTACTGAGCAGAATTTATGTGCCCAGAAAAAAATTGCTGAGGTACTCGTCGTTCTTTAACTGATTGTTCTCTGCTGTTTTTTCCAGCCACCTAAATGCAGTCAGCTTTCTAGTCTTGTTTTGGTGCTAATATACGTGTTTGAAAACCTCTTATGTTGTATGAAATTCTATAGATTCAAGAAGAGATTCATGCTGCTAGAGAAGAGTCCCAGATTGCTCGCGAACAACTTGTTTCCAAGGAGTCTGAAGTCATTCATGTGCTTAATGTTGGTTTCCACTTTAAATTCATCCCAATAATCTGACAATTCCAAGGCAGATTAACATTGTTGTCAACCATCTCCCCATTGCCTAATTGATTTTTTACTTGCTACTGTGAAGGAGAATTTTGACTCTCTGGTCAACGTTGCAACAGAAGTTGAAGTCGTAGCATCTGAGTTTCAAAAATTTAAAGCATCCTTGGAAACGGTATCGTTAGTTATGGATGAGAGTCTCCAAGATTTTGCTTTCTTCTCTCCGTTGATACATGTTAGTACTCTGCGTTTTTTAGTAGATTCTGTACCTCAATTATGGCTGGTAATAAATATGGATGATCATGTTTTCTAAGTTACAATTTCTCACTGCAGGAGTTCACATTGTTTATGCGCCAAAGTTTTGAGCAGCATGCTTCACTTATCAGCAGCTATCAAAACGTCGAATCCTGTCTTAAACAAAAAGTTCTTGACATTGAGAATGAGAAGGTCCAAACTCTTGTTCTCTTTCCACCCAACACATGATGGTAAACCTGTCTGTATTGTTAGCTAACGTCGTGATATTCCTTTCCAGGTTCTTTTGCAAGAGCAGTGTGCTGGTCTTCAGAGCCAAATAGAAGAACTAAATCAAGAAGCCCAAAAGCATGGAACTTCCTTAATGGTATTTCAGTTTTCTTCAAACGAAAGTTATTAGAGTTCTTTTCTTCCTCCAACTTTCCAGTGTTAAAAGTAATTTGGTGTTTTTAACCATTTCTCAGATGCTCTCAGAACAAAATGAGTCGGAGAGGTCGGATCTCCTCTCTCACATAGAATGTCTTGAGAAGGATATAGCGAGTCTGTCAACCACTTCTCTGGCCAAAGAGAAGGAAAATCTAAGAAAAGATTCTGAGAAGACGAAAACAAAGCTAAAAGATACTGAATCCAAGCTTAGGAATGTCATGCAGGATAAAACCAAGCTAGAGGTTTGCGGTGGAATCCAATTCTAACCATACCTTTTTGTATTTTTAGATTAGATAACCCATCTAAGTTATAGTAACTATTTTGATGTTCTGATAAAGGCCGAGAAAGCATCTGCTGAGAGAGAGTTAAAACGCTTGCATAGCCAAACGGCCATCCTCGAGAGAGATATCAGCAAACAAGAGTCTTTTGCCGGTAAAAGACAAGATGAGAGAAATGCAAACCAGTCGTTGCAGGTATTACCTAATGATTTGTGTTGCTGCATATATTTTATTTTTACAATTGTAATATCGTGTACCATCTCCACAAAGTACATATTCAATGTCGGAAATGTAATGTCAAAATCTCAGATGTGAGATATCATGATCGTATTGCAGCAAATGTATTTCTATTGGCTGAGTTTGGCTTTTGTTCAAACACTGCGTGAGCATGCCTGATAAAACTGTTATATCCGTCTTTTGGTATCTTTTCTCAATGGCTAGCCATATCAGTCTATCTGGTGGATATACCTTGTTGAAATCAGATTCTCATCCTAATGTCTACTTTGCATTTATCAGGAAGAATTTCACAACCTTGAAGCGCTTGCTTTTGAGATGGAAACAACAATTGCTTCACTGGAGGAGGAACTCACTGCTGAACGTGGAGAAAAAGAGGAGTTACTATGTAGAAGCGAGGGTTTAGATTCAGAAGTTACTTCTCTGACAGAGAAGCTGGAGCAGTCAAATACCCAATTAGAACAGATGCAAATCGATATTACGGAGCTTGTAAGTCTTTTCGTGCAATATGGATCCAATAGTTTTGAATTTGAATGTATTCTAAGACATCTTATGTTTTGTTTCAGAAAGCGAGACTCGAAAGCTCATCTTCTGATCAGCAACAACTGGAAACCAAGGTTAAACAGTTGCTTGAAGAGAAGGAAGAGCTAGCGATGGTAAGATGATTGCAAAGACAGTTTTTTTTTTTAACTTAGTTCTTTGTTTTGAGTAAATCCATTAATTCGTCATGTCGTTCAGCATCTGGCGAACTCACTTTTGGAGATGGAGGAGGAGAAAGCAATATGGAGCTCAAAAGAAAAAGCTTTAACAGAGGCCATGGAGGAAAAGATGAGACTATATAACATAAAAATAGAGTCACTAACTGAAGAAATGGCAGAGGTATGTTCGAATCGAGAAACCTCTTATAGTGAGACCGTAACAGAACTTTTCTTGCAACACCATGCTAGAACTATCAAGGTGTTAAGCTTTCTCATACGTAGCTTATCATATTCATATCTGTTTGGATTTACAGTGGTGATTTTAAAATTATCATGAAAAGCTGTGCATTGCTATCATCAGCATGACCTCCCTGTAGACCAACGGAACATTATTTAGTTTTTAATCATTTCTTATGCTTTCTCTACGTCTAATGTTTGTTCTGAAATAAAAATCATTTTCTCATACTCTTCTAAGTTGTCAATCTCTTTGAACTCTTAGGCAAAGAGGGAGCTAGAATCTTGTCGACTTGAATGTATCACCCTTGCTGATAAGCTAAAATGTTCCGAGGAAAATGCTAAGCAGGAAAAAGAATGCAGGTTTGTATTTTTCATTTCTCTCTTTCAGAAAATTAAAATTACTCTCTAAAAATAACTCTTTTATGTTCCCCTGTAGCATGGAGAAGTCTTTGGAGATTGATAGACTTGGGAATGAACTTCAATCAGCTCATGCCGTGAGTAAACAATCTCAAGAGGTAAGAATCATTTCACTAGTTTATTCAAAAGTTGTATTACATTCAAATTTGTAAGGATGCCGATGTAAAGACCATAAGTTATCTCTTGCAAGATTGGTATGTTACAGACTTTATACATAAAGGAAATTTATGTGCGTCGTCAGGTACTCAAGTCTGATATCGACGCTCTGAAGTCCGAACTTCAACGTGCTTGCGAGATGTCTGAAACACTTCAGAGAGAGCTTGATTATGTCACAAGTGAGCGCCAGACTTTGCTATCTCGCATAGAAGAGATTAAGAAGGAAGTGGCTTCATCAAATAGTTTGCAGGTTGGGTTAAGAGCACACAGACATGATTCTATTATACAATATAGTATTTAACCATTCATTCTTACATATCTCTGCCGTATCTGATCACAGGATGCAGAAGCAGACAACAAGGAGAAGGCAAAGCTAAAAATGAGACTGATGGGGACGCAAGCACGCTTAGATGCAAAATCTATAAGACACAAGCAGGCTGTGAAAGAATCAGAAGTTATGAACAGGAAGTTCCAAGAAGCATCTGCAATGCTAAAGGAGAAGTTAGCATCAAAAGCACTTGAAGTCATCGACCTTAAGAAACAGCTCTCTGCTTCTGTTCCTTCAAGAACAATGTAATGAAGTGAAGTTAACCAACATAACTCTTAACTAGTATCTATTAATCCACGGCTAGTAAATGTCTAATCTTTTAAAGTGGTTCTATTGATGTACATTCTCTGTTTGATCTTTGCACTAAACGCATGGTTAATTTTCAAGTTTGAGTATATTCATTTGTTTCTTATACATTGTTTCCTAAAATATCTCCCCAACATTCCACAAATGATTGTTACATGAGCTTAACTGTTCGTATAACTGAAACCCTCTTCTCAATGGTTAAGTAGAAAAGCTAAGTTACTGAAAGATTGGTTATAACACTGAAGAAAAGAATGTTTCATTACACCCCACAGATCTGCAGAGTTCTGCAATAACAGTGCCTAAGACATCATCTAACAACAACTAGGCTTTGACATGCTTTCTCTGCTCCTAGTTAAGTTACCTAAACACTCCTTTCACTTTTTGCTTAAATTGGAAATCTAGAAGAGCTGCTTCCTCAGGTTACTGATAACGGTATCAAGAACCTCTTTATTTTCCAGCAGATACTTTTCAGCTGCGTCTTTGCCATCAACAACCTCGCCTTCAATCAAATGGCTATTACCTTCTCTTGCAATAACTCCATGCTCACAACCCAATTCTAACACCTCACGCTCCACGTAGAAGCCACGACCAAAGTGAATCCCCAATTCAGATTTCTTCTTTCCTGGCGTCAGTTTGTTTTTCACCACTTCGACGCACACGTTCAGACCACTTACCTGAGCAAAGGTTTTTGCAGAAATTAAGCAGTGTTTTAAAGACCAATGCATACCAACCTTAACACATGGACAACAATGTGCTTATATATATATATACCTCATTGTCAGTCTTAATCAGCCCTGTTCTTATCATTTTGAGACGTATAGCTGCCTGAAACCGCAATGCGTTTCCCCCACAAGTCACTTCTTCAGAATGTGGGAAACGCATGTTAGACTTGGCATGTGATCTGACCTGAATCAGACAAAAAAAACAATTAGCAAATAGATCTTAATCTTTATGTAAGTGGGAATCAAAAGAGGAGATACATCACAACACTTCTCTTACCTGATTAAGAAAAACAATCAGCGTCCGAGAACTAGCAACTGAATAGTGTATTTTCCTAAGCGCCTGTGTCATTATTACTGATTGTCTGTCTCTACATCTATCTCCTAGAGGAACACCAACTTCACATTGAGGGACAAGAGCAGCAACCTGTGAATCCCCCCACTTCTATTAGTAAACATGAACATGTTTTGGGATGAAAGACATGAGAGAAGAACTCACACTATCAACCACAATGACGTCTATTGATCCACACTTGGTTAACACATCGACAATACTCAGCATGTTTTCAGCAGAATCAGGTCTTGATATCAGAAGCTCTTCCGTGTTCACACCTATTGACTCAGCTAGTGTAGGATCCAAGGCATTCTCCACATCAAGGTAAGCGCAATAGCCTCCAAGCTTTTGAGCTTCTTTGATGATGTGAAGAGCTAGAGTTGTCTTTCCAGAAGCTTCTTTACCATAAACCTCAACCATTCTTCCCTTTGGCAAGCCTCCAACACCTAGAGCTAGATCAAGGTTAAGTGAACCGGTGGATATCACAGAGACTCTCCGTGTTCTGGAGAAGCGTTGCAACCACAGCTTAGAGTCTTCATCAAAGACACCTGACACCGAAAGCTGTGATAACGCTGAACGTAGATTAGTGTCTTTCTCCGTTACTTTGGTATCATCTGGAGATTCGTCAAGCTCACAGTCTGAAGCTTCAGCTGTAAAACCAAATGGAAGTAAATCTCTTGTTAAGAGACTAAACCAGAAGAACCATGGATAGGGAAAAACTAATGATGTTATTACCTAAAGACGAAAGATAATGACTTCCATAGCTAGAGCAAGCGAACACACCTTTTCTTGCATTATGCTAACAGAACAGACAAGAGAGATGCTATATAACATTAGTTCAGAAGCTGCTTCAGAAAATCTTCACCAATGGCATAAACAAAATAAAGATCAAGTCTTTGTTATATTGTGAAGAAGCTAATTTAAATTACCAAACAACTTTGGGGACATTAGGACAGAAACTACAGAGCTTAGCCGTTTGTTAAGAAACAGTTACAGAGGAAGCGAGAGAGAAGGAAAGCTAAGCAGAACCTGAGATAAGTAGGAGAAGAAGCGGACTCGCTGAATCGAAGTGGTTAATGAGAGTCGTCGACCCATGTCCCTGTTTCTTCTTCCGGCGGCGTGTGTTCCCAACAGACGCGGCTACTCCTCCTTGTCCGAGCGATCCTTTTTAACTCGGTTGCTGACAAAGTTTTGATTTTTATTTATTTTGACTTGCAAAATATAATTTCAAATCAGTTTTTTTATAATAATAAATATTCTTTTAGTGTACTTAATTTAATTAAAATTTATTAATAAACACATATAAATTTGTTGCTTATAATTTTTTTCTATTTCTCATAATTTATCATATAATATATCAGTGTAATACTTCTACAATAAAGCATTTTTAAATTTATTTAGCACATAACCAACAATTTAGTAATCAATCAAGTAGAGGTAACCAAAAATTAGGGCAAAATTTATTAACATTACGCAATAAAGTGAAACCTACTCATAAAGTTAATTTCTAAAACACTAAATTTTTTTTAAAATATATATTATGCTTAAATAAAAATGAAAACACCAACAGTACCAAAAGCAAATTCGAAAAAAAAAACCACAACTTCATAAATTCTTCATAATTCTTCGTGAATCTCGTCGAACTTGTTAGCTTCGGCTATGGAGAGAATGCAAGTCGTCCTCCATGTATCTACAAAAAAAAATGGACATGAAATGATCGTAAAAGCTTACAAAAGAAGTGGGCATGTAATAATGTAATATAGGATGTTCCAACAATACAATGGACTTACTCCGATCATTAGTTGCTCCCTCCCATGCATCAGATTCATGTTCGTATACATACCCTATCTCCCATTCATCACATTCATGTTCATACCCTATATCCCATCCATCACATTCATGTTCGTATTCCAACCCTACATCGGGCGGCGCATGATCTCCTCTATCAGAATAGCTAACAGTAATCTGAAATGAAGTTGACCTTCTCGCAATAATGTCAGCTTTTCTTAACCGCAGAGGAACCACACCGTCTATGCAGTTATCACCCGCAAAGGTCACGTTGTTCAAGCAGTAGGCGTAGTCATCTTCACCTAAAAAAACGGAGCCATCTTGTGTGCCTTTAACACCGAAAGTGCTCAAAAGGGTTTCTTTACTTCCCCATAACCACGCTAATCTCCATCGCCTTATAAGTTCACTATCCTTGAAGTAGTTGGAGATTGTGACATTAGCTGAGTAACTACCATCACTTTCATTCCTTTTGTCCCATCTTATATCCACAATCACCTGTGGACCCTCTGAGATGAAACCAAAGAAAAAAAAACTCATGGTATTAGATTGGGATTGATCTGCTGCTACCATACGTAGCTAAGATCTGCTATATTTAGTTTTAGCGTCTAAATGATGGTGACCGACCGCACTGCTCTTGCTAATAACAAAAATCTATGTATTTTATTTTATATGTTTTTGTTACTAATAGAAATGCACTGCAGTTGTTTTTATGTTACCATTCAAATCACTAGTTTATAACTATAAAAGTCACAAATAACGTTTTTATTTACTTTTGAAAGCTAAAGTGAAAAAATAAAGAAATATTTGTAGTAATCTTATTTTCTAAATCAAAAAAAAAATATTGTAGAAATATTTTTTTTTATTTATCTGTATAATTTTTGATGTAGATGTATATGCTGTATCTGTACATTTTTCCTACAACACACAACATATTAATTGCATTGGTAAATAAGAGTTTTACATCTATTTTAATTTTAATTTTTTTGGTTGCAACTTTAAAAATTGATTTAAAATATGATTGATATTTCTTAAAGCTATAGATAAAAATTAAAAGGTAAAGAATGTACCTAACCGCTCACCTTTAATATTAGTAATTTACTTAATTTACAAAGCTATATTATTAGTAAAAAATGGTCACATAACATATATTGTCCAAGAAACATTATGTTTTAAACTCTTATGAACATTTGATAGATACTCTATAAATATGAGTGGAAAAAAGTCCAATGAAAACAGTTAAAACCCAACATTTTGGAAATATCATAACAAAATTGACCATATTTACATGCTAAATGGTAAAAGACTGCCTATGTGGTAAATTATATGGTGAACTAATACGATAATACAACCACTAGAGGTATTCTAACCAATATCTACAAATTAATAAATAACAATCAGTTTTACCTCTAGGAGCAAGGTTATTCAATTTGACTCGATTTCTCAACTCCTTAGGCCTCCTCTGTGGCATTATCATCTGTCTGCGCCATAGTAAAACGCCCCGACGAGATGCCTCCATTATATCTTTCAGAGGCTCCACAATCTCATTACCAGAATGATCTTCTTTCTCGAACGATAGACACAATGAAGCCTCCACCACAACTAAGAGAAAGATAAATAGCCCTTTCGTTGTTGAATATGCACTACGCATGTTTACACCCTATGTTATATGATCTTAAGCTCGATCTACAAACGATCTCTTGTTTAGTCTTATATATAAGAAGAAGTTCGATCTCACTTTTCTTATTAGGGTTAATAATGACATTGTTCCTAATAAGATTGAGCAAAGTATCCGGGATAATATCAAAGTAACAGTTTTTCAATATATATTTTAAATATCAATTAATATGTGTTATATATAATTTTTGTGGAAAATAACAAAAAGTCTTGAGGAGAAGATTAACGCAACACTTAACTTTACCTCTAGAAGCAAGGTTATTATCGTTCGTAAGATTCATTCAGCTATAGTTTAAGAATAACAACTTAATTCTTTACCTCGAGAAGCAAGGTTATTCGATTTGACTCGATATTTTAAATCCCTCCTCCGGCCGTGCCTTAATCTACTAAGCCGATAATAACGATACCTCAACATCTGTATCTCTAAACAGTCCAATTAAAAGAAGGATCTTCGTTCTCCAATGATATACCCCATGAAACCTCCACCAAAACTAAAAGAAAGAGAAAGAACATTTTGGTTGTTGAATATGCACTAGTCATGGTTAGAGACCCTATGTTATAGGGCTGAGCATCGTTTTTGAAGAATCTGTTTAACTGATTATACCTCTATATTCGTACACTTTTTGATTTGCACAAACATACTTTAATGTTATCTATAAAACATACACCCTTCTTCCTTCGTAGTTCACCGCCAGCGCCGGAGAAACGACGGTCTCTGATCTTATGACCATTGAGCACCGGTGAGGTTTGGATTGCCTTTGTTTCTGCAAAGTTGATTAGAAAAAGAACAAAGTTTATTGCTCGGTTCCATGTATTAATTATTGGCTCAAAAGGTATAGTTGATAGTTATACGTAACGGTGTATGGAGAGAAACAGAGTGGCTATTTGGTGGAAGAGTAATGGAGGAAGAGAGAGGGTGAACAAGTTTCATTGTTAACATTATTGTTTGTGTGTCACGTAAACAGATTAGATTTTTCTTGTGTCTGAGTCAGAGAAACTTTCTCAATTCTTGTCTTTCTTCTTCTTGAGTTTGAGCTCAATTGTGTGTGGGGAGAGAGAGAGAGAGAGAAAGAGATAAAATAAAACTGGTATTCTCATCCACAAATTTCAGATTCTCTCACCGTTACACCCCACACTTGACGTCGTTAGACCCTTGAATCCAAAAATAAAAGGTTAATGGTGTGTAATTAATTACTAATTAGAGGGGGGAAATACCTAAAGCACGCCAAATTCATTAGCGAAAAGTGGTTATTTGAGGAATTAAAGTGGAACAAACCTAATTTCCACTCTGTTAATGTTCCACCACATCCATTGTCGTTATACAATACATTGCAAAAAACAAGTACAAGCACGAATTTCAATTATCACAAAGAAACAAAAATACCAAACATGAAGTCCTTATGAGTTTTCATTATAACTTGGTAGTACAGTACTATATGCTTTCGCTTATCACATGCCATGCCCCTTTAGAAACTCATCTTAGTATAGAAAGTGCCAAAATGTTAACTTGTTTTCTTGTTAAAAAGATCATGATCTTTTCTCTTCTGTATCACACAAATAATACCGACATGTCACAACATCATTTTTGTTTGAAAACATTGTCCAGAAATTTTTCAGTTAATAAGTTTATAATTCTATATTTAACAATACCAGTTTGTGTTTCAAAAAAAAGAAAAAACAATACCAGTTTACAAGAATAAGTAAATGAAATTACTATAGAGGAAAGGATATTTTTTTGCTAAAAGGATATTGATACTTTTTTTACAAGAGAAGATCACATGAGTAATTTATACAGAGTTAGAGAAAACATAATGCCTACAATCTCTTATCTTTTTTTTTTCCAACAGAAACATCGTTTCCAAATACAACGAACGATGATCACTTTGAAATAGATCTAATAACAATAACATGTATATACTCTAATAACTAGTCTTTGAAAAATTATCACTTTTGGTAAACTGTGACGAGCAGTGCCGGCCCTGAGCAATGCCTAATGAAACATTTGCTATAGGCCCCCAAAATTTTTGAAAAAAATTATATAAATTTAAGCTTCCAAAAAATATTTTAGGTCCCCAAATTTTTTTTTACATAGAAATGGTTTCAGGTTCCCAAAATTTCAGGACCGGTCCTGGTGACGAGTCTTTGAATTTGTCTTAAATCCCTCCTTCATCCTAACAAAAGTTTCAGCCAATTCAACAAGTTATCAAGGTTGCATGGATGAAAAATGAGAACAAAATGACAAAAGTATGTAATTTTAAGTTTTATATAGCACCATAACCTTTTATTTAACACTAAAATATCTTAGACATTTACATATCTCACTAAATATTATATAACCACACATAACACGTGTCATTTCATAAAACATATACTAAAACTATAATATCGTATGGCCAAAAAAAGAGAAAAAACAAGCACTATACATTAGTAATAATATAATAATATTAATAATATAAACAAAGACTATTATTTTCCTCCTTATAAATATATAATAATAACTTTTGCCGTAAGTCTTTTTTTTTTTTTTTGTCAACTGCCGTAAGTCTTTTAAAACCAAACAAGTCTCAGATACTTTTGTTGCCGCCGTCACCACCTACCACTATTCTCTCTCTCCCTCTCCCTCTCCCTCACTAAACAGAGCCACCATGGATTCCGTCAAGCTTCCAACGGCTCCTCCGTCTCTCCACGCCCAAATGTCACCCCATCACTTCCACCAAATTCCCTTACTACCTCCTCGTAACTTCCGGTCAAAACCGGTCATCGGAATCGCTCGATCTCGCAGCCACGTGTCACCATTAGCTGTTCTTTTCCGCGAAGAAACGTCTCTGGCTCCCCTCGATCTTCCTCCTCTCCCGCCACGTCTCAAGGTCTCTCCGAGCTCGCTGCAGTACCCTCCCGGCTACCTCGGCGCGGTTCCGGAGCGCGCGAGCGACCACGATGGCGGAGGAAGCATCGTGGAGGCGATGGAGTATCTGACGAATATACTGTCCACGAAGGTTTACGACATCGCAGTCGAGTCGCCGCTTCACTTGGCGAAGAAGCTTTCAGAGAGGCTAGGTGTCCGTATGTTTCTCAAACGAGAAGACTTGCAACCTGTAAGCATCACTATCACATTGATATTTTTTTGCTGAACCCTACATAAAATCTGAGGCTATTTTTAAGTGTGTGTTTGTGATGCATTGGTTATGTCAAAATAAATAAAAAGACAATCAAGTCTCACATCAGATATTATTAGATAGAATAATAAAGTCTAATATATATATCTGGTCCAATTTCACTTAATAGCATTTTGGAAGTAACGACCCAACACAAATTTGGAAGGGGTTTAAGTCTAAAACAGACAATATCATACTAAATGACATCGTCATTAATCCTCTTATAGAGAGGATTATTGTTTAGGTTGGCGCCTAGACCGGTTTTATAATGGATTATTGTATAAAAAATGTACAAAAATGTGTTTTTGTGTGTTGGTTCAGGTTAAGTCGTTTAAGCTTCGTGGAGCTTACAACATGATGGTGAAGCTTACATCGGAGCAATTAGCAAAAGGTGTGATCTGCTCCTCAGCTGGAAACCATGCTCAAGGAGTTGCTATGTCTGCTGCTAAGCTCGGCTGCTCCGCCGTGATTGTTATGCCTCGTACAACCCCTGAAATCAAGGTATTTTGCATTAGCCTTGATGATGTTTTTTTTTTGTTTAGTATCTGATTGGTCTGTTAAAAAAAAATAAAACAGTGGCAATCTGTGGAGGACTTGGGTGCTACAGTTGTTCTTGTTGGAGATTCTTATGATGAAGCGCAAGCATTCGCTAAGCAACGAGCTGAAGAAGAAGGTTTGAGTTTTATACCTCCTTTTGATCACCCGGATGTTATTGCCGGACAAGGGACTGTCGGAATGGAGATCACGCGGCAAGCTAAAGGTCCATTACACGCTATCTTTGTCCCCATCGGTGGTGGTGGTTTGATAGCTGGTATTGCTTCTTATGTGAAGAGAGTTTGTCCTGAGGTACATACATTTGCGCTCTTTTGTACTCATTGTCACAGCTTCTGTCACCTTATTTGTGGCTTTTTTTGGGGTGATGCAGGTGAAGATCATTGGTGTAGAGCCAGCGGATGCAAACACAATGGCGTTGTCGCTACATCACGGCGAGAGAGTGATACTAGACCAGGTTGGGGGTTTTGCGGATGGTGTGGCAGTTAAAGAAGTCGGCAAAGAGACTTTTCGTATATGCCAAAACCTGGTGGATGGTGTTGTTCTTGTCACTCGTGATGCTATCTGTGCATCAATAAAGGTAACGTATATAATATACTTTATTTGTTATGGAAACACAGTGCATTGTTGTGGATAATCAGACTTGTCTCTACAGGATATGTTTGAGGAGCAAAGGAACATATTAGAACCAGCAGGTGCTCTTGCGCTCGCTGGAGCTGAAGCATACTGTAAATACTATGGCCTAAAGGACGTGAATGTTGTAGCCATAACCAGTGGTGCTAACATGAACTTTGACAAGCTGAGGATTGTGACGGAACTTGCTAATGTGGGTAGGCAACAGGAAGCTGTTCTTGCTACTCTCTTGCCGGAAAAGCCTGGAAGCTTTAAGCAGTTCTGTGAATTGGTGAGTGTTTGGTGTTACACAGCATGTAGCAGTTAATTCCGTTACAGAGCGCTGTCTAATTCAATACATTTGAATGGTGCAGATTGGACCAATGAACATAACCGAGTTCAAGTATAGATGTGGCTCTGAAAAGGAAGCTGTTGTACTATACAGGTAAGTTTGTTCCTGAAAAAAGTTGCTTACGGGAGTTGTTGGGCTGCACAAAATATTTGGAACCGAATATGACCTGGAAAATAGTAAAAAACCTGAATCGGAATTGGTAAAATATCTGAATATATCCAAAAATATCTAAACCTAAATTATCCTAAGCAACCATTTTCATGTTAATTTTAGACATTTTATACATTATTTAAATTTATATATTATATTTTATTTTGAGTTTTAGATTCTAAAGAATTTAAGATATATTTGGATTTTTGAAATTTACTTAATTTAAATGATTAACCGAATCCAAACCAAACCTACAATAATTCAAACCAAACTCCTAGAATCTAAAATTCGAATAAATTTAAACTGATACCTAAATGTTCTCTAATCCCTCAGTTTTGTTATTCGTCCTTAATCCCCACAGTTTTGTGTATTGATGCTTAGTGTTGGAGTGCACACAGCCGGAGAGCTCAAAGCACTAGAGAAGAGAATGGAATCTTCTCAACTCAGAACTAAGAACCTAACCACCAGTGATTTAGTAAAAGATCATCTCCGTTACTTGGTGCGTCCCTTCAGTCCATAACTCCCATTGTTTTGATACAAGTTTGTTATGTGAATCACACTTTGTATATTGTCAGATGGGTGGAAGATCAAGTGTTGAAGAAGAGGTTCTATGTCGATTCATCTTCCCTGAGAGACCCGGTGCCCTGATGAACTTCTTGGACTCTTTCAGTCCACGTTGGAACATTAGCCTTTTCCATTACCGTGCAGAGGTTTATCTCTGAACTCACCATAAGAAAGCTTTGTTGTAACTTTTGAGGCTTCTTCTTACTATAAAATGTTGTCTTCTTTCAAAACAGGGTGGAGCAGGCGCAAACGTGCTGGTGGGGATCCAAGTCTCGGTGCAAGAAATGGAAGAATTTCGAACCCGAGCCCAAGTTCTTGGATACGAGTACGTCTTGGTAAGTGAAGACGCCATCTTCAACCTTCTAATGCACTGAGTTTGAAGCTGTGATGGAGCGACCAAAACCGAGTAAGTAGAATAAGATATCAGAGTCTCACTTATGTCCACCACGGTTGTTTTTGAGCACCTGTTAGAAACAAAGACTAGCTCAATGTGTAACCTTATTTCCCACGAGCTCTCATCGCTATGTTAGTATGTTGTCGACTTTGGATTACCTTTCATCAAATAATTCGAGGCTAACCTTGCAATAAAACTGGGCATTTTGTACGTATAAAAAGTATGATTTCTAATGAATAAAATATCTGTTAAACAATGTTCAAGGCCGTGAGTAGTACAGTAAAACTTTTATAAATTAATAATGTTGGGACTTTGAAATTTTATTAATTTATAGAGATATTAATTTACAAAAGTTTTCTTATTTAGATATTTTTATTTTTTGATATATTTATTTTCAGATGAGAAAATTATTCTATTTTAGTGTATATAAAATAACTTATTTTTTTGAAAGTTATTTATATTGACTTTACTATATTAAATGATGTATATAATATATACTGCATAGAACTTAAATGTGGTTTTAGATATAATATTACTAAATCTCACCAAAATATATTAAGTGTTAAGGAAATATAAAGATAATTTTATTATAAATGTAAAACAAACAATATAACAATAGGTTGTTACTTATATAAAATTGTGTATATATATATATATACATTATTAATTTATACTTTAAACGGGACTATATATTTACATAGAATTTTCTAAAAGTTATTATCTTATTATTTTATCGATGTGTGTCAAATTTTGAATCGGCCCAAGTTGGAACCGACAAACCTTTTTAATTTATAGAGATTATTAATTTATAGAATATTAATTTATAGAGGTTCTACTGTATATAGTTCAGATCAGGGGCGGAAGCAATTGAGAGCTTGGGGGGGTCAGCTGACCCCTGTAGATTTTAATTATTTACTATAGTTTCTGTAAATTCGTAGTACCTGACCCCAGTTAAAGTTTTTTAATGACCCCTATACAATCTGAGCCCACATTACTTTAACTAAAACAATTACTGTGACATTTTAAACCTAACCCAAACCCACATGTACATTATTTTTCCCACCACATACCCATGAGTAAATTAGGCTGCGTGAAATGGGTTTATTGCTAATGTACATGTTAGAAAAGTTAATGTGATTGCAGAAAGTTAGTTTATTTTCTGTGAATGTTTATTTTTCCTGAAATAAAATTCTGTATTTGTCTTCCTCTTAGGATAAATGCATTCACTATGTTAGTCTATGTTTATCTATCAACTTTCAATTGAATTATATTAGCATAACAAAACATTTATATTAGTGCTAAAAACTGGGGTTTACAATAACTTATATAGAAATTATTAAATAATATGTGCGTATATAATAAATTTAACTAAATTATGAATAACAAAATATAAATTAAATAATTTAATTTAGAAATTGGTTCACTAACATAAAATTATAATTTTAAATGTATAATAATGAAAAATTAAGATTATACAGTACTATTAGTTATAAAAATTATTTTTTATTATTATACTTTTGTAGTCAAAAAAAAATTGACCCGGTAATAAAATTTTCTGATTCCGCCACTGGTTCATTGATAAAAGTGTATAAATATATTACAATATGTTAACTAGAAATTACCATCAAGCTAATTTTGTTAGATAAATACTTAAATACAAACGTTAAAATATTATGGTAAAATATTCAGAATACTTTTTACTTTAAAATAATTCCTTTTTTTGTTAATAGAGATTTATATTTGTAGGGCAACAAAGAAGATTCATATTTGTATGCAGATATGTATGATAGAAATACTATTAATAGATATTATAAATATTTTAAAAAATTAAACTATATCTCTACCTTATTATTGTTGGTGTTGTAAATTGTAACAGTGCATTTTATTTTAAAAATCACGGTTAGGTAAAGAGGTATATACTTGTCATTTACATTTTCTAAACTAAGAGTTCAATTAAGAAAAAGAATCTTATGAAAATTATTGGATTTATTGTCACAAACGGTGGCCAGAAAAAGCAGCTCCACTGTATTCCCAAAACCAGCCCCGTGGTTTTGGTTTGACTTGAATATTGAAAATTATTAATAACAATTCCCAAAAAGGAAACAAAATAAGATATTAAAAAAAAACAAAAACCAAAACCACAAAACCATGGGTAGTTTTCAGACATCCCTCTGACGGCCCAAAACCAGCTACTCCGTTGCTCTGTTTTGTACTATATTTTACTCACCTCTTTGACTCTGATACAGAAACCATTCACAACTTTTAAGGTTTGAATAATATGAAACCCAACGGCTTCTCTTCCTTTGATCCGAGAATGTTATCCTTAGAAATGCCGCAGAACCCACCAAACCCTCCGGTGCAATTCCAGCATCCACATCCTTACTCCAACTCCAGCGATCAGCATCCACATCAACAACCGTCAAAGCCCTCGTACCCTCACGCCTCCAAAGCCATACAACTGTCACCGTTAAGCAACGGCAACGACGACGAAGACCGCGGGTCTGGCTCCGGGTCCGGGTGTCACTTAGAAGACAGCGTGGGAACCGACGGTAAAAGAAGAGTCTCTCAGTGGCATCGTATGAAATGGAGTGACACGATGGTTCGGCTCCTGATCATGGCGGTCTTCTACATCGGCGACGAAGGTGGTGCAGTAAACGATCAGGCCGAGGCAAAGAAAAAGACCGTCGGAGGAGGAGGGATGTTGCAGAAGAAAGGGAAGTGGAAGTCGGTGTCGAGAGCCATGGTGGAGAAAGGCTTCTCCGTTTCGCCGCAGCAGTGCGAGGACAAGTTCAACGACTTGAACAAGAGGTACAAGAGAGTCAACGACATCCTCGGGAAAGGGACAGCGTGTCGTGTCGTGGAGAATCAGGGACTGCTCGATACGATGGATTGTCATCATCTCACTCCCAAGTTGAAAGACGAGGTCAAGAAGCTGATCAGCTCCAAACATCTCTTCTTCAAGGAGATGTGCGCTTACCACAACAGCTGCGGCAACCATCTCGAACAACCGAGTCATCATCACGCGGCGGAGGCAGAGTCTGACACGGAGGCGGAGGATTCGGAGGAGGAGGAGACGAGCAAGAAGAGGAGGAGAGTGGAAGGAGTATCTGTAGGCGTGAAGTGTATGAGTGAGGAGACGGCGCGTGTGTTGGATGATCAGGGGAAGAGCGCGTGGGAGAAGAAGGAGTGGATGAGGAGGAAGGCGTTGGAGCTTGAGGAGAGGAAGGTTGGGTACGAGTGGGAGGCGGTGGAGATGGAGAAGAAGAGAGTGAAGTGGATGAGTTATAGGAGCAAGAAAGAGAGTGAGATGGAGAAGGCTAAGCTCGAGAATCAGAGACGGATGCTTGAGACGGAGAGGATGGTTTTGATTCTCCGGCGGAGGGAGATTGAGTTGGCTGAGTTACAGTCGTTGGGTAGACGGTTTGACCCGAGTTCTGCAACCGGGTGAGCTGATTAGTAGTTTCAGTTCTCTGGGATGTTTAGGATTCTTACATTTTCGACATAATCAGCAAAGTCAGTTTTTATTATGTAAAGGCAAAACGTATTTGAATGATTAATAAGTAGTACAGTCAGAGGAAATGTATCTATCTAATCTCTCGCATAAACGATGAAAAAGTAACAAACGCTTTATCCATTAAGGCAAAGGTTTTCGGAATTGTTTAAGATCATTAAGAACACGACATAAATAAGTAAATACCAAAAAAGTTGGCACACCCGGTGGGACTCGAACCCACAATCGTTTGATTAGAAGTCAAACGCCTTATCCATTAGGCCACGGGTGCTTCTGATTCAAGCTCTCAGCGATTGAATTATAAACGTTCTGATAGTTAGTTTTAAATTTTTTATTCCATGATAAAAAGAAGAATTTTGGTTATATTTTATGTACATACTTTAAAAGTTCAAACTGGTTGAAAGAAAAGTTCGCAAACCTCTCTGAACTTAGTATTATCTACTGTTTTTTTTGGACAATCTACTGTAAATTTGTCTGCAATTTCACTTATTTATATCTTTGTTTATGGGATAGATGAAGATGACATAAACAAGTTGCCAGAGTTTTATCTTTCAAAAAGAAAAAAGTTGCCAGAGTTTTATGAGTACCGTAGAAAATAGAAAATGGAAAATGGAAAAATAGAGCAAAATGTCTACACTATCAATACTTTAATAATCAGTAAAACCAATTTTATAATTGTTAATTTAAAAAAAAAAACTAAACTATCAATTTCATCATAATGTTCTTAAAGTCAAGAAATAAAATAGACAAAGGTGGTCCTGTTTTAATAATGTTCACCGGTCCGAACGGATAATTACCAGATTATGTTAGAGGATAAAACCGAAGCTTAGAAAATAAGAATTAAAAAAATTGAGACGTGTCTTGTAATGTAGGTCAAAGACAAAGAAGGTGAAGTGAACCATAACTCTTCATTAGATATTTGTCCCCTCCCATTCTTATCCTCACTCAACCTCACTCTTTATATAAACACTCTTCTCCTCAAAGCGTAGAGAAACGCATAAGAAGCGATGAAAACTGTATCGGTGGACGAAACCAAAAACACGGTGGTGCTACGAGCCGACCACCGGGACGAGGAAGGCCGGAAAGCTGTGGATAAATTCGAGCTGAAGACTCGAAACCCCGACACGATCAAGCAAGTTGAGAAGAAGCTGATGGAGAAAGGCGTCCAACGGATGGAGAGACACCCTTCCGACGGGAGTCAGATCAAACGTCCGCCGCCGAAGTCAGGTCACGGCGGGAAGTACACGTGGGAGGGGTCTGATCGGATGGAGGATTACGAGATGCAGCCGGATCCGCCGGCGATGGACGAAGGTGATCCTAATTACGACGAGGAGAAGATCGGTGGTGGTGGTGATGACGTAGCGGTGGAGGTTGTGAAAGGTGAGGTTGAGGTGGCGAAGGAAGCGCCGGGAGGTGTGGCTAGGGTGGAGGTTGGCTGATCCTGGCTTGATCAGTTCTACTTAAGTTTGTAAGACAAGGAAGAAAGTATTGGGGTGTGCGAAGGAAGGCAAACTTTGGGAGTGGTTTTTAATTTTTTAGTTTGTGATGTTTTAATGTATTGTTGACGTGGTGGAACGTTATTTGTGTAAAGAAATAATATTACTGCATTGAAATGTCTCACTTGGTTTCTTCTTCTTACAGTCACTTAATGACATAATCATTAGTCAGTGACAAAAAAAAATGACATAATTATCAGTTGTTGTCGGCCACTTGTGAGGTGTCAGCAATAAAAATATCGTAACGTGGTGACTTCATTTTAGTTCAATGTTGATTACTACTCTTCTAGGAACCATTGATAGTCACTTTGGGCCATATACATACTTTTTCAGTGGATATATTACAACATAGAAGCCCAACACATACTAGAATATTAAATTTTCAACTTGTCTTCTTAAGCACATTTAGTTACCTAAAGTAATTTACATTTTTACCTAAGTACAGCTGCAAGAATGTATGAACGAACATCAGTTTCAGAGATAAAGAAGTGTAAATCAATTAGAAAGGCTAAAAAGAACGTAGAAAAAGGATAAAACAGAAGAAAAAGACTAGTGTTTAGTTACAAGCCTGTCTCGATGAGTACTTTTTTGGAGTTACTTCCTAAAAAACATTATAAAATCTCCAGGAAACCCTAATAAAAAGACAATAATAACAATGGTAGTAATATAACACACGACGATTATAAAGTATAAATTACACTCACCATCACAAAACCTAAACGTGGAGTTAAAAGACTCAGAGAAATGATCTCTTGGCCCCCAAGAAGTTTCTTTCTTCTGTCTTGGGCTCAAAGTCAGTGTTGTATAGAAGAATCTATGCTCTTGCTTAGCTCTTCTAGCTTCTTCATTCTCATCTTTTCGCTTTCTCCCACCAACTGCAAGTCATTCGTTGTTTCAAAGACCGGTTAGTCAAGAGTACAAATCAGAGAGTGAATATATACGAATCAAATATCAGAGAGCCACTGGTTTGATGAATATGTTCAGTTTGCAGATTAGATCAATGGGAAATTACTTTTTTTCTATGTAAACTCAGCACAAAGAGATCTGTAAGATCGAGTTTGGATGAATTAGAACTAGAACAGCTGTCAAAACCAAGCATTCTAAGTTCTAACACAACCTGCACTTTTACTATAATCGACAACAAATAATAATTTTACAATTTGTTAGAAGACACTAACCTCCATTAGCTTGGTGATTAGCTGCACCTTCTCTCTGTTCTTTTCGTTGAATGCCTCGAGAGCTTCTTTGTACTCTCGTTCCTACAAAGTTGCGTTAATAATACACAAAGATTAGCATCTTTATAAATATTTTTGAAAACGAAGTTAATAGATTTGAGATTAGGCCATACCTTTTTCTGAACAGTAAGACCCAATGGCTTTAACTCTTTGTTGACGGAGTCAACCTTCTTCCTGACCAAAGCAACTTCTTTCCTCATCGGGTCAGCTAAACCTTCAAGTTCCTGATATTCAATTCAACCGATTGAGCTTCATACTCATCAAAGTAACACAAAAAGAACCAAAAAAAAACTCATCTAATCCCCCAGAAACCAGACTAACTCCACAGTTTTTCACTTCATCCCTAAGCCCAAACACAAAAAGTCACAAACTTTTCTGAACAAATCAGACAAAACCCTTTCGGAACAAATCAGACAAAACCCAACACAAAAGTATAATCCTTTTTATACAATTTGTCAGATCTTGAAAACCAAAATTCAAGTACAATTCTCAAAAGAAAAAAAAAAGATTAATGATGAGGATGATAAATAATTATATATATTGTACCTCACGGATGAAAGCGAGACGCTTAGTCTCTTCTTCGACGCGACCAAGCTGAGCTTGAACCCTTTCCCTAATCTCCATCTTCTTCTTCTCGATCTCCTCTTCTTTCGCCCTGAAAGCAGACAGAGCATTCCTCGACATCTCTTCGTCTTCCTTCGACATTTGGCTGCTGAAACTCTTGCTTCCTGACAGCTGAGTTCCTAACTGTCGGCTTTGCACCGTCGGCTGCGACGTCTCTACTGCCTTCATATTTTACTCCTTCTATAAACTAAAACCTCGATCTCTGGCTCTCTTGTTCTGTCTCTCTCTCTCTCTAAGCTTCTAGGTTCTTCTGTGGTAGAGAAAATGGATGCTGTGAGCTTTATTTTTTGATCCCAGAAATAGTGTTGTGATATGAACATATTTAATAAAAGATTAATTAAAAGGGAAAAATACAGTGGTATAACGGGAACTTTTTATAATATTATAATATTGACAACGTATAACAGGTAAAGGAAAAAAAAAGTTATTAGGTGAAATTACTTAACTGCCACCAGCTGCCGATAAAGATGTATAGAAAGGATTTAAAAAATAAATAAATGGAGTATATAAAAGGAAAAAGTGAGGAGAATCCGAATTGTAACCGTTAATCTTCAAACTTTCTGTTTATGACCGTTGGATCTTTAATCCGATATGAAGGATGCATAACGGCTGACCCGGAGACAAACAAATCATCATTTGTTGCGTCTTTAACCGTAAATTACTACCTACCCAAACTAAACCACACTGTCTTAACAATATTTATATCATGGCTTTCGGCCCAAAGTATTTTATTGCCTTAAAACAAATGAAAAGTTTCGCCCAATTAACAGTACTTTCCCGGAAAGACATAAAAAGCCTGTAAGATAATAGTTTGATGTATTATATTCAACATGTTCAACGCGACTCATATCACCAGAGTTAAATGAGAAATGTAGCTAAATCCCAAATGGCGTATACATCGAGACGCTTGTGACTGAAAAAGTCATCAGTCTACAATCAAATGATCCATGAGTTATAATGGTCGGACATCTTCAGGATTTGCGAGCATGGCCGACATGTTCAGCGCTGCTCGTTTTTTCAAAGGTCAGGTAGAAGAGGAGAATAAAGGTTCGTGGTTCATGCAGCCATTTTCTCAAGATTGCCATCTTTTGAGATCACCATTAAACTCATTGATCTTCCTTTTGATATTGTAGACTGATGGACTCTTCAAACAAGTGTATCCAATGTATATGCCATTGGAGATGTTGCTACATTCCCTATGAAACTTTATGGTGATATGAGACGTGTAGAACACTTTAACCATGCTTGCAAATCCGCTGAACATGCCGTTAAGGTACCATTCGTATGAACTTAGGCCTGGACCGATATTTTTGATATGATTCATATTATTTCTAGTTTATTATAGGCAATCAAGGCGGCAGAGGAAGGGAGATTGATCCTAGAGTATGACTATCTCCCTTTCTTATACACACGAGTCTTTGATCTCTCGTGGCAATTTTATGGAGACAACGTTGGACAATCTGCACTATTTGGAGACAACGATCCGAACTCACCAAAGGCTAAGTTCGGGACTTATTGGGTTAAAGATGGGAAAGTGGTGGGAGAGTTTCTTGAAGGAGGAGTTGAGGAAGAGAACAAGGCCATTGCTAGAGTTTCACGGACACAACCTTCAGTTGGTAGTCTTGAGGTGTTGTCCAATGTTGGAGAGTTGCTTATTGGATCAAGGGTTAATACATGGAGAGTTGCTTAGAGAAGATAGGGTCTTAGTTTCTTGCCATGTTTAGTAATATATATATATATATGTTTCTTCAAGAGTATTAACACTCTTGTTTGACCATACAATATCTAAGCATGTCTAGGATCTACCTCTCATGTGGGAGATTTAAAATACATGTCAACTAAAACCCAATGTCAACATTTTCTTGTTTTACAACTTAGTTTAATATATATCATAAACATTATCTGTTTTTACACATATTTTAAAACATTTTTGATCTACGATATAAGGTTTTAATCAACAAGATGACTGAGACATTAAATACTAAATGGATGGCACGTCTAGAGGTAGTGCCCTTCCACACATATAACAACAATATGATACAAATAGTATACATACCAAGTCATTCTTACATCTACAAAGCATAATCTCAGAAACACCGAACCCAAAAAGAGTCTAGAGAGGTCCTCATGGCGCAGAGAATCACGACACTGGTTCTGCTCATAGAGATATTGTTTCTGATAAATTTTGTGAGCCAGATAGCTATCACCGCAGCGTATAACGACGGAGATGTGATTCACGTCGCCGGGAAGGTGATGTGCCAAGACTGCACTCTTAACTACGACAAATGGATCAACGGCTCTGAACCCATTAAAGGTATCAATCCATCATCTTCTACCATTGTCTATTTACTGCTTCTAATTATATTTTACCGCTATTTAACTGCTACCATAATCTTACCTGGATTGCGATCGGTTAGTACGTTGTATTATGTTAGATTAGTTCGGTTCAACCTAAAACTTGTCGAGTTAATGTTTAAAATAAAATTCGATCATGTATTCGGTAGGTTCAGTTTTTGAAAATCCTATCGAACATAGCCAGAATTTTTTATTTCTTAGATTTTAGATTAATTTTGTGAAAATATTGAATAAGTTTGGTTATTTCGATTCAGGATTTTAGTATCTTTTGGTATGATTTGGTTTAATTTGTTGTCTTTTGAAAAAAATCGAAAACCGAAGTAATCAATTGTCAAACCGAATAAAAATCAAAAACTTTGAAACCTGAGTCGAACCGACCTCCTAACCTAATTAAACCAAAAACCAAAAATTTTGGCTCGATTCAGTTCGACAGATTCAGGTTGGAAAAAGATCAGAGGCCTACTCTTACCACAAGACCTCTCTAACTTGAACAGATGAACTTTGATTAACCGGTTAACTAATAGCCCTGTCTGAAATTACTCAAAAACCGAATTTAGTTAACCACACGAGTTCCACTTTGTATCTTTCAGGGGCTGTGGTATCAATAACTTGTATGGACGAGAGGGAAATAGTGTACTTTGGCAGCGACAAGACCGATGAGAGAGGCCAGTTTGATCTTATCGTTGACAAAGTCCTCTACGGCGGCAAGAATCTTAAGCCCCAACTTTGTAATGTCCGGCTTGTCTCCTCTCCTGACAAATCATGTGGTATTCCAACAGATTTTGGTAATGGTCAAAGTGGAGTGAAGCTAGTTCAACCGTTCATGGTTTTTAAGGATCTGGTAAAGTTTGTGGTCGGACCATTTTACTATACCACTCCCATGTGTGAGACCCCTAAATATGAAAATAACTACTAGAGTACTTGGATGGCTTTGCCTTTTGATCAAGGTCATTTAAATTTACTGGTTCTTTGCCATATATATTTCTCAAATATGTAACGTGACATGTCTTTTCTTCCTTAATTTTGTTGATTCCTGTAAATGTAAAATTATACTAATTCTATATTACAAATAATAAACTTCAATCATAGTACATCTGTACATGTATATCCTTGTTATATAATCCTCTTTCGTTAAGGGATTGACTTCTAAGTTTGCAATTTCTTAATTGTTACTAAAGATGTTCGATCCAAATTTCAGATATTGGATTTAGCTTTAATTCAGTATTGTTTTCTGAATAAGGAACTAATTAAAGTTTTTCTAACTGAATACTAATAGTTTTTGTCACATAGTATTTCCTTGATTTCAAGAATTAATGTTTTAAGAGCTACAAAATCATTTTTAGCTTATACATCTGCCTAATTTCATTTCTTAAAGCCGAATATTCTTTTATTCCTCACACTAAGAACATACTATGGGAGTGGATACAACACAAACATAATGAGGATAAATTAAACAAAACATAGAGAGAGAGAGAGAGAGAGTATTACAAAGTAAATTCATAATCTGCTGATTCCGAGGGGAACCGAAGCTTGCCAAAGGATAGAAGTTGCCCAATTTCTAGAGGGAGATCAAGAAAACTCGCTGTCTAAACCAGCTGCCTCTTCATCATCAGCCTTCTGCAATCTTCATTGCTCCAATTTCATAAAACACTTCCATTACAAGAACACAAAACCGCTTAGCTAGACATTAATAGGAATCTTCTTTTTGTATATCTAGGCCATCCCCTATGGATAAACCATAGTTTTTCTCTTCTTCACCTTAGGGGATGGCCATTCTCTTTTGATTTGTGGTGTTGTGCCAGATTAAGAGAAGGTTTCAACAACGGATGCTTGCTAGGGGGGTTATATATAGCTTTTATTTTTTTCTTTTTCATTTGTGTTTTTTTTTTCTGTTTGTCTATGGTCATGAAGACATTTTTTGCTGTAGTGTTCTTTCCACTTTTTCTCAATTCTTTTTCGTTTTTTAAGAAAAACTTTTGTAACAATAAACCAATATATTTCATGTTTGTTAATGATCTTTATAAAGGATATTCCCGTTTGTACCATAGATCCATGCAAAATGTTATGCTCTGGTATCATATACACGTACATATTTTTAATTTATAAGATGTTACATACTGAATTACACAATACATAATAACATGAAATTATCAAATGTATAAGTTTAGGCTAGAGACTCATATAGGCTCTGAGTGAACTTATTTTAAGGATTTTACAATAAAATTTTGCAGAAGGACAAAAAGATAAGTATATTAATGGTGTAAAGAGAGTGTGAAAGTAATTTAAACAAGTCATTAAGTGGAAGTGGAAGCAGATGATGATGGAAACGAGGGGAGTCTTACCTGAATATGCTTGGAATTTTGGATCATCCCATGGAATATGCCATTTACCCGAATTGCCTTTTTCACAAATATATATTCTAATTCATATGCTGACATCCACACAAATCAATTTACTTCTTTATTGTATACTTGATCAGGTATATGTAACCTACCTCAGCAAGAATGTACACATTAGTTTTAGAAAATGATTATTATTTGAGATACAAATATTCCAGTTTTAGTTTATGACAAATTATATTTATAACTAATTGACAAAAAAAATTATAAATAATTAATTTATTGTATATTTTCTTTGACTCTTCCAGAAAATTAAAACTTAACTGAATACCGAGAAAAAAAAATACTTGGAAAATTAAAAATAAGTATACAACTTATATATGCTATTGTATAATAATAATCAAACTATATATAGCCACTATTTTATTAACTTCATTTCAAAATTAATGAGTTTATGTGAAACGATATCAACGAACTGATTATTATAGGGTTAAATTTTTGTTCTGTGACAAAAATATGTTTTTGGTTCAAGCATCTTTCTGACAAGACATCAATATCTGTTTATAAAACCCAAGCTTATTACAGGCCCATAGAAAGTCCATGGATAGTTTTAAATAAGCAGCAACGCCATTTTGTGGCCTTTCGTATTGGAAGTCCCACATCGGAGAAGTGAGAGCAGTTAGCAGCAGACGTTGTACTATAAATAAACGGTCTCTCCCACTCGTAAAAATCACGCAGCCATGTGGTGAGCACAAAGCGAACTATTCTTTCGCCTTTTACTAAAGAATACCGTGTGCTCTCCACGCTAAGTGGCATACGCCTATTTTTGGAGGGTCCCATTATAAAATGGGCCCAACAACAGTCAGTTCAAATATTTGTTGGTCTGAGTTCTCTTACCTTTAACCAGTTTCCGTAAAGGATGCCATTTTAATTATTGGTGAGGTTATGATGTAAATATCACACACTACTATACTAGCTACCATTATACAATGTTCGGCCATGGAGATAGCAAAACAGACGTAAAGATCATAGCCAATCAATAAATTTCTCAGTTGTAGAAGACGATGAGGCTTTACTAGCATCTTTGTCCACCTTCGAGAAGCCATTCAAATCTTTTAAATTTGATATTCAAAACCGACACAACATTCTAAAACTCTTAGGTTATAATCCTTTGTATAAGAACAGTCGAAGATAATTGAGAACATTTTGAAAAATATTCCCTAACACGTAAAAACTGGCTGAAGAACTTTGCAGAAACATTAGGAGCTAAGTTGAGTCGCCAGTGGCAGCTTCGAGGATCCTCCTGGCATCAGTGTTTACATCAGCTAACTCACCTGGTGTCTGCATAATCACAACCTTGCTTGTCACTAAATCAAAGACTTTGGGAGCCAAAGATGCAAATAATGTTTTCAAATGTTTACCTTCCCATACGAGTTTTTGACTGTTGGTGAAGCACCTGAACTCAGCAAAAAACTAACCACGTTGACGTGCTCACCTCTCGCTGCATGATGCAGAGGCTGTGTGAACAAGAAACACACCAATTAATCATAGTTTATAGAGATGGAGAGAGAAAGAATTGAGTCATTAGAAGATGGAGAATAATACTTACAGTGTCGCCTTCTACATCGATAGTTTCAATCATCCTCTTCACAAATTCAGGACCACTAGCTCGGCTGAAAAGAAGCTCTACTATCTCTAAGTATCCTATTCAACAAAAAATAAGCTATAATATGTGACCACGCCGTGAGAAATAAATACCCAAAAGGGTCCATGATCAAGTTTTACCTCCAGCACAAGCATCATGCAGAGGAATCGCTTCATCTTCATCTTTGATCTCCATATTAGCACCTCTTTCCAGGAGAAGCTGCATTAAACACTCAAATAGGCCATTAACGAGTGGTAGTTTACAAATACCTCATCAGCTATCAAAAAGTTGGGTAGATATAACCAAAAGCTAGCGATCAGCAAAAAGTAACCTGAACACAAGGGAGGTGACCATAGAGACACGCCAGGTGAAGTGCAGAGTCATTATCCTCAAGGGGCTCATCAACTCTCCCATTCAACTTGTCTACAAAAGAAGAAGAAGAAGGATATTGTCTTCATAAGCAGAGTCTTGTAACAATTGCAGACATAAAAAAAACATATCAGCCAGTATAAACTTATCCAACTCAAAAAGAGAATGCAGATCTTTTGTCATTTCCACCACAGTCTCAACCAACAAATCAAATCAAATCAAACAAAACAAAAGCAGAAACTGAAGTTCTTTGCTAAATTAAAATAGAGAAGAAAGAAGGAGACAAAACATCTAAGTAAAGGAATCTTATTTAATGGTGTGTTTATGTTTTAAATTTAACTTCAATTATACTCTTTTAGAGCTCTGTGTTCAGAAGATGACTGGTTCCAACTAAAAGGTTGAGACTTTACATCCTAAGCCAAGCTAATCAAAGCAATTCCCAATTGAAGGTGAACCCGAAACTAAAGTTTGACCAAAAGGGTCGGCAAGAAAAGTACCAATGGCGGTGCGCAAGGCGACGACGTCACCGGACTGAGATGCGGCGGCTAAGTCACGGAGGTTAGAGGAAAGCTCGGGATCGCTTTCGTAGTCAACAACACCGTTTTCCTCGATAACAGCGTCAACATCGTCTTCTTCCATCAAACCATTGTCTCCCCTCGGAACCGCCATTGTCTGTAGTCAACCTCTCTCTTTCTTGTAATAAATAACGCTAATCGCCGGCGTGTAATTAGATTTTAGGTTTTCTCGTTTATATAGTGGTGATGACTCGTATAAGTCCATGTATTTAAATTATTTGCAGATTTGACCAAAAATAATAATATGCAGATAACTAATTTGTTTTACAGAATTTATGAAAAAATTGTTTAAAATTACATGCAAAATAAAATCATACTTATAAGCTTGGTTGCTTTTGTACTATTTTTGTTTTTGCTAATCATTTCTTGAATTTTGTTTAACATATTTTGCACACAGATTAAAAAAATAAAATTTTATATAATTTATCTGATTGTATTAAAATAATATAAAAAAGAATTCAATCAATTGAATGTATAATATTATTATGCAGTAATTAATAACAAATCTAAACATACGTTCAATTTTTACACTGGATGATGAAAACATTATTTATTTTGCAAACAATTTTTTAGCATCAAATAAACTGATATAGAATGAGTAATAAAATTGTCATTATATAATTTTTGTTTCGAACACAAAAACTATAAAAACTAATTTTAATTAGGTTTACTATAAATAATAAATTAACCAACAACAAAAAAAGAATTATGGTAATTTTGTTTCGCGCAAAAAAAACAAAGGAACAAACAAATATATAAAAAATAAAATAATAAATCTATCGGCACTCAAAGTACTGTATCTAATTTGATTTGAGTTCCTCTCTCCTCTTTAACCATCTCTCTCTCTCTCTTCTTCCCGATTCGATCGCCGGTAAATCACAGCCGCCCGATCAACCAGCGTATACTACGAGAGAACCACATCAATGGTCTGACTTTCTCCCAGCTCAGATCTCCGGTACTCTTTCTAGCTTTCGTTATCCGTGAAACCGGGAGCCTGATCCAAGCGATTCATAGTGGAATCAATCTCAGGATCTTGAATTTGACTACTTAGGGTTTTGATTCTCCCCTCTGCTAGGGTTTCTTAGTTAGGTGAATAAAGTGTGTTCCTTTCGAGCTCCTGAATCTGCTAGGGTTTCTTAGTTAGGTGGATAAAGTGTGTTCCTTTTGAGCTCCTGAATCTTCTAGGGTTTCTTTTGGTGGATAAAGTCTGTTCCTTTACGCTGCTTAGCCATGTTTAAGAAGATCATGAAAGGTGGGCATCGAAAGCCCTCTAAATCCGAGGCCAATGAGCCACCACCTTCTACTTATGGTCCTGGTTCCAATGTGGTCGTTAGCCACGCCTCTCGTGGCGCACTGGTCACGTCCCCGGTGACGACGGCTACTCATCCACCACCTCCGCCTATGACCTCAGTAGAGCCACTCCCTTTGTTCAGAGACGTTCCCGTTTCAGAGAGGCAAGCTCTGTTCTTGAGGAAGCTTCAGACCTGCTGCTTCCTATTCGACTTCACCGACACCGTCAAGAACGCGAGAGAGAAGGAGATTAAGAGGCAGACGCTGCTGGAGCTGGTTGATTTTATACAGTCTGGAGCTAGCAAGATCATCTCGGAGTCTTGTCAGGAGGAGATGATCAAGATGGTTTCTGTCAATATATTCCGGTGTCTCCCTCCTGGATCTCACGAGAATACGGGTCAAGAGCCTGCGGATCCTGAGGAAGAGGAGCCTTATTTGGAACCTTCTTGGCCTCATTTACAGCTAGTCTACGAGTTACTGCTGAGATACGTTGTTTCTACTGACACTGATACCAAAGTGGCTAAACGGTATATCCACCATTCTTTTGTCTTGAAGCTGCTTGACTTGTTTGACTCTGAAGACCCGAGAGAGAGGGATTATTTGAAAACCATTCTTCATAGAATCTACGGGAAGTTTATGGTACACAGGCCCTTTATTAGGAAAGCAATCAACAACATTTTCTATAGGTTTATTTATGAGACAGAGAGACACAGTGGGATCGGTGAACTCCTGGAGATTCTAGGTAGTATCATTAACGGGTTTGCGTTGCCTATGAAGGAGGAGCACAAGCTGTTTCTAATCAGGGTTTTGATACCATTGCATAAGCCTAAACCAATAGCTATATATCATCAGCAGTTATCTTATTGCATCGTTCAGTTTGTGGAAAAGGATTATAAGCTAGCGGATACGGTTATCAGGGGGTTGTTGAAGTATTGGCCTGTGACAAACTGTACAAAGGAGAATCTCTTCCTTGGGGAACTTGAAGAAGTTCTCGAGGCAACACAGCCTGTTGAGTTCCAGCGTTGCATGGTTCCGTTGTTCCAGCAGATTGGTCGTTCCCTCAATAGCTCTCACTTTCAGGTTAGTAATCAAAGTTATACATGATCACCTTGAAGCCTGGTGAATTAGTTAGCTTTAACGAGCATCTTTGTCTATGTGGTATCTGCTTGTGTTTTGGACTGAAGAAGGTTTGATCTCACGCTGCTTAACATTCATATATTTCATTAAAATTCCAATACAGGTTGCAGAGAGAGCACTGTTTTTGTGGAACAACGAGCACATAGTGGGTCTTATCGCGCAGAACCGAACCGTGATCCTTCCAATTATATACCCTGCACTGGAGAAGAACATCCAGTCTCACTGGAACCAAGCAGTGCATGGTCTAACTACAAATATCAAGAAGATGTTCATGGAGATGGATCCTGATCTCTTTGAAGAATGCCAGAGACAGTATGAAGAGAAACAAGCGAAATCCAAAGAAGTGGAAGAACAACGCTTATTATCATGGAAGAGATTAGCCGAAGCAGCAGCAAAGCGAGATGGAGTTGGAGGAGAAGATCATATGATCACATCCTAGATGGATAAACATATAGTATTTATTCTTTCACCTCTTTTTTTGTTCTCTCAGTTTATAAACTTATAATTGTTTTTGTCTTGAGATTCATCGATTCTGATTCTGGTTGCTCCGAGGATAGTAGAGGAAGTGAGGTAATCACTATCAGAGACTATGTTTTTTTGTATGTACGGAATTGGCTTTAGTACTAAGAATGTGTTTTGTGATCTTCTTTCTGATTTATTTTCCATCTCTCTCTCTTCCCACCTTAGCTCTGTATATATGTTTTGAGATATCTTACGTTTGTATCATTCCATCAATTGGAAAAAGATGTTGCTCAAGATATCTGCTTATAAACTTGTAATTGTGTTTTGTTTTGAGATTCATCGATTATGATTCTGGTTGCTCGGAGGATAGTAGAGAGAGGTAATCACTGCAGAGATTATGTTTTTGTACGTACGGCATTGGCTTTAGTACTAAGAATGTGTTTGTTATACTGTCTAAATTTATTTTTCCTCTCTCTTCCACCTTAACATCTGTGTATATGTTTTGCTCAAGATTGGAGTATCAAACATAAACGATTCTGATTAACTTAAAAAAACACAAGGAAAAGTATCAGTTCACTTGCCCTCAGTCATCCAAAAGTAGAGAATTCGATAGCGAACTTAAGAAAAAAAGAAAAGAGGATGGATGATAAGTTTGATCACTAATTGTAGAGATCATCATCATCCGCAGCAGCAGCTGCAGAGGTGGCAAAAGGATCAGCTACTCCAGTGGTTGCACCTGAACCAGCATTAGTCTCGAACCTGAACTCAGAACCAAACCCTCTAGACTGCTGTAGCGTCTGAGCAAAGGCTTGGTACTTCCTAATGTCTGCATCACTCACACTCCTGCGTGCATACTTCATCGACTCCTCAAAGTGTGCAGCTTTGATCTCTGAAACTTCATCCACTCCATCTTCCTCCATCGCCTCTGGGTTCAAGCTTCTCCTCTTCTCCTTTTCAATGTCCTGCAACAAAGAAACAAAATGCCTTCAACTCAGTGATTCGATACTCTTTTAACAATTTCAATTACAGATTAACAAGCCTGATACCTTCTCAATGTTTTCTCTGATGGCGTACTTGCAAGCCCTCTGGCAAATCTCAGTGATATCAGCACCACTGAACCCCTGTGTGTACTTAGCGAGAGCATTGATGTCTACATCTTTAGCAACAGGAGATTTCCTCAAGCATGCCTTGAAGATATTGAGGCGAGAATCCTCGTCTGGCAGTGGAATGTAAATGAGCTGGTCGAGCCTTCCTGGACGGAGAAGAGCAGAATCGATAATGTCGGGTCTGTTGGTCGCTCCGATAATGAAGACAGTCTTCTTGGCGTTCATTCCATCCATCTCTGTCAAAAGCTGGTTCAGGACTCTATCCGCTGCACCGCCAGCATCACCTCCGCCTCCACCTCCTCTCTGAGTCGCAATGGAGTCCAGCTCATCAAAGAAGAGAACACATGGAGCGGATTGACGGGCCTTGTCAAAGATTTCACGGACATTGGCTTCACTCTCTCCAAACCACATAGTGAGAAGCTCGGGACCTTTGACACTGATGAAGTTTGCTTGGCACTCGTTGGCTATAGCTTTGGCCAAGAGGGTCTTACCACAACCAGGAGGACCGTAGAATAGAACTCCCTTTGATGGAGACATACCAAATTTCTCGAACTTCTCTGGGTGCTCCACAGGGTATTGAACAGTCTGCATTTAAACAACCACACAGCTTATAGTGATCAGCTTACAATTATTAGATTAAAGGACTGATCCAAGCAAGTATGGAAAGAGTGTTTTACCTCCTGGAGCTCTCTCTTGACATTCTCAAGACCTCCAATGTCATCCCAAGACACATTAGGAACCTCCACAACCTGCAAGGCGAAGACATTTTGGAATGAAAATCAATAAAAAGTTACAGGTTTTGATCTCTTTCTAAGTGCTGCAAATGTCAATACTCACAGTTTCACGAAGTGCAGATGGGTTGCTGTTCCCGAGAGCGGTGTGGAAGTGTTCATTAGTCACTGCCATGGAATTGAGGATCTCAGCATCTATGGAGTCATCTTCCAGATCAATCACATCCATCTTCTCCCTGATGCATTGCAGGGCAGCCTCTGTGCACAGAGCTGCAAGATCAGCACCTACATAACCGTGTGTGTCCTTTGAGATCCTTTCTAGATCCACCTGAAACATACAACCATTAGCTTCGATAATCATAACACTCAACAAACACAGGCAAAGCTAGAACTCGAATCTTACATCTTCAGCGAGCTTCATGTTCTTGGTGTGGATCCTGAGAACTTCAAGACGTCCAATTTCATCAGGAACACCGATATCAATCTCCCTATCAAATCTTCCAAACCTTCTCAAAGCCGGATCAATACTGTTGGGGCGATTGGTTGCTCCCATGACAATAACATGAGCACGCGACTTCAGTCCATCCATCAGCGTGAGGAGCTGAGACACAATCCTCCTCTCAACCTCTCCATTCGTCTTCTCTCTTTTGGGTGCAATAGAGTCAATCTCATCAATGAATATGATGGAAGGAGCATTCTTCTCAGCCTCCTCAAATGCTTTCCTGAGGTTGCTCTCACTTTCACCAGCCAACTTGGACATGATCTCAGGTCCATTGATACAGAAGAAAAACGCACCAGTTTCGTTAGCCACAGCACGAGCAATCAAAGTCTTTCCGGACCCAGGTGGTCCATAAAGCAGAATCCCCTTGGGTGGCTTAACACCAATGGACTTGAACAGCTGCGGATGCCTCAAGGGAAGCTCAACAAGCTCCCTGATCTGAGCCATCTGCTTCCTGACACCACCAACATCATCATAACCCACCTCATCTAGCCTTTCTTCATCCTCTCTCTTCACAGGCTCACCCTCACAGAAAATCTCAGTGTCCGGAGCAACAACACAGTACTCAGCAGGATCTGTCTCTATAACTTTGAACTCCACACTCCTCATTCCTCCTCTGACTAGGAAGAGATCGCCCTTCCTCACCGGGCGGTATGCCTCCAAGAAATAAGCTGTTGAAACAAAACAAAATCAATCAATACCTGTAAAACAATAATCTCAAAGGAAACAAAAAAAACAACTTACGTTTCAGGTAAGCATCAAAGAGGTTGCCAGTGACTCCTTCAACGGTATCATCAACAGGTAAGATGTGGACACGCTTCCCATACTTGACATCAGGGCATTGGTGAACAGAGATAACATCTCCAAGTCTAACCCTCAAGTTAGACCTCACCACTTTGTTCATCCTAATCTTTGGCTCCTCACATGATTCATCAGCAAGAGCAATGCAGATTGTGTCTTTCCTTTTCTTACCCTGTAATAATAATAATTAAAAAAAGAATTCACAAAGACAAACAGACATCAAGACATCATCAGTAATGAAAAAACAAGTCTCTTCAGATCAAAACCCTAATTTATTGTAAAAAAGAAAAAAGACGCAACCTTGATGAGAATGGTATCGCCACGGAAGAGCTGGAGCTTCTCCATGGTGGCAGGGTGGAGAGAGACGACGGAGTTATCATCGTTGATGGCCTCATCGACGACAAGTCTGTTAGGAGACTTCTTCCTCTCGAGAATAGCAGTACTGAAATCTTTCTTCGATTTCCTGAAAACAAACACCAAAAGAAGAGAAAAAGGATTAAGCTTTTTAGCTTTAGATCCGAATCGGAGATCTGGGTACTTACGAGTCGGAAGATTCAGCTGGGTTTGACATGATGGGTTTCGAGATTTAGCGATCAAAGTTGAGAGCTTTTTTGGTTTATCTGAGAGAGATCTGAAAGAGTAGAGATTATATCTCTTTGTTTCTTGTTGCAAAAGAGATTATTTTCCTTTTCTTTTTTTTCTTCTTTCCCTTTTTCTAATCTTTTCTAGAATATCAAAATCGACCCCTAATGTTTCTCTTTCCCCCGAATTTATACCCTTAGATTAATATCTCTTTGTTTCTCTTTGTTAATTGTGTTCTGTGGAACGACTCCAGTTCTCTCCAATTTCCTTAAATCGATCAACAACTGCTACGGCGGATAAATTTAAGGCTAAATTTCCTTTAATACTTAATACTAACAAAAAAAATTACATTTTTTTGGTCAAACCACGTTTTATAGATTTCTTATACTCTCCAACTGAAGAGCAAATGTTCAAAGAAAGATACTGTTATTAATTTTTTTGTCTTTTTTTTTGTTTTTTTGTTTAATGCGTCAAGGTATAATTTCAAGAAGGTTTTTCTTATTTCTTAGGTATATTTTTTTTTGCAACTTCCTTCTTAGGTATATGTAGTTTGAGTATTTGCAAACTATAAACTTGATTATAGAAACTAAATATCAATAATATTACATGTGGTTGGACGGATTGAAAATAATCTTAGTTTTTATTTACTTTGTATCATTTTTATTATTTTATCACGGATGCCACATATTTTTTTCTTCTAAATAGAATCAAGACGTTGCATATCTATATCATAGTATCATACAGACACGACATAGAACAAAGTATAACACAAGACTCGTCTACGAACCGTTTGAAAAGTAGTTTGTACTTGCTACGACGGCGACAGCAAAAGCAGATTGGTCGGGTAAGACTATTATTGGAAAGAAAATCAACTTTCAGGTCGTCCGTTTGGAAACTTCCACCAGGTTTCTCATATAAATGTCCATTTGCACATTTAATATGGAGTGTGATGTTACAACTGCTGCATGCATAGATACACCCTGAAGTCATTTCTTCCTCGCATACTTCACACCAATAATGTTCAACTTGACTTGTCACATGTGAAAGCCTGAGGAAATGGTTGTCATGCTTGTACCTCACTTTATATGGTAAAGTGGTGCAACTAAAACACAAAGAAAAGTTGCAAATAATGCAATCTAGGGATTGAGTAGAACTTGACGATGAACATATCCAACAACTTCTGCGAGGTCTCGTGTTAGATAGAAACAAAGGATGATGATGACATGGATGCTTGAACGGCTCAGAAACCATACTACACCGTATGTCTATACTAAAATCACAACCTTTGGAACATACATATTTCAAACTAGTGAGTAGACGAAAACGATCACAAGCGTTGCATGTGTAGAAGTTTTCAGAATCCTCTTGTAGAATGAGCTGATGTACATGCAATAAATGTTGTTTTCTACGAGGAAGATTTGCACATGTTATTATTGAGATTATATCTCGGCCTAGAAGATGTCCAACTGAAACTTTTCTTATACGATATGCATTCCAAGTCTTGGCGCATAGTATATGGAGGGAGAGGAATGCTAGGAGACATGGCGAGCTACCGGTGAATGAGAGGTCTCTAGTAAAGATGGTTGATAAAATGATAAGACTAAAGCTACTTCTTGTGAAAGGCAAGGGCAAGAAGTACCTAGAAGCAGGATTGATTAAATGGCTGGCTACAAGATTATGAGGAGCAGGGGTTCTTTTCTTAAGCGACAAGAAAGTAGTAATCATATCATTTGTCCCCTAGCTGTGAGGTTTCTTACTCTTTTTCCCCTATTAGAGTTTTGTCCCAATAGGGTTTTCTCTAGTGAGGGTTTTAATGAGGAGAAACCTTATGGCATTTCCAAGCTTGACTTGTTTCACATGGTCAAGTTTGAGGGGGATTTTTTTGGAGTTTTGTAGTGGTAAAACAAGAAGTATTAGAGTTTGTGATAGTTTTTTGTTTTGTTTAGTTGATTCAAACATGTTGCACTAGTTGTAAAAAAGTTTTGATTGAATAAATTTTACATTCATTCAAAAAAAAAAAAAGATTTGCACATGTTTGGTGAAGATTAAAATCACATTTCTCACATTTGTAAACATTTTCGTCATGAAGAGGAAGAATACATGCTTGGCAATACGTATTCTCGTCATAGACTCCATCAATCTTCTCAAAAAGCCTCAAAGGATGGTGTGGATGACTAAAATATCGTATTGTACCATCGCTAAGCTTATTGAAAGACATGATGTCTTCGTCTTCATCTGGCTCGCCCTCAAGTTCTCTTCCATCCCACACATCTGCTTGCGTCGCGCATGAAGAATGCACAGCAAATTCACATCCTTTCATGCAAATATATCCGCTGTAAGTTCTCTTCACTTGTTTGTGACAAACTCCGCATAACCAATTCCCGTGAGGAAAGGCCGAAATAATAGATAGACGATGATCATGCCGAGATACCATTATGACTCGTGGTAAGTAGATGCACATTTTATGGACAATAAAATCACACTGGAGACATATGTAGATAAAGTACCTCTCATCGTTAAATCCACAAATGTTACAAGTCAGAGATGCTTTTCTGTGAAAATACATGAGCGTATGCTCATGCTATTTTGGATGGTCTATAGAAAGAAGTATGGTCGTTGCACAAACTGGATGAATACTAAAATCACATATCGAACAGTAATAAAAATAACCTTTATTAAGGTTTCCACAGCAATGAGATACCATACGGCGATCTGATCGAGTACCTCTTGAAAGTTGTAGAGGATGTTTGGGATGATAACCTGGGACAATGATCTCAGTTGGAGCCTCAACACATTCTTTATGGTAAGTACTTTCCCATCCAACACAATTACAGAAATAATAGGTAGTACCGACTTTGGTTAGGTAGCAAGCATTGCATGTGAAACCGGTTGGTTCTCCTTCTTTATTATTGCACCCATATAAAGGTCGGAGGATATGATGATCGCTTCGAGGCCCACCAGATGAAAAATATGAACTTTTGATTGTGTCATATCTCTTTCCGTCGTCTGAACAGTCATCTACTTCGCCCATGCCCATTCGTATTAGAGGGCATAAGAGGAAAGAACCATGGTCAGGAGAAGGAGGATGGTTGACGGAATACATGATTTTTACAACAAAAGAAAAATCTCGTTGTGATAGAATCACTCGAAGAAGAAAAACTGACTTTATAGAATTTGTTTTTTGCTTTCTCTAAAAAGAATATACTTCTCGTAATGCAACCATGGAAGAAAAGAATGATGAACAAGTATCATATTCCTTTCTTATTGTTTTTCCCATCTCCTTTTATCTGTTACTTTCTAAGACTTAAGTTTCGAATATTTTTGAATTCATATATTCTTTTCTTGACGTACTCGGACATCATTTAAAGTATGCTGAACACTAATGAAATGATCTCTGATTGTATAGAACAGAATATGACATTGTCCCATGGGCAGCAACACTTATAACTCGATTCCACTACCATACATTTTAGTGAACCTCCACAAACTATAAGCTTCTCATTTCAAGGACCATTAGTGTGTGTTGCCTATATATGGATTTCTAACTACATTTACCATGTCGGTTCCTACCGTCGGGTGGGGGCTTTACTAATGAGTAATGAGTAATGACTATGATAAGCTTTTTTTTTTTTTTTGTTAAACTTTGTTAAATTAAGTAAAAGAGAAAAACATAATCGTTGAAGTCAGGTTTTTCAGGGATTTACAAAGAGAAAAACATAATTGTTGAAGTCAGGGCTTTACAAAGATTATATGGTTTTTTATTTAAGTGAATATGGTTGCTCGTGCCCCTAGTTAAAAAGGATTTACTATCGTAATACTATTTATTTCCTCTCTTTTTTTTTGTTCTGAGATAAAAAAGGTTAACAATAACAGAAACAAGCCAAAAAAAGAGCACTCAATAGCTCAAAGGAGGTGATACAAGGAAGCAGCAATGATGTTTATTTATATTTAGGACACGTCTCTTATCACAAAAAAAAAAACTAAAAAGTATTTGATTTGAGAGAGACTTTCCATTTTAGTTGAAGTCAGGTTTCTCAGGGTAAGTGCAACCAGACCTCTGGATCACTACGTTTGAAGCGTAGCATCCAGCCCTCACGCACTCCTCAATAGCCTTTCCGTGCACCAGCTGCGAAAGAAACCCTCCCACAAACGCATCACCTATAGAACAACAACAAGTAAAAAAAGGCGGTCAAAACCAAATGTATATGATGATCTTTGTTATTACAATTTAACAGTTTGCTTTATCCGGATTTAGATAAGGGGTTTAAAGAAACATTCAGGAGCTCAACTCCTCCTAGCTATAAGTCTACTGTACCTAGCGAATGTACTAAGATTATAGCACTTGTCAGTTAGTAATAGAGCAGTTAACAATGAGAGCTAGGTTTCTTAGCAAATACCTGCACCGTTAGTGTCAACGAGCTTCTCCTTGGGGAGATGGATGACTGGGTACTTCTTCACTTTTCCATCCTCGGCGACAACCACAGGATCTGCGCCTTGTGTGATCACAGTAGTCCTCTTGTATGTTCCAGTGGCTTTAGGCAACTGAGAGATCTTGATGGCTATTTGCTCAACATCATCCGTCTGTATTGAATAAACCAAACAGTTTAACTTTTTGTTAAAAAACAAAAGCAACGGTGAATATATGTCAGTTTACCTCCCAGCCGTGAACCCTAGAGAAGGTTCTTGCCTCGGTCTCATTGCCAAAAACATAGTCCATGTACCTGGTCCGAGCAAGATGTTAGATGCAAGCATTGAGCCTTGCTTATCTGTATATTGTCAATGATATTAGGAGTTGCTTACGGAAGGCACTTCTCCTGAACGTCTTTGAAGAATTCACAGATGAATGGAGCAGAAAGATTCATCGTGAACACCTGCCAGATATGTGAAACATCATCAAGGATCTTTCATATCAAAGAAACACCAAGCAGTGACAAAGATCAGAGAACATGGTTTTGGTGAAGGATCATATCTCTGTTTTTTTTTACCTTGTTGTTTGCAGCGGCATGTTCACGTACTAACTGAATGGACTCTGGTGATACGGTTAGGAAGAATCCAGCAATGTAGTAGAACTTGGCCTTCTCAACTGCCAAAGAAAGTTGAACATGTCTCACAAAGGCTTCAGATCATTGCGACATAAGAAACTATTCTTACCTAGAGCCCAGTTCTCAGGCTTCTTTAGGTGTTCAACCTTGTAACAGTTTGCAGCAGAGAGATTCGCAATAAGAGACCTGCAGAAAGGGAAAACACGCCTCAATACAAGCCAAGCAGGAGAAGATCTTATAAAGTTTAATCGTCATAAGCAGACATAGAGACTGACCTTTCTCCACCCAAAACGCAGACACCGCAAGTTCCAGTAGCTGTCGACTCATCTTCATAATAATGGACCTGGAGTACAAAACAACAAGAGATAATTAACAGTCTATCTATGGATGATTAACGCCACCAGTTTATAAACACAAAAGCAGACTAACATTGACACCAGCTGCTGTAGCATCCTTCTTCATGGCCTCGCCGTATTTGTCCTTCCCAATGGATCCCATGTAACTAGTTGCCCCAGGGATTTGAAGCATCCACTGCAGTGAGACCAAAGATATGTCATTCGTTTAAAACAAAGCATGTGAGTAAAGGACGCGTAACAAATCATTTACCTGGGCCACTTTGATTGAGTTCTGAGTAGCACCTGAGAATGGAAACGAATCAAGAAGATATGAGAATCACTCACACCAATTGTGTCTTAATAGCGCAAAAAAGGAAAAAAAAAACTGTGAATGAATATATATACCTCCAGCAATGTATTCAACATTGAACTTGTGGCTCATTTCATCGTACCTAAGAAGAAATATAACGATTAGATCCCAGTGTATGCAAGGTATAATCTAAGAAATAAAATGACACCAATTGTTTTTTTTGTTCTCTTCTAAAAGGCTAGGGAGAAAACACCAGACTAGGTAGTGACAGAATTATAAACTTGTGTTTACTGTTTGAGATACTCATAGAACAAGTTGAAGAGTAGATACACACTCCCAGACACTAATCAAGACTTTTTTTTATTAAAACCATATATATGTGCATCAAAAAGGAAAGCTATTTTGCGTGAAGCTTAATCAAACAAAGGCCTCAAAAAGTGATCATATTTACTTACATGGGCAAATGTTTGTCCTCGGCGAGGATCGCATTGTTCAACTTGATGTCGTATCTGTCACGTTTTACAGATGAAAACAGCATTAGAAAAACTAAAAAGGAATAAGCTTTACGCAAACAATCAAAGATCTAGACGGTGGATCTGAGGGGGGTTTTATTTTACTAACTTGGTGAGAAAGTCTTGGTCGACGACGGCGGAGACGTCGAGGAGTGGGTTTCCCATTCCCAAGAGGATTCCATCGAAATCAGAGGAAGAAGCCATAGATATGATGATCTCGTAAAAGAGGAGGAGACTATTGAAAGTGGTTGTTGGTCGGTCTTTCAGTGGAGTGTGTCTGTGTTTGTTTATACAAAGACAATTGGATCATCTAAACATAAACGGCGCGTAGTGTAACCATTCAGCCGTAAGAAACGCCGCGCAGTCCAGATCAAATATTAAAAAAAAAAAACAGTTAAATTTAGCGGACCGAACCAGTCCGGTTATCATATTCCAATAACCGGTCAGATAAAAAAAAAACCCCAATTCAGATCTAGACCAAGTCTTTAAACGACGAAGCGAACGGCTTCAGTGTAACAATTCATATCAAATCCATCGAGCTTCGAGACGAATCTGCTGTGGGATCTCAGAGATCAACGTAATCCTCCTCCTCCTCCTCCTCCTCCATTGCTTAATTCCGATCTCCTATTACGGTGATCGTTTCCGTGTTTCTAATCCTATATTGCTTTCTTAGATCTTCAATCGCATTTCAAAATTTGGTTTTTGTGTTAGGATCAGCTTAGGGTTGTGTGATCAAAGATCACCTTTCTCTTTTATTGAACTTTTGTTTTAGAGTGATTTCATATGCGGATCCATTTGGGGGAAGCTTAACTATGCTGTAAAAAGTCTTAGCTTTGATTGATTGTGGTTTTAATCGCTGGAAAAAAATACTATTTGCTTTTGTGTGTGTTTTTGCAGTGGCGATACCTCAACAATGTCAGGCTTTCACGGGACTCATGTAAGTGCTTTTTTAAAGCCTCCATTTTTTTTATCAATGCTTAGTTGTTATCATGATCTTTTGTTTGCTTTGTTTCGCTGCTTGTCCATTTGGAAATAGGATTCATGTCCTTTGGTGAAGAACATTCTTCTTCTAGACTCTGAAGGGAAGCGTGTGGCTGTCAAGTATTACTCCGATGACTGGCCTACTCATGCTGCCAAGTTGACTTTTGAGAAGTATGTCTTCTCCAAGACCTCCAAGACCAATGCTCGCACTGAAGGTACCAAGACCCCACACACACATGTCTTTTCATGGGCCTCTGTGTTATAGTATAACAGTCAGTTTCAAATCGATCGCTTATGGGTGTGTGTGTGTGTTAATGTGCAGCTGAGATCACATTGTTGGACAGTAATATCATTGTCTATAAGTTCGCCCAGGACCTTCACTTCTTTGTTACTGGAGGCGAAAATGAAAACGAGCTTGTCTTGTCTTCCGTTCTTCAAGGCTTTTTCGATGCTGTTGCGCTTCTTCTAAGGTATTTAACTCGACGTGACTAATCTGATATTTTTTCCCTTAAACAGTTAAATGTTTGATTCATCTTCTTTCTGTGACCAGGAACAATGTGGAAAAGATGGAGGCTCTTGAGAACTTGGATCTCATCTTTCTATGCCTGGATGAAATGGTCGATCAGGGGTATGCAAGTCTTTAGATTTGCTTTGAGTTTATCTTAGCATTTAGCTATTGTTTGATTATGTGTTTGTTTGTGTTCAGGGTGGTTCTTGAAACAGACCCTAACGTCATTGCGGGGAAAGTAGCAATGCAGAGCACAGAAGCTAGTGGTTCACTCTCTGAACAGGTGATGACTACTATTACAGCTTCCCTTAATAGTCTTTGGTTTAGTTTTGGATCAGTTTTATTTTGGTTTGGCTAAATCTTAAATTGTGCTTACAGACATTGACTCAAGCATTGGCAACAGCTCGGGAACATCTTGCCAGAAGTCTGCTTACATGAGTTCCCACCTCATATGCATTGCATGCCCACACATAATAGAATCGACTTCCAACTTCTATGAAGAGTACCTCTCATGGGATTTGTCTCCCGGCAACAAAAATTCTTGTTATCATAATTTATAAATCACAATTTCAAATCTACAATAGTTCTCTATAAAATGAAAACTTTCCAAAATAGTAGGTTTTTTCAAAACAATATTTTAAAATACAAACTATTGATGAAAACTTCTAAAAGAATAATCATCTATCAACAAAATTTTTTGTTATCATAATCTCTAAATCACAATCCTAAATCTACCGTATTTCTCTTTAAAATGAAATTCCAAATTAGTAGTTTTTTAAAAAAATATTTAAAAATTTTTGTTATCCTAATCTTTAAATCACAATCATAAATCTACTATATTTCTCTATAAAATAAAAACTTCCCAAAATAACAGTTTTTAAAAAAATATTTAAAAATACAACCTATTGATGAAAAATTCTGAAAGAATACACATCTATTAACAAAAATTGTTTTTATCCTAATCTCTAAATCGTAATCCGAAATCTATTATATTTCTCTATAAAATGTAAACTTTCCAAAAATAGAAGTTTAAAAAAATATTTAAAAATCCAATCTATTTTTGAAAAATTCTAAAAGATTACTCATCTATCAAAAAAATTCTTAATATTCTAATTTCTAAATCAGAATCTTAAATCTACGATTGTTCTCTATAAAATGAAAACTTTCCAAAAATAGCAGTTTTTTCAAAACAATATTTAAAAAATACAACCTATTGATAAAAAATTCTGAAAGAATACTCATCTATCAACAAAAATTCATGTTATCCTAATTTATAAATCAAAATCTCAAATCTACAACAATTCTCTATAAAATGAAAACTTTCCAAAATAACAGTTTTTTCAAAAAATATTTAAAAATACAATCTATTGATAAAAATTCTGAAATAATATTGTTCTATTTCTTATTATTCTAATCTCTAAATCACACTCCCAAATCTATTATATTTCTCTATAAAATGATTTTTTTTTCAAAAATAGCAGTTTTTCAAAACAATATTTAAAAATACAACTTATTGATGAAAATTCTGAAAGAATATTCATCTATCAACAAAAATTCATGTTATCCTAATTTATAAATCACAATCTCAAATCTACAATAGTCCTCTATAAAATTTAATATTTCAAAAAATAGCAGTTTTTCCAATAAAATATTTTAAGATAATATCTGTTGATGAAAAATTATGAAAGAATACTTATCTATCAACTAAAATTTGCTTTTATCCTAATCTCTAAATCACAATCCTAAATATACTATATTTATTTATAAAATGAAAAATTTCCAAAATAGCAGTTTAAAAAGAATATTTAAAAATATAACATATTGATGAAAAGATCTAAAAGAAAAAAAAAGAAACACCGTGCAGTCCCTATCAAATATTAAAACAAGAAAAAAAAGTTAAAAAAATTTAGCGAACCGAACCAGTCCGGTTATCATATTCCAATAACCGGTCAGAATAAAAAAAAAAATCCCCAATTCAGATCTACAAAGCCAACCAAGTCTTTAAACGACGAAGCGAACGGTTTCAGTGGTAACCAATTCATAGCAAATCCATCGAGCTTCGAAACGAATCTGCTGTGGGATCTCAAAGATCAACGTAATCCTCCTCCTCCATTGATTCTTCTCTTATCTCCTATTCCGGTATTTCTAATCTTATATTGCTTTCTTAGATCTTCAATCGCAGTTCAAATTTTGGTTTTTGTGTTAGGATCAGCTTAGGGTTGTGTGATCAAAGATCACCCTTTTGTTTTATCGTTATTTGATATGTGGATCCATTTGGGGGAAGCTTAACTATGCTATAAAAATCTTAGCTTTGATGATTGATTGTGGTTTAATCGCTGGAAAAAAATACTATTTGCTTTTGTGTGTGTGTTTGCAGTGGAGAGAACTCAACAATGTCAGGCTTTCACGGGACTCATGTAAGTGCTTTTTTTTTCATTATAGATCTGCTAAAGCCTCCATTTTTATCAATGCTATGTTGTTCTTACCATATGGGCCCTACATGATCTTTTGTTGCTTTGTTTCTCCCGTGTAACTTGTGAAATAGGATTCATGTCCTTTGGTGAAGAACATTCTTCTTCTGGACTCTGAAGGGAAGCGTGTGGCTGTCAAGTATTACTCCGATGACTGGCCTACTCATGCTGCCAAGTTGACTTTCGAGAAGTATGTCTTCTCCAAGACCTCTAAGACCAATGCTCGCACTGAAGGTACCACACACACATGTCTTTTCATGCGGCTCTGTGTTATAGTATAACAGTCGGTTTCCAAATCGCTTATTATGGGTGTGTGTTAATGTGCAGCTGAGATCACATTGTTGGACAGTAATATCATTGTCTATAAGTTCGCCCAGGACCTTCACTTCTTTGTTACTGGAGGCGAAAATGAAAACGAGCTTGTTTTGTCTTCGGTTCTTCAAGGCTTTTTCGATGCTGTTGCGCTTCTTCTGAGGTATTTAACTCGACTTGACTAATCTTAATATTTTCCCCTTAAACAGTTGAATGTTTGATGCATCTTCTTTTTATTGACCAGGAACAATGTGGAAAAGATGGAGGCTCTTGAGAACTTGGATCTCATCTTTCTATGCCTGGATGAAATGGTCGATCAGGGGTATGCAAGTCTTTAGATTTGCTTTGAGTTTCATCTTAGCATTTAGCTATTGTTTGATTATGTGTTTGTTTGTGTTCAGGGTGGTTCTTGAAACAGACCCTAACGTCATTGCGGGGAAAGTAGCAATGCAGAGCACAGAAGCTAGTGGTTCACTCTCTGAACAGGTGATGACTATTACAGCTTCCCTTAATAGTCTTTGGTTTACTTTTGGATCATTTTTGTTTTGGTTTGGCTAAATATTAGATTGTGCTGACAGACATTAACTCAAGCATTGGCAACAGCTCGGGAACATCTGGCAAGAAGTCTGCTTACATAAGTTCCCTCCTCATATGCATTGCATACCCACTTCCAACTTCTATGAAGAGTACCTTTCATGGGATTTGTCTCCGGGTTTTATAATCTTGTAATAATGATGTGTGCAAATGCTGGAATATTTTTGAAGACCGGATATTGCAGTATGAAGACTTGTTTCTTTACTTAAAAATAGTTTCTTTACTTTTTTTCTGCAATTTCTCAACCCAATATTTTTGACCATACATACTTTTAGAAAGATTTTATATTTTAATATTAACTCTTGGTATCTGCATTACTTATATCCATGATCCTGATAAAATTAGGAAAATATCATGAAAAAGGAAAAGAGAGAAACTCTTTAACTACTTTTTTGTTGTTGTAACTATACCTTTCTAGTCTATCATTTTGATTTGCATCCATCTAAAAATTAATTATTTCTTTTGTATCCATCTACCAATTAAGTTGTATGGATCTTAAGATTATTATTTTTTACGGATCTTAAGATTAAAGACTACTTATTTACAGATAAGTGATTAAATATTCAAATTCAAACCATATATTACTGAATTTATCAGTCAAACTATATTGATCAAATATTTTTCTTAAAATATTCACCTAGTTGGCTTAGATTACCCATGGTTTAATCAGTGAATTGAATACGTTAAAAATCTAGTATAAATTAATAATATCATCAGAACTATGATAAAAAAAATTATTTGAAACATAAATAACGAACTTACCAGTATGCGCCATAAATAAACTACTCAAAATGTAATAAATAACAAACTGACAAAACAAAAAAGAGCCGGACCAAACTTAAAACCTTTTATAACTTAACTGAGAAACAGACAGTGATATAATGAATGCACGATCGATCAATCAATCACACATATTCACACAAATCAATCTCAGGAACCCACAAAAACAGGACTCTCCTGATTGATTCTTCGCTACAGTTTTACGATTCTCTGTAGCTTAGATTCTTCCTCTGCTTTCCTGTGTGTTCGTTTCGTTCCCACAAAACGGTGATGGATGGTAGAGATCAAGCTCGCGTAGAAGAAGAACACGGCGGCTCTCTCCCTCAAAGGGTATATTGTTTTTCTTTTTTTCTCTCTTCTTCTGGTGGTTTGATTTGAATTTAGGATTGTAACTTGAATGATTGAGTCTGTTTACGAAAGGATTAGTCTTTTTAAGATAGAGAATCTCTGTTTCATATCAGATTTTGAAATGAATCTTTGGTGTTACAGGAAGGAGATTCTCCTGAGATTGCACAAGAAGAAGACCCATGGAGACGAGGCATTGTGTTGGGAACAACACCTGAAGACACCGGGGAAGATCTCTCGAGACGAAACGCGTCCTTAACATCGAGCCCTGTCGCCAAAAGAGTCAACTTTTCTCCAATGTCCAGCCCTAGGATCGGCCAACGTGGTGCATCACTCAGTCCCTCTTCATCTTCCTCTTCAAGAAACAAACCTAATAATAATGGTAATAGCTTGAAGAGTCTAGTCCCGAAGTTGAGTTTCAAAAACAGGAACAGCGATATCGAGGCCTTTGGAGCAGCGTCCTCCTCTCCTTCTGGCAGGGACAGGTCCACGTGGACTCTCAGTAATATTCTAACTCCGAGGTTGAAGAAAACTGAGTCCTTGCCTGTAACCCCTATTGCTCACTCGAATCCTGGGTCCACGCATGGGAGATATGTGGTTGATCCGGTTACTTCCATGGTGAGTAACTTCAATAATGGTTTGTGCTGTTGTCTTGTTGGCAAAGAGGTGTTTTCTTGTCTTGTACTTTGCCTTGGTCTCACTAGAGTATATGTTTAAGTAATGCATTTTTGCTTGTAAGATAAGTTTAGGTTATCTTGTGCTTTACTTCATTGTTGGTTTGACCAGAATTTCAATTTCAATTTCAATGTTTGGCTCAACTCAACAGAAGAAAGGCCCTCCACTGCCTATTCACCGATCACGCTCCGTTCCAGCGTTCAACAAAGATGGTAGTCTAAGACAAGCAGGTGTTTTCAGGGTGATTCCTACTCCAAACATGACGCCAGCAAGAAATAATAATATTAAACTTAACGGTTAGAGCATTTGTATATTTTTTTTAGAACCAACAGACATGAAAGATTGGTATGTTTTATATTTGGTGTAATGTTTTCAGACACGGATGTTGATGGAGGAGAAGATGTTCCTGAAGAAGAAGCTGTGTGCAGAATCTGTATGGTGGAAATGGGGGAAGACTCGGATGCCTTCAAGATGGAATGCATGTGTAGAGGTGAACTAGCTCTTGCACACAAAGAATGTACAATCAAATGGTTCACCATTAAAGGAAACAGAACGTGTGATGTTTGCAAGCAAGAGGTTCAGAATCTCCCTGTGACTCTTCTTCGCATGCAGAACTCCCAGGGGAACTTCGGAGATGCTGATACCGAGGCTTCTCACTTCAGGCAAGTCAAAATCTAAACAAACACCCCTTGAAATTGTTATTTGACTGGTTCTCTCTCTTCCTTTTCAGTGTGTGGAAGGATGTTCCAGTACTTGTCATTGTAAGCATGCTTGCATACTTCTGTTTCCTCGAGCAGCTTCTGGTAAGAGTTAGTGAATTTATGATTCTTAACACTTCTCTGTACCCAAGCTTATGAAACATGATGTTACAGCTTACGAAAATGAAATCCGGAGCCATTGCAATATCTTTACCATTCTCTTGCGTTCTTGGTCTTCTTGCCTCTATGACTACAACAACAATGGGTACCACAAGTTCCTTACAGTAAAAGAAAAAAGGCTTCCCATCACAGTTTATTTGATCTCTTGGTTCATTGTTGTGTAGTGAAGAAGCAATATATCTGGATTTACGCAACAGTTCAGTTCGCTCTTGTAGTTTTTTTCTCTCACATTTTCTTCACATTGGTGAGAGTTCCCTTACAAGATTCTCTGCTTCTTGGTTTTATCTCTTAATCTATGATGGTTTAACTTTGTGCAAGGTTCACATGAAGCCGGTTGTGTCCATTCTCTTAGCCACATTGGTCGGGTTTGGGCTCACCATGAGCGGGCAAACGGGTCTAGCCGAATTTTCAAAATGGAGGAGAGTCCAAAGAGCAGATGAACCTCCAAGCAGTAGTAGACAGGTGGATCCACCACCAGCTCAGACAGCAGATTAGAGCAATCTGTGGATCATGAAACTCAAGCCAGAGGTCCTGAATGCTGGTCACATGTTCCCACTAGCGGGTTTATGGTATAAAAATCAAAACCATTTTGGGTCGTGACATCTTGGATGGAGATCCATCTATTTAGAGATGCGAAAACATATTGGTCATGTCACATGTAGTGATGATTACCTGGAAGAGTTCAAAAATTATTTCTGGGTGGTCGTATGTTAGTGTATGCGTGTTAAGCTTATTTTTTGGTACTTTATTGTACAAAAATATAAAAAAAGGAATACATATCATATATATATATTCATCATGTAAGGACTTGAACAACATGTGAATAACTCAAGTGCAGTAAGAAACAACTTTCAATAGTCTTTGACACTTGGAAGAATCTCTAGTAGAAACATCAGAGAGATACAGAAAGTAACAAGCAAACATCAAAGAGAGAGTAGTGACGTGTCCTTTTGTGTTTATCTCATTACTTCAGCATAGGCCCTACTTCAGCACACTGCAGAGGACAAAGGTTTAGTTTGTTAAACGCAGCTTTTTTCTTTTCACTGTATCTGCAAATGCCTTTTCTATGTATGTATTAGGAACTTACTTATACAAGTATGCAGCAATACCAAGAACAATAAGAGTAGTATGTGTGAGTATTTATGAATCACCACCCCTACTTTTGTTTTATTTCAGATTGACCCCAAATAGTTTATATACGACAAAACTAACCCCGTGGACTAGCTAACTAGCAGTGGTCTCTGTTATTTATTTGCTGAATCTTCTTAGAAAAAAAGTTTTAGTCTTCACAACTGGTGCTTGATCTCTCGTAGTCGTTCGTATCCATGGCCGATGAATTCTCTGTAAGATCTTCTAATCCACTCTCTGAACTTATCTGTGTTTACTTGTGCGTTTCCTTGTTCGAACTATTTGAGTTCTAAATCTCGTTGCTTTCAATGATGAATCGCTAGATCTGCATTTGACTGAGATCAAATCTCCTTATCTTCTATGTTGCTTCTGGCCTGATTATCAGACTCTGCTCTTCTTGGTTTAATTGCATGATGTTCTGGTTATAAAGATTTGAGTTTTGTGAGCATTTTGAGTCCGTTTCACATTATTGTAACGCGTGAGATGATTCAGATTCCATAAAGTTTTGGTCTTTGGAAAGTTTCATGCCTTTTCAGTTCTGTTATTGTTGAGCACTTTCTCATATACTGATTTTGCCAAGGGATGGATGATCAAGCATCTGTTTTTGTGTTCTGTCTAAGTTGCTGAAGAAACAATGAAACAGGGAAAGATCGAAAGCAAAGGGCTCAACCCGGGACTGATTGTTCTTCTTGTGATTGGAGGGTTGCTATTGGCATTCCTCGTTGGAAACTTCATCCTCTACACTTACGCGCAGAAGAATCTGCCTCCGAGGAAGAAGAAGCCGGTTTCTAAGAAGAAGATGAAGAAAGAGCAGCTGAAGCAAGGCGTTCGAGTTCCTGGCGAGTAGATTCCTTTAGATGATCCTTTGCAGGACTATACTCTTTTTTTTTCTTAGTTTTTTATGTTAAAAGATATTAGCAATGATGCTTCTTGAATTGACAATGAATCCTCAACAACTCTCTATAAGCTTTGCTGAGTTAAATGTCATTCCAAATTTAAAATAGCCTCTTCATGTGTTTTCTCTGTTTTGTTCATTACTAGAGATAGATCTAAATTTATAGAAGTGTGAGGTTGTCTTTGGCCAGAAAAACAGATCAACAGAACAAAACTGTATAGTAAACTCAGATTATCTTTTACAATTAATCAAATTAGTCATCAAATTCAACGGTAACACATACTACAACTGTAGATAAAGTCAGGACTATGATGCAGATATTCCACCACATTGGTTTAATGTTAAAACGATTTTGGTGTAGATTATATGATGGTAGATATTCCACCACAACTGTAGATAAAAATGTCTGAATTCTAAAATTTTGGTGTTACATCTTTGAATATACAACTGTAGATTATATGTTTAATGATTTAACAAGTTTTGAAAATACCAATCAAAACAAAATCTAATATCATTTGACCCCAAGAGAAATATAATATCAAACCTGTGTAGCAAGACTCGTGCATTATGTAAATCAATGTAATAAAGAAAGCGTTAGAACACAAAAAGAAGAAAAAAAAGAGCGGCAAGCTATATTAAATAACGAACTCGAGGTGGGTCCCACCGAAGTTGCCAGTTAGTGGGCTCTCACAATAGACAATGGACTCTCAGCTTGGATAATTGACAACGTGATCGGAGGATTTGTTGTGAAGGACAAGCAAAGATGACAAACTTGACCGATTCAGATTCTTCTTATAATCATTTTTCATTTCTTTTAAAAGTCGCACTTAACCATTACATGAACTCTATGAAGGGTGTGTTTTGGGAGAAAGAAAGATTATAAGTTGAGTTTCTAGCTTCTTCAAAAAAAAAAGTGAAATGGTCAAGAAAGCGAAATGGCTGGAGAACGTAAAGAAGGCTTTTAGTCCAGATGTAAAGGTATCATCACATCATCAAGTTTCTTATTATCTTTTAGCACCTCTTGAGCTAAAATTCATATGCTTTTTTTTTTCATTTGTTGGTTTTTTTTTTCTGTTGCAGAAGTTGAAAGACCAATCGGTTGAGGAGAGTGTCATTTCTTACCCTGTATTGGTTACAAGATCCAGAAGTTCTCCTCCTCAGTTTGAGGTCAGAGTTGATGAGGTCAACTACGAACACAAGAAGAAGAAGATGAATCTGTCTCATCCTCCTTCAGAAGAAGATGATGATCTTGTAGATTCATCAACTCCATCTTCCCCTGATTTTATTCCTCAACCAGCTGCACCTGATAGGTTTGCAGGGAAGTCAAAGGAAGATGCAGCTGCCATCTTTATCCAGTCCACATTCAGAGGACATTTGGTATGTGTACTTGGTCATTCATGGCTTGATTAGAACTTGTTTAGTTATGCATATTTCTTGTTTAAAAAAAGAAGTTGAATAGATTCAAATCTGTTTTGGTTTATTTTTGCTTTCTAGTTACAGTTTGAGGATTCTTTTGATAATTTTCTACAATGTAGGCAAGACAAGAATCAACGAGAATGAGGAGGTTGGTCAGACTTAAGTCATTGATGGAAGGATCGGTTGTACAAAGGCAAGCTTCACATACCCTTAAATCTATGCAAACTCTCGCTCGTGTACAGTCACAGATCCAGTCTAGGAGAATCCGGATGGTACAAGAGAATCATGCTCGCCATAAGCAACTCCTTCAGAAGCATGCCAAAGAGCTAAGAGGCTCCAAGGTCTCTCTCTCTCACTTTTGTATATCTCGGATGCAATTTTCACCACCACTCTGTCTCATTTATGCTGCCCACAGTTCTGCGATTTTCCTAATCCTAAGATGTTTGCTCTTTCTTCTGTAGAATGGGGGTAATAATAATCATTCCAAGAAACAAGTTGAAGCAGGTTTGTTGAATAAGCATGAGGCGACAATGAGAAGAGAAAGGGCATTGGCTTATGCATCCACACATCAGGTATACTTACTTTCATGTGTGTACATGTATTACAGTTCATATATATATATATATATATATATATATATATATATATATATTATATGTGGCTCATATTTGCAGCAACACTTGAAGAGCAGCTTGAAACCTACGATGACTATGTTCATGGATCCTAATAACCTTACTTGGGGTTGGAGCTGGTCCGAAAGGTGGACAGCTGACCGGTCATGGGAAAGCTCAGAGAAAGAAGAAAGCAGCACCGCTAAACCATCGGTTAAGACCACCACTAACCGTAACTCCCATGGAGGAGAAGCCACAAACTCTTCAAACCGCAAAAAGCTCAGTGGTAGCTCGACTCATCCAAATACCCCATCAACATCAACATCAACATCATCCACCAACCAGCGAAAGAACAAGCCAACCCCACCACCGTCTATAAGACCCAAGACCACAGATGCAATCGCCAAGAGCTCGGAGAAGAACCGTAGGAACAACATCATTGCAAGGTCATCGGTTAGTGATGACGAAGGGCTAGTTAGCTCAACGGCTAGACGTCACAACATGGTTCCCACAAAACTAGCCAAGAGCTCCGAGAAGAACAACTGTAGGCAGAGCATTGGAAGGTCATCGGTTAGTGATGACGAAGGGCTGGCTAGCTCAACGGAAAGACGTCGTAGCATGGTACCCGCAAAACCAGCACGTGGTGGTAAGCTCAAGGGCCAGATCTCATCATCTTCTGCGACCAAGACAACCGCAGAGGAAAGTAATGGTGGTTTGCCGGATAGAGCACCAGCTAAGAAACGGGCTTCTCCTGCACCCAAACCAAGACGATCCACAGCCCAGCCTAAGGTTTCTAAAGGGGGCGAGGACGCCGTGTGATTAACCTACGTAGTTGTTTTTTCTATTTTCCATTATATACTTTTTTGCACCAAGGATGGTGTTATGAGTTTTGTATCAATTACATGCAGAGCAATGCAGTGTTGGTTACATGAATGTGCAGTTTAATTTTCTGTTAATCATATAACCTTTCTAATGTTTTTTTCGATATTGGTTACATTATCGAATACTTTTGATGTTATTAGTTCTTGACTTCTGAGCCTGGATCAAACCATACCACATTTGATTTGTAAACTGAATTCAAGTAAACCTCTCCCTCGTCACATTGTAAACAAATGGCTAAAACGTAAATATCTTACAAAATAAAATCGCCAAAATGTATTAAAAATATAAAATATGGTTTATTTCATTTTTAAATAATTAAGATAATTAACTGTTTCCAGTAGCAAAAGAAAACTATTTTAAAAAGTTTATCAATTTCTTTTCAACAAAATTCACTTCTTCTTTTTTTTTGATCTAACCCAACAAAATTCATTAAATACCGGTATGTATACCCAACAAGAAGAAAACCACAAAATCCAATTAAAATCTTAACAATCCGTCTTCTAATAGAGAACCGGTTTATACCAGACCGGATTGAATAATCAATTGACTACTCCTATATAAATTGTTTCTTAGCTTTAGGGTTCCTCTCTCTAGCTCTCACGCATTTACGCAGTTGCAGTCAGTCTCTCTTCTCACTCTCCCGCCGTCGCGAACATGGGGTATGGTTTCCTCTACTCTCGATCCTCCGATTCCAGTCTCATCTCTCTGTTTTCATGTTTCGATTTAGATGAAATCGCAGTGATTAGTTTAACTTCACCATGTCTTGTCGGGTTTAGGACTGTTCTTTGGTCGTGTTCTGTTTTTTTTTTCTTTCTTTCTGGTTGTGTTCACCTCTTAGTTCTCTACGTTTGGTGGAAATGGTGAATCTGATTACTACTTGTTTCATAAAGATTCTGACTTTATGTCATTGTCACCTCTTTTCATATGTTATATCCTTTTTGTAATAAAAAATTCTGGTTTTATGTCAATTATAACCTCAATGTGTTGTCTTTTTAAACTCTTTCAGTAAGACACGTGGTATGGGAGCTGGGCGCAAGCTGAAAAGGCTTAGGATTAACCAGAGGTGGGCTGACAAGCAGTACAAGAAGAGTCACCAGGGAAACGAGTGGAAGAAGCCTTTTGCTGGTTCTTCACACGCCAAAGGAATCGTCCTTGAGAAGATGTAAAGACTTGCACACATCCTCTCTTTTCTTCCTTGATTTTTGTTCTGAGATTGATAAGTTTTTGTTGTCGATTGTTGTTAATGATGATGCAGTGGTATTGAGGCTAAGCAGCCTAACTCTGCCATTCGTAAATGTGCCAGAGTTCAGTTGATCAAGAACGGCAAAAAGATTGCTGCTTTCGTTCCTAATGATGGTTGCTTGAACTACATTGAAGAAAACGTAAGTTCTCATAGCTTCTCAATAATCAGTTGTTTTCCTTAGTAATAATGCTTTATAATCTTTTGTGCTCATTGATGGATGTTGTACAGGATGAGGTGCTGATTGCTGGATTCGGACGTAAAGGTCATGCCGTCGGAGATATTCCCGGAGTCAGGTTCAAGGTGGTGAAGGTGTCTGGTGTCTCACTCTTGGCCCTTTTCAAGGAGAAGAAGGAGAAGCCTAGGTCTTAGACTCTCTACTGTTTTTTTTAAGCTTATTTTGTCAATGGATTTTTGATGCCATTTACCTCTGTTCCGCTTCAAGATTCTCGAACATGTGTACCAGTGGTTGAGTTTTAAACTTGGTTTTGTTTCATCTGTTTTGGATTCACTTTGCCTAAAGCATGATATTTACTTTGAAGCCATCACTCTTTAGATCTAAGTGAATTTCATTAAACTGGAAACAACCTTACAAACAAATAAGGTTGTAAGCTTTTTCATACTTTTAAAGGTATTGGTTTACTCAAATATATTTAAGATGCAAACCTAAAACTTGGAAAGAAAACAAAAGTTGTCTACAAGAGTCTATAACCGAAGTTTGTTCTCATTAGTGCATTAGGCGGTACAGGTCAGCCTCCTCCCTACTCTGCAGAAGTTTCAGATTTATCAGGGCAGTTCTTGTTGACATGCTGCTCTTTCACTTTCAAGTCCGAGCCAGTGATCTTCTCTTCAGTTAGTTTGCTATCCTCACTACTCATCTCACCCACAATGTTTGCAGCTTCTTCATTTACCATCTTTTCATCAGAGGAGCCTTTCAAGTCCCTGACCTCCATAATCGAGTCTTCTACAAGGTCACTACTAGGTGTTTCCTTTCCGACATGTGAAACTTCTCCTGATTGTAGCTTGTCTGTGCTGATGGGATTGGGTTTCCCATTTGAGGTCTTGGTAGTAGAAGCAGAGTGACGGCTTGAAAGTGTTTCATTACGAGGTGGTGCTTCAGGTTTACTTTTTCCGCTGCCATTGTTCTTACTGCAAGGTACAAGTCCAGTAGGTGTTGAACAATGCATCTGGTTTGCTACTCTCAATATGCTCGCCCCAATTCCAAAACTTGTTTTAGCCTTCTTTGGTGTAATCATCTTCTGATCATTCTTGGGAGGAGACATTGGCGGTCCTGAATCTTCTGTCTTCATCCTTTTGGCAGAAGAAGACTTGGCAAGTTTTGAATGCACAACCTTGCGTTTGTTCTTTTCACCATCCTCCTTCGTATCCGATTTTTCATGTGATCTCTTCCCACTACTTTTGCTTAACCGTTTCTCAGCTATGAACTCTGCCAAAGTTTTCTCCTTTTTCTTCACAACAGTAGTAGTAGTGTCCTCATACTCAAACACTCCATCAAGTTTACACTGATCTTTGTCTTCTGTCTTCGTCCTTTTAGTATAAACTTGTTTACTCTTTTTCGGTTCAGGAGCAGACTCTTTCACTTGCTTACTCCTTTTCGGTTCAGGAGAAGACTCTTTCACTTGTTTACTCTTTTTCTTTTTCGGTTCAGGAGCAGACTCTTTCACTTCAGTATCTGCAGGAGATATCTTGGGTGCAGACTCTACTGATCCTTGAAGTGTCTCGAACTCAGGGAGGTCGGTATAGCCTTTCCAGCGATTAAAAGCCAGTAACCTAGCTCTCTGGCTCACAAACTGCAGCTCATCAGAAGAAGGATCATAGATTGGAGAGCATGCTAAACGCTTCACATACTCCACAAGTTCTGCAGGTTCAAAGAAGACAGCACTTGAGACCTTGTCTCCCCCTTGTATCCTACTCGAATCTTCTCTGATTCCAGGGTTGATTATCTTCTGAGTCTTGATCCTCTCGTAGACTTCCTCCGAGATACAAGAACAAGCCAAACCGAACTCTACCCTTCTCGACACCTCTTCCAAAGCGAAATCAACAGCATCGAGAAAACTAGGCAGGCTACTCTGCTTCGCCATTTGAGAGAAATGATGTCGGAAAGGCTTTACCTTTGACGCATCGTTCCAAGCGAAGGAGCAGTCTCCGAAGTATGTAACTAAAAAGCTTCCTTTCTTGAAGTGCTTCTTCGCCTTGTCCGTCGCAGCAGAGGCGTCAAAGACCTGTCCAGGCCACCACGGATGGCTCCTCACTTTAGCCCAGACTAAATCTGAGTCAGAGAGCTTCACTTTCAAAGTGACAGGAGTATTGTCATCAGTATCCAAAGCACTCTCGTCCTTGCTTTCATATGGCTCTAAACCCATAAAACACTCCATTTCATCCAAGCTCTCTTCTTTTGTTACAGGTTCCTCTTCCTTGTCAACTAGAAGCTCCGTTTGGATCCCACCAGCAGAATCTTTTTCAACATTAATTGAGACTTCCTTCTTCTCACTTTCCTTAGTGGTTGTTCCTAAGACCAGATCTGACCTTCCATTTACAGATTCTTTCTCCTTGGTCATTCCAACATCATCACCAGCTGAAGAAGCACCTGGTTCAACAACGACGCAGCTTTCTTGCTTGTTCTCTCCATCCAGCTCCTGATCTTGAGCATCAGCTGGGAGTTCAGACATTCCGGCCTCAACCCTCGACGCCTTACTGTCATCAGAAGCAGCGTCGGACGCCGAGTGAAGCCTTTCTTGTTCCGTCGACATGACTAAAACCCTAAAACAGAAATGTAATCAGAAATTACTTCACTTCGTTTCCCAACAAATCAAATACGAGTCTCTACCGTGAAGAAAGAGATAGATAGAGAGGTCAACAACAAACCTACGGTGGTGGTGGCGGTGGTGAGACTGCGGTTTTCCGGCGGCGGGAGGTGGTTTCTTTGAAGTAGATGAAGACGTCAAACTGAACCAGACAGAAACGGGTTTCTCGTTTTTGTGTTTTTTTTTTTTTTTGGTAACTTTCTTACATTGCGGGATAGTCCACGTGGCAAACAGGTAGTGACTGGGTCTAGGGTTCAATCAATTGGGCCCATTTATAAAACCCATAGCTAGAAGTTCCCCTTTTACTTCATTGGACTAACCTCTTTGTTTCCTTGGCTTGTCACATGAGACCTGAAAAACTTATCTCTAACGAGTTTGAGACAGTTATTAAGTTGCTCAATCTTCCATCTCTCTAGAAGAACTGAGAGCAGTGATTTAATTTTGCATTCGAGCTTGTCACAGTTGATGAGGAACTGATGTTAATGTTAGAACTTTCAAGCTTTTGTAATTATTGTTTACATGGATATTGAAGTTATGACAACCAATGGTTTATTTGGGTGGCAAAGAATCTACTTACGAAATCAGAAAACCATAAGAAAGATTCTATACTTTCGAGATTTAAGTTCTAATAACGAAATATGAAGCTATAAACTGATAAAAGAATAATGCTGTCTTAAACTTGGTTTGATTGATGAAAGCAAGGTCCAAAAATGAAAAATGACATAACTTGTCCAAAGCTGAACTTGGAATTACGACATAAAAAAGCCAAACAGATAAAAAACCAAAACCTTTCCCTAAAGACGACAACATTTCACGCATATGACACTATCACTGGCTAGCACCGAGCCATTTAGTGAAGTTGTCAAACTCGGTGTAGTCACTGTCGGAGATCATAGTCTGGTACCACGACTTCCCTGCTGCTTTGATCGCCAATGCCTCCTCCTGTAAGATCAAGAAATTAGTAACAGAGTTAGAAAAAACTCTAAAGCTTTGCACAAGACACTATATCAGCTTGACAATAAAAGAGTAAACTTTTGATTACAAAATTCTACAAAACTCTAACAAAGACGAAACACGACATAAACGAAATTCAGACAAGAAAAGCAAAGACATTTAGTTACCAAGCCACTTCATTTCCCATTGCTATAACCCAACCATACGATCGATTTAAGACACAATACTAAATCACTAGACCACATAATACTATCTAACAGATTAGCAATAGAACTGTAAACAATGATAAAACAAAGACATGAACAAGTGATATTACCTTAGTAACCGTCTTCCTCTTCTTGGTGAGCTTCTCCTTCTTAGACTTAACCCTCTGCGCCTCGGCCAACAAAGACATCCTCTTCGCGGTCTTAGCATACGGATTCAACTTCAACATCACATTCAAATTCTTCAAAGGATTCTTCTTCATCACAGCCCTCGCCGCATCCTTCTTAATCGGCCTCACCACACTCTGCACCTCGTCAGAGTTAATAATCCTCGCCAAATCAGCATTCACCATCTTAGCCCTAGGAAGCACATAGCCCTTCTTCATCTCCGACCCCTTCTCAAACGATCCATAGATCCCCTCAAGCTTCTCGAAAGCAGACTTGGTCCAAACCACAAACCTCCCAAGGTGACCACCAGGAGCAAGCTTCAACAAGTTAAGCCTCTCCACGTGGCAAAGCTCAACACCGGGAAGGTTCCTAAACGCTTTCACAATCTTGGAACCTTCGGTACCGTAAACCACAAGAGGACCTTTCCTACAAACGTAGCGCCTGTTCCTCATCTTACCAACACCAGACCTAATCCCAATGCTATCCTTCGCCTTCTCCGCGTCATCGTAAGCTCCGATCTGCTTCAACACTTTGATAGCAGCTGACGTCTTCTCCACGGCTTCAACAGAGTCGCTCACCACGAGAGGCATTTCCGGGACATTCTCGATCTTGTGCCCACGCGCCACAACAAGCGCGGGAACAGCAGTCGCGGCGATGGCAGAGACAATCGCGTGGCGTTTCATGTTGACGTTCACGCGCCTGTGCCAGAGACGGTGAGTCTTCGTCGGAGCGAACATGCGACCGCCGCGGCACTGGTTTCCGAACGCGGCTTGTCCGGCGCGGTGAGTTCCGCCTCCGGGGACACGGGGGATACGAGAGACGGCGCGTCCGGTTCCCCACGACTCGGCGGAGGTCTGGTGACCGGCTTTCTTGGAGACGGCGTAGGGCTGGCGGCTGTTGTTGGAGATCTGCGCATGGACGAAGCTGACGATGTCGGGACGGACGGGGGCGGTCATGACGTCGGGTAAGACAACGGTTGGGGATCGATCGGTGGTCATGTCGTTGTCTAGGCCTTGGACGGTGACGAGGGGACGTGCGGCGGAGGTGGCCATTTCTCTCTCTTTTGGGGTTTGTCTCTCTTCTCTCTCACTGTCTTAGGGTTTTCGATATATATATGCTTAGTTTTCTCTAGGGTTAATGGCCGATTTAGTGGGCCTTGTGCAGGCTGATTAGCCCAGATTGTTTGTTTTTCCCTTCGGCCCAAGGTAAACATTCTAAAATCTTGAGTTTCCGGCCCAATGAAAATATCTAGCTATTAATAGCCCATTATTGCATATTTTTTCAAACTAATGAACATATCTAGCTATTAATAGCCCATTATTTTTGTGTGTGATTGTGATTACTAGACTTGCAAGCTACATCTTAGCAGTTATCTCTCTCTAGCTACTAAGTCAAATAATTTTAGATAGGGTTATAAGTTTTTCCTTGTATTGTATTTCAGGAAGAGGAACATGAAGAAGACTATATTAATTAGTAAGTATATATATTACTATCTCAACTGAAAAGCATCATAAGCAAAAACAAAAAAAAATCACAAGATTTTTTTTTTTTGAACTTAAAAAAAAAAAAAAAAAAAAAAAAATCACAAGATTGAGTGATGAAGTTTGTATCTAAACTAATATCACAATCTTTGTGGTTTTTATTTGAATGATTATGTTCCTGATAATTCAAAAATATTTATTAATCAATTTCAGCAATAATATTTATATGCTTTTTGTAACTAATACAGTAATATTTATATGTTTCTTCCTCAGATAGTGATAAGTACTGCGTTAATTATTTCGAATATTTGATGATTAATTACATTATCAACCAAATAGGGATACATTATTAATCAACTTAAAAATTTTCCTTAACCATTCCAAGAACAATTTCGATCCCATCTTGGCTTTATATATGAATACAGGAAAGAAGAAGAAAAAAACATGTCTTCAGTTTCTAAAACATCTCTCGTTTACTGGTTTTGATCGAAAGGGCTTTCACCTTCGTAGTTCCCACGTGGATTATACTCACACACCACAAGAAACCCACGACCTTCATCACATTTCACACGTGCGCATCCAACAGCTGTCGTGTCTCGCCACACGATCTGCGTGTAATGACCGCACATCTCTCCCGACGCGCACGTGTTTGCTTTGGAGTCGTAGTTAAACCTCTCTTCAAACCATTTCATCACCACTCTCTCCGGCCACCACGTCTTCTTCTCCCGGTACCAAAAAATGTTCTCGCCGTAAGGCCCTCCTGAATGTTGCATACTGCAGTCGGGCTTACGTTGTATGGCCCATTTATGAGCGAACCGGGCCAGGCCTTTGTTCCATCCAAGAGATGGCACGCCTGAAGACTCACGTGCTACGTTGTGAGCGTTTAGAAACTCCCTCGCTTGTTTTGCTTTCCTCGCTCTGTTGAACATACGTGCAGCCGCACTTGACATGCCGGGGATGTAAGTTCCGGCGGCGGAATGATGGTCGGAGAAGAGAAGGAGGAGAAAGAAAAGACATGATGATGGGTGAGACAACTTGCCAGACATCTCCATGTCTTTGTATTATTGTTGTGTCTCATCATGAGTTTCTCTGTTTCTAAGGTTTTTGTTTTTGTTATGTTATTCAGTTAGAGATTTCCATTTTAACAGATTGTTGAATTCTTATATTTAGGTTGATGCAAAAACATTATAAAACCAAAAAAACTGTAGTGTATTTTTAGATTTTGTTTTAACTTCCCATTGTTCCAAAAATCATAAGCGTTATACAGAGGATTAGCCTAAGCGCCATATAAAATAATTTTCAGTAAAACCGGTCTAGAACTGATCTGCAGCGGATGTCTAAACCAATCTGTATACTCCTCGCCAGTGACATGTTTCATCTAAGTCGCTCATGACCTATAAGCTTTCATTATCCAGTGTAATGTATAGATTTATTAATGGTTTCAAGCGTGTTTGCTCTCACATCCACATGAAGATTAAAACACATGGAAAATTCAGGAAACTACCGGTAGAAAAGGTGACTAAAGAAATCAGTTAGAAATGAGCTGTGAAACTCCATTTTTGGACTTTTGTTAAGCATATTCTATGACTTTGTACGCAAGAAAGAGCTCAAACTTGTCTCTACTTGCAATATCTCATGTAATTAAGGAGTTGATACAATAGGAAAAGAATGATATAAGATGTAACAATGTTATGTATACGACCTTAGTATAAAAAAGCTACACTTACATAGATCAAGAACAAAAATAACATGAGTGTCCATTGATGATCAATGCATCATCAACGATCAGATAGCGTAAATTGGATTCACCTCGGATTCAGTCTCCGACGGATTCGCATTATGCCATGAGCCTGTCCCATTTCTACCAAACTTCTTCTTCTTCTCCTTCTTCCTCACCTTCCTCGTCCTCTTAGATTTCACAACATAGTAAGTCATTATACTCAAAATCCCGGTCATAGTCACGGTTCCTATGACCGTAACCACAATCGCTGCGTATCTATTTCTCCGACCAACCACAATATACGAAGAAGAAATAAATGCCACGCTGGTGCAGACAGAGGCGAGCCACATCAGCTTATTGATTACTTCCACCACACGTCTCTCTGTTTTAGTCTCTCCTCTCACTAGCGTGATCTGCACGACAACTACCGCTAACGAAGTGAAGAGCGCAATCGCGTTGAATATAAAGAATATCTTGAACGATGTTGCGTGGACCATCACGGCCACACCGTTGTCGTCGTCGCCTCCGGGAACCGTGAAAATGGCGGCGAATGCCACGGTGGCGAAGAGGACAGCCACCACGGTTACCGAGTTTGTAGCATTGTTGATTCCAGCTCTGTGGAGTTTCCTTAGCTCCTTGGCGATACCGTCTACGTTTTTGTTGGTTCTTCGAGTTTGTTCGAGCTGCGTGTGGACGTCTTTTTTGATCTCGGTCACGGTCTTTCGCAGCTCGTCTCTTGGCTGGTTCAGCTCGTTGGCTTTGAGCGCACCGCAACGGGATAATATGTCTTTGATCTCTTGTGTTTCCTCTGAATGAGTGAGTCCTTCAGCTATGTCGTAAGCGGTTTTGTGGTCTCGTGTTAGCGCATTCACGTTTGTATCAGGAAGTTGTAACAGCTCATTCACAATCTACACAAATCAAAACAAGAATAAAGAATCATAAATCAACAATAAATAATCATAAAACAAGAATCAAGAATCATAAACACAAGAATCAAGAATCAATAATCAAGAATCATAAAACAAGAACCAAGAATCATAAAATAAATCAAGAATCATAAAGAAAGAATCAATAATCATAAAATAAAATCAAGAATCATAAAACAAGAATCAAGAATCAAACCGAACAACAAATAGAGTGTGAAACAATCAACTTTGTTATTTTACCTCTGCTCTTTTCTTTCGTGTGGCGATATGCAACACGGTGTTACCAAACTTGTCAGGAAGCATGACGATAGCCGGATCAGCTCGAAGGAGTAATCTCACTACTTCTGAGCTAATTCCTTTCACAGCCATATGTAAAGACGTTTGTCCTTTCTTGTCTGTTCGTCTTGCTAATTGAGGATCTCTATCAAGCAACGTTCTCACGATATCCACATGGCCTTGACGTGCAGCTAAGTGAAGCGCGTTTTTCCCATTAGATCTTGATATCTCAAGCAAGCTCGAGTCTTTAGCAAGCAATTCATTTACTACTTCTGAATGCCCTCGCGTTGCAGCTGAAACAAGTGGTGTTGCGTTTGATTGAGCTACTGTTTTACTCAGTAGAGGTTCATGCTCAAGCAGTAACTGGACAATATCTGCAATAAAACAAGGTCTTGGTCAGAAAAATTATGAATCTTTCTTTCTCCGAAGAAAAGTTTTTTGTTAAAATTAAGCTTATCATTGGCTTATAACTTTAAAAAATCAATTGGCGATAAGTAAATCGGTCCTATCTTTTTTGTATATTCGTTAATTATTCTAACTATTGATGTGAGACTTTGTTCATTCATTAACAGTTTTGGTTAGTGAGACTCACCTCGATGGCCTTGACTGCAAGCAATGTGTAAAGCGTCGAATCCAGAGAGATTCTTCTGCATAAGAGACTCTTTAGTGGTGTAACACAAAAGCTCTTTGACAACATCAATATTGCCTTTCTCTGCAGCTGTAAAAAGTGGTGTCTCTCCCAACTCATTCACCTCGTTTACCACTGCTGTCATTATTTGTGCTACCTTTTATGTTTTCAACACAAGACAAGAGAATCAATACAGTTTCATTTTGAGGTTTAATATGGGCAGAGAGAGAGAGAAAGGCTTCATCATACCTCATCATCAAAATCAGATCCTGAAATAGTACCAGTGATCTGAGAATCAATGTCACTAAGAATCTGTTTAACAGCAGCCAAGTCTCCTCTTTGAGCAGCTAGGTGAAGCTCGGTGTCGTTGTGGCGGCCAGTGACTTGTTTCACATACTTCTTTTTACCCGTTGGATCAAACCGTTTTCCCGAATTGGAAAGTCCCAGGGACTTGCTTGAGTTAGACACCATCAATGCCTTACCCGAATTGGACAGAACTAGAGTCTTCCTTGGGGTTGGAGTTGGTGACGACAGGTCCGCTACAGTGCTCCCTGCTGGACTCACCGGATCCGTCCCCCAACCCTTCTCCATATCCGGTTCCAGCTCCTTCTCTGCAAGAGTCAGATTGATAACACATTGATTGCTTGTTTATCACGCAAATGATAAATCCATCAAAGACAATTTTAGACCTAACCCTAAAAAGTATAGCTAATCTCTTCACACATTTTCTGGCTCCGCAACAAATTCTCGTAACGATTTGAGTCAGGATCTAGAATTAAGGGCAATGAAAAAAAATTGTTACGTGCTTCCTAATCTACCAATCGTTGTTATACCTTCTTGGATTCTGGATCCCATTTTCAGAGATTAAAGCTGAGAGATTTCAAAGCGGGGTCATGATATTCTACGTTGATAGAAAGACCACCGGTTCTGGTTCTCTGGCTCGAGAAGAAGATTTAATTCATAAGAGCCGTTTGTGTTGGCCGACGATACCTTCACCCTCAAGGCAAGGGTTTGAGATCCGATTATGGTTTCATATGAAGCAGAGAGCTTAGCCTTTTTTTTTTTTTGTGTAATTTGGGTTGTCTTGTTTCGATCGTCTTCGTTTTCAGTTAGGGATGTTTACCACGTCAGCATCTTACACACGAAACAGAACATATGATGTTGTAAACTCATCTATTAGTTAGCCCTAATATAGAATGTAATTGGTATTTTAGTTTCAGGCCGGTTTAGCATTCTCCGGCTGGTTGGAATCTCTCTAAAATTGAACTGTCACCTTAACCCTCAAATATACATTTTCCTTCATAATCAAGAGCCATACTCCATATTTGTTTAGTAGAAAAATTAGTATTAGTAACTTCTTTAATCTTCTGGGTATTATATTTTTCTTTGTTTTGTGAGTAGGCTGAGGGTAAAGGGAAATCCGATATGGTTTCATACGATCAGAAGGAGACTGGTTCATGAAATATAGAAAACACTCGACCGGCTGGCAGAACCTTTTGCTTCCAGCCAACCAACTTCCAAGTTCCAACCACTGCATAATCATTGCTTACTACAATTATTTGGATTACTAGGTGATAGTCAGAAGTTCTTGGGTGATGCTTGTATATCTTCTCCCGCCATTTTTAATTTCGAATTTTGGGATTAAAACAGAAGTTGGGTTTGAAGATAATAAATAAAATTGGGTATCACTAGTCTTTTTCAGTAACTCCAGAATACAGAATGATAGACTTAATAAGATGACTATCACAAGACAATAAAATGTATGTATTCTTGAAGTCAATAAGATACTGAAATCAAACACACCAGATCTGTATTCTAAGAAATTCCCTTTTTTTTTTTTGGCAAAATGACTAGTCTTCCTCAATGCTTACAATACTCACTGAACACATGAATTACTTATATATTTGAACTCAATACAACATTTCTTAAATATGATCAATTCTATCAAAACTATAAAACATAATTTATTTTACCGTCAAACTATTGCTAATAGACAAGTTGAATACCAATTTGATCTAGTTTGAAATTTTATGTAATTATTCTTTTTGTTAGTTGATCAGACCAGAAGATTTGTTTTGGTGTTAGCTATCGTGCTTATGTGATAACTATTGTTACTATTGACTATCAAAAGATCAAGTAGCTAGGTGGTAGGTAAATTGTGTTGAAGCTCCGACCAGGGCCGTTTTTTAGCACGTGCAAGTGGAGTGGTCGAATAGGGTCCAAAATTTTAGAGGGTCCATAATTCTTTTTTGTTTTACTAATAGTTATAAATTTAAAACCATATTTTTATAAAAAAAAATCTGAATCACTATATTTTAATTTAGTTTTTCGTATTTATACCAATAAATGTAAAAAAAAATATTTTGTTTATATAACCAACTAAAAGACAATAAATTAGGAAGTAATTAGTATTTATATCAATTATATATTTTGAACTAAACAATAGTTGCTGATGTTTAGAATATTTAATGGTAGTATAAAAAGTTAATATTCTAATTGATTATGCTTAGGAAACAATTATCAATTAGTTATTATAAATACGGAGAACAAAATATATTTTCTTCACCATTTTTAATTAAAAATAGCAAACACGAAGAAAATAAAGCTAGCATACAACTTCTTTTTGCAAGAAAAAAAGAGATACTTGTCTTTTTTTTTTTTTTTTTTTTTTTTTTTGTCAGCAAACACAGACTCATATAGACTCTGTAAACCAAACTGGGAGCTCCGTATCCATATGAACGACAAAAGACGATTGCTTCCTGGCACTGCGTGCTAAGCTGTCCGCCCTTTTATTTTGTGTTCGTGGTATATGAAGGAGCTCTGATCTTGTGAAGCTTTTCTTCAAAGAGATAATGTCTTCTAAATAACTTGCAAAGGCTGGCCACTCTTCTGGTTCCGAAACCATCTTCACCAACTGAGAACAATCCGTTGCAAAAGTAACTGAATATTGTCTTAAATTCCTCATGCTTTCCATTGCCCAAATAAGAGCTTCCAATTCCGAGTGCAATGGTGAACTACTTGCTCTCGTATTCCTTGCTCCCATCAGTCCATCAAAACCTTCCAACGTACTGTACCAGCCCTGTCCAGAAAACCTTTCCTGTTCTTTCCAGGAGCCATCCGTAAAACACCATCTACCTGGTATAGTTGGGGTTATTCCTGGTGATCGTACGCTACTACGAGCTGTGTCCTGCGGCTGGATAACCTGTGCTGCAGTCCATGTTAACGCCTCCGTTTCTGCCAATTTAAGAGTATCCATTGGATCCATATCCAAATTGCTAAACACTTTATTGTTTCGTGCTTTCCAAATATACCATAAAATCCACACAAATTGATGAACCTCCATCTCCGGGTGGATTCTCCAAAATAAATGATCCATATTTGTGAATATTGCCTGTGTCGGGAAGATATCTGGAGTAGTTGGGATCTTCGACAGAGCCCATATCTGGACCGCTGGTGGACACTCGAAAAATACGTGGTTTATAGATTCTTCGGGTGCCCCACACCTGTCACAAAATGTATCTCCTTTCATCCCTCGTGCCTTCAAGTTCTTTTTAACCGCTATACAGCCTGACACTATTTGCCATAGGAAATGTTTCATCTTTGGTGGGCATTTAATCTTCCAGCAGTGAGCCTTTAAGAAAGAGACCGAAGGACCATACTCTGGGAGTACTCGATCTCTATCCGGATAAACTCGCTCTACTTGATAACCAGATTTAACCGTGTATTTTCCATTCATCGTAAAGTGCCACCCATCTCGATCATCTAACCTTGATTTACTCAGTGGTAAACTCTCAATTATTTTCGCATCATGTGGGTCCACCAGATTCCTTATAGCCTGAAGATTCCAAGTTCTCGATGTAGCATCAATAAGAGCATCCACCGTAATATCTGGGAAAAGAGAATGATTATTTTTATTTGCTGGTCTCGGGCGAGTGGATGGGAGCCATGGGTCATTCCATACCGAAATAGATGATCCTGTTCCCACCCTTTTGATTAGTCCTTTGCTAACCAGAGATCTAGCAGAGACAATACTACGCCATCCGTAAGACGCCGAGTACGATCTAATTGGTTCCAGGGGCGAAGCATTCCGAAAGTATCGTCCCTTGAAAACCCTGGAGAATAAAGAGTTTGGTTTCTCAATTAGTCTCCATAATTGTTTTCCTAGCATAGCCGTGTTAAAATCCGTAAAGTCCTTAAAACCCAGTCCACCATCCTCTTTGGGGATACACACTTTGTCCCAAGATTGCCAGTGCATTCCATGTGTATTACCCGACGGACTCCACCAGAACCGAGTAACTGCACTTGTGAGCTTCTTTATAACTGTCTTCGGAATACGAAAACAAGACATAACATGGTTTGGTAAAGCCGTTACCACTGACTTTATAATCACCTCCTTACCCCCTTTAGTAAAAAACTTAAAGGTCCAACCATTTATCCTATTATTTAGTCGTTCTTGGACAAAGCCGAAGACCTGAGTTTTTGGTCCTCCCAAATTCTCCGGGATGCCCAAATAAGAGCCCATACCCCCAAGGGTTTGTATTCCCAAAACATCCCGAAGCTCCTGTCTGACTGATTCCTCAATCTTATGTCCAAATTGAATTGACGATTTCTCAAAATTAATTTGCTGCCCTGATACCATCTCATAATCCTTTAAGATTCGAAGAATTATCTGGCATTCTTCTTTTCGCGCTCTACAGAAGAACAAACTGTCATCTGCAAAAAGCAGGTGAGAAATTGGTGGGCAAGCCCGCGCTACCTTTATCCCCGTCAATAATTTTTCCCTTTCCGCCTTCTTAATATTTGCAACCAAAGCCTCTGTACACATAATAAACAAATAAGGAGATAAGGGATCTCCTTGCCTAAGGCCCCTTTGTGGAATAATATGCCCCTTTGGTTGTCCATTCAGCAGTACTCTATACTGAACAGAGGAAATACACCCCATCATTAAATGAACCCAATGAGAAGCAAAGCCCATCTTCGAGAGAAGCGCTTCGATAAAATTCCATTCCACTCTGTCATATGCTTTGCTCATATCCGTTTTTATAGCCATAAATTTCCTCTGACATGATTTATTTGTCCTCAGTCCATGAAACATTTCCTGAGCAATGAGAATATTATCCGAAATCAGCCGCCCGGGTACAAATGCCGATTGAGTCTCCGAAATCAGTGGCGGGAGGCACGCCTTTAACCTTTGGCATAAAACCTTTGATATAATCTTGTACCCAACATTACAAAGACTTATGGGTCTAAGTTCCGTCATCCTAGTCGGTCTCTCCTTTTTTGGGATCAAACATATATTGGTGACATTTAAACTGTCGTCCAACTCTCCGTTGAGCAAGAAATTATTAACCATATCCAGTAAATCCTTTTTTATTATGTGCCAAGCGTGCTGAAAGAAAAGAGCAGTCATTCCGTCTGGGCCCGGAGCTTTCTCCGGGTGCATCATAAACAAAGCTTGCCTAACTTCCTCTTCGGTGGCCAGTTTAATCAAACGGTCATTCATCTGAGGCGTAATGGTAGGAGTTATTTCCTCCAAGAACTCATCAAAACCACTAGGCGCACTGGTTTCAAATAAATCTGCAAAATAATCCACCGCCACCTTCTCCACCCCTTGTTCCTCAACTATCCAATTTCCATTATTAAGAGATACTTGTCTAATCAAGACTATATAGCTTACTATCCAAATTTTGTTACTCTATTATATTTATAGATTATGATTTCTGATTGTAGATATAATAAATGTAAAAAAACTGAAAAAATTAGAAAATGATATATTTGATGATTTGATCGATGATTTTGCATTGAAAAATACTAAATAATCAAGTTTAATTATTTGATCAATGATTTTGCATTAACAACAAAAAATTGGTGGTATTTAGATAATAAATAATTAAATTAATGTATTTATTTTATATTATAATAGTATTTTATAAAAAATCAAAATTATTTCAGATTACTAAAAAATTTTTTTTTGAACAGGGTCCGTGAAAAATTCGAGACGGCCCTGGCTCCGACTATTGGGTTCATACGTTAATACATATAACGAGAGAACATTGTTCAATGGCTTACCATATCATTTATGGTATACCGTAATTTTAAGTAACGCGAAGATAATAAACATCAAATTAATGATGAACATATATAAAAGAGGCTATCTTCAAAGTATAATTTCCCCTTCAAAATCTTCTGCATGACAAAGATCGCTTCTTTCGTCGAGAAGCGTTGCGAGCTGTAACAAGACCGAAAGATGTCCGAAACACACATGACTCCTCCAAAACAGAACCTTTCCCGCTAAACAACTCCGACAAGTACTTTGCGACATCATCAGGAGTATACCGGACATTCCACCCAACTTCCGTTCCCGCCAACATAACCGCGTTCGCATGAGCGTTATAAAAATCACGATAAGCCGGCAACAGCTTCTCCGCGATCGAAGTTCTCATCTCCTCCAACAGCTTCGGATCAGGCACGACGCACGCGCTCTGCGACTCCCACGTGCTCTCGAAACATTCGCCGAACCTTTCGAGCTGCGTCTTCGCTTCCTCCGGCGAGATCTCCGTCTTCTTAGGACACATAGACGCGAGTGGTTCCCACGCGAGCCTCTCGTAGCTTCTAGCGAACTGCCCGACTTTCTCGAAATGCCTCGCGATCCATTCGTCGCCGAGGAGGCGCTTGAGGCCCGTGGTGGAGCGTGCACGTGACGCCACGTGCTGGAGGTTGTTGGCTAAGAAGAGATACTGCACGGAGAAGTCCTTGTACATCTCTGCTTTGCCGTCGATCTTGCATAGAAGAACAAGAATCATCCACGCGAACCGCACTCTCACCTCAGATCCCTCTGATGATTCAGAGACATTGAAGTAAGATTTTGGAAGCAATGTTTTAGCGGAAGAAGATGATCCTTTTATGATATTCACGAGAATGCCACTGTACTCCGCGAGGCGGGAGAGGTGGTCCATGGCGGAGATAGTCAGCGGATGCACATCTCCGCCATGAACCACTGTCTTAGACGAGTCTTTCCTAATCTCAGACTCGAAGTCCACCAGGTGCGAGAGAATGGACTCACTGAGTCGGTTAAGCGAGCTGAGAGCTTGAGACCGAACCGAAGACACTGATTGGAACGAGAAGATAGACTCAATTATCGGTAAGTTCTCAATAACGGTGCCGTACATATCAAGCAACGGAAAAATCTTTTTAGGGTTCGGATTTTTCTTGTCTCTCACGGCAACGCTTTCAGGAAACCCTAACAGAAGCAGAGCTGCTTCTTTAGATATGTCTCGAAAACAAGACTCTCTGAGAGAGACAGATCCCTCAAAGACATCATCGCATAGAGTCTTCTCCCCGCTGAAGAGTGTCTTCATCGAGACGTTAACCGCATCCATCCAGCTCCTCATCTTCATCTCGACAACCTCCCACGGCATCTTCTTCACCTTGGAAGAGCTTATCTTCTCGACTCCGAGACGGTGCATCCCTTCGTCTACTATCGATTTTCTAAAGCATTTATAGGTACTGGCACACTCTTTGGCGTAGCCCGCAGCGATCATGCACTCGGCGATGGACTTCAGCTCTTTCATAGAGCTCTTGGAGACCTCTTCAACCTCGACGATGGAGTCACCAACAAGACGAGACTCGTGGCAGTGGCGAACGTCCTCACAGTATGTAGAGACGGTTTCAGGATCCAGATGCGCACGGTTCATCGAAAGAATCTGGTAAAACTCGCTCTGGAGACGTTTCATAGCGATCTGCATTAGCTTCTGCGCTCTGAGGAGATTCTCGGAGTTTGGATCTTCTCTGATCAACGAATCCATCGACTTCTGCAAATCTTTGACGCCGTTTATGAACTTGTTGGCTTCTTTCTTGCTCTCGCAGAACAGAGAATAGAACTTTGTTGTGGAAACGTACTCTGTGTTCCATTTCTCGATGATCTCTGCGGCGTTGTCGATCATGAGGTCGATCTCTGACGAGTCGAAACCTTTCTTAGGTATCGAGGGAGAAGGTTTCTTTTTGGAATATGTCATCTTGGAGAAGAAGCTGAAACCGGTTATGGCTCTCATCTTTGATCAAATGTTGTTGTTGTCAGTTGCAGGAATCTTGAAGGGAAAAAGAAAGAACGAAACGCCTCGCCTTATTCAAGAACCAGGTGGTGAAGAGGGTTCCCTTTTTGAAGAACCTACTGAATCTAGATTCGGGGAGGCGTCGTTAGAAGAGATAAGTTCTAGACTTTCTTTTTTAATCTGTTACAGAACGATGATGAATTATTCAGGGAGTTAACCGTTGTTGTTACGAAAATTACAGAGAAATATGAGGAAGACCTTTGACTCATCTTTTCCCTTCACGCGTCATCTTCATAACACTCGAATTCTATTTTCTCGTTTTGGTAACATACGATAAATAGTAGGGAGATATCCTATGCATGTAGAATGAAGATGATTTAGACATTTTATGACACAGTTTCTCAATCTTTACATTAGGCTAGAGTAAGTCATTATATATCACATAGTTTTTCAAATAACATTCTTTGATATTTGATTACATTGTTCCATCAGTTACATTGTTCCATGACATGTTATACCAATATATCCTGTTATCAAATTTGGTAGTTTCAAACTAATTTTCCGTCGTAATAATTCGTAACAACAAAGACCGCATAGCGCAGTGGATTAGCGCGTTTGACTTCGGATCAAAAGGTCGTGGGTTCGACTCCCACTGTGGTCGTATTTTCCTTTTTTTTTTCTCAACTTCCCTAGTTCCACCTGGTCTTCAGTTACCTAGATGGGATAGTTAAGAAAATACAGTTCCATACGGAGTAATATGAGAACTTGTTTATTTGTGCTGAACTGTTCTGTGATTTTTCTATCAGTCCTGTGAGTCAGCAGTCTAAAGTATACTTGATAAGCGTAAGTGACAGAATTATAACTCCGTTATCATACTGGTTCTATAGCTTCTAAGCATAAACTTGATAACTCCATTATATTACTTTGACCAAAAAAAACTATATTATATCACGAGTTACCTCATCTTTGTGTACGTTGACGTTAACTTACCAACGTTAGGATAACAGTATAATTTCAACTTGCTTAAGTTGAATAATGGATGGAAAATTAGCATGAATTAAGAAAATGTAAAATATAAATAGGAAGCAAAATCCATGATGGTGAAACAGTTTGAGAAAATAGCACAAAGCGAAGTACAAAACAAGTTTGCATCAAAAACACAAAAAAAAAGCTGAAACAAAGTCTCTAGTAGCCAAGAATTTAAACTTTGATAGCGTACTTTCTGATTGGGAAGTACATCTCCTTCTTCTTCTCACGCTCTGTCTTCAAAGAGAGCTGGTAAAACAAAAAGCCAAGAAAAAAATATAAGAACATTGCAAACAATCGATTAAAGACAAGAAAACAAATTGAGTTCTTTATATGTTATCGGCAAGAAAAGTTTTTTAAAAAAAGAAGCAGACCTGATGTTTGGTGAGGCGTCTGCGGATAGCACGGGTCTTCTTAGGACGGAGATCAAGAGGGATGAACTTCTTGTTCTTGTATGCTTCTCTTAGAGCAGATTTCTGCTTCTGTGAGGTCACGGTCAACACCTGAGCTATTGATTTCCGGACAACCTTGCTGTTTCATTACAAAACACACGTAACAGTTTCAGATTCAACATTTCCCATTGGAACAGTAAAAACACATTCAAATTCTCATTCTAAGCAAGAAGCCACATGAATCAATTCCCTAATATTCTACATCATATGAATTAATAAAGATATAAAAAAGCTACAGGGTAACGTACATTTTAGAGAGCTTGTTGGGGGCACCACCGGTGACTTTAGCGACACGGAGGAGAGCGAGCTCAGCCTTGAGATCCTGAAGCTGGTTCTGAAGATCGCTCTTCGACTTGTCCCTCAGTTCGTGAACCTTAATCCTTGCTACATACACCAAAAACAAGAATATATTTAACACTCCAGACGAATACGATTACGACGGTTCGGAAACGGAAACCATTGATAAGATTGAGAGATGAATCATTTTCATCGCCATACCCATCGTGATCTTCACTCGTGTTACGCCGCCGCTACTCTTCTTTTGGCTAAGAGAATCAGAAACCCTAGTGACTGAGTAACGGGATTTAAATATATGAAGCCTCATTTTAGTCGGAGAGGTAACCAAAAAGCCCTAGTCTCTTTAGTGGGCCGAATAAAGCCCATTACCTTCTATCCTTACGGCTCAAAATAATACTTACTTGGTCTTAAACACACACAAGCCCAACTTTACCGTAGATTTTTGCAAACCTCTAATCAACAAATTGAATGGGTGAAAGAAACGCCAATGACCGGTGTATCGGTTTGCTAAAACCGGTTTAAGTTGCCTAACCTGGTTTAAAGTAGTTATGATGTTCTTTTCAATTTGACTAGTAAGCAAGACATTTGATTGGTGGTTACTAGATAGTGGGTCTCACACGACATATTGTAAGAATAATAACATTCTCCTTATTCTGATTGTCTCCTTTTGTGGCATGTTCTTGAAATGGAGGTTCCCAGGTTCATCTCTCTGCTACGTTGCAGAAAATGGGCTAATAGCGATTGGCTTGTAGCTTCCATCGCATTCGTCTTGGTCGTGTTCTTCATCTCTTTTTTCTTAGATCCCACGGTCCCCTTCTTCTTTGACAGATCTAAGATCATTACATCCCCAACTAATCTGGTCAAACTCAAGTTGTCTAGTAAAGCTAAAGAGAGAGGAGCCTGTACTTGTCTCCTTCTTCTATTCCTTGTTTAGAAAGTTTAAAATTTCTGAGTTTTTTTTTTCGTTTTCTTAAAAAAAAATGAAAGTTATGTTTACTTTTGCAGTTTGCTTGGATGGAAGCTTGCCTGGGTACCATTTTGACAAGGGTTCAGGATCTGGCTCGAATAGCTGGCTTCTTCATCTTCAGGTATTTTGTTCATTTTAGTGTTGAGTTTTTACTTTATTTGAGTGAAAAAAAAATGTATATAAAGGGTGGAGGGTGGTGCAACACAATAGCTTCATGTTCCGCTAGAGCAATGACTATGTTTGGCTCTTCCAACTACTTTGAAGATGAAGTTGAGTTTCCAGGTGTTTTAAGCAATGACCCATCTCAAAATCCTGGTACGACGAATTTTTAATATAGTAGTTTGCCTTGTGCTATACTGCTTGTATATGTTGAGTTTTGTATCTATAGTCAGTCTTTGTTCTTGTAGACTTCTTTAACTGGAACAGAGTTGTGATACGGTACTGTGATGGTGCTTCTTTCTCTGGACACCCTGAAGCTGAATTCAAGGTAATAAGGCTGAGCATTTATGTCAGGTTCTATACAAGATCCATAGTCTCTCATGTTACTTTCTTCTCAGAACGGAACACGGCTCTTCTTCAGGGGGCAGCTTATTTGGGAGGCTATTATGGATGAGCTGTTGTCGATGGGAATGTCAGATGCCAAACAGGTAAACATCCTCATGATCTTTATTATTATAATGGTTTCGCCTACTTAGGTGACATGCATCCACTAGAGCTTAATATTTGAGGAAATGTAGGGCATACTTACAGGATGTTCTGCTGGTGGCTTGGCAACTCTTATACACTGTGACGACTTTAGTGATCATCTCCCAAAAGATGCAGATGTCAAATGTGTTTCTGACGGTGGCTTCTTCCTCAACGTGTATGTTAACGCTTATAAACTTCCTTTTCATATTAATGTTATAGAGTCTTTTGAGTTTTTGTGCTCTTTTTGTTAAGTTCTTGGGTCTAAGCTAGCTTAACAGTGTCTCTTAGTTTCAGTAAAGCCATGTTCTTTCTTTTCAGGCTTGATGTCCTTGGAAACCCTACAATGAGATCTTTCTATCATGATGTTGTTACCTTGCAGGTTTCCAAATTCTTTTTTTTTTTTTTTTCCAATTATTCACTTTCTGATAATACTTGAAACCATACTTTCCCATACATTTTCTTGAATATTGAACAAGAACATGCCATGGCTTCTTTCTTTGCATGGTTTTTGAACTGGTTTCCTATGGTTGAATCTAACCAGGGCGTAGATAAGAGCTTGGACCAGAATTGTGTAGCCAAAATGGAGCCATCCAAGGTAGGTTTCTGTATTTTACTCTGTTAAAATCTTTTCTTGACTTATCATTTGAGACTTGTTGTTCATATGATTTGCAGTGTATGTTTCCTCAAGAATTCATTAACAACATAAGAACACCAGTCTTTCTTGTCCACACCGCATATGATTCTTGGCAGGTTATTATCACCACCTTTCGCCTGCTTCTGTTTTGATTTTACTCCAATTCATGCTTTACTGTTTTACTAATACCAAGCACATATTCAGATTCGAAATGTCTTGGTACCTGCAGCTTCTGCTGATTTCGATAAAAGTTGGGCAAAGTGCAGACTCAATATTAAGGAATGTGATGCCTCACAGATGAATGTTCTGCATGGTAGATTACTTCTTAGTCAAGAATACTATTCTTGGAAAGCTTCTCCTATTATTGCTCTCTAAAATGGTCAGTTGTATGAACCTCTCTTTGAATCCGCAGGTTTTCGTAGCTCTCTGATGGATGCCATAGGGAAATTCAATCAGAACAAAGCTGGTGGAATGTTCATAGATTCATGCTTCACTCATTGCCAGACAGTTACGCCAGGGACATGGCACTCCCCAACCTCAACAAGAATCGGAAATAAGGTAAAAAGACTTTTGACACACAATCTGTTGCTTATGGAGCCTTTTCTTCTTACAGTTGAACTGATCAGGTTTGTCTCTCTCTTCTGTTTTTGTTGTTGGAACAGACAATTGCAGAGTCTGTAGGTGACTGGTACTTCAACCGAAAACCGGTTAAGCTAATTGATTGTCCTTACCCTTGCAATCCCTCTTGTCCCAACCTGAAGTTCACCTGAACTTGCCTTATAGCTGCACTGACCAACTACTTTTTTTCACTTGAGGAGCACAGCCATTTCCTCGAATTCACAATCAGGCCGAGTCTCAAAAGTGTTTTCATGTTCTTGAAGCATGAAGATAATATCTAGAGGAACTCACCTGCTTTGTATAATAAAGTAGTTGATTGATCATCGAGAAACATTTTTTTACGAAAGCAACGTGATTCACAGTCCATATTGGCATATTTTTCCACGCTGGGATCTTCTGTGATTGCATATGTATATATATTTGTGATCATAATGTACTGAAACAAGGTTGGCTGTTATGTGTAAAGAAGTTCCAGAGTTAACAGAGCAGCAGATCTTGATATCTTTTTAATTAGTTAAAGAACAGTTGCAAGTGCATGTGTTTAATATATCAATTGACTACCCAACAAAAGATTTGAATACGTTTAACTAAGCAAATAGTAACAAAGAAGAACGTAGAGCTTGATGAAAGTATCCATGGTAATGGGTAAAGAAAAGTAAATCTGAATCGTTATGATGTATCCTTCTAGGTCGGATAATCGTGGCCGGATATAAAATTTTAGGGGTCATGAACATTTATTAAGAACTTTAGTATAAAAATTCATAGTTTAGAAGTCTATGTTTATATTATACATGTATATACATCTTCTAAAAAAATTGGGGTAAGTGACAAAGTTTCATTGAAATGTGCTTAGATCTGGTCATTCGGATACTCAAAACTATGGAGTAGAACTCACTCTTAAAGGTCAGATTGTGAGGGAAAAAAGGTTACAAAACAAATGTGTCTTTTTGAGTTATAAACCATGAATATTCCTTTTCTCTTCCTTTTCAATGTGTGATCTTATCTTCTGGATGTCTTCATTGGGAAAAAAGAAGGCTGGATGTGACGAACCTTCCAAATGAGGTATGTCTTCTACACGTCTAAACAAAAAATGTTGCGTTAAGGCAACTACTAGAGGGGTCAGATCAAGAACCCTTTCTTAAGAAAGATCAGGGTATTATTTTGGTAATGTTTTTTTTTCTAAAAGCAGACACTAAAGAACTACCTTATTTGAATGTTTAAACTCGTTAAGAATCAAATTAATTAATTTTCAAAACTTTGAGCAATTCCTGATTTGTATGCATTCTTATGTTACCTACCCCTCTACTTGTAGTTGTACCACAATGTACAATGGTGCAATATAGTTTAAGAAATCACGATTTATGTAGGAAAAAGTCAGAGATTAGATGAGATTTTAATCACAAAACTCTTTGCTTCCACGTTCTCAATCTCGACATCGTTGACAAATTATTATAATGATCCACAAAATGTAATTACGTGCTTAAGCATAATATATGGTTAAGTTGATAAACTAATTGACTTATATTATAATATTTTAGTTTTAAATAAATGTTCCAACACTCTGTCCTGATGAATTCCTGATCATGGCAACTGATCGAGTTATTCTCATAGACTAGTAGTAGTATTATTATCAATTTATCATATGAGGTCTGTGAAAAATTGAAAATGGTATGTTGAAAATTTCAAAATATTTATCTTTCTTTAATTAGGAAATTTGATTGCAGAGTTCATGCTGTGCATATTGCAACGTAAGCAGCCATGAGCCAGCTGCTCCTTCGGGAATATCTGGTATCTTTTTATGATATTAATTTCCAATCTGAAAAATAATAATTATGTATTCTGCGTTCATACTTACTTAGTCATTGTGATATTCGCAAACAATATAATGTACAGTTTGATTTATTTATTTTTTGTAAATTACAGTTTGAAAATTAGTTTGTTATATACAACGCCCCTTGTTATTAAAAGGATGTATTATCTGCTAGTATATGGTTGGGGGCAGTATAAGAAAAATATTAGTAAACATCTTTCTATACCGCAATTAGTTATGATACATGCTGAATAGACATGTTTTCATATGTACTTAATCAAAAGTGATGAGACAATGACTGAGCAAACCCTAACCAATAAAATCATATCTCTCATCTTGGAAACTTTGTTTATAAATGTTGTTAAGAATTGTGAACAAAAAAAAAAGTTCTCAAGAATCGATTATTACTCTCTTTATTTGACAAAAGAATACCATTTAGGTACTATGCACACTAGTTTTAGAAAATAGCTAAAACTTTTTTCAACTTCAAATAAGTATAATTTATTTTGTTTAGTTCAGTTAATACTCAACGTGATATTAACTATATTAAGTTTGAGATGTTAAAATTGATATTTAAAAAAAAATATCAATTAAAATTTTAAAATAACAGCATACAAAAATTATGAAAATGACACTTTTCGTTAAACTTAGGAACTGTTATTTTATTTATGGTTGTTATTTAACATATTTTGTTAAGTCATCAGCACATAGATTTGTCTTATTTTGTTAAGTCATGCGCACATAGATTTGGTTTCCCTAGATAAAGTGTTCTGCAATTCGTTTGATCTTCACCAGTGACCGGTCCTATAACCACATTAGTCATGAGATTAACATCCATATCATTTGACTTTTTGCAATTCCATTTGTTTAATACTAGTTTCATACTTTTTTGTTATCTTAAAAAATCAAACCACACGTACCTTCTTTAAATGTCAACTCCAAAAAGTCTATTTAATTGAATAACGAAAAACTTACCCAGAGTAATGTAAAATACAAACAACAGACATTATAATTGTCATTTACAGGTTTACCAATTCCAATAAAAATTAAAATAAACATAATACCAACAGAATAAACCTCATACAAAAGTCAACTCTTTTCATATTCTTCACCATTCCACACAACGTAATAAATACTCAAAAATCTATTCATAATGTCTCCACAAACTTCTTTCTATCAACGCCTCCGTCTAGCCTCCAACATGCTACACAACACGTTTAATCTTAACTAAACGGTGCCGTTTTAGTAGTTACTTCCTCACCTCTTCCTTGTACAAAATGGGGAATGGAGTCAGTGGCTGCTGCGCGGTGACCACCTCCGGAGATATTTCCAAACGATACGACGTCGTACCCGTTCACGACAACCTAGGTCACACTTTCTGTTATGTCGGGCCGGTTCTCAGCGGATCAAGATCTTCTTTTCAACAAGAACCGTCCCTACGACCAGACTCCACCACCACCACTTTCTCAATCTCCGGCGCATCAGTTAGCGCCAATACTTCAACGGCCCTCTCTGCTTCTCCGTCAACAGACGCGTCGTTGTTAGCTTCAGGGTTCGAGAGTTCCAATAGATTCGCCTCTCTGCCGCTCAAGCCCGTCCCACGTAGTCCGACAAAGAAACCGGGTACTCATGAGTCTGGTCTGTTCGAGCGTAGGTTTTTGTCTGGTCCGAACGAAAGCGGTTTGGTTTCAGGTCCGGTCGGGAAGAACAAGAACAAAAAGAAGAAACCAAAGAAGACCAAATCATTCTCGAAACCTAAACCGAACAAGAAGTTTCTCACATTCAAGACCATTGTCACCAACATGATCTCTCCTCGCTCTAAGAAGAGCGTGGTTGAGCCAATCGACGGTTCCTATTCATCTCACGAATCTTCTTCGGATTCCAATGCGATCAACACGACTCTGAGAAGCCAAGAAAGCCCTCGAATCAAAGAACGAGAAGACTCGGATGAAGAAGAACAAGAAGAAGAAGAAAAGACTGAGTCTGTTTTGGAGGAGGAGCCTAAGATACAATGGGCGCAGGGGAAAGCAGGGGAAGATCGAGTGCACGTCATTCTCTCCGAGGAAAACGGTTGGCTCTTCGTCGGGATCTACGACGGATTCAGCGGTCCAGATCCACCGGATTATCTTCTCAACAATCTCTACACCGCCGTGGTTAAAGAGCTCAAAGGCTTGCTATGGAACGACAAGTTAGAAGCCGAGGATCTTGAATCTTATAGCGAAGACTTTGTTGCTTGTCATTCAAGAAACATAGAAGTAATGAAAGAAAGTTATGTTGCTTGTAACCCAAGAAACATGGCAGTAATGAAAGAAGACTCTGTTTCTTGTAACTCAAGTAACATAGCCGAGAATATGAAGAAGTTGCAATGGAGATGCGAGTGGGAGGATAACGCAAGAAACATCAAGTCTACGCACAAGGAATCTGACTTGGAGATCATCAACCACAGAGACGTTCTGAGAGCTCTTCAACAAGCGTTGAAGAAAACAGAAGAAGCGTTTGATCTAAAGGTGGATGAGAATCCAGAACTAGCATTGATGGGATCGTGTGTTCTTGTGACACTGATGAAAGGAGAAGACGTCTACGTTATGAACGTTGGAGATAGCCGAGCGGTTTTGGCTAGAAGACCTGATCTAAGGCAGCGGAAGAAGATGCAAAACGAGCTTGAGAGAATCAAAGAAGAGAGTCCACTAGAGACGTTCTTGGTCCGAGACAAAGGATCGAATCTTCTTGTTCCTGTTCAGCTTAATATGGAACATAGCACAAACAATAAAGAGGTGAGTCTTTAATTTGTGAGTTGATTATCATATAGTTATGTTTTAATCGACTATAGTATGAAAACTTACTATATATGTTAAACGTGACAGGAAGTGAGAAGAATCAAGATGGAACATCATGATGATCCATTGGCGATAGAGAAAGATAGAGTGAAAGGTTCTCTCAAGGTCACACGTGCTTTTGGCGCTGGGTTTCTTAAACAAGTACGTAATAAGACCATTTTATAAAGACAATTTTCAAGATCTTGTATCTTTTGGTTTCTCATATCATAAAATTAGGGCTTATTTATTAGGGATAATTAAGGTTCAAGAAATCGCCAAGATAATTAGCCATGACATTTCCTAGTAATTTATATGATATAACACATTAATTATTAGGAAACTATTAGATTTTGGATCCTTTGTATATCTAACTAAAAAAGAAAAATCTCTTTCCTCAGCCAAAATGGAACGAGGCGCTTCTAGAGATGTTCAGAATCAACTACGTTGGAACATCGCCGTACATCACGTGCTCCCCGTCGCTCCACCACCACAGACTCACGTCACGTGACAAATTCCTCATCCTCTCCTCCGATGGGTTGTATGAATACTTTTCCAACGAGGAAGCCATCTTCGAGGTCGAATCTTTCATCTCAGCCTTCCCTGAAGGTGATCCTGCTCAGCATCTCATCCAAGAAGTCCTCCTTAGAGCTGCCAAAAAATATGGTACTAATTAAACAAGAACAAAAACGCAAATGCAGTTTAAGAAGCAAAGCGCAGTTTTTTTTTTTTTTAACGAAACTCACGTACAACTTTGTTTGTGCTTAGGTATGGACTTCCACGAGTTGCTGGAGATACCGCAAGGAGATCGCCGCAAGTATCATGATGATGTTTCTGTGATTGTGATTTCACTTGAAGGAAGAATTTGGAGATCTTCCATGTGAATATTATTTAAGAAAATTATTTGACAAAAGAAAAACATTATAAATCTTGTGAACAGACAGACTCACTGAAGTTAGATTTTTGTTTTTTTTTTCTAGTGAGTTTCTGTTATCTATTTGTTCCTCGCATATTTGAATATGCTGTATTTTCTAACCAAATATTTAGTTTAGTAAAAATGATATGTACAATGCAAGAAGAGCGTAACCATTTTATTTTGGGATAATAAGTTAGACGGTATGTATTTTCTTGCATTGGTCGCTAAACTATACTGGTAGCCAAATATATTTGAGTTGATGTTCTTTCTTTTTTGCTAACCGGAAACTTTTAAAAACCTTAATTAGTCGACTTTCACGCCGTCAAAACTTCACGGATTTCATCAGGATTAATAGTCATAGGAAAGGTATACTCAAACGAAGAAAAGATCTTTTTTGCAAGGTCACCATAGTTCTATTTGAAATTCGACTGTTTACCCAATTATATAGGGATTTGAATCTCCTCAATCTCGAATATTAATTTGTTGAATTTTTTTTTGTAAGTCGTTGCGTAGAATCATTTTTCAAAAAATTACTTTTCAAATTCAAAATTTTATCACTCGGATAAGATTAGGGAACTGATTTTTCCTACAATCTCTCCCGGCCACTCATAGTGAAACTCCATAAAGGACTTTTAGCCCTCCTTTTCAGCAATCTTCTCTAATAATAATATCGAGAAGACAAGAACTCTTTATTTATATAAATTTTAGATATTTCTTTACCACAAATAATGTATTTTAGGTATTATTTTAGATTATAAAAACAAGAAATACGAATTTTTTTTATTTTTTTTTGTAAACTAATAAAAACGAATTATTTTTTTATTTTTTTGTAAATACGAATTTTTTTTATAAAAACAGAAAATCTAATAACTCGATAGTTAGTACAAATACAGTACCTCAAAAGGTCCGAGAATTAAATAAAATAATTAATCACAGCCGTAGATTAACATCTGCATGTACAATCGTGTAAATCTGAACGGTGATATCACTGGTAACACAAGGACACGGTCCACTCTAAAACGCACCAGAACGAACAAAATACTCCACAATTATCGACCCGACTTTTGTTGAACTGACGTACGAGATATGAGCGGAGACAGAGAGGGAGATCGAGACACGTGCACGGTGGATATCCTCTTTATTTAGCTTTATAAACTTGGGAGATTCATCGATCACAAGTTCCATTTGCGATAAAACTTTTGGTTAATTCTCTTTCGAGTTGGGATATTTCTTTAAACTTTCTCGAGAAAAATGTCTTGCTGTGGAGGAAACTGTGGTTGTGGATCTGCCTGCACGTGCGTCAACGGTTGTTGTGGAGGGCAAGTGTCGAGCCTCTCTTTGACTTACGTTTTTAATTCATGATATGTTGTCTCATTGGATCTTGAACGGTTTTTTGTTTCGGTTGTTGCAGTTGCAAAAAGTACCCTGACTTAGGCTTTTCGGGCGAGACAACCACGAGTGAGACTTTTGTCTCTGGCGTTGCACCGGCTATGAAGAACCAGTACGAGGCTTCCGGCGAGAGTAACGCCGAGAACGATGGATGTACATGCAAGTGTGGATCTGACTGCAAGTGTGATCCTTGCACCTGTAAATGAGTAAAACCCTTTTTAAGAAAGGCAGAGATAATCAGTTTGTCTTTTTAGTTAAGTAATAATACTACCGCAATAACCGTTTTATTAGGTTTTGCTTTTTATGTTTAATAATGGGCTGCAACGTTGTCTTTCTTTCGTTTATGTGTTTGGTCTGTCTCTGCCAATTTGTGACCATTATATATGATGAGCCACTTTGAGATCTTCATGTTTATGGATTTGCCGTGAAAACCAAGTAACAAATGGCCAAAACTCTTATTCCTAATTATAGAATCTTAGACTAAATCCCACACCAAAAAAATGCTAATAGCTATGGAAGAGATATCTCTGTTCTATGTAGACACATCAAGGCAAATAAAAGATTGTTTACAAATTAAAATAGGGAGCTGAATGCTTCACTAATCAACATCCTCTTGAAGAAGTTGATGGAGAAGCTGCCTGGGTTTTTCAGTGATGCCCCCAAGGCCAATGGAGGTGAAGAAGTTGATGGAGAACCTCATGTTCTTAGGATGGTCCTTTGGGAAGATCGGCTCAAAGGTCTCCTCCATGGCTGGATCCTGAAGCTTTTCATTCAAAACCCTTATCCCCAACTGCTCAGAGAGTTGTTGGAAAAGGATCTTAACAAAGATACGAGACGATGTAGTTGTGTCTTCCTCTGTTAACCTAATATTGGCAAGAACATTCCACGGAAGAGCGTCTGTTGCTAGGATATGAGCAAAGAACATGGCTACACGCCTCAGTTTATTAGTCTCTAGACGATGAACTGTTGCGTATTGCTGCACAAACAGATTCTTGAAACATTCTTTGTATGTTTTGCTTTTGAGACACAACCTGTGTGCTAAGTGACCATAGAAGGAAGAACGGTGAGTTCTCTCCTCAGTGCAACATTCCAAGATCATAACACATAGCTCCATCTCCTGACCTGGTTGAAGTCTGATTTGGAGTAGTTTATGCCCTACTTCCTCCAAGTTACGACTTGACATGATTGTTTGGTAGATTCTTCTCTTAAGACTGACAAGATCAATTTCTGTATGATCTTGTATAACTTCATCATCTTCTTCTTCGTCTTTATCTTCTTTCCCAAGTATCTTCCTTTTCAGCTGCTCGTCCTTCTTCCTCTTGAAAGCAGGAACATACAAGCCTTCCATCGAACACAAGAGAGGAAATTTAGGTTTTGGTAATAGTCTGAGTCGTTGTTTAGCTCTCTAGCCTCTAGGTCTCTCTCTATATATTTATATACTCCTCTGTTTCCTTTATTTCCTTTTATTCTGTGCATATTTATCCGGCAAATAAAATTTTAGATATATTATATAATTTTGATGGAGCAAATTAACTAATTTAATTTTATTATATACGATACTAAAATAGTTAAATTAATCAAATAAGTAAATGTGAATTGAACATCTCTTCCAGAGGAACTTGCATGACAGAAACTAATCTTGATCTTTGTTGCAACATATGATATACAGTGTATTTTGGGTATTAACACTATCCTTATTCATGTAATCTGTAGATTATTCCTTTAGATTAAATACAGCTTAAACGTTAACCCTAACAAATCAAATAAAAGATACTAAAAAGAAAGAGCCAGCGAGTAACAAGAGAATAATAATCTTCTTTTTAGCATGGGAGTTGAGAGTCCTCCTCCATCAAAGCAACTTATCTTTCTCAGATGATTTAGCTTCATCATCATCAGCCTTTTCTTCCTCTGGACTCATGAACTCGAGCTGTCTTGACTTGAAAGCAGCTCTTCTTTTGGATCCTATCCGGTATGGAGGAGATATATAGTAAACATTTGATCCATTGTTCTGCTTCTCTTCTTCTTCTTCAGGGATCACCTTTTCATCAACAACCTCTTTAGCAGCTTCTTCTTCTTCTTCATCTGTTTTGTTGTGATCCTGAACAACAACAACAACCTTGCGTGGTCTTTTCCTGATAATAGAAGGCATGTTTGGGAATGTTCTAGCAGCTTCTCTCAGGAAAGACTCAAGACTCGTTGGACCTGAACCGTTGTTGCACTCTTTTCTAAAAGGAGGCGGTGGTGGTGGTGGAGTGATGAAGATAACAGGTGGTGTGCTTGGACTGCAACCGTATTCATAACCGTACATACGCTGCTTATCCGCTTCTGACGCCATGTACTGCTGCTCTCTCTGAGGCTTGTAGTAAAGATGAAAACCATTCTCTGGTTTAGGCAACTGAGGAGAAGAAGAAGGAGGGTACTCACTAACGCCAGTCATTGGTGAAGAAGCAGCAACTACTTCCTGGAGTGGAACAGAAGAGTCGTCTCCTTCTTCATTTGGTTTGTTTATTATCTGTGTAGTGACCAAAGAGGTTTGAGCAACTGAAACAGAATCTCTTTTCTGAATCAGAACACCGTTCTTTGCTGCTGCTGTGGGTGGTGGTAAGCTACCATTATTAGCTAATAAGAACTCTGACTTCTTCTTCAGTGAACTATTCCAATGGTTCTTTATCGAATTATCGGTTCTGCATTTTTTAAAGTAATATCATTAAAACCAAGAACTAGAGTTTGATGCAGAGAGAACCAAAGAAAAGTGTACACATACCTCCCGGGTAAGACCTTAGCGATTTCAGCCCATTTGTTGCCATAGGTTAGATGAGCCTTCAACAGAACCAACTCTTCCTCTATTGTCCAAGCCTCCTTGTTGATACCAGGATTCAAATGGTTATACCACCTTTTGCATTACACACACACACAATGAATCTTCCGAAACAACTTTCATGTGAATTTAATAATAAACTACCTTTCTCGACATTGCTTCCCAATTCGACCTGGCAAAGAGTCTGAGATCATAGCCCATTTCGCAGGCCCGTATCTTTTAACAAGCTCAACGATTGTATCATCCTCCTGTCAAAAAAAACAATAACTTTCAAGCTCTTCTTACATTCACAAAAAAAAAGAATCAGAAACATAACGGAACCTGTTGCGTCCAAGGTCCCTTGGTAAGGTTTGGATCCAAAACTTTCTGCCACCGATGCATGCATTGAACTTCAGACTTATGAGTGAAAAACTCAGCTGCAATTAAAAAAACAATAGTAAACCAATTCAAACAACAAGAACAGTTCATAAAGACTAACATAGAACAAGAGCATGGGAACTAATAGTCATTTACCTACTTTCTTCCATGACTTGGCTTTAAACCTATGAACTGCTTCTCTCAATGTCTCATCCTGTAATAATATTAAAACACAACTTCTCATCTCAATTCTCACCACAAGTTTTATAATTTTAGTCAAAAGCAATACAAATACTAAAACCTCTTCCGTTGTCCAGCCGCCTTTGGTTCGCCTCACAGGACCACTCGTCCTTCTGGCACATAACTTAAATAATCATTACAAAAATTATAAACAAGACAAAAGTGATTACAGACAGACAATAGAAACTACCTATGAGTTGGGGATACAGTGGCAGGACTTGGAACAGCACCAGGTGACTTGAGCAAACTACTACTACTGCCTTCAGACACAGAAGGTGTTGATTGCTTATCCTCTATACACTCCTCCTCCATTTTTTTTTCTCACTTTCCTGAAAGATCCATCACAATTCCATAAGAACACCATTCAGACAAAACACGCAATCAAGTTGACAGAACCCAGAACCAAAATTAAAAATAAAAAAATCAAAGCTTTATAACAATTCTAATCACAGAAACTGATAATCAAGAAGCCCTAATACAATCTGCGTCGATTTCAGACCTAAACAAACCGTCAAGTCGCAGTTTTCACTACATCTGATCACAAGAACAAAACCCTTGAAAGGAACGTTGAAATAAAAAAAATAAAAAACGAAACTTCATTCGAAATATACTTTGCCCGTTGAAGCAGAGAGAGAGAGAGACTTTGGATCCAAACAGAGCAAAACAAAAAATATTATAACGAATACTTCTTCAGCTGACCTCACCCGTTTACCTTAATAGGGTAAACCTATTCTCTCTAACTCGGCCGGTTTATTCTTGTAGTTAGCAATCATTTATTACACATAACCGAACCGGTTGTATCAATCGATTTGGTTTAATCTAAAGGGTGTTTTCGATGCTTAATTGCGGTAAACCACTTATACAACTAGTAAGTATCTCATAGGGTTGGTGCTTTTTAAGTTTAATTTATTTTGATATGATGAAAATGAAGGGGAGCATAGTGAATTTGGTTAAGTTGGTTTAATATGAAAAAAAAACTATCTAAAACGAATTAAACGCCGTCAACGGTTTAATCTGGAAGGGGGACAGTCGGAAAAGGTAAAAAAAGAGTTTTTTTACCATAACGGACGTCAACGGTAGAGAGTTAAGTCACAGGAACACAAGTTTTGCTGGTGAATATGGGACTGTCGGATTCAGTCATTACCTAATCCGTTGACCTTCCAACAAGAATGCGATGTCAAGCTTTGTTGGTGAATATGAAATTTATGTAAAGTCATTAAAATTACTTGTAATCTTCTGTTATCCATATAAAGTTTTCTAAAACCAAGTCAAATTCACTATTTTTTCAGTTTCAAAATGTAACATATTTAAAAACTTTTTGATGCTTTAATTTATAAAATGTTTTTTATATTTATTAAACACGGCATAACCAATAATATTTTATAACTGATTAAATAATTTTAAAACAAAAAAGTAATTTTCTGAGTAATTGTACGTTTACCTAAAACATGATATGTTGTGGGAGCAGTATTATTATTCAAAAGGTAAACAATGTTCTAAAGAACAATGTGAACGATGTTCTACAAAATGAAGTGTCCATAATGAAAACTTTGTTACAGAAGACATCAATATAGTCCAAAATCATAACCATCCTCTTCTTCTTCTTCTTCTTCTTCTTCATAGAGTTTCTCACCGTCTGGAAAATCTGTTTTTATGTCATAAGATTCTACATAGCCTTCTTCATCCTCTTCACCTTCATCTTCGTCTTCATTTTCACCATCCTCTTGTTTATTGCTCTTCACTTCCTTCTTCTCTTCCTTCGTCTTTTCCATGACTGTCTCGGTTCTTGAAATCTTAGCTGGTTTCTCAGATGGCTGAAACAAGACAATGAGTCAGAAAGTTATACAAAGCTACCAAAAAGTGATGGTAATTAAGGAAACAGAGGGGATACTAAAAAAAACTTACAGATGTATCCAAGAGCTCGTCCAAAAGATCGTAGTTGATTAACCCACTAAGCCTCTGCAAACGTCAAGATTCAACTCAAGTCATGAGTGTTCCGGGTTAGTTCTAAAGGCATCAAAAGAAGAGACATTTTAACCTTTTTATCAAGCATTCTGCGAACAGCTTCCGAGGCGGTTGCAGGGAGAGGAGCGTTCTTTGCTTCCTCTGCTCGTTTTTGTTGCTTTTCCTGTATGGATTTGATTGAGTAAGCCATGCGTCAGATACTTGATACAACGTTAGGAACATAAATAATCGCAATAAAAAAGCTTAGAAATAGAGTCACCTTTCTAGATTTTGCTACAGCAGCTTTAGAAGCTTCAACAAGCTTTCTTGCATGTTCTGGCAAATTAGAGCTGCTTGCGTTTAAAGCGTCATTAGCCGCCTTCAGAGCAGCTTCCTTATCTGCTTGCTCCTACAAACAACAATATAGTTTTGTAAGAGTCTTAAGTATGTGACAACTGATAAAGAATCCACAGATGATATAGCCTAAAAAAATCACCTTAATATACTCTTTGTTCATTTCTTCCCATACCATCTTCTTATATCGCCTTTCTTCCTCGTTATTAATGTAGCAATCCACCTGGGTAAGAGTAGATATAACATGTAATATAAGACGCTATTCGACCACTTAGCATGTAATATAACTAACACAAGAAAGCAAAATTATTGCCCACCTCAGTATCACTGACGTCAGAAAAGTTGCCTGATTCATCTGAAACTTCACCATCATCCTCATCTTTCTCTCCTTCACCTTTCTCTGGGAGACATCACACAATAAAGATTCTCAAGAGCTCAAACGTTAGCAAACAAAGTTTAATCTGATTAGATAGCAATTGCGCACTCACCTGAACATGGTTTTGCACTTTTGCTCACACTGGAGTAGACTGGTTCTCTCTTGGCCTGCCAAAGGAAAAACATTCAAGCAAAAGATTCCACCAAAGAAGAATTGAACAAGCTTGGTATACATGTGTTTTTATTAGCAAGAAACCACTCAACTTACATTCAGTTGTTCATCATGGTTTAGGCTACTAATCCCTCCTTCGTTTTCTTCTCTAGCTGCTTTTTCTTTTTCCATTCTCTCTTTCTCTGCTCGCTGGAAAGCAGGAGGATCCGACCCACCAACAAGTCCTCCGGAAACAGTTATGAACTGCAGAAACCATCAGACTGTTGACTCTCATAGCCATTTGCTAAGGTTTCACAATTACGTAAACAGAAGACATGAAAAGAGACAAACTAGGCATAAAACCGGAGACTTACATCGCTGTAACAGTCCTCACATAGTCCATAGTTAACAGGCTTACAATCCTGATGCGCACAGTGCACTGTCTCTTTGTTAGACGTCTGGTTCGTGGCAAAAGATCTTTTATGCATTTCCTTTTCTCTCTCTGTGAGTTCGTCAATCTAGCCACACATAAGAAAACGGTGTCAATACACATATACATATAGGGTACAAACAAGAAAAGCCAAAAGATAATTACAGAAACATACTCTAAAACACCCTATAAAACCCTACTATAGTTAAACACTCCAAGTCAATTGGTGTTATATGAAACTTACATTTAAACTTCCAGCCTCAGTATCTCCAAACTCATTCAACCTTTTGGTTAGAGTTGCTTCACATATATGCACAATGCCTACCTGAAATATTTAGAAATTACACCATATCACTATATCAGCACTAAATTTGTTAAATAAAAGTGCTAAAATCTTTCCTCTCATCTTCAAAAATACATCTATTTCTAAGCTAATCATATCTTACAATATCTGTCTTAGAGCACTTGATACCATGGGCAAGCGCAGCTGTGTAGAGCGCTGCTCCGCATATTCCACTAGGTTTCCGGCCGGTCTACAAGCCAATACACGGTCAGTTTTAACACAAGGCATAATAAACAATAAATAACGCTAATAAGATAAAGGGGACAGACATTCAACTAACAAAACAAGGTCAAACCTGTATCCAATCTCTCTTCATACTAGCTATAATGTCTCTAGCTGTTCTCACGACATCTTTATCTTGTGTGCCTTTCAATAAGACTGCAAAGTGTGTGATGAAACGAGTGAGCAACTCTATATAAATGTTTGTTTCTTGGCTAATATTCAAAGCAACTAAAGAAAAAGAATAAATATTAACATTTAACATCAATCAAATACAGAAAAGAATGAGACTTAAAAAAGCGACATGCTTACCGTTTGTGAACCGAGGAATATAGATCGAAGGATCAACAAGCTTTTCATAATTCCGGTTTTCGGCAATGTACAGCATTTCACAGAGTTGCAAGTACACAGCACCTAACTCATAACTACACAAGCAGAAACATTAAAGTCCGTATTACAATGGAAAGAAAGACAAACAGCATGCAAATGAAGAAAACAAAACGCATCTTACACGCTAACTCGAAGGTAGCTTGAGAAATCAATAAGAAGAAACGGCATGTTCTTTTCCCTACAGATCAAGAAAGGTTTTGGTCAACATACAGCCAATAACACATCGTCGCATCATAAATCAGTATGGTATTTTTTTTTAAAGGAACCAAAATTACAAAGGCAACAAGAGGGTTAATAAGAAATAACCTGCAAGTCAAGTAGAGACAGGAACATTGTACTAGTTCAGTTCTCCGGCCCTTAGTGAAATTTTGCTCAACTGCCACCTTCAGAAGATTAAATTGAGTTAAAAATGGGGCAAAAGTCCTAACAAATTGATATATACTAAAAATACGTAAACCAGACATACTGTAAAGAATCGAGTAGCCATGTCAATAATATCATCTCTCTCATCACCAAGTCCCAAGCCATCTCTCAAATTCATAAACTCATCTCTAGCTGCAAATAAGAACCAATGGTTGGTCAGAGTTAACTATCAGGACCAGAACTGCATTAACTTCAAGTATCTAATCATGCAATGGTCAATGGTTAATGAGTACACCACCTAATCAACTATTGAACCCAAAAATTTTGAAATGCAACTAGGGAGTTGCACCGTTAAGCTGAATCTAGATGAGCACTTAGATCAACCATAAGCGAAAGCTGTAGAGTACATGTATAAGTTGCAGACTTGCAGTATGTAGGCCAACAGTGAACAGAAAAATTACATACGAGAAAGAACATACCTAGTCTAATTCTCCTTTCACGTGAGCTTGAAACCCCACTCTGAATACTTCTCACTACGTTACCTGACGCTTGACTCTGCAAGTACAGAATAAGTAAAGGAAAAGATCAAACTGATTGAGTAATGGAAACATACTCACTGAACTAAAAAAAACCACAAAAAAGTTCCCAACTTTCTCATACAAACCCCTACAGAACATTCCAAGATTGTCCAACAACATTCTATTCATCACATCTACAAAACCAATTGAGACCGGAGAAACATCACTTAGTATCTGACTCTGACTCTACCTGCCCAGCGGCATTCTTAACGAAAGTAACTTCAGTTGAAAAGTTGAAATTTTCCAAAATCCTCCCGCATAAATCACACGCCCTGCCAACAACATTACAAACATAAAAGTTCACATTTTGAAGCTAAAAGGGTGAATAATAATCACAAACACTTACAGTGCACCATCGAAGGGGCGTATCCCGGAAACGTTCTTCCCACAATGGTTACACCACACCATGGCTCCCCCCCTCCTCCCAAACACAGAAAGCTACTAACTTTAATAATCAATTGGATCCAAAAGGCTTCAATCGATCCAAACTGCAGCGAAGATGAGATTGTTTCTGAGCATAGGCGATCGTGCGAGAGAGTGGAGAGGATTAGGGTTTAACGGTTCCGTGAGTAATTTTATTATTAACTTACCCGTTATAGCCGAGGCTGCGGAGAAGGCTCTGTAGGAGGCAAGGCGAAGCTGAGAAATGCGTTGAGATATTTCCTCTGATTGGTGACTACTCTGGTATCGAACTCGGGTCCCTAGGAGTTCGAGCAAAAGTTCGTGGGCAGGTATTTTTTGTTAGATAGGGTTGACTTTATATACCCCTCATCTACTGTTTCCTAATCTAATTGGCCCCAAACTTTTACTTTTCTCAATAAAACACCCTTACTTTCGTTTTTGGTAATTTTCCTTCCTACAACTTATTATATTATTATTTACAAAGCACTTGTTTCTCATTCCGAACCTCTCATGTTAAATTTTTAGAACATCTATTTTTTATTATCCTTAATAAATAAGTAAATTTGTTATTATACTATGAAAGTGGTATTTTAAAAAATTCTCCAATAAATTTCAGTGATTTAATAATTACTCTTATCTAAAAATAGTTTATCGTGATCATTGACTCCAATCATTCCTCTTTTTCCACTGTCATATAAGTTCAGATGTATTTTATTAGGGAGAGGCTCATAGCTTTTGTTATCTATGATGCTTGTATTGAGAAAAAAACAAAACCAAATGCATTCTTAGGCTATTTAAATTATAGTAAAATCATTTTTCAAAAAATAAAAAAGTTTATAATATGTAACTGAGTTATCTAAATAATTATTTTACATGATAATTTTCTTATGAAAAGAGAGATAAATTCATATACTGTATATACTTTTATTTCATTTTCTCAATTATCTAACAAAAGCTATTAATATATATCTACAGTTAACATACATTTAGTGTGTTATTTGAAATCTAAATATTATAGATATTATATATTACATACTTATTTAAAAGTACTAGAAATTTATATGCTTGAACAAGCTACAAAATAGTTAAAAAAGTATTATATCCTTATAACAGTATAGATACATTAATAAATTTTATACACTTATAGACACAGAAGATACACACTAGTAGTTAAATAAAAATAAATTTTTATAAAGAAATGCATTATATTTTGATAATTTTAAAGTTATTTAAAATAAAACTAAATTATTGATATAGATTCACACATAGCGTAAATAATTTACATAAGAATAGCATTATAATTTTATTATATTCCATATTGACAAAAGAAAAATTATTATCTAACATGATTCCAATAAAATACAAATTTCCATGGTTTATAAATTTGATCTTTTTCGCCTCCATGAATATTTTTAGTCACATCTAAAAAAAGGTTATGACCAATGAACTCGAATACCTTATTGATATCTATCATGCTTTAAAAGATAATCAATTTCTTTTCTTTTAAAATTTATTATATTTAAATCTCTCACTCCATAGTAAAAGAGTTATTGAAATTTAATTCATGGTTTTAGATCACATTTTGAGTTCTTGCAACGGTAGGATGTTGAAGAACATTATCAAGACCAAATTTATTATGAATTTCTACATGATTCCACAAGCAAGTTGTACCAAATCTATAAATATAGCAAAAAAAAACACAAAAACATATAAAATGATTCATTTTTGGATCAAAGATAGTCTTACCAGGGTATCAATGTTCAATATGTATAATTTTGTTTTCATAACATTTATATAATGTAGCAATAATCTATTTATGCTGTTAGCTATATTTAAAATTAGACAAGAACTATTTTACCACTAGTCAATAGTTAAATACTAGCCAATAGCTATTAAATAAATATTTATTTCATTGTATCAATTATCTAAAAAGGCTATTAATATAATTGAATTCAACACATGTTTATTGTGTTATTTTAAATCTGAATATTGTATATTATGTACACATTTAAAAAGTACTAGAAATTTATATGCGTTGAACAAGATATTAAATATTTAAAAGTATTATATTATTATACAGTATAAATATATTTATAAATACATAAGATAAATAGAGACTGGCAATTCTGTTTTTTCTTTATGGCTTTGTATAAGGTAGCAGATTAAATTCTGTAACAATGTTTTTTTTATTTGAATAAATTTAAAATTCTTTCAAAAACAAAAAATACATAAGATATATAATGGTATTTAAATTAAAAGATAAAATTTTATAAAAATGCATTATTTTGTAAAATTAAAATTATATAAAAATAAAATTAAATATTGATATAGACTGCACATAGCTTAATAAGGTATCACATTACATGTACCACGTATAGTAAAAATTAATTACCAACATTCCAATGAAATCTAAATCTCCATGTTTCATTACGTTTTGTTTTAAAGTAAATTCCATCCTTTTCAGCCAGCCATGAACGTAATATGCCACATCTTCGAAAAGCTGCTTGCCGATATACTTGAACGTCAAGGTAATATTTATCATACTTTAAAAGACAATTTATTTCTTCTCTTTCAAAATTTATTAGAGATCTCTCCTTCTTCTTATTGAGATAAGAGTCCCTAAATTTTAACTGCTGATTTCCTACATCACATTTTGGGTTCTTGCAACGACAATGAAAGTTAAGAACAATATTAGGACCGAGTTGGTTATGAATTTCTACATTATTAGGTGCGCAAGCTGTACCAAATCTGTAGTAGGTAGCCAAAACTAGCATAAAATATATTAGAAGATTCATTTTTATATCAAAGGTAGTCTGATCAGAACTCAATGTTCAATATACATAATTTGTTTTAGCAACATTTATATAATGTAGTAAAGTCTATTTATGCTGTTAGCTAAATTTAAAATTAGACAAGAACTATTTTTAACATTGGTCAAAACAACCAATAAAAATAAAAAACTGAATTAATATTTATAAGTAATAACCCGTCATTAAGATGAGAAAAAAATAAAGAATTTATTATTTCAAAAAATAACAACCAATAAAAATGAAACAAATGAATTAATATTTATGAGTAATATTAATTTATCAACTGACACCTTTGAATCGAAAAAATGAATTTGAACATTAATCTCGACAATAAAAATAGTAACAAAGATCTCAAATCATTAGACAAAAATAGAAATTGCCATTACATAACCACTAGATTCTTCATATTGAAATCTATCAGTCTTTTTGTCTGAAAAATTAAAATGTTACAAGACAAACAAAAGCATAAAAGTTAAGCTGCAGAAGCTCTGAGAAGAGGCTCGAAGAGCTTGCTTGCGACATCAGGAGCCAACGCATCTTCACCGGGAAGAACAAGAAGCCCTTTCTCTCTCAACGAAGAAGGTTCATCGTAGCAAACCCTCCACAGTGCATCCACGAGCTGTCTCTCTTCTCTAACCGTTTCAAGATCATCCCGTGACATCAAGCTGATTCCTTCAACCCGCTCTACTAGAAGCTGTCTCAGTTTCTCATCGCCTTTCGCTATGCTGCTACTACATCCACTTCCATCGTTTTTCTCTCTTGCAAGCTCGAGCAATCCGCGAAGAGCAGCTTCTCTCGTCTCAGCATCGTCACTAGACGCGAGACGAATCAACACTCCTGAAAATCCAAGTTCAGTGGCTACACTGCGGTCTGAATCATCTTCTTGCAGTAGATACTGCAACACGTTTAATGCTTTCCTGTAGCGTTTAGAAAGACAAAAAAAAGTAACAATAAGGTTCCAAATCCACAGGCTGTAACGAATGAGAGCAGTTTAGTGGCTTTACCTCTGAAACCTCACACAATCAGAAGCCAAAGCATCTCTTAAACCAACATAACCATTGGCAAGCTTGAAAGAAGTGACTCCAGCTTTGTTATGGCGAATCAAAGCTACATATAACATAAACATGTAGAGTCTTTAGTAGAAGTTCACAACCAAAATATGAACAAATCGCACAAGGTTTTTGATCAGGCTTACATGATATTGCCCCGAGAGCTTGAGTTCTAGCATGAACATCTGCGTCGGATGTGAAGTTCGATAGCAGTAACTCCAAACCATTGGCTTCCATTACCAACTCCTGACTTCGAGGATTGTTCTGAACTACCGTCCTCACGACATCAGCAGCTTTTGCTCGAATATTAGCATGGGAGTTTCTAAGAAACTCGAGAAGAGGAACCAAGCCTCCAATAGAATAAAGATCTACACAGTAACAAGTAACCAATATTCAAAAACTGGGCTAACCAAAACCAAGTTCCAGAGTAACACGAGACAGTTTTTTTACCATTAGCCATATCGATTGATTCAACGTGCTCCTGCAACTCATCGAGCAAATCTACCCAGAATAACAAAAAAAAAAAAAATTAGCACCCCCCTCCTCAAGATTGCATAAGATAAAAGCCAAGAAGAAACTGTGTACTATACTATGGCAAAAGCACCTTCGATATCTTGAGGTGTGACACCATGATCAACCAAAACCTGTTCAGGTGTTTGCATAACGAGTGTTATCTCCTTCATGCGTTTGACCACATCTACACTCTGTGATTGCATAGCCTCCATAAACCACTTCCTATCCTCCTCGCTGTCTCATCAAAACAACTCAAATCAACAAAACAATCCACTATGAACACCAAACACAATAAGAAACGAGGAAAGATATACCCTTTCACCTACATAAGCTGCAGAACTAAAAAAAAAAAACCCATCTAATCTAATCAAACCGATAAATTGAATCGAAGAAAGAAAAAGAACCGTACTTTACACATACCCAGATTTGAATTCACTTACTAGAAAGAAAAATCACAGCTTTACAAAGTTTCTATATAACTAACTACCCATTCTCCGACCAACCAACGACTAGACAGAACCTAAGAAGCTAGAAAGTGAACTCATTACCACAACTGGCGAGTTGGTCGTGTACCGTCGGCATGAGAGAGACTCCACTTAAGCAATCCATCCCAATTGGGTCCGTCTTTCGCCATCGAAGCGCCGGGGAAAAAATAAAACTTGGAAGAGAAGAAAGAGAGATTTATTACAAAACCTCAAGCTTTTGCCTTTATGTCTGTGATGGAACAAAGAGAAAGAGTCGGCTAATCGCTGGTTTGGTTTTTATAGAAGACCAGAGACTATTCGCAGAGCGCTGCTACAAACACCTTAACCTCGTCGAGAGCGGAGAACCGACGACGGTGACGCGTCTTTAATATTATTGGGCTTAAAGACTTGAGCCCAAAATATCCAACATTCGTGGGTTTACTATAGGCCCAACAAGTTCAGATCACTTTTTTTTTATACCGTTGACTTTGAGTGAGCCTTTGACATGTGAACGATAACTTTCCCTCCAATTCAATCAACTATTAAATATAACAGCCAGAAGATTTTTTTTTCTTTTTTTTTTACAGCCAGATGATTATATTACATACTATAATATGATCGACGTGACAACAGATCTCATTCTTGATTTGTTCAAGTCTTTCATCTAGCTCCTCTGTTCTCTCTTTCTTCATGCTTCATGTGTTCTGCTCTAAAATCTGTTGCTCGCTGTTCTGACTCAAAGCAGAGACAGCAAAGATGAAGCCCGAGGAGCAAGAAAGTTACATTTTGTTTCAGACCGATGATGAAGAAAGTCGAGTCGATGTCTCCTATAATGATGAAGATGAAATCTCCAGAAAGTCTTCTCAATTATCAATGAACGATTCCGCTCCATGGCCACGAAGTTATCGGTAAAATCAGATCCTCTGTTTTACATTAGAAAAGAAAAATAAAAACATTTTCAAGGGGTTTGTACTTTGTAATAATAAAGTTTCTTCTCCCTTGGACAATATTCAGACAATCTGTGGATATCTTAACCGGAGTTACACCTCCTACGACTAGTTTCCTTCACCGGAGAGGTTCTCAGACATCATCTTTCACCAGCTCCATCGCTTCCTTATACAAGAGACGTCCAAACTCTATTCTAAACTCGTTTGCTTCTTCCACGAGCAAGCAACCCTTGCTCACCGAGAAAGACGATGGCTCGATCAAATCATTCGTTTCGTCTCAGCTCAAGTTATCAATCACCGATCTCCCCTTCGAAGAAGAGAATCTCTGCTCGTTTCCTCAATCCGTTCTCAACGGTAATGACCTAACATTACATTAGTATTGGTTCAGAGTTCAGACACTATTAAAATAAACGCAAATCAAACAGGAATTTAAAAAAATAGAAAGAAAACACGTTAATGCAAAAATCCGATTTAGAGTTTGCATATTGACAATTCTAATGAATAATTTACAATCTCTTAAACATGTAATTTATTTTTTCATTTAGGAAAATTCTTTTGTCTATTTTTTTAACATCTGATTAATTATGTTATTACAACTCTTTTGTCTATTAAAGGCAGTTTTTCAAAAATGCATTAGTCCGGTCTAAGTAATGTGTCTGTTCACTAGTGCATCAAAAATTTAAGTCACTCCAGAATCAACATTTCACCACCGTTGAACCTATTGTGGTGCAGGAATCAATCTCCTATGTGGAGTTAGTCTACTCACAATGCCTTACGCGGTAAAAGAAGGAGGATGGCTGGGGCTTATTATACTTTTCCTCTTCGGTATCATCACTTGCTACACAGGTATTCTCCTCAAGAGATGCCTCGAAAGCTCGCCAGGCCTTCATACTTATCCTGACATCGGTCAAGCTGCCTTTGGATTCACTGGACGCCTCATCGTCTCCGTAAGTTATATTGAAACCATTTACATATACACATAGAGTTCTTTCTAACATCGCCAAATACTAAAATTTAGGGCTTTTTTTTCTCTTGAGAGTTGTAGATACTATTGTACATGGAGTTATACGCATGTTGTGTGGAGTATATTATAATGATGAGTGATAACTTGTCAAGATTCTTCCCCAACGTTTCGTTAAACGTCCCTGGAGTATCTATTGATTCTTCGCAGATCTTTGCCATAGCAACTGCTCTTATTGTTCTTCCTACAGTTTGGCTTAGAGACCTAAGCTTACTCTCCTATCTCTCAGGTTCTATTTTAATTTTATTATATACCAATTTTTTTTGTATCATTCCAAATAGTTTGAGGTTTTGTCATTGTTTAATTCACGTACTTCACTCTTTTAGCTGGAGGTGTCTTCTCTTCCATCTTGCTAGCTCTTTGCCTCTTCTGGGCCGGGTCTGTTGATGGAGTCGGGTTTCACTCAGGTGGACAAGCTCTGGATCTTAGTAACTTACCTGTCGCCATTGGGATCTTCGGGTTTGGGTTTAGTGGACATGCGGTGTTCCCAAACATATACTCTTCTATGAAAGAGCCATCCAAGTTTCCTTTGGTGCTCCTCGCTAGGTTAACCTTTTGCTTTATACTAGGTGTGATGCAAGTTAACGGTATTAGGTCAAACTTTTCATTTCTTCTTATTTATTTTGCAGTTTCGGTTTCTGCGTAGTCTTCTACATAGCTGTGGCAGTTTGCGGCTACGGCATGTTTGGTGAGGCGATTCAGTCGCAGTTTACGCTAAACATGCCACAACAATTCACGTCATCTAAAATCGCAGTTTGGACCGCGGTTAGTATTACCTAACCAAATCAAACTTGATAAACGTAGTCTTGTTCTTCTTGCCGTCTCAATAAATTTAAAAATATATAAAGAAACAGCGATATAGTTTAAAATTTAATCGTTCCATCTATATATATGTTTTAACCTTTTTTCAAATGATAGTTTCTAAATTTAGAAGTATATTAAAAATTTAAATCATAATTTGTACATATTTTAGAAAATGTAGATTTTTTTTAGAACCATGCTAAAAGACAGTCTTGATAATTTAATTACTAAGTTTGTGTCGATCGCACTTCAGGTCATTACACCGATGACTAAATACGCCTTAACTCTTACACCGATCGTGCTAAGCTTAGAAGAACTAATGCCTTCTTCAGAAAAGATGAAATCCAACGGAGCATCAATGTTTCTTAGAACGACCTTAGTTCTCTCTACTTTGGTTGTCGCACTTGCATTCCCATTCTTCGGTAAATTATTTTCAAGAACTTATCTTTTTTTTCTCCAGTGACCTACCTTTATCTCTTTGTTCTAATAATTAACTTCACAGCGATCATGGGAGCTTTGATGGGATCTTTCCTCTCAATGCTTCTTGTAAGTCTCCATAACATTTGAGCAGAGTTTCAACTATTACGGAGACATATCAAGCATGTTAAAATTGATTCATAATTTCATATATAGCTCGGTTTTACTTACTGTGCAGGCTTTTATACTTCCATGTCTTTGTTATCTCAGTATCTTGAGAGGTAGATTGAGTAAGATACAAGTAAGAGACATATTTATTTGTGTTCTCAATATTATTTTCACATGATAATTTTATTTGACTCCTCTGTTTAATTTTTGTAGATGGGAGTATGCATTTTGATCATCATCTCTGGAATTGTAAGTGGTTGCTGCGGGACTTACTCTGCGATTGGAAAGTTGGTAGGAGAAAGGAGTTGAATGGATACACTGGTGATCAATGCAACAAATGTGGAATACAGTAAAAACTAAAAAGAATGATTTGTCTTACTACTTTTAGAAAAAAATATTTTCATTATTAGAGTAAGATACTTTTATGAAATATAAGACCTATGCAATACAGTTACAATTGTGAAACTTTGAAGACTAATTCCAATATCATAACAAGAAGTTTTGCTTTAACTAGTGATCTTCTGTAACATGAAGGATTATGCGGTCGATTTCATATTTGAAACATAGCACACAATGTCCTAGTTGCTTACATAGTGGATATCCAAAAAGTCTGTAATGCCTGATCGCTTGACGGTTGTTTTATCTTTCAATACCTGTTCATTCGGTCCGTAAGTTCAAAAATGCGAGAGTCGACAACACGCTAATTTTTGGAGACTTTTTTTTTTTTTTTTTTTTTTTTGAACAGCAAATACTTCATTGAAATAAAAAGTCTCAAGAGGGGAGGGTCCACTAAGAGCCCATTACAACTAGATGGGTTCTGAGACAGGCTTTAGCCAAAGCATCAGCCCTAAGATTCTCAGCCCGTGGCAGAAAAGAAAAGGAAACGTCAACAAACAGAACAGAAGAGAGGTTGGAGATATCGTGAGCAATCCCGTAAATCTCTTTGTCGAAGAGTTTGTTGTTCAATACTCTAATCAGAGTTTGGTTGTCGGAGCAAATCTCGAGGGTTGTTATCCCTGATGAAGCTGCCGATAGAAGAGCTGATTTCACCGCTAGGGCTTCTCCCATCAGAGGCGAACTCACTGATTGTTGAAGAAGAGATCCCCTGTGAACCGGTAGGTCCTCGGTAGCGTCTAGGCAACAATACATGCTATTCCTATATATTTTTGACTTCATTTGCAAAATATTGCGAATCATTTTTGACTGATTAGCTATCTTTTGATTAGTATATTTTAAAGATGATTTGCTCTAAAATTCTCTGTGAACACACGTTCAGAAAATAAATGTATTTTAGTGATATAAATAGTATATTTTCAAAAATAAATGTATTTTGATGTTACAAAATTTCAATATCCATTTCGTCGTAATCAAATATTTATGTTTGTGATCAGAGATTCTCATGACATGTTTAATAGGGTCTCTGATGTGAAATATATAAACAAGAGGGTAGAAAACGAGACATATTAAGAACAAAGGGGTCGGTTATAATTAACCAGGTGAGAGAGAGAGAGAGCTTCTGTTAAACACGTTCAGAGAGATTCGTCGACAACTTCAAACGCACTCCTCCAACAAAACAAAACAAATCAAAATTCAACTCGCCGGAGACGCCGTCGTTTCGACGCCGGTGGTGCTCTGCTCCATTCTTAAAAATTTTCCACCGGAGATTTAAAAAAAACAACAAAAAATGAAACGGAAAGGATTCGGCTTTTCTCTCCCCGTCACGGCGGTGATCTTGGTGATCGGTTTCATCTACTTCTCAACGGTTTTCACCTTCATCGATCGCTGGCTCAGCCTCGCCTCCTCTCCCGGAATCGCCAACGCCGCGGCCTTCACCGCCTTGGCTCTGATGTGCGTCTACAACTACTCAATCGCGGTTTTCAGGGATCCGGGTCGGGTCCCGCCCAGTTACATGCCGGATGTCGAAGATCCGCAGAGTCCCGTCCACGAGATTAAGCGAAAGGTCACATCTTTATCCTTCAAAGCTTATAGATTTGTAATTAGGAAACATTAAAAAGGCTCAAGCTTTTGATTAGGATTCTATTCAAAACGGTGTAGTTTTTGTCTTTGGTTTATGTTGTTGTCAGGGAGGAGATTTGAGGTATTGCCAAAAGTGTTCGCATTTCAAACCTCCACGAGCTCACCATTGCCGAGTTTGCAAAAGATGTGTGCTTAGAATGGTATTTATTATTCTCTTACTCAAACACTTTATGTCTCTCTCTTATGTGATATTTGTGTTGAATCAATCAGTTGTGTTTTTTGATTTTGAAGGACCACCATTGTATTTGGATCAACAATTGCGTGGGACACACTAACTACAAGGTCTTCTTTGTGTTTGTTGTTTATGCGATGACTGCGTGTGTATACTCTCTGGTACGTTTCCTTATATATCTCTCTGTGACACTTTAGTATATGAGCATTTATATGATTTGGGTTCTTTAGGTGTTGCTTGTGGGAAGCCTTACTGTTGAACCTCAAGATGAAGACCAAGAGATGGGAAGCTATCTAAGAACTATATATGTAATAATGATTACTTTGTTTCGTAAACTACCAACAAATCTCATTTTCTCTTCTAATGATATATGATTTTTTTTCTCAGGTTATTTCAGCTTTTGTTCTTGTTCCTTTGAGCATTGCGTTAGGTGTTCTTCTCGGTTGGCACATTTACCTCAGTTTACAAAATAAAACGACCATCGAGGTTGTTCTTTTTCTTTCTCTTCTTTAGGTGATATGAATCTCCTTAGCTCTAGTTAGCTTTTTTTCCATCTGCTAAACAATGTTGCGGAAACTGAGCAGTACCATGAAGGGGTGAGAGCTATGTGGTTAGCAGAGAAAGGTGGACAAGTGTATAAGCATCCATATGACATAGGCGCATATGAAAACCTAACCTTAGTAAATAAATTTTTATCTTCTTTAGATGGTTAAGTATCAATCAAAGGTTATTTCTTCGCTAAAGCTTAACTGTTTCTTTTTACAGATTTTGGGACCGAACATACTTTCTTGGCTCTGCCCTACATCAAGGCATATCGGTTCTGGTCTGCGTTTCCGTACAGCCTTTGATTCAGCCCCTGTTTCTTCTGAAACAAAACCTTAGCCCATGACCCCAACTCCTATATTTCCTTTTTTTTCGTCGAAAAGGCAGCAGACTTTCAAACTTAACAGCACTCTGGCTCATCCTATTCAGGTGTTTTTAACTGCCTCAGCTCAAAATGAAGACTAGCCCCTTAACCAAGAGTAGAGACTGGTTTTGACAAAGGTTCCCAATCTCTCATCATTATTTCCCCTGTTTTTCTTTTTGGATTCCTCAAAAAAAAGGCAGAAGGAAGTAAGGATTGTGGATACATACGAATTAACAAGACGGTGAAAAGACATCTTTGTAAGATTCATAGTTTCTGATTAATACCATTAACAAGTTCTGAGTATGTGTGTTTTATATAGAGAGTTTCATAGTTTGTAAGCAAGCTCTTTGATTCTCGGATTTCATAAGAATAAGAAGTTTGTTTGAGACCAGATTCAAAGAATAATAACAAAGGAGATCAACACCAATTATTTTTATTTTTTTGGTACACCCAACACCAATGATTAACTTCAGTTAAATCTCTTTTGTCTATATTTCACTTCCATAACAAGAAGAACTCACAAGCTCAACAATGAAGGCTCCGGTGAGACCATATCTCAGCTTGTATATGTCAATTCCAGAAACGCTGGTTCAAACTTGGTTCTACCTAATAAAAAAATATTTCTATACTCCAGAAGAAGCCCCAAGAGTTTGACTTAACAGATGTCTGAATAAGAATATAATTATGGATGAAAGAGTGATTTGAATAAATAGAAAAGAACAACAAATGTTGTAAACTATAACTTGAGAAAGCTAGCATAGTTTGTTGAAACTACGAGAGAATAAGAATTACAACAAATGTTACCAAAAAGATTTGATCACCTTTTTGTCTTCTGGAGCCATTCATTTCAAGTAGACATGTCTTGGAACTGCCATGGGTTGAATGGGATTGACTTAGGGTCGGTGTTATCTTCAGACTTATCAGCTGCTTCCCGGTGTTCTAAGTACTTTCCATTGAACTGGTAAACTTCAAGATCCCCCCATGGTGTAGCAGTGACTTCCTCTGTTATATCAAACCACTTGGGAGTAAAGCTTTGCTCCTTCTCTTGACGTGTTCTCTTCTCTGCTCTCTGTCTCTCTTCCAAGCTGCAACAAGAATCAGCTCTACTTCAGTTACAGATCCTAACAGGACAAGTTTCTTTTGTTAACCATACCTGCTCTTCTCATTGCCTGATTTTGACATGTCGCCCATCTCTAGTGCGTATCTATCAGGGCGTAACCGCGAATCAGAGGGCAAGAGCTTTTTGGGGGCAGTGTCGAAGCTATTGATCTTGTGAGCAAAGTGTGTGTATTGGTATTTGTCATCCTTTGGGACATCAGCGAGTTTCCAGACCTCCTTTAGTTCGGTGCCAGGGAGAGGTTCACCTTCACCATCACACTGCTGATAACTCATGGACTCGTTCCATTTACCAGTCATGAGTATCTTGGGCTCTTCAGAGGCGTTATAGACATATCCGTCCACTTCATATCGACCAGATCTGTTGAGACCGTGAATGCACTTGTCTTAAGCTTTAAGTGGGAACAAACAAAAACAGGAAGATGAGGTTGCATTAAAAGGAAACTTACCCGAACCAACCACATGGTTGAAAGTAAAGCACCACTTTGTCACCAGTGGTCAGGTTCGTCATGATCATTTCCCCAGGAGAATCGACCCAAGTTCGTCCAAAGATTAGGTTATGAACTTTGGTTAGAGGAGGTACCAAGTCAAGAACCACTCCATCTCTTTTAAGTGTCACCCGTGTCCTGCATCACAGACTCATCACATTTAGGACAATGAACAAATGAAGAATGTTAACTTGGTAGATACGCTTGCAGCCCTGCTGGTGGTTTTGTACCTTCCTACTGGGTAAACGTCAATGGAATTGCCCAGAAACTTTGTTTTCAGTTTTGAGGTACAATCATAAGTGAAATGCTCATTTTCAGCATGACCAGCGCTCATTGGCGGGTGATGGCTGACCTGGGAGAATAAAAGACTATTGGTGTCAACAATCTGGGAGAAGTTTTGCAGCTAAAAAAGAACTAAAGATACAATTTTACTTGAGTTCTATGACCTGTTCGGATATGAAGTTAACACCATTGTAATTAGCCATCTCATAAGTCTCTCCGAGGATTGGATTAAACGGTTTCCAGGTACGTTGGAAAGCATAGTACACAGATATAGCCCATGATGCTGTTAAAAGGTCAATTTCTCACGATTCAGAAGACACACACTGATCATAGCAGAAAGGGAATAAGAGAAGAGATGTGCTTACAGGCATACACCATGCGCATATAAGGGTCCTCGGTTTTGTCAGCCATGTCTAGTAGATGCGAGTATTCCATCAACTGTCAGAAACAGAGCACTCATCATCATCGGATTACAACAAAACCATCATCAGATGTTTTTCGTGAGCACAACAAACCTCAGCCATTTTCTGGAGCATAGTCATTGGTTCGAAAATAATGACAGGAAGGGTCACCATTGATGTAACATCAGATCCAATGTACTTCTGCATCATCTTCCAATAACCATCACGATCCTCTTGCTTCCATCGTCCTCTGTTTGCTTCCTCAGCTGCATCTTCGGTACTTCCTTCAGGGTTAATAACTTCAAGCCCCTCGTAGCCAACCAAACTGAGAATCGAATCGAATCAAAAAACATAACCAAACGTTAAGATTATTCCAAAAAGAGTTAAACTTTAAGCAAACCATATTATAAAAGTTGCATCTTTGAATCAAACTCTCATCTAAATATCAATTCCCAAAGAAGCAGACTTGCAGGAACAGATCCAAAATCAAATTGGTGGATTTAACAAAGGGGATCTCGAGAGGCTTACCCGTTAACTGATTTGGACATTGCCGATCCCAAACTGGAGATCGAGGAAGCGATAGAAGCGAAGAAACCACTCCCGCCACCTCCGTTTTTAGGATCGTTTGGAGCCATATCTCCCGCCGTGTGACCACCACAACACTACGAGCTCCGGCGAAGAGAGAGAAAGATAGATTCCTCAACGAAGGAGCGATGAAGACGATGCAGAGGGATTTTAGGACCGTGTGCTGGTCTTCGTTGGCACTTGTTCTGTTTTTAACATGATCAAACCGGTTCTGTTTTGAAATGTTGAATCGGAATCGGATTGATTTAAAACCGAACCGGGTCGACCGTTATTATTATTTTCGGTTTAGTATCAACGAAGCAGCTCTTGTAGAAATGATCAACTCTTCTTAACAACAGATTCGTCGTCATTGATGGCGTCACCAAAATGAATGCTCCTTTGATTTGAACTCGCTCAATGTTCTCTTGCTCTTTCACGATCATGTTTTCTGTACTTTAATCGTATCTTCACCCTCATCACCAGTCGCAAATGGTTAGTTGAGTCAAATTCGTATAAAATTTAAGTATCTTGGTTTATATTATCGTTTATAATGTTTTCTAGCAAACATAATACAACTTAACTATTTGATAACATATGTTTACATGCTAAGGATCAATGACCTTGACTATAAGTAACAATCAAATGAGTTTTCCATACAAAGGTGTGTATGATCATTGATCAGGATAAATATTAGCTGTTGAACTATAGAGAAAAATCAAGTGTAACATACTAACATCTATTTTATTTTTATTTTTTTGCTAAAAATGCTAACATCTATTTTTTTGCCAAAAAAAGAAAGAAAACATACTAACATCTATAACGTCAAGTGCAAGTGTAACAACGGTTCTCACTGCACTACTCGAACGATCTCCACCACTGATGCATATGTCAATACTTTTGAACTGAGCTAACGTTATTTTATTTCCCATTTACAATCATTAAGCAAATGCTAGATCTACATTTATTTATTAATATGTTTGTTTGGACGTGTATGTCATTACAAAGTTGTTGAAATTAACAGAAAGCAAGGAAAAAAAATCAATATAAACACAACAATGATAATGGTAGCAATAATAGATATACATGCATACCTTCAGTACTGATTGAGCCACGAATCCATTTGTAATAGATGGATTCTTGAGTCTGATGTTTCAAAGTTCTTTTCGATATATATATCAATGTATGATGATCGATGAGAGATTATGTTGTCTTCTTCGCCACGGCTCTTTGACCTAACCGGAGCTCAAGATCCAAATTTTCATTCTCAAGATGTTGACTCGAACTCGAACCATCTATGCTAACTTTTCCATCATCATTAATATCAAGCTTAATTTTTTGAACACGAAACACTATTTTTTTACCAGGACTTGTATCTTTGTCATCGGCATCACATGCCAAAGCGTCTTGTTGTTGTTTTTCATTGAGATCTAGAGAGACATCTCCTGATGATTCATTCTCGGCGACAACATCATCCTTATTATCTTCCATAAGCTTTTGTCTGAGGTTAGCTCTATCTCTTCTGTGGATGTTCATATGCCCTCCTAGTGCTTGAGCATTCGAGAAGCCCCTCACGCAGAAACTGCATATGTAAGATCTTGACAGGGAGTTATCAACGATTTGATGACTACTTCTCGACATGCCATCGGAATCATCCGTGTTTTTAGGGTATTTGATGTTTTCCATATAATATTTTGGATTTTTTAGAACATGTATTTTGGATTTCTTACGTAGAATAAAGGGAACTATGAGAAATTGTAAAAATTTGGCATTGAGAGAAAGAAAGAACAAACGAGAATTAGAAGAGTGAGTTTGATTTTGCAAGTGAAATGGTCAACTCGTCGAGCTTCCTCTTTGTTTGATCAAAATTGGTAGAATAGTTAATTAATCAACGCTCTAATCAAAATATACCGTTCTAGGACAAGAAAAGTGAAAACAACTGGTTCTATGTCATTACATGAGTAATTTATTATTTGCAAATACTTGTGTGGTTTCCAAAAAAAAATAAAATAAACCAATATTTGATTAACTTTGTTTTCTTGAAACATATTGAGACATTCTACAAAAGAAAAGTGTCATTTAAACGTCCCAACCGGTTCTAAAACTCTAGGACCACCTCCAATGGAGATTATTCCGATTGGAACTTTTAAAATATGTATTTTACATATATATATATATATATATATAAAATTATTTATGGGGTCCATAATTTTTGTGGAATTTCATAAGCAAACGTTTTTAATGACTCTTAAAATCTCATTTTAAGAGCTTTTGTCTATAGATTTCACAAAAATTATGAACTCCATAAATACTTATTTTAGGAACTAACTCTATTAGAGGTACTCTAATAAATAATAAATTTTCAATTGTTTCTTTTTCCTAATTTTCTAATTTTTATTTATTTTAGTTTTAGGAATTTTTTTGCATCTCCATGTTGAAGATGTTCTGTGGAGATAAAAGAACATTAGATTCTTGCTTTGGTGTTCTATATATATATAAGATACTTTCGATTGGATTTTCCGTAAAATTAAAAATCTGTAATTACATACACCTATATAACATATACATATATACATTTTTAGAACTCCAGATCAAGAATCCCCGATAATGTTACTCTTATATAAAAATTACAAAGTTCAGCAGCCTTTCAAATATATTATTTTAATTTCTACCGTTTTCTTATTTAATGAAAAAAAATTATTTAATGTACAGAAAGCTTGATATTTTGTTGTTCTGTATATACTGTGTTAGTTTTATAAACAAAATAATTAACAGATACACAGTTGACAAAGCAAATGGTCCAACCAAGCATTTTTGGCGTTTTCTTTTTGTCCTTGAACAATTAGTAGTTTAATACTTTTGACCAAAAAGTAGTTTAATACAAAACACTAGCTTTGTTTTTAATTTGTTACACATTTCGCATTATTTTAACATGTGCTTTCCTGAAATAACAAACAAATATTCCAGTATTGGACATCATCAGTGAATTAATATATAAACTACCTTTTAACAAATATATATACATATATATATATATAAACTACATCTCAATATAATTCAAAGAAACAGAAGTGTTATGACTAATTAATCAGACAAATATAGTTAATTGATTAATTGTAATCAATTAACCGTACCATCGAGCATATGCGCAATGATTCATTAATATAACTTTTCTTAACTAAAAAAACTTATATTATTATGACGCATTTCATCCTTTTATTTCATTTAGTACAGTATGTGCTAGTTATAAAATGGTTTTTTTTGCTAGTTATAAAATGTTTTTAACTAAGCTTAGTATGACCTTCTGAGTTTTTTTTTCCTTGAGTTCAAACATGTTTCTAAGTTCAAAATATATGTGATTTACTCCATTTATGATTAAAAATAACTATATATGTCTCCAAATTTGTTTAAAAAGGCATTTACCAAAAAGAAAGTATCTGAGTGAGTATATCCGATATCCTGATCATGTCAAGAATAAAGATAGGGTTTGGCTGTCTTCAAATTTCATAGTAGTAGCTGCTAAAATATTTTGTACCAAATGTAATAATAGTAGATATGTGATCTAAAACTTTGAAATATTTAAATATATGAACATATCATACATCTGTAAAGATATCTTTTGAAGGAAAAAAACATAGCATATTTTATACGTGAAGCTCCCAAATATTCACATTCGTAAACTTAAAATATTAGGGCAATGACTCAGCTTCCAATATTTTTCATTGTTCTTTCCTTTTCCAGCTTTATATAATATGGGTGATGGATCCTTGTTCGTCAAATTGTTTTAGTTATGTTCGTAAATTGTTATTAGACAAAACACAAAAGATCGGTAGTAATAATGCATTCATATGCATGTAGGTATACATTTGGATGTACACATACTTATGAATGCATATGGATGTAATACGTCTTGTGTCTTTGGAGAAAAAAAACTAACCTCTCAGTAATCGTGTTCATGTAACCGTGTACGTATTGTAAGGAAGAGGTAATCCGCATCCCGAGGACTAAAAGCTATACTAAAACACATAGGTATATGCGTAGGCATGCTATGCGTGTAGTTAAGTTTTAAACCTCAGGATGCAGATTACCCGGTCCTCACCAATACTTGTTATCTGGAGATGCATACCCCTTGCTTCCTTCATTTGCTTATATCTTGTTAAGATCTCGTTCCATGAGTTTTTATGGTTTGGTCTTGTTGTTTTTGGTTTAGTTGTTGATAATTTAATAGGGAAATGTGAGAATTTATAAGCCTCCTGAGTCTAAATAGTAACGAGAAGATGCTGATTCGAAAGGTTTAATGCTTTGAGAACATATGCTCTAATAGAAAATACAAATCTTTTTGATCATGTTTTATCGTGTATGTTATACTCTTTGTTTCGACAGATGTTAGAGCATATAGGCCTAGGATCGATGTCGACTTTGTACTCATAAGCTTTATTAGCTAGCGTTCTTTAAGAAACAAGTTATAATACTTGATTGATATGTGGATATTATAGACTCTAAAAACTGTTGTTCCATTTTGATTGTTGAAAACTAAATCTCTACACATGGTGATTTTCAGTACTAAAGTTGGTAAATAGGTAGATGGAAGGTGACTGAATGGAACTTACTAAGTTACTATAGTCATGAGTTTTGAATTCAAAACAACTCGATACAACAAATAGATTAGCCACCCATATTGTATAATTAATATCAGTTAATTTAATCCCTTCTTATTTTAAGTGCGAGGTTCCTGAAATGTCTCTTCAAAAAGGTTTAAGCAATTGAATGCGGCAACATGTTAAAGGACCGGGACTCATACTGATTTCTAGACTGTCAACTATATTGTATACATTGTAATTAAGAATTCCGTTTTTTTATGTCGACCAATCTAAAGAAACCACACATGAGTAAACTATAACCACTTCACTCGCATAGAGTTTTTTCTGCGTAAGCACTAGGCATACAATAAATCGTGAAAAGTAAAAGGAGGGGTGTGAGACATCAAATCATTAGAGAAATATTATTTGTTCTTTACGAGCCAATGATGGGAACTTAGGATTATGCTATTTTCTATAGACAAATGATATTCGACTTCTTTTGACTGTCTTTTCTTGCTTATTCTTCTGTGTGTTTGTATACTTAAAGAGATTTTCCCTAGAATCATTATTTAAACCAGTTCTCTTCACAATTATTGATTTTTTTAGTTTGTACAGGGAAACACATTTTTTGGTTTTATTGGTAATAACTTAATATTAGTTCCAAAATATACGATAATATATGTTTTTTTCAATGTATAGGATGCATTATAAATTCATATTATCAAGTCAACAACAACAAAATAGATTTAAGGGGAAAATTATCATCGAATATTTCTAAGCAGAATAAAATTTCCAACAACTACATTCAGCTTTTCCTAGTGTTAATATATTTGATTAAGATATGGTATAATTAGGTTTAAACTTTAATACTTATTAGCAGTGTTGAAAGACTAACAAAGAAAAATTGAAATAATTAGGTCTCAGGTCCAAAACTCCTCGGGTTCGACTATTCCAGAAAAGTATCGATAATCAGTACTTTTGATATTATGGTTCATTAGTTGTTCTTGAATTATTTTATAAACAATAAATTCTTTTCAAAGTAATTGGATAGCGATAAATAAAAGTTGTGTATCGAGATTGTTAATAAAAGACAATTCTTCAGGTAAATTAAGAAAATATATATTAAATATATAAGTAAAAATATATGGTTTTTAATATCTTCATGTAAATATTAAGCAAAATATATATCGAAGATATAGATAAAATATATATCTATTTTCCGAATTTTTTTTGCTAAAGATTTTTGGATTTTATCTTATTGTAACCTTGTCTATTCGTGTTTTTGTGTGAACAAAAAAAGTTACCTGTCAGGCTGTCAGTATCCAAAAAAAAATAGTAGGCTAATGATGAGAAAAGATTATGAGAACAAATTCTATAAATTAGTGACCTTTCTTCTTTAATTTCTCTAACGACAGGAGGAGAAATGTTTGTCTTTGTCGAGACAACGGAAAAGGCAAGCACCATTTGCTTGTTTCACTCTCATGGGCTCTTCAAAAGACAATCTCTTTACACTTACCAAAATTGAATCAAACTTAACTAACTAAACCACGTGTTTATTTTAGTGGAAGATCTTTCTACTTAGCTGAAGTTTGTGTTTGCCCCTCTTATGGTTGGTTATTCATTGGGCTTATTTTAGTTTCAGTTCAATGTATAGTGGGCCTTATAACAAAACGGATAGTTGGGCTATTCTTTATATAATCAAAATCTTTATAAGCAAATAAACTACCGTTAAAAATGGTTCATTAGTGTTTCTGAGATCTGCGTTTCAAATTGTAGAAATGTAAATTATAGAGAAATAAAATATTTTAAACTTTTTTTAGCATAGTGTATTATATACTATCGAACTTGACTTTTATAGGACGGTTCGAAAAGACATAATAAAACGTTTATATTCTTATAAAAGATAGAATTATCGATTTTAAAATTATTTATATAATATTTTTTATCATTATAAATTTATAATAGCATAATTAATCAGATTTAGAAAAAAATCTCTATAAGCGTAAGCATAACGAAAAGAAAAAAAACTCACGAATCTAGAAATTATAATATAGAATACAAAACAAAGAGGAAGTTAGTTCCCGACCACCTTCGTCTTTGCCTGGAGACAAAGAAGCTTCACTTTCTCCTTCGATCAAAACACTTCATAGACAGCCCTTACATACAAATCAGACCATAGATCACGCTGTCTTTAATTCACTTATATAAGAAGATTTACAAATTACAATGTTTAATCTAAATAACAGCTAGGGATTTAAATATATTTTGGAACTAGTTTGAAATAAATTTATATTCATCGCCACTCAAATTATTAACTTTGTTTCTTTCAAATCTGACACAGATGTTCAATAACCATAAAAAAATTGTTCAAAAGTAATTGTTCGTAACCATCCTCAAGTTCTGAAAAATCAAGATATTACGTACACTTACTGGTTCAGTCAAATTGTTCGTTCATGTTTGCAAAATCATGTTGATTTTTTCTTTAAAACTAACTTTAGAGTTGAGTGTAATCACTTACAAACTACGTCGATTCTATATAATAGCTAGATAACAACTTTTAATGGGGGATATATTATATATATTCTCACTTTTTTCTTGGACAAATTAAAAACTAGGTTGAATTTTTCCTAACTTCCTTTTGAAAATTTTCTTCTTCAGATCTATTATATTTATACATAAATTTTAATCCAGTGTCTTTTTAGCTTATATTTTAATCTATTATTATTCAAAGAGTTTGTACATTTAATTCTAAAATTTAGCCTAATTTCAAAATTTATAGTATCGTTTACGAATTATTTTAATATTTTTTTGGTAAAAGAATTATTTTAATATGTCTGTGTATATATTCATAAATACTAAATTTACTAAATAACAATAAGATGAAATTTTGAAATTGTATTGCAAATTTCTAAATTCTTTTCATGATTGAGTATGTTACGTAAACTTATTAAGTACATACGTACCAATACAATGTAACCTCTCTTTATGTTTTTTTTTCTAATGAATCGTTACTTTTGATAATATTTTTAAATTTCAATTCACGTGTACACCCGTATGATTCCTCTGGCCAACCCGACAGCTCCATTGAAGAACACAAATATAAATAATTTATTTATTAAAAAACTTGTTGACCAAAAAGAGTTGTATTAAAAACTTACATTAAAATCATTTTCCTGACTAAATTATAAGTGGAATCACCGATTTTATCGGGCACAAACACTCGGAAATTTCCATACGACACACCACACGATCTCTCTAAAGATTAAAAAGTGAAGAAAGAATATAAATATTTACCTATAAATAACTCTATTAGCATAATCATCTCAAAGTAAACCAAGGAAGAAAACAAAAGCAGAGACACTAATCAACCAAAACCTAAAATGGCTACAAAATTTATAGTCCTATGCTGCTTTCTAACGTACGCATTGGCTATGGCCGCAGCATTATCGGAAGGTGATCCTCCGGTAGCAAGGAAGTTCGGTGGGGAAGACCAGCCAGGAGAGGAGGCAGAAGCACCAGAGATTTCACATTCAGAAGAGACTGTAAGGCACCACCATTCTACTGTGGACAGATCGGTGGCCGGCGGTGGAGTTATTCTTGGAGGTTTAGCAACTACGTTTCTTGTGGTGGTGTTTTGTTATCTAAGGGCCACCAGGAAACACAAACCCAATTTTGCTGACGAGACTGGGACTCCTGAGGTTTTAGTTTGATTTTTTTTTTGTCAGTAGTGTTTTTATTGTAAATGTTTAATGTTCGTTAATTTCATTTATATGAAAACTTTGTGATATAAAGTTGATTTCGATTTAGAATATTCTCAATTAGTAATCTAGTTGGCTCTGAATCTCCTGAATCATAATTAATATCTTTTTCTGCTTATGTTTTCAGTTTAATTCAAGCTTTATTATTGCTCACTTCAGTTTTTTAGCCAAAAGGTTTTATTCTTGCTAATGCTAATTAACTAAGTACTAAAGAATCATATGATGTATGTAAAATTACTGAATTGTAAGAGCATCTCCGATGTAAAATTCCATTTTTTCTTCCAAAATAGAGTAAAAGTGAATATGGAGTAAAATTACTTCAATCCTACTCCATTTTTCACTCCATAATGGAGTTATGAACAAACAAAAAATAGATTATTCCATTTATGGAGTAAACTTTAAAATGGAGTGAGATATGGAGTTGGGTTGGAGCATATGTTACTCCATAATCATTTTTACTCCATTTTGGAGTTAAAAATAGAGTTGGGTTGGAAATGCCCTAATTACGCACTTTTTTATTTTACAACTATTTGACAGCTAAACAATAAACTTCTTTTCACCTCTGTTTGTTTGGAGCATATGAATTAGTTTTTAACCGCTATGCTTCCAAATTCGTATAAGTAAGATTATGCACAATCACAGTAACATAGATTTAAGAAATACGTTAAAATAGACGTATATGCATTTACACACATGTAAATTGTAAACAGTTCAATATCGTGTGGTGTTAATCCCTAATGATAGTAATTTGGTAGCCCCGACAATCGCAGCCAGCGCCTCGCAGGTCCAATGGCGGCAATTTTATGTGGCTACGAATGGTCCAGGCTGGTTAGAATCTATCTATCATGTCTCTTCGAGCAACTATAAAGCCACCGAGCAGGATTACTTCTGTCTGATTTTTGATCCCGTTTGTTTGGGGTTTATGGTGCCTACTAGCATCCTTTATTTGCATTTTGTTTGGTGGTTATACTTCTTTGTTTGAACTACAACCGTTTTGGTTTGATCATTATTTAAGGACACATTCAGTGACAAAAAAAAAAGAGTTCAATATCGATCATTTAAGAAGAAAGCAAAATACATGTTTTTTATAAGACCGAAAACAAATTAATTTATATATGGATTTATATTATATGGTTTTGTAAAAATTAATTTTTCTATAAAATTGATAGACGAAAAGTGAAGAAAAACCATATTTTAGTCCAACAAAGTGAAGTTTAAGCAATGATTATTTGGTAAGAAAAAGTCCAAAAATCCCCCCTCCCCTTCTAAAATGAAATTGTAACGCAAAATCAAGCTTCAATTCAACAAATAAACTACATGAAACAGTGATGTGAACTTTACATTTAACATCTAGAAATTTGAAACTTTCTTGAATGATGCGAAACTAAAACTTTAAATCAAACAATTATATAACTTGGGGAGGGGAACTTATCAAACCAAAACAGTGGCCCACTTCAATAGCAGGTTTCGGTTTTTTATCAGCTTAATCAAATTGCGCATCCTAGTGTAGTTTTGAGGTTTTGGGCTTTTCTCAGGGGTTTTTATGCTGAAGATATTACCTTTAAATTAACCATTTTCAAAAAATGGGCCTAGAGACTATGGCCTTTTCTTAAAAAATGCCTAGAGACTGCCTTTTCTTAAAAAATGCAGTTAGAAAATAAAAGATGATGTTTATGGCAATCAGAGCCCTATGCTTATCAATTACAACCCTATCCAAAAGAAAACCTATGTCCTCGTCCATGAACACAGATCAATAGCTGAATCTCTAGCGATTGTTAATACACTGAAGATACTTGGAAGACAAGTCACCCAATCCTGCCCCGCGATCCTTATGAACGTTTATATGGCCCTTTTTGGGCTAATTACGTGGATGAGAAGGTACAGTTAACATGTTGGTATATATAGAATTCTATGGTGAAGTATTCATTTCATGTGTTGGAAGTCGAATGATAATTGCCACACAAATGATAAAAGAGTGTTTTGGTCTTTTAGAGATAGTATCAACCACTATCGATGTCACGGGTAAAAACCTAGACAAAGGCTAGATAAACTAATTTGCTTCAGTCACTACATAGTTTGTTAATGACTAATTATATCGTATCAGGAGATTAGTTGTCTCATTTCCTCCTCTCTTTTTTTGGTTATATTCTTAATTGTATTATTATTTTTTTGTAACAGAAGACGAACAAACTGAATTACTCATGAACTTTTTTTTCTACACTCTTTGCTTCTATTATCCTAACTAGTGGTGTGTCCGCGCTTCGCGCGGAGCTATACCTTTGTTTTTGTTTCATTTTATGTATTAGACACTCTCCCTAATGTTTCAGCGAGATACTCTATTTTGCTTAGCCTCCGCTGTGAATGATTAGAGTAACTTTATCAGATTGTCGTAGTAAAATATCTTTATCGATCATTGTTGTTTGAGATCTCGTACCTAAATTTGCTGCCTAATATTTTTCACTAAGAACGCATCCTAAAGTATATTGCGAGAATTTTGGTGACCAATAATTTGGAAAATATAATTTAGCTTAGTTGATAGTGGAACAACGTGTGCAGGTGTTAGGATGCAGTCGAAGGCATACATTTACCCAAGTATTTGAAACATGGTTTATAACCTACAGCTCAGCCAAATGTTTGTATTGTTGGCACATAGTTGGCTATATATTTCTTATGGAACAATGGACTATGCAGAAATACTCGAAACCTTTTTGCAACAACATAATATCGTCAAGACAAAAAATACTAACATAGGACGGAGGCAATAAAGGAGGAGTGGAGTGAGTTGACCCTACTACTTTTTAAAAGATATTTGTATTTCTTTTAAGTAAAAATGCATTGATCCCAAAAAAAATTGACTCCACTTAAAATATATCTCCACAAAAATAATTAAAACATTAAAATTTTAAAACAAAATTATATAACTAATACATTTATATCATTTATTTGTTAAAATTTGGATTTGTATTAATTTTATCTCAATTTCAACTATTGCAAAACAAACTTTGGAATCAATAATACATTTTTATTCTAAACTTAGTTACATATTAGATTTAATCCCAAATTATATTAGGCCCAAATAGTATTTTAATTTATTATCAGGAACATTAAAAATAAATTAATAAAAAACTCCTCTTCTTTGACAAACGCGAGAGTTCGTGTTCTAGAAGCATGGTTTGGATGAATTTGAAATTGAGTTCTTTTTTAGTTTATACTTTGGTGTTTTGCTTATTTATTTATCAAACCAAAGATGATTATGATTCGTTGAAAATATTATTTTGACTAAAGAAATTCAAAAAAAATATTTAGGGTTGATGTTTATAATCTGAATATTTTTAACAGCTAGTTTCATATTCAGAAATAGCCTATTTTTTTATTAAATAGATAAATAATAGACCAATTTATCTAAATGATCCTGTGAAAACAAAAATTGTAATATCATCATAATCAAAGAGATAAGGTAAAACACAAATATTTAACTTGGGAACTTTATCAACTTTATGGTCATTATTTTAAAGCAAGACTCATAAAAATACATCAAAGTGGTTTTATCATTCTTAGTTTGATCAATATGGTAATTGGTTAGAATAAGATTTTTCAGTCGAAACAAATATTTAAAGATGTTGTGAATGAAACTGTAATAAAAAGTTTCAAATTAGGAAGGTAATATAATTATTATTTTTGATCCTGGTCCAAAAACTTTATGGCTCCTCCATTGAATACTAACCAAATTGTTTATGTAGTTGTTGAACTAATATGTATTCAATACCGCCTACATTCTTGTGAAAGCGTAAAGGCCCAGCGTTTTAAGACTTTGCTTCTGCTTCTGCTAACATGGTCAATGCGACTAAAGATCGCAAAAGGAGTGGCACATGGGCTAGCATGAATGCAGCCTAAGAAAGTTGGTACATCAAGCCTTCTACTTCCTTCTCGACTCTTTCTTGACTCCTTGCATCTCCAATTTCGGTCTCACGCGTCTCATCACCATCAGAGCCACTGAGGCTCGTCTTCCTGGAAGCAAGCCTACGCAGAAATGAGATGTGTATTCTTTTGTTGTCGGGCTTATGGAGCTTCTTACGGGGAAGTCTCAGGATTCGTTGCGGCTAAGCTCATTCTCGATGTCAATGGTGGTTTCTGAGGTGCCAGATTTGGTTGATCTAATGTTATCGGGTTTATGGAGCTTCTTATGAAGAAGTCTCAGGATTCGTCGCGGCTAAGTTCATCCTTGTCGTCAATGGTGGTTTCTGAGGAGCTGAAATTGGTTGATCCAGTGTTGCTCCAACATCGACAAAATATTCAGTAATTACCATATTCTTGGTTTGTTGTTCGGGTCCATTTTTCTTTTCTAGGAACGACTTGTTAATTTGTTTGTTTCATTGAATAATTATTTTTTGAAATGAATATTCAATCGAATTGGTTATCTATAATAATAAATCAAAATGCATCAAAATGTTCATAAACGACACACATACATATATTAAAATCAAAATGCTTCAAATAAATGAGAAATAGTGGGAGGAGAGGTGGGTGAGATTTAATGATTGAATTAAAGAAGAAGTTTAAGAAAGAGAGAAACATTACATAAAATCTCGTCGGAAAAGAAGGTGAACGATGAGTTACGGTGTCACACAGGAGAATAGCTCACACCTAATCTTAAACATAGGCGGGCCAGACATATGAAAGTATTAAGGTCTAATGAATTAGAAAAACTCATTGACCCATCTCTATTGCATCTAGATTAAACGCGTGAAACACATAATAAGAAGTTCTCCCATTGCTTGCCACGTGTCGCAATTTGGAATAGGATGTGCTGAGGTGGCTTCATGAGGAGAGTTTCAAGTCAACTTTATTATTATAGATTCCTAACGATGACAAATGCTATGTACTGCATTGTTTTCGTTTTCGTTTTGTTTGAAAGTGGTTGTTTTTTATTTTGTTTTTTGAAACTCATTTAACTAGTTGCAAAGTTCATGTTCTTTTCTTTATCAAAAAAAAAGTTCATGTTCTTTCTCATGTCATGTGACCATGCGTAAATTTAGCTGCATAAGCGCCATAAAGTTAGCCAATACCACGACCTATATTTCCTCATAAATGTTCTTTTAGACCTTCGAAGAGATTTTATTTAACTTTGTAGCGCTTAAAGATACAGTACTCAGTGACGATTTGGATTTTCAACTTAACGAGGGTGTATTAGTGTAGTGCTGGTAGATCCAAATGACGATTCAACTCGCAAGTATTTGGTTCACTCATGAATAGCATTCCTTCTTATTGAATTTTTGAAAGCCTGACACACATCAAGTCAGTGCACATATACAAGTCTAAGATAAAGTATTTTGTTTTAATCATAAAAAGCCTATTAAAAAAACGGGCTGCTGGTTTGGTATGGTGGTCCGTTCTACTATCCAGTGTGGGTTCAGAGCATGTGCTCAGAACCCATTTGCACTAAATCTCTTTTTTTGGCAATATTCTTTAAAAAAATTAAGGTTTTAATTTGTTAAAAAGCATATAGTCTAAGATCTTAGATTCAATTTTACAATAGTGTAACTACAATTTGGTTAAAAAATCTCAGCACAAGTCCCATACATTTTCTGAGCCTGACCTGGATCTTCCTCAAATAGATTGAAAGAAACAATAGGTTTCATCATGTTTGTATGCCAAACTCTTGCGGTATAGTAACAAGTAACATTAACAAATAAAATAAAAGTCAAAAAACAACAATAAAATACAATACGTTTTGTGACTGTGAATTGAACAAAATAAGTGTAACTCACAGCATTTTCAATCTCATTTTCATAATCTATTATATTTTCTACTTTCATAACAGAGTAATACTATTAAACATTTGATGTTCTCTTTCTCAAAAAAAAAAAAAAAAAACATTTGATGTTCTTATAGTCATTGTCGTTACTCATGCAGTGAACCATCAAATGTTTTCATAGAGTAATACTATAGAAACATTTGATGTTTTTATAGTTCATTGTCGTTACATAGCAGAGTAATACTATTAAACATTTGATGTTTTTTTTACTCATGCAGTGAACATATCAACGATTACTTTTTCCTTTACGATTTAATTATTGTTGTAAATTATTGTTGTAAAGTAAACTTTTTGTTTAAAAATAAATTTTGTTTAAGAATTTTAGTGTACAATTTATTAATAATATTTTCTAGTCTGTTTTTACTGGTTGAAATATATTTAGATGTGTTAGTAGTGATGTTTTTATTTTGAAAATATACAAAATAAATATTTTTTTTAATTTGTATGCATAAATCTAAAATGACGATTAAAATAAAACATAATGAATATATTGAAATGTAAATGGAAGCTTGGATTTTTAAGCTATGATTAACACATGTGTCTTAGGAAGAGTCTTTTAGTAAATATAAGAAACGTCTTTTATATTTGCTAAAAAAATTTAAGAAACATTTCATAAATAAAAAATATATGAGATGTCTTTAGTTTTTTTAATTAAAAGGTAAGAGACACTATCCTAAAAAACATGCATTAATCATTTTCTTAGAGTTCCAAAATGATTCATTATTACTTATTTTAATATTGTTGCTCTCGTTAAACACGAGAAATATTATAGTATATGATTTCAAGTTTGAAAATGAAATCAAATGAAAACCCAATAACCCATATCGTCTGTATTATTGATTTTGTCGTATAAAAGAATCGGTCTTATTGAGAGCAGGTGCAACCGTATTAAATGTGATCTATATATTAAATGGTCTTAAGAAAGCTTTATTCTTTTTTTTTAGAGTTACAACTTGTATAATCAAAGCCACATTTTAATATGTTGCTCGTGTAGCACGCGGTATGTTCTAAATTTTTAAAAATAAATAACAATGCAACGATAAATATGATACCATGGTTAAGCTATATAAGTAACTTTATTAAACTCCTGCTAAATATTTTTGACAATTAATTAGGCATTGAAAACATCTTAAATATGTAAACATTTAGATCATAGCCTTTATCAGTTTAATTATTACCTGACCACTAATTTTGTATATAGAAAGTACATGGAATAAAATTGATTGTGTAAATATCATTACACGTATTACTATCATTTTCTTTAAACTTACGTATCACTATAATTAAAAATCGTATATTCCAATATTATTATTTTTTTCTAGAATAAACAAAGCGGTTCAACTAAATGTGTTAAACACTATTTTCTTTTTAATAATACTCTCTTTGTTTCTAATACTATAATTTAGAAGAATTTTTCGTTATAAACTATAAGACATTTTTAATTTTCTGCGTAAAATTTATTGATAGTTAATATTATACGATCAATGATATTATATATTTTATTATTAGTTAAATTGTAGTTATGTAAATAATTAATGATGTTTTATTCATAAAATGTTAGAAATTAAATATTTTCTTAAACTATGTACATAATTCTAAAACGTCATTTATTTTAAAAACTACAGTTATTTTAGATTAGTTTATCAATTGTTTTGGCCACTAAAAATTAAGTGTGATCTGTAGAATTAGCGCAATCTGAACTGATAAAAGTTGTCCAAATTGACTTGCAAAAGTACTGCGAAGGGAGAAAAAGAGAGACAATATATATTATATAGGCTAATGTCAATATATATCCATGCATGTGATAATTAAGATATGATGAAAGAACGATCCGGATCTGTGCAGTTTTAAATTGACTAACAAGGCCTAGTTGAGATATTAAAATGTATAAAAAATAGGCCAGCTACTGAATCAAAATCTCTATATAAGAGCCCTACTTAGATGAACAAAAAGACAATCCAAAACTTTCTCTTGAAGAAAACACTAAAAAAAAAAAAAAAAGCTAAAATAAAAAAATGGCTTTGCATAAGTTACCTCTTATGGGGCTACTTTTGCTCCTAACCGTCGTGGTCTCTCCGGCAACAGCCGATGGACCTGTTTGTCCACCGTCGACCAAACTAAGCCGGGCAAGTTTCCCTGAAGGCTTTGTATTTGGCACGGCTACTGCAGCGTATCAGGTATAATACACAATATCGTAACAAGTTCTTGATATACTTTATATTGTCCCTAATATTCATATATACACATACATAAGATCCATATATACTAAATAGTTGGCATATACCACTAGGTCGAAGGTGCAGTGAATGAAACTTGTCGTGGACCGGCCCTATGGGATATCTACTGTAAGAGATATCCAGGTTAGTGCCTCTGCGTTCATTTCTTATCTTCTTTTAACTGTGCTTATATTTTTTTCCACTAATTAATATCAAAAATCATTTTTTAATTACAGCCAGATGTAACAACGATAACGGTGATGTAGCCGTTGATTTCTTCCATCGTTATAAGGTAAAATATTACTTAAGAATTGAAGAAATTAATTAACTCGTATATGTAGTAAATAGTATTTAAATTGTTTTATTTAATAGTCCATTGACTTCTATTACGTGTTGATAATCGTCTCGTCTGAAAAAATGTTTTATAGGACGATATTCAACTAATGAAGAATCTGAACACCGATGCCTTCAGAATGTCTATCGCGTGGCCAAGAATATTTCCACGTGAGTAAATGTATTTCCGAATTATTTTATTAAAACATCATCATGACCTACTAAACAAAAAAATGTTTTATCAGACGGGAGAAAGGAGAAAGGAGTGAGTCAAGCTGGTGTGCAATTTTACCACGACGTCATCGACGAGCTCATCAAAAATGGTATAATGCATATAAATTAAGTAAAAGAAACTACGTACATGATACATATTACGGTTAACAATCGTGATTGTATTCTCTAATTTTGAAATATTATGATCAGGTATAACTCCATTCGTGACTGTTTATCACTGGGACACTCCACAAGATTTAGAGGACGAATATGGCGGCTTTTTAAGTGAAAGGATTGTGTACGTTTTATTTATATAAAAGAATGCCAATTTGTATATGTATATATCATATGGTAGCTGCAATTACTAATGTGATAAACTAATTAACTCAATAATAACATGCAGGAAAGATTTCCGGGAATATGCAGATTTTGTTTTTCAAGAATATGGTGGAAAGGTGAAACATTGGATCACATTCAACGAGCCATGGGTTTTCTCCCACGCCGGTTATGATGTTGGCAAGAAAGCACCAGGACGTTGCTCTAAGTATGTCAAAGAAGAATGTCAAGATGGACGATCAGGATACGAGGCTTACCTCGTCACTCACAATCTCCTTAACTCTCACGCAGAAGCCGTTGAAGCTTTCCGACAATGCGAAAAGGTATGTTAGAAAATCTCCAATGTATTTTTGTTTTTTTTCCTATAAAATAGATTTTTTTTTTAAATGATTGAATTTATTCCAATTTATTTCTCTATGATAGAGATTAATTTTCTTTCCCTAAATATAGAAGAAAAAATAGAAATCTATATTTTAGAGAAGATAATAAAAATGAGTATGATAATTTTACCTCTAAATGGTATTATAGAATAAAATAATAAATCGTCATTAATTAATTAAGGTCTTACGGATCTGAAAATAGTTTGTTTTGTGTTATTTTAATGGCCAATAGTGTAAGGGTGGTAAGATCGGTATCGCACATAGTCCGGCTTGGTTCGAACCACATGACCTTGCTGATTCACAGGACGGTGCATCCATAGACCGTGCACTTCAATTTATTTTGGGATGGTAAGTAGTTAACATCTGCCGCGATATTAAACACTTAAACTATATCGTTATATGTTTATGATATATATTTGATTATTTTCTAGGCATTTAGACACAACTACATACGGAGATTATCCACAGATCATGAAAGACATTGTTGGACACAGATTGCCTAAATTTACTGATGCACAGAAAGCAAAACTGAAAGACTCCACCGATTTTGTCGGGCTCAACTACTATACTTCAGTGTTTTCAAACCATTTGGAGAAGCCAGATCCTTCTAAACCAAGATGGATGCAAGATTCTCTTATTAACTGGGAAAGTAAGTTTAAGAAAACCGGTTCCAGCAAATCAAAATTTCCGACAAAAATCCGATTACATTTCGTCAATATTTGACTATTTTCTTGTAGTGTTAGTAGTAATCAAAATGTATGTTAAACTATTTTTTCAGGTAAGAATGCTCAAAACTTCACCATTGGTAGCAAGGTATGCACTTAGTAATAAAGTTTTCAGCTAAATCGTATAATCCTTTTTTCTTATAAAGTAACATTTTTCACCTCTAATGTTTTCCAGCCTTTCACCGCTGCACTTCCCGTTTACGCGAGAGGCTTTAGAAGTCTTTTGAAATACATCAAGGATAAGTATGCAAACCCTGAGATTATGATCATGGAAAACGGTAACTAGAGATTATAGTATTTACATGTTGGCTAGTTTTTTCCTTTTTTTTGATATGTCTTACAAAATATATTGATCTTCATGTTATTTTCTAGGATATGGAGAAGAGCTTGGGGCTACAGATTCAGTCGAAGTCGGCACAGCTGACCATAACCGGAAATATTATATTCAGAGGCATCTTTTGAGTCTGAATGAAGCTATTTGGTAAGTCTTATTTATATGATAAAATTTGACAATTGTTCTTGGTGAATCTAATAAAATCATTTGTGTAAATACTATATGCAGCATCGACAAGGTGAATGTTACTGGATACTTTGTATGGTCATTGATGGATAACTTTGAGTGGCAAGATGGTTACAAGAACAGATTCGGACTCTATTACATTGACTTCAAGAATAACCTCGCACGACATATTAAAGAATCTGGCAAGTATTACAAAGAGTTCCTAAGTCAAGGTGTTCGTCCTTCCATGATCAAGAAGGATGAACTTTGAGCTATTGTTTGAGGATTTATATTATTTCTCGTTTCTTTTTAATGTTTTCTTTTGTGATTTGACAAGATCAGTAAGGTCTTTGTTTGAATAAAGAGAGTATAAGGAAAAAAAAGAAAGTATCTTTTTTTTTTTTCTTTCATTTCGCAATGCCTTCATGATTTGACATAGACGGTTATTAACAGAACCAAACCTGCCAAACCAAAATGCTTGATATTTGGTTCAGTTTGGTTAGGAGCTTCGGTTCAATTCAGCAATTTAAAATACATTGAAAACTAATTTTAACTGATTTTTCGAACCAAACTAATCAAACGATAACCAAAATATACCAAATTTAACCAAAACTCTGAATAAAACTAACCGAAGATTTAACCAAGTTTTTTCTTGAAGTTTTAACCAATTCAAAAAATTAAACTAATTTTATAGTAGTGTGAATTTAATTAATATGTGTTTATACGTATAAGTAATAAGACAAAACATATAATTAATTAAACAAAATTATTTTATAGAAAATAAGTTGGTTGTATAAAGATATTAAAAAAAACAATTAGAAAATGAGATCTTCTTTCTTTTTTTATTTATTTATTTAACCACATATTTTTTTCGGGTTAACAATTTATAGTTGATTTTATAAAATATCTTTTGTAAATCTTTATAGTTTCCAAAACTATTTCTAAATTTTATAAATATCAAATATGAAAATAATTTAGTTTTAAAAGTGAAAATATTCTTAATAAACTCCTTTTGTGGTCGATAAATTTTTATTCAGCTTTAATAAAAGATATCTAAGATATTAAATATCAAATATAAAATTGACAAAAAGAAGATTCGAATTAACTTTTTTTTTAAATATTATTATTAATCTTTTACATTTATCTTCTTCTCTCCCCTATAACATCTCATCTTTGACGGTAGGTAGATCTGAAACGAAGAATCCCATTATCATCATCTGTTTGACGTTCTCCGCCGGTTCGTATTCAATTCAAAACACGAAAAGGTTGAAGCTATAAACCCTCTTTTAATTTGGTTTTGTTCTTTCCATTGTGGAGTACCATTGATGTGAATTGTACAACTTGTCTGTGTTCTCTGTTTTCTCCATGTTGGTTTGCCCTGTTCTTACAAGCGCTCAAAGTGTCATTCTTTTGAGCTTCCAATCTCTTATAGACAGACATAGCTTGAGTTTGATGTAACTCGTTTTAGTTCGCCACTGGTGTGTGTTGTCCGAGCACGAAGCTTGAAACCTATAACCTTTAGTTGTGAAAACAGGATCTTATGGTTTGTGGAACTTATCTAAACAAGATCTTCTCCATATTGGTTTACTCTGTTTTCTCCATCATATGGTAGTTTACTCTGTTTCTTACAAGCGCTCAAAGTGTCATTCTTTTGAGCTTCCAATCTCTTATAGATAGTTTGAGTTTGATGTAACTTTTAAAAGTGAGACTTGTTCTTTCTTTATGGAAGTCAACAAGTTCACTCTGTTTTCTCCATATGGTGTACTCTGTTTTCTCCATATGGTTTACTCTGTTTCTTACAAGCTTTCAAAGTGTCATTCTTTTGAGCTTTGATGAAACTGTTGTAGCTCGAATCCATCAAGCTTTTAATCCCTAGCACCTTTTTATCTTCTCTGGTCTTTGTTCCTCATATTTTGAGCTCACTTCATATGTTTCAGGCAGAAGGAGGCTGGGTTCTGAGTGTCTATATGGAAGGCAACAGTGAGTTAAGAGATGCAATCAGCTGGCTTCCTGACGAGGTCCTGGGAAAGATCTTGTCCTTACTTCCAACCAAACTTGCTGCTTCAACATCTGTTCTTGCTAAAAAGTGGAGGAATGTGTTTAGATTAGTGCACACTCTTGATTTCGATGATTCTGATTTGCTGAAACCTGAAGAGGGTAAAGAAGAGTGGCCTGTGATCCGGGAGAGCTTCAGGAATTTTGTGGACAGAACACTGGCTTTGCAATGCGGTTCTCCTATCAATAACTTCTCTCTCAAGTTTCGCATTCACGACGTCGACGTGAAGAGGGAGATGGCTCATGCGTCCGCCTGGATATGTAATGCACTAGAGCGTGGTGTTTTGGAGATGAGCCTGAGTTTCAAAAGGAAGTATAAACACCTTTTTCTACCCTCTGAGCTCTTAACGAGCAAGACGCTGGTTAAGCTGTCACTGGGAACACAAATTTATCTTGGGGAGTTTCCTCCAAATGTGTCTCTTCCAGCGCTCAAGAGTCTCTTCATCGACACTATTGTTTTTGGACGTGACGATCTGTGTGGTGTGCTTCTTCGTGGATGTCCATTGCTGGAGGAGTTATATGTACGTCACCGCGAGTGTGAAGGAGCCCCATTCTACATATCTAATCCGACCATTAAGAAGCTATCAGTTTACTATGAGTTTCAGTTTCCAGAGTGGGATGGTATGACACTTGACGCCCCAAGTCTTGTGTCCCTTAACTACCGCGATTTTGCGTTAAAAAAGTACACATATGTGAACTTGGCTTCCCTTGTGGAAGCTAGGCTAGATATTCGTTACTCTAAAACGAACAAAGATCCGGATCTGTCGGGTCTCATTATAGGGATAAGCAACGTCGAGATCCTGCATCTTTCTCCCGCTTCTGCTGATGTAAGTAGTCTTCTTTGTGTTTTTTTTTTTCACTTGAGATAGTTCTTATATGTGTGTGTGTGTTTCAGGTGATTTCTCGATGTGTTGAAGATGGACGACTAGTTTTACCGGTGTTCAAGAATCTAGTTAACTTATCTTTTGGGAGTTACAACGAACAAAATTGGAAACTGCTGCCATATCTGCTTAAGCAGTCTCCAAAGGTTGAAACACTAATCATCCAGGTATATATATATTTTTTTACTAATAAGCAAAACACTCTATATTATCTTATCTATAGAGAGAGAGACTTGTACTTAGTCGCTGCATGCATGCATGCTCCTCCAGGGTCTGGAGGATGGTGGTTACACAGGCAATGTTACTATTGGTCAGTTCCAAGTCAAGGAGCTGCATGTTGTTGGTTATAAAGGAACTGCTAAAGAGCTTCTACACTTGAAGAGTTTGCTTGCGGGAACTGAATGCATCCCACGAGTGCGAGTGGTGTTCCCTGAAGATGTTGTGGTCGATGCTGCCACAATTTTTCAAACCCGTAGGGATCTTTTTACCCTTGTTGGAGTTGTTTCTACCGAAATCGTATATTTCGACTAGTGAGAGCATTGCTACTACCCTTAGGCCCATTAACGGACTCTGGATTGAGAATTTACAAAGCTGATCCCTATTTTCTTGGCATGCATGTTTCAAGTCCATCGTAATTCTTAATCCAGTTTAGCGATAAATAGAGATAGTAATTGATTCATTTATTTATGATTTTATCTGTACACATGATTATTGTTTATGTTACATGCTTATATTAGTGTGGTGCATGTTATATGCATGACTTTTGGTCCAAGAGGGATTATCTCCTAAGTAATAAACAACAGAATTCTTAAGCAAAAAAATAAAAAATTAAACAACAGAATAATTACCGTCTTATGTAATTTCAAGTTTGTAAGTCAGATTATAGAATTTGTACCACTTTCTTTTTAAAAAAACTAGAGGCTAGATGCATGTCATGTTTTTCTTTTTAATATATGTATGCAAGTTTATGTAATGCTAATTAATTTTCAGTATATATTTAAACTAAACGAGCGTCCCATCATGAAGACTAAAAAGTTTCTATATGTTTCTTTTTGCCAGTCATGAGACAAAGTATACCAAAACGATATTTGATATCGATATGTTTACAAAAGTACAGTATGGATGATGATTTTTGATCGATGAATTGATATATGGATATTTTACACACCCCAATCTTGAAAATCTGTGGTAGAACCTAAGAAAATAAATTGTTTTTAGGGACAATTAGCCGATTACCCTTAATAGAGCTCTAAATTAGTGACTTACTCATGACTTGACACAAAGACAACTTTTTATACAATTTGGTTTCGGTTTGACCTCTATGTCCTTCTTACATTCTCTTTCTTCTGCAACTCATTATGACATCTCTTTTTCTCTCCTGACATTTTCTCTCCCTTTTCTTTCTTCTTCATCTCGTCCTTCTTCTTTTTTTCTGATTCTTTTCCTTCCTTTTTTCTTCATTTATCTTTTTTTCATTTTTTTTCTCTTTCTTTGAATATGTTTGCTGATTTATCATTTTTCAATCAAGATATATGATAATTTCTTGATATTCCGACGAAATCCAAAGATGATTTAACATCAAATCTTGATAAAATTAGCAAAATTCCTAATAGTAATTCTATTGATGATGAAGGTGAGTAATTTTCATATGACTTTGATTCACAGTTAAAACGCATGTGAATATGATATATGTCAAAAAGTTAACAAACATAGTATGTGTTAAGATATTTATTTGATTACCAAGTTAGGTGATATCTTCTTTATAATGCAGTATTAGTAATTAGTCTAATATATAATTTATCATGTAACAAATAAGTTAGTAATGAAAATTTAATTTAACAAGTAAACAACACATGTAGCATGTAACAATCGTTATTGTGGGTGGTTAATAATTGATGTATCATATAAAATATTTATTAGTTGCTAACATATATATTAGCTGAAACATATAATAATTGATGTATCATGTAACATTTAAGTTAGTCACTAAATTTTTTGTTAAAGAGTAAAACAATACATGTAGCATGTAACAATCGTTGTTGTAGGTTGTTATTAATTGATGTAGCATTTAAAATATGTGTTAGCTGTTGACATATGAATTAGCTGAAACTTCACATACAACACATCATGATCCGATTTTAAAAAGCTTGGCTCTTTAGCAGTTTTCAAATCTTTGAAAAGACTTCCTCCATTGTTCCAACTCTAGTTACGACACGATTTTGATCTACGCACCAAAACACATCTCAGATCCAATTTGCACACACGTATCTAAAAAACCGAATCCAAGAAAATAATAGATCAAAGTTTTAAGAAGAACAATCTAACCCAGAAAAAAACAATTAGTGGAAAATAAAATAGTTTGAATCATTTGTTAAGAAACATGGAATGTTATTCTTAACTGAGAAGAGAGGAAAGAAAAGTTAGAGATGAAATGAAGAATAATTAGAAAAGAAGATGATAGGAAAAAAAAAAGAAACATACAGAAGACTAAAAGAGGAGAGGAACGAAAGAGAGAGAACCAAAGAGCAATTTAATTCGGGAATTGAGTTAAAGAAGATTGACAACACAACCTTACTGACACACAACTCATAGGGTCGTCAGTGATGAAATAGGGTCAATTACGGGAGACAAATAATACTGTCATCTCATGTGTAAAGCTCCAATTAACATATCGTTTATGGTCATGTTTGCCAATTATCTCTTGTTTTTATGAGAATTTCTTCTACTTACAATTAAATTCTAAGACTAAGTGATAATCCATTTGAAAATGGAGACGAAATTCAACAAATATCTTATGATTGTTCTTTGCCAGTCATGAGAAAACTAAATTATCTATAATATATCAAGATTCTGTTGACATTTTTCGTATCTTAAATAATATAAATCTACGTTGATATTTTCAGAAGTAGTATAAAAAAGATGATCAGTGCTGTATATATTTATAGAAAAATAAGTATATAAATTATTCCAGAGGCGCGCGGGAGTTTCGCCAAGCGCACTTCAAAAGTTTAAGTCTACATTGCCGGCGATGGGTTGCATTTGTTTTAAACCTTTGCATCCTTCGTCTATTAAATCCACCCTCATCGACCAACGAGGTTAAATCTCCTCTTATACATGCGTTGATGATGATCGAAAAACTAACATTTATTGTTCTTTTTTTCATTCTCAGCAGAGAATAACGATGACTATGACGGAAGCTCATGTCCTAGTTTTCGAGAGTTCAGTTTGGAGCAGTTGAGAGTTGCTACAGACGGATTCTCCACCGGGAACATCGTGTCAGAGCACAACGAGAAGGTTCCTAATACCGTCTACAGAGGGAGGCTCAAGGACGGCAGAAAGATCGCAGTGAAGCGGTTTCAGAGGCTTTCGTGGCCTGATTCTTCCAAGTTTATCGTTAGTCCTTAACGTATCCAAGTTTTTTTTATTGTTAAAGATTCGGGATAAGTGATCTCTGGTGCCTTTAAGTCTTATAGTCTCACCGGGCCGGTCCTAAGATTTATGAAACCTGAAACAGTTGTAGATGATATCTATACTTATGTTTTGAATGGTTTAAGACCAGATGATCCATATATCTTAAGTACCTAAAATTTGGGGACAAAGGCAAATGTTTTGTTTGGTTGGCCCCATGACCGGCTCTGGAGTCTTAGTCTTGGCTTCATTTATTCCAATTGCATTTAAATTTTCTTGAAATCCCTCTTGAATGTGGTAATGTTGTAGATTCTGATCCCTGTTGCATGGGCACTTGATCTGTAGCAGAGCTGAGTTTATTGAATATGGCTTTGTTTTTTTATTCAGGAAGCAGCGAAAACAGTGGGGAGGTGTAGGAGTGAGTATATGGCTAATTTGATCGGCTATTGCTCAACGGGTCACGAGAGGCTTCTCGTTGCTGAGTACATGCCCAATGGAACACTTGCAAAGCATCTCTTTCACTGTGAGAGAATCAACTTTTTTTTCCAGTTCTTGATAATCTCCTTGGCATTATTAACTTTACCATATATAAGGAGTTTCATTTGTGTCTAACAACTGTAAAAATGTTCCTTTTTGTCAGGGGAGAAACGACCAATGAAATGGGAAATGAGGTTGAAGGTTGCGTTACATACTGCGAGAGCCTTGGACTACTGTAATAATAAAGGACTACACTTGTACCATGATCTTAACACATACAGAATATTGTTTGATAAGGTTAAAATTAAAGACTCTACACCTCAAAAAAAAACTTCATTTCCCTGGTTTGCAAAACTATAATCATTATCATGACTCACTGACTCATGTAAGTGTTGAAACAGGTTGGGAATCCAAGGCTGTCTTGCTTCGGTCTCATGAAGAGTAGCAGAGAAGGGAGGAGCTACAGCACGAACTTGGCATTTGCTCCTCCTGAATATTTGCGTCTAGGTATAGTCACCCAAAACCACTCTTCTCAAGAGAAAACTTGTAGACTTCTTTACCTGAAACATTCATCAACTTTATGTGTCACTACTTTACTAGGTATTGTAATGCCAGAGAGTGTCATATTCAGCTTTGGGACTTTGTTACTGGATCTTATGAGTGGCAGACATATTCCACCAAACCATGTAACTCTCTCTCTTCTTACTCTGTGTGTCAAATCTTTTGGAAGTGAATTGGTTCTTTGTTAAGTAGACTGATTAGTATAAACTCATGATTTTAGCTAATTTTGTAATTCCAGGCACTTGATATGTTCCGTGGCAAAAACTATTTGGTGCTAATGGACTCAGCTCTGGATGGCCAGTACTCTGATGAGGACAGGACAGAACTAATCCACCTAGCTTCCCGCTGTTTGCGTTTTGAACCAGACGAGAGGCCAAGCATAAAGTTTCTTCTGATGGCTCTTTCAAGACTTGAAAAAGGAGAAGAGTTATTACCAAACATCAAAGTGGACAAAAACCCTGTAAGTGTTTCTTCAAAGGTTCCAGATTTTTTCACTCTTTCCTATATTGTATTCATGAGACTTAATAATGACAGACTCTACCATACACTAAACCTGCAACAAAGAAGAAGCCATTGCGCTTGAATCCTTTTGGAGAAGCATGCTGGAGAGTGGATCTAAGTGTCATACACGAACTGCTGGAGAAACTCGGATATGGAGAGGATGTAGTGGTCACAAACGAGGTATAGAGAGAAACATAATCTCTTGATACCTCTCAATATCTCATTCTGAGGATCTTTCAAAAATATATTGCAGTTCTCATTCGAAATGTGGACGGGTCGAATGCAAGAGAATACGGATTACAAGAAGCATGGAGATGCAGCATTTCGTGCTAAGGATTTTGAAACCGCAATAGAATTCTACACAGAGGTATCGTATCCAATTGTAAATAATCAAGAAACCTTAATATACATTATTTTTTATAAAGATAACGAAATGAATTTTATAAACAGTTCATGAGCGGAGCATCAGTGGTGTCACCAACAGTTTTAACAAGACGGTGTCTATGTTACCTAATGTGCGATATGTTTAGTGACGCTTTAACCGATGCAATGCAAGCTCAGCTTGCATCTCCAGAGTGTTCAACCGCTCTCTACTTGCAAGCCGCTTGTCTCTTAAAGCTTGGGATGTTACCTGAAGCTAAAGAGGCACTTAGACATGGCTCTTCTCTTGAAGCTTTTTAGAGTTACAACAACAACAGCAAAACCAAGATTAGTATAGTTTCTTTCTCTCTACATACGTGTTTAGAAATGTCAACACATTACACATAGCATGTATACTTGTTTGCTTCTTTGGCTTCAGTTTGAGAGAATCTCTTTGATGTACCATCAAATTTTTGTGTGCTAAAACAAGATAGTGTTTCACACTAATTAGTAGGCTTGTTCCTAAGTCATGATACAAAGGTCAACACTCAAAATTCATAACTATAGGAAAAAACTATTTCTACTAAATTACATCACAATTTCGATTACAAGTAAGAACTCAAGTTCTCTGAGATCGAGAGATGAAAAAAAGGTATAGAAATCTGAAGAAAAATATCAGTTACTCTGTCTCTGTTCTGCCAATTTTTATGTCGACAAGACATAAGTCATGCTCTTGAGCCTTGAGGCCTTAACCGACCAGCTGCTTCTTCCATCGCCCTCATGCTGCTACTCTCTAAACCGCTTCTCAACCAAGCGATGCTGCTTATATCCGTTGCTATAGCAGCTAGTTCATAACCCGGGAGCGTTGGTGGGTCTAAGTGGTCCACAAACTCTGGACCCAACAGTGAGTTTTTCTGAGAAATTTCAACAGGACTGTCGCTGCAACACCCACTTCCGCATTTCTGAGGCACAAACCGTTCGCTGTAAGCTCCTTCAAGCAATCTTAGCAGTGCAGTGTCTTGTCTACGTGATTGGAACTTAGTTTGGTCTAGTATAGAGCGGCGGCTTTATGGCGGGAAATTTCACTGGACTGATTGGCCTACTTAGGCCTTTTTATCAACTTAAAACGGTCTAGACCCAACAACACTGTATTAAGCTGTATAATACTGGAGTGAGGCCCAATATAAAAAGCCCAAAAGCATTAAAGTAAGCAAGAGCCGTCAGATCAGTAAGTAAGTGAACAAACACGAACCGTTAGATTCAGGTCGTTAATAAGAAACCCTAGATTAGTATAAAAACGAAACCAAAACCCTAGTTTCTTTCTCACACCGCCGTTCATTTTTATAGACAGAGAGGGAAACAGAGAGCCTTATCCTGTGAGCAGCAACAATGGTGAAGGCAACAAAGGCGGAGAAGAAGATCGCTTACGACGCGAAGCTATGTCAGCTCATCGACGAGTTCACTCAGATCCTTGTCGTCGCCGCCGACAACGTCGGATCGACTCAGCTGCAGAACATCAGGAAGGGTCTTCGTGGTGACTCAGTGGTTCTCATGGGAAAGAACACTATGATGAAGCGTTCGGTTAAGATTCACGCTGAGAATACCGGAAACACTGGAATCCTCAATCTCATGCCCCTCCTTCAGGTTCGATTCACGTTATTGATATTTTAATGGAAAGTTTTGATTTTTATTGGGATGTGTTTTTTTGTTGTAGGGAAATGTTGGTTTGATCTTCACCAAGGGTGACCTCAAGGAAGTTAGCGAGGAAGTTGCCAAGTACAAGGTTTGATTATAGCTTATTAATCATTTATAGACATGATTTGTTGTTTCATGGCTGTTCCATAGCTCTGTTTACTGTCTTAATGGAATGTGTAGCGAAAATTATTATTGTCTTTTGCATCAAATGAGTTCTTAACTAAATGTCTGCTTATATTTTCTTAGTTTATAATGTTACATAGTTCTGTCTTAATAGTATTTGTAGCTAAAATGATTACAGATCATACATGAATGAGTTCTTAATTACATGTTTGCTTATATTAGTTTAGTTTCACATTTAGCTGCTAGTTCATTAGAAATGATAGCTCTATTGTTAATAGTATTTTTTTTAGCTAAAATTTTTTGTCTTCCGCATCAGCTTGTGTAAATTTTTGATCTTTAATGTGATTGGATTGAGATAGAACTCTCTCGTTTATGTATCTGTGTTTTTGTAATATGAACAGGTTGGTGCTCCTGCTCGTGTGGGTTTGGTTGCACCTATTGATGTGGTTGTCCAGCCTGGAAACACTGGTTTAGATCCATCCCAGACATCTTTCTTCCAGGTTTGGTTAATCATTGTTTTAAGTACTCTGACTTGTTTGTTAAGTTATTGTTAACTCATAAATGTGTTTTGGGGTTTATAGGTTCTTAACATCCCAACTAAGATTAACAAGGGTACAGTCGAAATCATCACCCCTGTCGAGCTCATCAAGCAAGGTGACAAGGTCGGCTCTTCTGAGGCCGCCCTTCTAGCCAAGCTAGGCATCAGGCCGTTTTCATACGGTCTTGTTGTCCAGTCTGTTTACGACAATGGCTCAGTCTTCAGCCCAGAGGTTCTTGATCTCACGGAAGACGACCTTGTCCAGAAGTTTGCTGCTGGTATCTCCATGGTCACTTCCTTGGCTCTAGCCATCTCTTACCCTACACTCGCTGCCGCCCCGCATATGTTCATCAATGCCTACAAGAATGCATTGGCTATCTCTGTTGCCACTGAGTACACTTTCCCACAAGCGGAGAAGGTCAAGGAGTACTTGAAGGTTAGTCATCAAAAAATTGTGCAACTCTTTATGTGATATTGAAGTGTTTTGTTTGTAATTTTATGTTTAACGCTCTGGCATGATTGGGAATGCAGGATCCTAGCAAGTTTGCTGTTGCTGCAGCGGCGGTGTCTGCGGATGCAGGTGGTGGTGCTTCAACTGGAGCTGCCAAGGTAGAGGAGAAGAAGGAAGTTGTTGAGGAATCAGATGAAGAAGACTACGGTGGTTTCGATATGTTCGGTGATGAATAGATTAAAAATATATCTATCGAGGTTATGTTTTTGTCGATGCTACACAAGTGTTGCTTCTTTACAAACGATGTTTTCAATGTTCTTGATTTTGACAAATTCAGATTTATGTTATTGTCTTTTTAGTATGAAGAAGTTTTCGTTTCTTTTGAGATGTTTAAATGTTTTGATAATTTCATCAAGAAAACAACTAATTGAATATTCCTACTAGCGAGTTCGTCCTTGTAGTCCACTGATTTCGAAGATGATCGATGGAGGTTCAAATCATGTAGATGATACAAGTGTTTTTTCCTCTGTGTATCACCAGTATCGCCAGATAGACTAAAGCCCAAATCTCGGCCCGGCCCAGCCCGGCCCAGCCCGGCCCTTTAATTAATAAAAACAGAATAAAAATGATTTTGTTTCTACATATTGCAATCATATCCAGTTCTTCTTCTTCTTGCTCATTTTTTTTTTCTCCAGGAGTTGAGCTTCGTTCTTGATTAAGATATCTTTAGTTTCAGTGAAGAATTGAAGAGAGCTCAAGAAAGGGACAACAGAGGAAGGAGTCGTATAGTTTTACTTATTCTTGTGTGTGTTGAGTTTTGTAAATTAGCTTTTATCAAATGGAGTTAGGATCTTCAATTGGGCCGTGCTTCAAGTCAGCAAACCCTCCTGTACTAACGTCTAGGAACACCAATCTCACATTGAGAAGGAGAAGTCAAAGATTCTCATTCAGTGTCTCTGCTGTTTCGTATAAGGAATTCGCCGAGTCTGCTCTTGAAGAAACCAGTAAAAGGCTCGTTCTTGAGCCTTCACCTCTTCAGGTAGAGTGCAATTACTTTGACCTTTAGTTGTCATTAGTACACAGACCATAACAAGGATTTGTTTTTGGTTACATTGAGCTCGAGTTGTCATTAGACAAAACAATGCAAGCATAGAAAGTGTTGAAGAACATTCTGAGCTGTCTTGTTTATCTTTATGGCTGTCACATTTGTATAACTCATATTGAATCTTTATTATTTTTCTGTGGGATATTATGTATGTGTTTTATGCATAGCGTCCGAGTGTACATGGAACTGATTTGTCTTTAAACACTGATCCATTTTCATTTTAGGGCAAGCTTGACTGCTAAAGGATGCTTCTTTTAATTTTCAGGAAAGGTATAGTAGCATGACTGGACTTGATGGGAAAACCCAACTTCAAATGCTTGCTTTCAAGTCTCCAAAGATTAGACTGTTGCGGAGCATGACCATTGAGAACGAGACAATGCAGGTATATCATTATTATCTTTGAAAACTTAAAGCTTTAGTATCTTTGTGTGAAAGAACATGTTGCTTTAGTCTCTCATTTCTCACCATTCAATGGTTTGTGATTGTTTCTAGTGTCCCCCCTATTTGGGTATTATGATGTGCAGGTTTTTGACTTTGCTGGTTTCATGGAGCCCGAGTATGACACACCCATATTCTGTGCTAACTTCTTCACATCTGCCAACACCAACATAGTGGTGCTGTAAGTTATTTTCTAGATATGCTTGGAGTTAAATCATGTCTATGTTGTCTGAAAGATGGAGACTTGATAATTGCTTAGGGACCTGAATCCATTGCATCAGTTGACTGACCAGACAGATTATCAAGACAAGTATTACAAAAACATAATGTCCATATACCACAAATATGATGAGGTTAGCACAAGAAAAACGTGTAGAAGAAAAAAACACTATGCAGATGAACTGATACTGAGGTTTTCATGCAGATTTTCCCATGGGGAGGTAAACTAACCGGTGAATCCATAAAGTTTTTTTCACCTTTGGTGATGTGGACCAGATTCTCGTCTAGCCAAGAAAAGCACAATGCTTTGTTCTCTGCGTTTCTTGAATACTATCAGGTGTATTACTCAGAACTTGTGTGCTGCTTGGCTAAAACCTAAGGTTTAACAGTCAAAACATGTGTTTCTCTTACCCTAAAAGGCATGGCTTGAGATGACGATACAAGTGAAGGAGGAGATGGAGCCATCTCAGGTGAGAGCTAATCGCGAAGCGCAGCACAAGTACCTGACATGGCGAGCACAAAAGGTGATTGACTTTCTTTTTAAACAAGACATTGTATTCTGTATTTGTTGTTAAGAGTGAATCTTTGTCTGGTGTTGGTAGGATCCTGGACATGGTCTTCTTAGAAAACTAATTGGTGAAGCTAAGGCAAAGGTATAGTGGTTTCACTTGTTGTTTCTTGTGAAGATGTTGTTAATAAATGATTTTTGAACAAAACCAGGAGTTGCTGAGAGATTTTCTGTTCAATGGGGTGAATGAGTTGGGCACAAAAACATTCATTGATTACTTTCCAGAATACCAAACAGAAGATGGAACAGTGAGTGACAAAAGAAGTATCGTTGGGAAGTCTTTTGAAGCTCGGCCATGGGATTCAAATGGGCTATTCATCGGCTAACAACAGCACAGCAGAACATGAAGTGAACTTGAGGAAGTAGGAGGAATAAGAAAAAAAAGCAGCAAGAAGAGTCTCTCTCAGCTATGTGTGTTAATACTTTAGTAAGCATCTTCATATGAGTGTTTTTGAGTTACCAACACTGGTTAGTTAATGTGTTTGTTACCATTGTTTATCCTCTGTTGGTAAATTGCATGATTGTCATCACCATTTTTTTTTTCCTTTCCATTAGATATATCAACAATCAAACTGTTTGCAATTTATATTTATGATTTTGTATTATTTATCAAGCTGTTATTGTTTATTCCTTCTTTATTCTATGTAGTTAAGTGTGTAGATACAGAAGCTTATAGTGGTATATATCATGTGTGCTAGTATTTTGGAAATTTATGTTTAAAAACTATTAACTGTTCCCACGATATAAGAACAACATCCGTTGTAGTCTAGCTGGTCAGGATACTCGGCTCTCACCCGAGAGACCCGGGTTCGAATCCCGGCAACGGAGTTTTTTTTACCTCGACTGAGAAGTATATCGTTGAAGTCGTTGGATTCCTTTTCTCTCCTCACTCGTCTTCTCTCTCTCTCTCTCTCTCTCTAGGGTTCCGATTTCACTTTTCCCTTTTCCTACTGTACCTGCGATTGAACCTCCACCCTCTCCGTTGGAATTTCCTCGGCGTTAACGAAACTTCTCGCAACCATGGATGTTAGACTGATTCCTCGAACAACGCTTTAGTACGTCTTCACACTTGTATAGTGACACACCTGATTCCCTGCTTTGGCATGTTTTTCGATTTAGGGAACGAATTTTGAAAAATGTTAAGCTGAGTGAGATTTCGTAGCTTCTAGGGTTCTTCTTCTGTTTAGTAGCTGGAGAAATGTCAGAGAAAGGAAACGGATCTTAACGTGGATCTCTGCTTTGAATCTTATGTTCTCAAATACTATATAGAGAGAGAACTGGAACTGATTTTGACTTTTACTTTTCACTTGCCTTCAGATATGACTTAAGACTTGCTTAGCTTCTACTTGCTGAGAAAGGATTTGTTAGGTTAATGCTCTGCTCATTTTCCCTTTGAATGGTTGCTACGATGGACTTAAATGCTTCACCCCAACCCGAAGAAGAAGATCAAGACGATGAGCCCTATGTGAGACATCTTGAAGATGGCAGGATTGAATCTGCAGTCGAAATAGCAAGACGGGTGGGTACTTTTTTGATTTCTTTTCCACAGTCTGTACTATACAAGTCTAATAGTTAATAATAATATGGATTATGATTCTGTGTCAGGAACGTGAAGAGAGAAGGAAACGAATGAGATATGACAAGCCATCGCATAACTCTCAACCACTTTTCCGTGATCAATACTATCAGAACCGAAATACTACTCAAGCTTATGATAGATACAAGCTCCCTCAAGGTAATAATACTCCCTTCTCTTACTCTTTTTTATCTTTTTCCCGTTTAGGCAAATGCTTTAAATAGGGTGACTGTTTGACAGCCTGTCCGATATTACAGGTTGGCTGGATTGCCCTGCTTCTGGGCATGAGATAGGATTCATCGTTCCTTCCAAAGTTCCTTTGAATGAAGCTTACAACAATCATGTGCCTCCTGGTAGTAGATACTCTTTTAAACAGGTGATCCATAACCAGAGGATAGCTGGGAGAAAGGTAATCTGTTTGTCCTTTGTTGAAAATATGTGTCTGTCTAATTTTTTATTTAACACTAATTTCTCCGTTATCTAACTTATTGTGTACGTCACTATCTTTTCAGCTTGGTCTAGTGATTGATTTAACAAATACAACTCGTTATTATTCTACCGCAGACCTAAAGAAAGAAGGCATCAAGCATGTTAAGGTAATAGGAATGTCTATACCCACATCCTCCGTGAGTACTGTGATAGCTGTAGCAGATTGCATTATCTTTAGTTTGCTTTGCTTGTAGATTGCATGCAGGGGTCGTGATGCAGTGCCAGATAATGTGTCTGTCAACGCGTTCGTCAATGAGGTATATGTTTTCTGTTGTCAAAAACCCAGGAATCATACCTGAATTTCTCTTGATGTTCTTGTTAAAGCTATTTTATCTACTGTTAGTAGCTCACTCAAGAAACTGTCTTCAGGTTAATCAGTTCGTCCTAAATCTAAAACACTCAAAGAAGTATATTCTCGTCCACTGTACACATGGGCATAACCGCACAGGGTTTATGATAGTTCATTATCTTATGCGATCTGGGCCGATGAATGTCACACAGGTCAGTTTTCATTTCTCTTGTTGTACTTGTATCTGTGCACTTCATGTAACTCCTAAGAGTAAGGAATCTTATTATATGATGTCAGGCGTTAAAAATCTTTTCCGATGCCCGCCCCCCTGGAATCTATAAACCAGACTATATTGATGCTTTATACACATTTTATCACGAAATAAAACCCGAGAGTGTTATTTGCCCATCAACTCCGGAATGGAAGAGGTCTACCGAGCTCGATTTAAATGGTGAAGCTTTACCAGATGATGATGAGGATGGCGGTCCGGCTGGTCCTGTGCAAGTAAGCTCGGTGCTAACTAATAATTTTTTATTCAGCTGATCATCTATATACGGAAACTGTCATTACAACGATCTTGTTTTATCCCACTTTACCATTTAGTGATATCTTTGAAAACATTGGTATTGCCTAAAGATAAAAGCCTCTGACATGGGTTTAGGTAGGTTTTCAGAAGCTTCCATCACTAGTGAATTAACTTGTTTATCAGGAATTTATTTACTAGTTCATATTAATTGTTGCTGTTGAATCTATCCAATGCTGATAAAGCTCATAAAGTGGGCATCTAATTTCCATGCTTTTCTGGTGGTTATTTGTTTATATACTTTCTTATTGCCTTATTTTTTGCAGGAGGAAACCCATCAGGTGGAAGTAAAGATGTCAAATGATGACGTTTTGGGTGATGAAATTCCCCCTGACCAGGAGGAAGGTTACCGGCAATTCTTTTATAGGATGCTATCTCTGAATATTGGGGTAAGAATCTTTAAATCTTGTTATAAGGTGTTCACACATAATATTATTTAGTTGTATCTACGAGTGTCTCACACCACACTTGATGTTAAATTTAATTCTCTTTGGTGTAAATTCATTTCATCTCGTGATTGATGTCTCTTATCCAATTGTTGCACATCCATCTAATGTCACGCTACTTGTAATAATTGCAAAAGTAGGTAATTAATTAGAACGTCAACTTGATCATATTGGTGCTCATTATTTGATGATCATGAAAGAAAGTTTTCCTTGGGTTCTAGGTACTTTTTCCCATTTATGGATGTTTCGTTATGAATCCTAAACCATGGCTTATTATATGGTTTCTGCTACTTCTTTTCTTTTGGCTTCTGTCGTATGTTTTTTCTCAAGTGGCTAGGTCGACAAGGATAAACTTTTGTTTTTGTATCCTTATATATCCATCTTTTCTTCATTGGCGCAATCTAACATGTGCTTGCTGAATTTACTTTTCTCTAATGAAGGGAAGAGGATGTTCGCAGTTTCCAGGTTCACACCCTGTTTCCTTAAACAGGTATGAATGAATATTTGCGTTACTATTTGTAGTGCATGCAAAGAGGATTGAACTAGTGCATCCCCTTAGTTTCGGGCTAAATTACCATGTTAATTCAGGGATAATTTGCAACTGTTGAGGCAGCGGTACTATTATGCAACGTGGAAGGCCGATGGAACGCGATATATGATGCTGCTAACCATGGACGGATGTTATCTAGTAGATAGGAGCTTTAGATTTCGGAGGGTACAGATGCGATTCCCTTTCAAGCATCCAACTGAAGTGAGTAACTTTCTCTTTGCTGAGGGGGATGTGTATCAATATCCACACAAAACTTGTCAATTTTCTTACTTTTTTGTTTATGGTTACCAGGGCATATCTGATAAAGTGCACCATTTCACATTGCTTGATGGAGAGATGATTATTGATACCTTGCCAGATAAACAAAGGCAGGAGAGAAGATACCTAATATATGATATGGTAGCAATCAACGGTCAATCAGTTGTAGAGGTTGGAAACTGACATTATTTATTTTCTTTCTGTGCTCGATAATGGTTGGATCGGTTCCGTTAAATAGTTTTAGCTCAAGAACTGAGTATGTATGCTGGGCTTACTGTTGTGATTATCTTAGTGTGTTTGATATCTTCGTAATGCAATAAATCCTTTAAGAATTATGTATATGTATGATCCTTATGTTCATTTAGAGCATCTGATACTGGTGGTGCGTATTCCATGCAAACAGTAGTACATCATCTGCTGCAGTTGTTCAGTATTCTTTGTTGCAGACTTTCAGCCTTCACATAATCTGTTGTATACTCCCTGTCAGTATAATCAACTAGTTCTTTGACTTGCTGTATCATGTGTCATTTGCTTGTAATTTCTAATGAAAACTTTCACAATTCAAAAATGAGCAGCGGCCTTTCTATGAAAGATGGAAGATGCTCGAGAAGGAGGTGATAGACCCCCGTAATCACGAGAAGGCCAGAAGTCAAATCTACCGATATGACCTTGAGCCTTTTAGGGTGCGTACTAAGAGTTACCATTTACACTCTTACAAGTCCTGTTTCCTTGTAAATTTTTCTATGGAGCTGGTACAATTGTTTTCTTAACTAGGTGCGGAGAAAGGATTTCTGGTTGCTTTCGGCGGTTGAAAAGATTTTGAAGGGTTTCATACCATCACTTTCACACGAAGCCGACGGCCTAATCTTTCAGGTAACCATATGACCGGTAAAAGGATCTCATAGTTTTATACAAATGCAGAGATTGTGAAGTTTAGTTTTAGTACGGCTTCTTAATAAAATCTGTTATTCTGTTAATAGGGCTGGGATGATCCTTATGTCGCCCGTACCCATGAAGGTCTGTTGAAATGGAAGTATCCAGAAATGAATTCGGTTGACTTTCTGTACGAGCAGGATGAGAGTGGCCGTGGAATGCTGTTTTTGTTTGAAAGAGGGAAGAAAAAGCATATGGATGGAAATACTGTTGTTTTTAGAGGTACGTTTGGTGATATGTCCCCGCTTATTGTTTTGTTAGTAGTAAACACTGTCAATCATTACTTGTAAGAACTATTAGCTGATAATACTTAAAACTGTAACAGATGATTCAGACCCTGCCGAGTACTCCGGGAAGATTGTAGAGTGTTCGTGGGATCAGGATGAGCAAGTCTGGGTTAGCATGCGAGTCAGGGTCGATAAATCAACGCCAAATGATATCAACACTTATAGAAAGGTCAGCACCTCGCTTTTGTATGCTTGGTCGTGTTCTTTGGATCCGTATACCCAATTGTTACATTATTCTTGGACGATCATACGTTGTTATATGTCAATGTTACTTGGTGGTGACGGGGTTTAGTCTAAAACCACTGTTAATATTCAAAATAGGTGATGAGAAGCATAAAGGACAACATCACAGAGGAAGTGTTGCTCCAGGAGATAAGGGAGATCATCCGGTTGCCTATGTATGCAGACCGTATTCAAATGGATAGCAAAGCTGCGCGCCGCAGATGAAACAACACCTCTTGTTGTTGTCTCTCGACGCATACATGAAGCTGAATCAAGAAAGAGACATCATCTGCGGATGGCCGGTAATGTTCTTTACTCGTCTTCTTTGTGAATCCATGGTACTTGTATACTGCTAACAGTTTTAGGGTTTATTGTGGAATCATATATTCCGTTTGGCATTTGTGATGATTGTTTTAGCTTTGCAAAAAAGGTGTGTGGTACTCTTGTAAGTGATATTCATATATGTTTAGATGTAGAAGTTGTAATGGGACAAATAATAGTACTTAGGAAGGGATAATGTTGTAATCTTTAGTATTAGTATCATATTATTATTGGTTCTGTTTTACTTCAGAAGCAAACGATTAGTGTCAGTATCATGATTCCTATTCTTTTTTCGCTGGTATGTTTTTATTTGGATCGTTCTAAATATACAGAAATTTTACACAAATATTCTACCCAAGACAAAGTGAAGCAAATGTGTGGTGTTTGTAATATTTGTAATCAAACAACGTGCTGTTTTCTATTCAACAATTTAACTTTTGCTTAACCAGGTTTTCGATATTTTCCATACGGATTAAAAAAAATTATTAAAATATATTTAAATTTTTGTCAATTAGACATAGTCAACTGATAGTGTTGGAGATAAAAAATATTAATAAAATTAATATATTTGTAATTAATATTAAGATAAAATTTATCTTGAAATTTTAAAATAATATTTAATATAATATCCAAAAAATTAAATAATTAAAACCCAAATTTTTGGGTCTCGAGAAGCCCAAATTAGAGCATACTTATTTAACAACCACAAAACTGGGTTTGAGCCTTTCAACGGTCGGGTATATGTATAACTCAACCTGGGGTTCTATGTTTTATGTAATCGCTGGTTCTGTTCAGGCTCAGGACAAGACTTCCTCAGAAAGAATAGCTTCTTACCATCGACCATTGCACGATTTGAATGCTGCTTCGGTTTCCATCGAATCAATGTCGGTAATTATACATAGCTTCTCCCCGATATCGAATATCAGATGAACTCAGAGACTAGTTGTTTGATGAAGCTGCTTTGACGGTCACAGAAATGTAGAAAGTTAATAAAACTGTTGCCAAGATGATGTTTGAGCACGTAAAATAGAACAAAAGCGATGGATAATATGTCTAACGATTAGTTTCAAATCAATAGAACACTTTACAGTTTGAATACATTGACTTGTTAATTAACATTTCAAAACTATTTCAGATTCTAAAGCTGTTTGCAATGTGAACATACAATTACAACATTGTATAATATTTCATTTATCTCATTTTCTAGTAACTTCTTAATTTTTGTAGTTTTCATGATCAGACTCGAACCTGTGATCTACAAAACCGAATCCACCAAACTAATGTTGAGACATGTAATCCTTTTAGTTTTCAACTTTGCCTTTTCTATCTCTCTTCGTTTGAGGACTCCTACTACAGATAGCTGCTGATTTTCATGGTAATGGTAGACTCATTTTATAGAATAGAACCATATCCAGATAGATATATTTGGTACTTTTGATATATGCGTTTATTGGATCCACAGTGCTATCCTTTTGATAAAAAGAGAATTTCTAGATACGTTAATAGTAATAAAATATAGTAGTATGTTATAGGATAATTGTATAAATGTATGCACCAAATTTTAGCAAAAAAGAAATTGTATAAATGTTCTCCCACCATCAAAATGAGCTCCAATGGTTTAGGAGGAACACATAGTTGTCATGTAAAATATGAACGGATTCAAATTCATGTGTATAAAATGGTTGTAAAATTACTAAATACTGAATTAGTTATAAATCGTTATTAAAGTTGGGAACAATTAATCATCTAAGACACAAAACATTATAATAAGGCAAAGCCAAGAAATTTGTCTTGTTTTGGGTGCGTTTCTTGTCTTGCTTTAGTAACATGCTAAAACAATAAAGAGTCCTCTGCTTTATTGGGATTCCTCATTCTAATAAACAAAATTTTAAAAGAAAAATCCTCCGAACAAGTTTTGAAAATAGATGTTCACAAAAATTTAAGTTAACTATCCACGTTTATACTTTGCGAGCTTTGATGTATACCGTCCACGTTTCTTTTACCAAAGTATGTCTTGTTCTGTTCATGTTAACAAATACTACTATACAAGTTAACATATTTTCCCACCATGTGAAAAGTCGTTCTCAAACAACGGTGTTTATATTTTAACGTGTATATATACATGACATAGACTTATACATCACATACTCATAATACAATAATATAGATCTGTACATTACAAGTTAGTATAATATACATGGACACTTATTAGAGTATCTGAGTAAGAAAGGAGGTAAAGAGACTTTCATAAATGTGAATAGAATGACATACAGAAGCATGTTGGGTCCAAAATAGAGGCTTTTATGTAAAATAATAGTAAATCTTTTGCGATTTAAAAATATATATAAAAGTGAAAATTAAGCTAGGCTGTTTTTTTCTTCTTGATTAAAATTGGGAAATCAAAAAGCCTTTGATTTCTGTGAGTTGTCGAATGTTGTGGGCCAAAAGGTTCATACTTTGATTGTCATTTTCCAACTCATCATTTCTCATGTAATCATTACATTCCTCTTTTTGTTTTCCTTTACCTTTGATCCAATATGTTCCATATTTTCTTACAAAAATTTGCAATCTTATCAAAGATAGTCTAATAATTATTGGTAATGCTTATTTTTATTAAAACGTCAGAAACCAACTAAGTTTGGAGCGAGTGAAGCCTGGAAAAGTTATGATCTAAGGCATTTCCAATCTATAATACTATTTTGATATCAAAATCATATTATTTTAACATAGTTTAAACATTTAAAAAAATTCCAACCACAACAGTACATTGTACACTAATTTTAAAAAAAATTACTGAAATATTTTTTTTGTTATGATTTAATATTTAAAATATAAATTATTATTAGGTGCGAAAATCATACTAGAAATTTCTAATGGTTTAATGTTGGATTGGAAATGATCTTAGATTTATCAAAATTATTATATTAGTTAATTTGTTGAATATATTTATTTCATGAACAAGTTGCACCAATTGAAACATATCAAATGGTTGCGAATAACGAGTTAAGCTTCTAATTACTATTACATTTTTTGCTATTTCAAGTAGTTTTTGGGAGGTATTTAGGTTGATTAAAGAGAGTTAAAGTATTTGTGTGTCTCAAGTGTTTAGGGTTTGTGTTCACATGGTTATCTGTAAGCATGAGCTGGTATGTTCTTTGTTGTTCGGTGACATAATGTTGACTGTGAAAAGTAAGTGAAAGATATAGATTCATCTTTGGTCCATGAATCTCTTGCATGTGTTAAATCTTACAAATGTGTATAAGAACTGGAGTGAGTATACACTATCTAGTCAAGGCAAATTTTGGTAAGGAAGATGTATTGTATAAAGTGGTGAGTACCAATTCATAAAGAGACATCATCAAGCAAATCAACTATACCGTTTTTCACTGTCACAATCTCTTACGGTATTTTTACCGCTTCACAGCATTTTACCATGCTTATCTTTTATATCAAACATAATGTTTTTTTTTTTTGAGAAAGGGCTTAACTTGATGTTTCTTGTTTCCTTCTTTGTTTTGATACCCATAGAGAAGGAAAATCTTAATCATGATATTTAACTCATGATTATATATGTGACACAGTCTAAACATGATATATTTTATAAAGCGTTGAGATAATTATTATGTTCTATAGAGTATATTGCATCACTATCATAACTGGTTTGTAATAAATTAGTTACGCATTGTTATAATTAAAGGGGTTTTTGTAAGATATTTTACCCCGACTAAACAAAATAATTACAAGGATTTCTATCTTTCAATCTCCATTCATTAAAATAAAGAGAACTATTTTTGTCAACATTTAATCAATTACCAAGCGCTAAAGTGAAAGGTGAAGTAATAATACAATAAAACACCCACACTAGTGGCATTGATTGCGTGAGGTTTAGTGGGATAGGAGGCAACAATGGGCGGCCGTGCCTCACACTGTCACACACCGTGCCTCACACACACATATACACACGATGCTCAAATAATTATCAAAAAAAACACTGACGACTTCATAAAAGACTTTTACGATGCTGAAAGTATATATTTGATACTAGAAAGACAATTGATTAATATACAAAGTAGATAAGGTAACAAATGATGAATTATGAACGTGGAATATGATGTAGTTGGAAGATTCTCACCCAAACGTCTGATAATATATATACATAAATACACCTCGTTCTGTATATGTTTTTTTTGGATGTCTAATCTGATAAAAAAATTATAATGACAACTAGCAAGTTGCTCTATATACATGTTTCAAGATTAAAAGATCAATTAAAAATCGAAGATCGTAATCAAATTTTCACATATATATTAATATATATTACATTTTCAAAAAACGTATATGTAATTTTTACTCTAAGAACAAACTTATTCCACAAACAATAAAAGCGTTTAGAAGAAGGACAAGATTTGCTTCCCATGCTAGAGACATTCAGAGACCGTACTAGTACTACCACGATAAAAATATACTTCCAAAAATCAAATTAATATGCCTCCACAAAACCTCACACAGAATACATTTTTTTTGTCAAGAACCTCACACAGAATACATATACTTCAATTAAATAAATAAATAAACTTGCGAAAAGAACAAAAAAACATAAAAGAAAAGAAACAAAAAGAAAAGCCAAGACAAATTTGATCAGACAAAAGAAAAATAAAGTTAAAGGTAATAGCATGCATCGCAAAAAAGCATATAAATAATTCAGTCTTCGAATATTTGATAACGATAACTTATAAAATATTTGAACAATATTTTTTCACAGCTCTGTTTCGAGAAAAACTATTCAACCCCATTCAAAAAATAAATCGTAATACTACTAAACATTACATCACTTTCAAAAATACATATATGGAATGAAAAATTGTTCATTTTTTATTTCTGTGTTTTTATTGGCTACTAATAATAGTTTATAATAATTTAAAATCACGGAAAATAAATAATTACAGAAAATGATATATTATAGATTTAAAACATCTATAAAATTAACATACAATCTAATTTTTAACTGAAAGTATAAGTAAAATACGATAAAATTAAATTTATCATGTGTATTACTTTAATAAATGCGTACTTTCCATCAAGATAATCATTTTTTTCAATTAATCTATCATGTGCCTTAAAATTCAGTCTGATAAGTGTTCGAAAATCGAGAAGCTTTAACTGAAAAATATGAAAAAGAGAAAAAATAGAGAGAAAAAGAAAAAGAAAAAAGAAGAAGAGAGAAAGCGAAAGGAGAGAGTGTCATAGAGACAAGAATTTAGTCCCGAATCTTTAAAATTCCAAAGAATCCCTTTTATTGATTTTTCTTTATATTTATAAAAACTAATTATTACTGTGGTTAAAGCAGTAATTTTCCTAGTTGACGCAGCAGTTGCTATGATTGATGCGATAATTGACATGGTTATTACCACGGTAGAACTGTAGAGAAGCAGCACTGACAACTATTTTAATATTCAACTTGTATGGTAAAATAATTCAAAACGAATTTTATTTACGTATTTAGATCAGAGAATAGTTGCATTAGATGATGTCTTAAAATGTATCAAACAATTTTTTATTGGATGCTCGAATTTTTTGCTCTTGTTTTTTTGCTACCAGGGTGAGCGATGGTGCGTTACATTATGTTCTTTAAATGTTTTGCCTCGTTGAATCACCGCTATATTTTATATTAAAATGTAAGTCAAAAAGAGTTTTATTTAAACTGAAACAAGTGTTGCTTTCGAATTTTGTCAAAAGCAGTGTGAAAATTTCAACTTTTAGTTAAAATCGCTTTTGACAAAGCATGCAAATGATCCACTTTGTCACTAACCCAACACGCAGCGGGTTTATATCACACGAGACAAACCCGGAAGAAAATAGGCATGTTAGTATTCACTAAACCATAGTCACTTTGGTAAAACTTATTCTATCCAAAGGCATGTTATAGAAAAGTGTAATTGAGGAAAAGGACCAAAGTTTATTGTGTAAGGGATTTTAACTTTTTTTAATATTTTTTCATAACGAGGAGGATACAAAATAAGATTTGGCATATATGATCAATAAAGCTGGTTAAAAAAATCTACTAATCAGCATAATCCATTTTCCATCTTTTGATTTAATATTAAAATCCTAGATAACCACACTAAAACAAAATATAAAAAAATTAACTTTTAAATATTTTTTTTGATAATTTGTATTTCTTTTTGTTTCGTTTCTATTCATCTCCTTTCTTTTTCAATACCTTGGAGGCAGACCAAGTTTCAGAAACAACACAACCAATCTCTCTCTCTCTAACGTACGTGTTGTCTCTTTCTCTCTCTCTATAACCAGAGAGACAGTGATGTCACTACTCTAATCAGAGGAACTCAGGAAAGGAACAACCACCATTCCCCAGTCATGAATCCAGCAACCGACCCCGCAGCTGCTCTAGCTCCGCCTCCACAACCACCGCAGCCCCACCGTCTCTCGACCTCCTGCGACCGCCACCCGGAGGAGCGTTTCACCGGTTTCTGCCCTTCCTGTCTCTGCGAACGCCTCTCCGTCCTAGACCAAACCAGCAACGCCTCCTCATCCTCCTCCCGCAAACCTCCGACCATCTCCGCCGCAGCTCTCAAAGCCCTCTTCAAACCCTCCACCGGAAACGCCGCCGGAAACGGCCGGGTCAAACCCGGGTTCTTCCCGGAGCTCCGTCGCACGAAATCTTTCTCCGCGTCGAAGAACAGTATCGACGGAGGACTCTCCGGCAACGCGTTCGAGCCTCAGAGGAGGTCCTGCGACGTCAGGCAGACCTCTCTCTGGAACCTGTTCAGCCAAGACGAGCAGCGAAACGTTCCCTCCGCCGTCGCCGGCGGCGAGGTCGACGTCGAGCCTAGGAAGTCCAGCGTCCAGGAGCCTGTTCCGGAGGTCAACGACGAAGAAGAAGCCGAAAGCAGCGACGAGGAGCTTGAAGAGGACTACGTCGAAGCCTGCGACTTTGAGATTGTTAACGACTTCTCAGGCGAACTTAACGTCGTTAAAAGCGAAGTTAACGGCGTTAGAAGCGATGTTAACGAAATCGTGGAAGAGATAGAGGAAGTGGAAGTCCATGAGGAGGTGAAGCCAATGAAGGAGTACATAGATCTCGACTCTCAAACCAAGAAGCCATCATCGGTACGACGTAGTTTCTGGTCAGCCGCCTCTGTTTTCAGCAAGAAGCTTCAGAAATGGAGGCAGAACCAGAAGCTGAAGAAGCGGCGGAGCGGCGGCGACCACCGTCCCGGATCGGCGAGGCTACCGGTGGAGAAACCGATAGGGAGACAGCTCCGGGACACTCAGTCGGAGATCGCCGACTACGGTTACGGCCGGAGGTCGTGCGACACCGATCCTAGATTCTCCCTCGACGCCGGAAGATTCTCTCTCGACGCCGGAAGATTCTCCGTCGACATCGGGAGGATCTCGGTCGACGATCCTCGCTACTCGTTCGACGAGCCGAGAGCTTCTTGGGACGGGTCTCTGATCGGAAGGACGACGTTTCCTCCGGCGGCGAGACCTCCGCCGCCGCCGTCTATGCTCTCGGTGGTGGAGGATGCGCCGGTGCACCGTCACGTGACCCGAACGGATATGCAGATTCCGGTAGAGGAACCACCTCCGCCACCTCAGGTGGTGGTTAATGCATCCAACAGTGTGTCCGACCCGGTTATAATCCCGGGCGGGTCGATTCAAACCCGGGACTACTACACTGACTCATCGTCGCGGAGGAGGAAGAGCCTCGACAGGTCCAGCTCCATAAGGAAAACCGCCGCGGCTGTTATGGCGGATATGGACGAGCCAAAGGCGCCAGTGTCAGTAGACACTTACTCAGGATCAGTGAGGGACAACAGCTACGGTGTGGAGATGAATGATAACGGTTTTCTCCGGGAACCGGTGATCACCGGTGAGAGGAAAGTGAGTAGCAACGATAACAACAAGAAGTCGAGAAGGTGGGGGAAATGGAGCATCTTGGGGCTTATTTACAGGAAGAGTGTTAACAAGTATGAGGAAGAGGAGGAAGAGGAGAGGTATAGGAGGTTAAACGGCGGAATGGTGGAGAGATCGTTGTCGGAATCATGGCCGGAGCTGAGGAACGGAGGAGGAGGAGGGGGGCCGAGGATGGTGAGGAGTAACAGCAATGTGAGCTGGCGGAGCTCCGGGGGTGGAATGGGGAGGAAAGTCAACGGGTTGGAGAGGAACAAGAGTTCAAGGTATTCACCTAAGAATGGGGAGAACGGAATGTGGAAGTTTTATTTGGCGCCGATGAAAGGTAGCCGGAGAATGAGCGTTGGAGGAGGAGCTGGTGGTGGTGGCGGTGGTGGGTGGGGGAATAGTCACGGCCATTCTATAACGAGGAATGCTATGAGGATGTATTGATGGATCAACATGTTCATTGGGTGGTTCGGTTTAAGGGTTTAGCTCTATGAACCGTTTGGTTTTTGTTGTCATTTTGTTGGTTTGGTTTAATTTCGGTGCGATTGGTTTACTTTTAAATGTTAAGGGGAGGGGCATTTCAAATGAATGACTTGTTGACGTTGTCTATTATAACCGGAATAAACCGCCTTTTAACCATGGTTCCAGACTTTCAGTTGAGAACATCTAATGGCTTTTGGTTCACAATCCTAATTAATGGCTAACGGAAGAAAAAAAAATAAACCAAACTCAAACCAAAGTATATGTACCAACTATTTTAGTTAAAATTCTAATCAACCCAATCATATTCAATTTGATTTAAATTAAATCAAACAAAAGAAAAATACAATAATTTGATCTGATTAACTAAATATATTAATAAATATTATTTTAAAAATAGGTTAAATCATTCAAACTAAACAAATAAGCATGATTCTATAAGTTTTACTTCTAAATAAGCAAATAAACATAATAAACAAATAAATATTTTTTTCTTATACTACCATCAAAATCAAAAACATAATAATTTTACTAAATTTAAAGAAAATAATTTAAAAATTTTGGATTTATACCTTTATGATGTTTGATTTTACATTCAAATATATATGAGTTATTAATGAAATATCTGTTTGTTATATTTTATAGACTGATTTTTCTTAACCAGATCAGAATCAAATTAAACCAATTTAGTTGATTTCAATTAATTATTGTTAGAACCAAATTAACCAACTTGAACCAAACCCAAAGCAAACCAAATTTTAAATCAAACCGAAATGGAGTTAATATTAGTCAGGAGTCCGACAAGAACTGCTGTCAGAACCCAAAAACATGCCGGAGAGATAAACCATCACCTTAATCTCTCTCTCCTCCATGGTCGTTTTCCCAAAATCGCTGTCTCCCAAACACGTCCTCAAGCTCCTAAAATCGGAGAAGAACCCTCGCGCCGCCTTCGCTCTATTCGACACAGCGACTCGCCACCCAAACTACGCGCACTCTGCCCCCGTCTTCCACCACATCCTCCGACGACTCGCCGATGCTCGTATGGTCACCCACGTGTCCCGCGTCGTCGACCTCATCAAATCGCAGGAATGCAAGTGCGACGAGGACGTCGCGCTGTCAGTCATCAAAACATACGGGAAGAACTCAATGCCCGACCGAGCTCTCGACGTGTTCCAACGGATGTCGGAGATCTTCGGGTGCGAGCCTGGGATACGGTCGTATAATTCCTTACTAAGTGCCTTCGTGGAGGCGAGACAGTGGGAGAGAGTCGAGTCCTTGTTCGCTTACATCGAGACAGCGGGTTTGGTGCCTAATCTGCAGACGTATAATGTTCTGATTAAGATGTCGTGTAAGAAGAAGCAGTTCGAGAAGGCGAAAGGGCTTCTGGTTTGGTTGTGGGAAGAGGGTTTGAAGCCTGATGTGTTAAGCTACAGCACTGTGATGAACGAGACTGTTAAAGCTGGAGACTTGAGTGATGCGTTGAAGGTGTTCGACGAAATGTCTGAGAGAGGAGTGGCGGCTGATGTTACTTGCTATAATATTTTAATCGATGGGTTTCTCAAGGGAAGAGATCACAGCAAGGCTATGGAGCTCTGGGAGAGATTGCTGGAGGATGCTTCTGTTTATCCGAATGTTAAGACTCATAACATAATGATTAGTGGTTTGAGCAAGTGCGGGAGGGTAGATGATTGCGTCAAGATATGGGAGAGGATGAAAGATAATGAGAGGGAGAAAGATTTGTTTACTTATAGTAGTATGATACATGGGCTGTGTGGAGTGGGGAGTGTTGATCAGGCTGAGAGTGTGTTTAACGAGTTGGTTGAAAGTAAAGTCTTTATAGATGTGGTTACATACAATACAATGCTTGATGGGTTTTGCCGTTGTGGGGAAATCAAGAAGAGTTTGGAGTTATGGAGAATCATGGAGCAGAAGAGTTCAGTTAACACAGTGAGTTATAACATTATGATAAAAGGGTTGTTGGAGTATGGTAAGATAGATGAAGCAACGATGATTTGGAAGCTTATGCCTGCGAAGGGATACACAGCGGATAATATAACATATGGTATTTATATACATGGGTTGTGCGTGAATGGTTATGTAAATAAAGCCTTGGGGGTGATGAAAGAAGTCGAGAGCAGAGGTAAGCATCTGGATGTTTATGCATATTCGTCGGTTATAAACTTTTTGTGCAAAGAGAGAAGACTAGAAGAAGCGTCAGATTTGGTAAAAGAGATAAGCAAACATGGCGTGGAGCTTAACTCTCATGTCTGTAACGCATTAATGAGTGGTTTAATCCGAGACTCGAGACTTGGTGATGCTTCTTTTTTGCTCAAAGAGATGGTGAAAAACGGTTGTCGTCCCACTGTTGTGTCTTATAACATTCTTATCGACGGCTTGCGTAAAGCAGGAAAGTTTGGTGAAACATCAGCTGTTGTAAGAGACATGCTTGACAACGGATGGAAACCAGACCTTAGAACATATAGTTCACTGTTAGGAGGTCTTTGTGACGATGGGAAGATCGACTTGGCTCTTGACTTGTGGCACCAGTTTCTTCGAACAGGTCAAAAACCTGATGTGACCATGCATAACATTCTAATCCATGGTTTGTGCTCTGCTGGAAAACTTGATGATGCAATGAAACTCGCGGCGGAGATGGTGCATTGGAACTGCGTTGCGAATCTTGTGACATACAACACGTTGATGGAAGGATGTTTCGTAGTTAGAGACAGTAACAGCGGCATGGTGATTTGGGGTTACATGTACAAGAAAGGGTGGCAACCTGATGTTATATCTTACAATACTGTACTGTCAGGGTTGTGTATGTGCGGCAGAGTTAGGCACGCTATTGAGTTCTTTGACGATGCTCGAAAACATGGCATTTCCCCAACCGTTGTCACCTGGGACATACTCGTTAGAGCTGTCGTGAACTGCTAACTTAATGAATGTTAAAGGAAAGCTTAATATGTTGCATATTACTGTCGTCTAGGAGCTCAGGTAGCTATCTGTGATAAAGGTCGGGAATGCTCCTCCATTATTTACCGTGGAGCGACTTTTAGTTTTGGAGGTTGTGTTGTGTGATGTATCAGTGCTTGGAAGTGCAGGAGGTAATCACAGTATATTATACATACATCACAAAGCATTTGGGTGACTTGTAATTGATATGAGTAAAACATCATCGAGATGGATTATACATGCATCACAAGAACTTTGGTGACTTGCACTGGTCTGAATGATTTTGAGTAAACATTGAGATCTGATGCAAAAGAGAAACTGTAGCTTTATGTAACAAACCAAAGTGATAAGTTTCCAACTTTGGGTCATGTCACATTGATTTATTTCGACTGATACAGAGTCCAATCATCTGCATCTCTCGTTCATTCCTTCATCTGATAACAATGTCCTAGGCTCCTAGCTCTATTTTGGATGAAAAAATGAGATATGGTTGAAAATGTCCTAATTAGCAATATTTTAGTTTTAGTTTTATTATTTTAAAAATAGAAAATTACTATAAATTATATATATATATATATATTAATAAAAATATTTTCTAATTATTTTGGTTTAAAACTTAAAAGTTTACTATCAAATAACTATATATATAAATAAGGAAATAATTATTTATTTTGGATTCAGACTTTCCAAAAAAAAAAAATTATTATTAAATAGGAAACTCATGTAGGGTTTCCTAGTCTTCATGTCAACTGTTGTATATACTGGTACGTAAAGATTATAAAGCGCAAGGCATAACACAGAGAAAGACTAAAAAGAAAAACCTAGTTACAGAATACAGAGTGAAACAATGACGCAGATCTCCGATCTTCCGGTAAATTTGGTAGAGGAGATTCTCTCAAAGGTTCCCATGAAATATATGAGAGCAGTGAGATTAACTTGCAAAGAGTGGGACACTTTATCCAAGAGTCGAAGCTTTTCAAAGATGCACATTGATAAAATAAACGCAGGTCATGATGATCAGTCTATGATGGTCGCTGCCTTGATGGGTTACAGCCTATATCTCATGAAGGTCTCTCTCGTCGTTGATGAAGATCCATTAATAGAATATGAAGGTAAACTTAACAAACAAATCAGGATATCTCAAGTTTTCCACTGTGACGGTTTATTGTTATGCGTCTTGGAAGATGATAATGCCAAAGTTATCGTTTGGAATCCTTATCGGGGTCAAACAAGGTCGATAGAATGTAGATGTTCTTCGCCCCCAGACGGATGGATCAGGTTCAGGTATGCTCTAGGATACGAGGAAAAAGGCTCATCTTGTCGTGCCTACAAGTTCTTGAGGTTTATACATCAGTACGTTGGCGATGCGGTCAGAGACATGTTTATATGGTACGAGGTTTACGATTTCGAGTCTAGTTCATGGAAGACTCTTGATGTTACTCCACACTGGTTTATACTATCTCATCAGCATGGCGTGTCTCTCATGGGAAACACTTACTGGCTTGCTTTACCAAGGAACATAGATCACGAAGACGCGCTTGATCGCAACCGCATAATCTGTTTCGATTTTACAAGCGAGAGTTTTGGTCCTCTTCTGCGTCTGCCGTTTGACGCTCGTGATGATGACATTGTGACTTTATCGTGTGTTAGGGATGAGAAGCTTGCGGTTTTATTCGCTCATGATGACGGATTAGCAATTCCATTGGAGTTTGAGATATGGATTACTACTAAGATTGAGACCGAAGAGGTGTCGTGGAGCAAGTTTTTGAGTGTGGTGGACGCGCTTCTGATTCCATATGATTTTTTCTTCATTGACGAGGAGAAGAAAGTAGCCATGGGTTTTGAATTAGAAGTAGAAGAAGACTCCACAACATTTAGCATAGTTGGAGAGGCTGGATACTTGAAGAAGCTGGAGCTCGGAAAACGTTTAGGCACAGACATAAACTGGAGGTCAACTGCGTGCTCTTATGTCGCAAGCCTAGTTAACATCAAGCAACCTGATGCAGGAGGTAAAAGGAAACAAGAAAGCGATTTAGAAAAGCAACGATACGATCAAAACATGGCGAGACTTGTTGCAATTAAAAAGCGTACCAGGGTTTGGTAACCTCCAGGAGGAAGGCCAAAGGAGATTAACATAAGTTTTCACTTTTTATGTTTTGTTAGTCTTATTAGAGACCATATATATTTATCTTACCATTTAACATTTTTCAATGTTTGTTTGTGATATTAAGTAGAATGAAGTAACACAAATCATGATTTTTTTTTTGTCTTACATGTTTGTTTCTAGAATTCATTGGTACTTTTCAAAGCAAGTCAACAGTGTACTATACGTATGGATTGTACATACATCGCAAGCATTTGGGTGCTCACATGGGTTCGAACGATAGGAGTAAAAATCATTAAGATCTGCTACATTGGATCAAACATACTTCACAACAAGCGTTTGGGTGACTCGCATTGGATTTGAATGATTTTGAGTTAACATCATCGAGATGTTATGTTCAATGACGCAAAAGAGAAACTATAGCTTTATGTATCATCGCCAAAATCGATAAAGTTTCCAACTTTGTTGTATATTATAATTTAATATATAGTATTTTAAAATAAATATACTATATATTAACTTCTAAAAGAATTTTAAAATGGTATACTAAACTGTTCTATCCATTACTTTATTAAAAACTAATGAAGGTATAGCAGCATATGCATATACGATCTTGTTTAGCTGATTTGTCAAAAAAAATGGTTTTAGGGTTAGTCCAAGTGTTATTTTAATCGGCCTAAAGGGCTAAAAAAAATTGACGTGGGTCTGGCTAATCCTACAGACTAAAGCTCACGACAACATCCCTATGTAGGGTTTCCTAATCTTCAACTGTTATATATACAATACGTAAAGATTCTGAAGCGCAAGGCATAACAGAGAGATTAAAAAAAACCTAGTCACAGATTGACAATGACGAAAATCTCCGATCTTCCGGTAAATTTGGTAGAAGAGATTCTCTCAAAGGTTCCCTTGAAATATATGAGAGCAGTGAGATTAACTTGCAAAGAGTGGGACACTTTATCCAAGAGTCGAAGCTTTTCAAATATGCACATTGATAAAATAAGCACAGGTGATCAGTCTATGATGGTCGCTGCCTTGATGGGTTACAGTCTATATCTCATGAATGTCGTTCTCGTCGTTAATGAAGATCCATTCATAGAGTGTAAAGGTAAACTTAATAAACAAAATAAGATATCTCAAGTTTTCCACTGCGAGGGTTTATTGTTATGCGTCTTGAAAGATGATGCTACCAAAGTTGTCGTTTGGAATCCGTATTGGGGTCAAACTAGGTCGATAGAATTTAGATATTCTGTCCGTCCAAACGGATCGGACTGGTTCAGTTACGCTCTAGGATACGAGGACAAAGGCGGCTCCACATCTTGTCGTGCCTACAAGTTCTTGAGGTTTATAGATCACTGCGTTCACAATACGGTTGAAGACCAGTTTTTATGGTACGAGATTTACGATTTCGAGTCCTGTTCATGGAAGACTCTAGATGTTACTCCACACTGGATTATAAACTATCATCAGCGTGGCGTGTCTCTCAAGGGAAACACTTACTGGCCTGCTTCACCAAGGAAAAGATATCAAGCAGAAAACCACATAATCTGTTTCGATTTTACAAGTGAGAGTTTTGGTCCTCTTCTGCGTCTGCCGTTTGACGCCGGGTATCATGACCACGTGACTTTGTCATGTGTTAGAGAAGAGAAGCTTGCGGTTTTGTTTGTTAGGTCAAAGGAGTTTGAGATGTGGATTACTACTAAGGTTGAGGCCGAAGAGGTGACGTGGAGCAAGTTCTTGAGAGTGATTGACCCTCTGATTTCATATAATTGTTTCTTCATTGACGAGGAGAAGAAAGTCGCCATGGGTTTTGAAAATGTATACTCCAAAATGTTTAACATCGTTGGAGAGGCTGGATGCATAAAAAGGCTGGAACTCAAAGAATGTTTAGGCAGAGACGTAGACTGGATAACGAGTGCGTGCTCTTATGTTCGGAGCCTAGTTAATATCAAGCAACCTGCTGCAGGTGGAGGTAAAAGGAAGCAACAAAGCGAGTTTGAAAAGCAACGAGATGATCAAAACATGGCGAGAATTGTTGGACTCAAAAAGCGTAGCTGGGTTTGGCAAGCTGTAAGAGGAAGGCAAAGGAGGAAAAGACGACATGCTTAGTCTTTCATTTACTCTTTAGTGGGAGTTATTACATGTAAACGATTTACATAATCTTTTTTTTTTCTTTTTTTTCATGAGTTTTGGGTTTAATAATCGTTTCTTGTTACTTAAGGTTTTGAAGGTTCCTTATATATTGAGTAAATTAATAAACCATGAAAATTATGTCAAATTTTAGTGAGCATTTGAAAATTGTTAATTTACTTCCAATCGAGATTAACATAATTTTTCACTATTAGAGACCATATATACCTATCTTTTAACATTTTTCAATGTATTGTCGGATTGCTGTCCTAAAAATCATGAATTTTCGAGCTCTCTCAAAGCCGTCCTCGTCCTCCAAGGTCGATCCTTTCTCCTTCCTACTACGTCGTTTTAGTTCATCCACGGACTTGGTTCAGCGAATCTCCGGAAGATTCTCTCCCAGCTATGATCAGATACACAACAGCCTCCTCGAAACATGTTTGGAGCAGTGCAAACTATTCAAGAGCCGCAAGGTGTTCGACGAAATGCCTCAGAGAACTGTACACGCCTTTAGGACCGGCAAAGCTGTACATTCCCGGAGCTTGAAACTCGGGATCGATACAAAAGGGAGATTAAGCAACTCCATCGTGGATTTATATGCCAAGTGTAAGGAAGCGACTTACGCTGAGAAGGTTTTCGAGTCTCTTGAAAAGGATGTAACGGCGTGGAACTCGATGTTGTCGATGTATTCGAGCATTGGGATACCTGGAAAGGTCTTGGGGAGTTTTGTTTCGTTGTTTGAGAGTTTGGTTTTTCCGGATAAGTTTACTTTTTCGATTGTTTTATCAACGTGTGCCAGGGAGAGTAGTGTAGAGTTTGGCAGACAGATACATTGCTGTATGGTGAAGACCGGTTTTGAAAGGAACTCTTATTGTGGAGGGGCTTTGGTTGATATGTATGCTAAGTGTGACTGTATAGGTGATGCTCAACGAGTTTTCGATGGGGTAGTGGATCCTAATCCAGTTTGCTGGACGTGTTTGCTTTCTGGATATGTCAAGGCTGGTTTACCAGAGGAGGCAGTTATAGTTTTTGAAAGGATGCGGGATGAAGGCCATCGTCCTGACCATCTAGCTTTTGTGACTGTTATAAATACGTATATTAGTTTGGGGAAGCTGGAAGATGCACGTCTGTTGTTCGGGGAGATGCCAAGTCCTGATGTGGTAGCGTGGAATGTAATGATATCAGGGCATGGGAAACGAGGGTGTGAGTCGGTGGCTGTTGAGTATTTTCTCAATATGCGGAAGTCTGGTGTTAGATCCACTCGTTCTACACTAGGAAGCGTTTTAAGTGCCATTGGGATTGTAGCAAATCTTGATCTAGGTTTGGTAGTTCACGCAGAGGCTATTAAACAAGGCCTTGCGTGTAATATATATGTTGGGAGTTCTTTGGTCAGCATGTACTCGAAGTGTGAGAAAATGGAGGATGCTGCTAAAGTATTTGAAGCTTTGGAGGAGAGAAATGATGTCTTGTGGAACGCGATGATAAGAGGTTATGCACATAACGGTGAAGCCCACAAGGTTATGGAACTGTTTATGGATATGAGATGCTCTGGTCATAATATTGACGATTTTACATTTACTAGCCTGTTAAGCACTTGTGCTGCATCGCATGATTTAGAAATGGGCAGCCAGTTTCACTCGGTTATCATCAAGAAGAAACTAGCGGATAACTTATTCGTGGGAAATGCATTGGTAGATATGTATGCGAAATGCGGAGGTGTTGAAGATGCAAGGAAGGTTTTTGAACGCATGTGTGGTCGTGATAATGTATCCTGGAACACAATGATTGGTGGTTATGTCCAAGATGAGAACGAGAGTGAGGCTTTTGACTTGTTCAAGAGGATGAACTCCTGCGGTATGGTGTCTGATGGATCATGTTTAGCTAGCACACTTAAGGCTTGTGCAAATGTTCGTGGTCTTTATCAAGGAAAACAAGCTCACTGCCTCTCCGTCAAGTGTGGCTTAGACACGGATCTTCATGCTGGTAGCTCGCTGATTGACATGTATGCCAAGTGTGGGGTCATCGAAGACTCACGTAGAGTTTTCTCTTCTATGCCTGAGTGGAGCGTTGTGTCGATGAATGCTCTAATTGCAGGCTATTCTCAGAACAACTTGGAAGAAGCTGTGGTTCTCTTTCGAGAAATGCTGAACAGAGGTGTTAACCCATCTGAAATCACTTTTGCCACCATTGTTGAAGCTTGTGATAAACCAGAAAGGTTGGCCCTAGGAACACAGTTCCACGGTCAAATAATTAAGAGAGGGGTCTCATATGAAGGTGAATATCTAGGGATTTCCCTTTTGGGCTTGTACATGAACTCATGTAGAATGGTGGAGGCGTGTGTTCTTTTCTCAGAGTTACCAAGCCCTAAGAGCATCGTTCTGTGGACGGGGTTGATGTCAGGGCATAGCCAGAACGGTTTCTATGAGGAAGCTTTGAACTTCTACAAAGAAATGCGTCGTGATGGTGCTTTACCTGATCAAGCAACATTTGTCACTGTTCTTCGAGTGTGCTCTGTCTTATCCTCCTTAAGAGAAGGTAGAGCGATCCATTCTCTTACCTTCCACTTGGCTCACGACCTAGACGAGTTAACCTCTAACACCCTTATAGACATGTATGCCAAATGTGGGGACATGAAAAGTTCATCACAAGTTTTTAACGAAATGAGGCGTGGAAGCAACGTTGTCTCATGGAACTCCATCATCAATGGATATGCTAAAAATGGTTACGCTGAAGAAGCCCTTAAGTTATTTGATTCCATGAGACAGTCGCAAATCATGCCAGATGAAATCACTTTCCTAGGTGTTCTTACAGCCTGTAGCCATGCAGGGAAAGTGTCAGAAGGACGGAAGATTTTTGAGATGATGGTTAGTCAATATGGTATTGAAGCGCGTGTAGATCATGTAGCTTGTATGGTTGATCTTCTTGGAAGATGGGGTTATCTTGAAGAAGCCGATAACTTCATAGGAGCACAAAACCTGAAACCAGATGCAAGACTATGGTCATCGCTTCTTGGTGCATGTAGGATCCATGGAGATGACATTAGAGGAGAAATGGCTGCTGAGAAGCTTATTGAACTTGAACCACAAAACTCGTCAGCTTATGTTCTTCTTTCGAACATATATGCCTCACAGGGACGCTGGGAGAAGGTCAATGCTTTGAGGAAAGACATGAAAGACAGAGGAGTCAGGAAGGTACCTGGATATAGCTGGATTGATGTGGGACAGAGAACACACGTTTTTGGTGCCGGAGACAAATCTCATTCTGATATAGGAAAAATCGAGATGTTCCTTGAAGATATATATGATTCGGTGAAACATGATGCCATCGTCAATCATGATATCAAAGAACATGCTTCTCATGATTGTATCTAATAACAGGGGAACTAACTGTGGGCAGCTTCTCGACCCATGTTTAATATTGTACAAAGCTGAAGATCAGCAGATGAATTCATTGAATCAGTTACTCAACAACTAGGAACTTAAACTTTATACAACGGTGACCACCTTTTCCGCCTTTGGTGATGTGGACAAAGATTTCATCTAGCCAAGAAACCATCAGGTAACTCAGGTTAGTATGCTGCTGAGGCTAAGGTAAGACTTTCCTGGAAACATGACTAAATCTATCACTTTTCTTACCAGGCATGGCTAGAGATGATGGTCCAATAAAAGTAATTTAATGGAGATTTAGCTAAGTTGGCATCTTCTATATATTGAAGGTGGTCCGATAAAAGTATCTTATTTAATCATGTGAGTTTTCCCAGAATTATCAACTGACGCTGATAGAAACTCCAATTGCAAGTAACTGTGGAGTGAAAGTTTGGAGTTTGAAGAGTGCAAAACCATGGAGGTAGCAGCTTTGTGTAAGAGAAGATGGAGCTATCACGGCGGTTCGTTGCCGACGGTAAAGCTACCAGTGTTCACTTTGCATGATATCTTTTTGCCACGTTGTTGGTATTCCCTAGGTAGCTTACACGTATTGTAACTTATCTTGTACTCAGTACTCTTCTTCATCGAGAATTCAGAAGTTGACAAAAAAATGATTAGTGATAGAAGTATCTTTTTGGCTGTCACATTGGGAATGACATGCTTAAAATAGAAGTATTCTTGTGATTTGACCTTAGATTATGGATTATGGATTTTTGCACCTTGTGATTTGATTAGATACTCTTCTTCATCTGGTTTCTCACTCTGAGCAACAATGGCAGCAATGATGATCTTTGACTTTCAGAACTACTTCATCTTTATCCTTCTATGCCTCTTCTCACTTCTCTGTTACACTCTCTTCTTCAGGAAACAAAAGGAGTCACGACTTGGCTTTGATCTGCCTCCTAGTCCTCCTTCTCTACCCATCATTGGCCATCTTCACATCATCCTCTCTCTTCTGATCCACAAATCTTTACAGAAACTCGCATCCAAGTATGGACCTCTCCTCCATCTTCGCATCTTCAGCTTCCCTATAGTCCTCGTCTCCTCTGCTTCAGTGGCTGACGAGATCTTCAAAGCGCATGACGTGAACGTGTCCTCTCGAAGCCTCCCTACTAGCGAGGGGTCCCTTTACTTTGGATCTTTTGGCTTTGTTACAGCACCTCATGGAGATTACTGGAAGTTTATGAAGAAGCTCATCACCACGAAGCTCCTCGGAGTACAGGCACTCGAGAGGTCACGAGGCATCCGTGCTGATGAGGTAGAGCTGTTTTACTCAAACCTGCTAGATAAGGCGATGAAGAAGGAGAGAGTTAATCTCGGTGAAGAAGCAATGAAACTAACTAACAACAGCATGTGCAAGATGCTCATGGGGAAGACTTGTAAAGAGGATGCAGAGAGAGTCAGAGGCTTAGTGGCAAAGACAGATTCCATGACGAAGAAACTATTCTTGGCGTCTATCTTACGTAGACCGCTTGAGAAGCTAGGGATCTCACTTTTTAAAAAGGAGTTGACCGGTGTTTCTAGCAGGTTTGATGAGGTACTAGAGAGGTACCTTGTGGAACACGAAAAGAAACAGGAGGAGCAAGGTGGTGTGGATATGATGGGTGTGTTGATAGAAGCATATAGAGACGTAAACGCAGAGTATAAGATCACTAGGAACCATATCAAGTCCTTGTTAGTGGTAAATGCAATGTTCCTCTCTTTAATTACATTGTATCATCATTGCTTGTCTTGACTAAGAAACGTTTGCTACTACTACGAACAGGATCTTTTCATTGCAGGCAGTGAAACTACGTCCAACATTATAGAATGGATCATGTCGGAGCTCATAAACAATCCCAAGACTCTTGAGAGACTAAAAGGAGAAATCGATTTGGTTATAGGGAAAACAAGGTTGATTCAAGAAACTGATCTACCAAACCTTCCTTATCTGCAAGCAGTCATGAAGGAAGGACTGAGATTGCACCCACCTGTGCCTCTTATGGTTAGAACATTCCAAGAAGGGTGTGAGGTTAACGGGTTCCACATACCGGAGAAGACAACACTTGTTGTTAATGGTTATGCTGTAATGAGAGATCCTGAGTTCTGGGAAGATCCTGAGGAGTTTAAGCCAGAGAGGTTCTTGGATTCTTCAAGATCCGGACAACAAGAGGACAAGATTAGAGAGAAGGTTCCGAATTACATTCCTTTCGGAAGTGGAAGGAGAGGTTGTCCAGGATCAAACCTAGCTTATCTCTTTCTAGGAACAGCTGTTGGAGTAATGGTGCAGTGTTTTGAATGGAGAATCAAAGAGGAGAGAGTTAACATGGAGGAAGCTGCTGGTTCAGTTTCGTTGAGCATGGCTCATCCAATTCACGCCACCCCTGTTGTTCGAACCCAAGACTTTTTAACTTAACGTCTCGACTTGCTTTCTCATGATGCAAGAGGCCTTGAGGCCGAGGCTGATAAAATTTACTTATATGACACTGTGATCCAGGCATGTGCATGCAGATAGTGATTTTTAGTTCTTGTGTGGCTTTGTATCAAGAAATGGATGAGAAGAGACTTCAAGTCAAAGGTTGTGATCAAACAGTTTTATACATATATATCGTTACTCAAATCCTGAATGTTTAAAGAGCATAGAAACAAAGAAGAAGCGTTTGATAGAGAAGTATCAAGCATAAAATGACAAACTACACTCAGTTTCTATTAGAATACATTAAACATCACGATGTCAAAATTATCACAAAACGGCATGCAGTTCCTGTTGATACACATAAAACAACACGATGTTAGAAAAAAATAGTTTGGTTCCTCCTAAATCAACATTTTAAAAAATTTCAAAATGTTCAAAACTTATAAATACAGTTTCTAACCATTAGAGTGTAATTATATAATCATATGTATGTAAAAAAATCAAAAAATCAAATTTAATGATAATTTTTTTTTGGTTTGCCCACTTTCATTTGGGAGAGAGTGAACTCCCCCGATCATTATTAACACAGACCGCTCGCTTTTTTGTATACTACTAGAATTTTGTCAAGTCCTTTGGGAATGATTTTGTTAAAACATTGATCATTTACGGATGGACAAGTCATGATAATAAGATAACTCATATTTGCTATAATAACTTATTTTAACGATACAATTTAGTAAAATTAAAGCTGACCGTCAATAATCATAAACATAAAATTAAAAACAATTGGACTTTTATTTAAGACATCTTAATTTTTAATTTCAAAAAAAAATCATTTTAATCTTCATTTTTGGTCGGCTATGCTGTTTTAGATGCACAAAAAATGAATTGCTAAATCGAATTAACGATTGATTTTTGGAGATCCAAAATAACTTAGTTAACAAAAGCTTAGGTTCAAAAGAGGAAATACTCTAAAATTGAGGTATAAAATGTTGCAAGTGAGTATGTGAGATTTATTTGGATTTGACTTGAAAGTTCAAGCTTTAAAGAGGATTTCTACTATATTTAGTGTTTGTACTCATTAAATTTTCTAATTGTATCATATTTTACCAGTTTTTTTGGAGTATGTAATTAATCTATCCCATTTATCAAAGCTAGCTACTCCAAAGCTGATTCGATACCATCTAAAGTCTTGTGAGGTACATAACATCTTATACAACCTAGCTAAAACAGATTTATAAAACACACTATAGTCAAAACATACTATTTTGACGCGGAAAGAGTCTATGACTAAAGAAAGAAGCTGAAAGAAAAAAAGAGAAAATATATAATGGAAAAGAGAAAACGATTTTTAGGTATAAATGAAAAAATACTGATTTAGGTAAAATAAAGAGAGATTTCTTTGAAGAGCGAACAATAAAATCTACAAGGAAAATCTAAGAAGATTGAACCAAATACGTTTGAATTTTGTAGATCTCTTTTTACTCCCCCCTCTCTCTCTCTCTCTTGATTCTTTCTATATGCTCGAGTTTATTTTAATAATTAGTTAGTAATTTCAGAATAATATATTATATAATTCTCTGTAAAATTGTATTCAACATATACTTTATTATTGTTCTATTTAAATTTTAATATAATTATATTCTTCAAGTAATTAATATTTAGATATCTTTTTGTTTGTATATGTAAATATATAAGTCTATTTATAAATATGCTTATATTATTCATAATGTTTCTTAAACGTATAGATTGTTTAATGCGTATTAACTAATACTATGTTGTTATAAATAATTTTATTATAATCGTTTTTCTTTTTTATTTGAATGACATAAGAGATTAATTCATATGCACATGTCAAATTATGCTTTGTATTTACCAAATTTTACAATAAAAATATGATTATTATCTACAATATATTGTGTGCATATAGGTATTTGAAATACTCTTATTTAATTATTTAAAAGGCATATCTAATATTATAATATATAGATTTAGGTTTTAATCAAAATAAATATTTTGGTGAAATTTAATTAACATGAAATATTTTGTTAGATATAAGAAAAGAGGATATATATAGGGGAAATTTCATAACTACACTTTGTGTAGTACCACAATTCAATAATACCACTAATAGAAGGACATTTTCACAAATACACTTTTCATTAATGTGTAAAAGACAAAAATGACCTTCCTAAATTCTAACCTAATTACATGTCTCTTTCTATTTCTTCAATAGAAAACTTCAACGAACATGACTACATCGGAGATCAGATTGGACGACGACGGCGATGAGATCGGAGATCGGACGAAGACGGCGACGAGATCGGGAGATCGGACGACCGACGGCGACGAGATCAGAGATCGGATGACGACTGCGATCCTTCTCTCACCTCTCACTCTCTACCCTCGTTACGCTCACATCTCCCTCTTTCCCCATCGTGTTCATCTGCAAACGCAAATGAAATGACTTGCTGGTACACGCTATTCTCCTTTCCTTGCGTTTTTAGCTGCTCGATTCGATTTCCATGACTTTCCTCTTTGTGTGTTTCTAGTGGAGGTCTGCTTAAAGCCATCAAGAACTGCCCGTCTTGAGGACGTTCAGAGAGCTGTTGAACGGTTTGTGAAATTCATTTCCTCATTTTTGCCTTTACCGTGTTTCTTTTTCTCAATAATGAATTAGTTTGTGTGTGTATTTGGTTTAGGATGCTGGAAAATAGGAGCATGAGCTATGTGGATGTCCTTGTTCTCATACCTCTACACGACTTGTTCCTTGTTGAAAATGTGCATTTGTGATACAGGTACTACTTCGTCATTGTAGTAGATTCCAATCACCAATAGAGAAATGCAAAAAGTAATATATACTGATGGTTTTGTTCTGTGTATCTTATAGAGGAATGGGTGAAAAATAATGATATTCTCTTGTTCTGGCAAGTTAAGCCTGTTGTCCACGCCTTTCAGGTATATCCAGACCCTATTTACTTTAATAAGGCAGTTATCTTTGCTTTCTCTTCTACATGACTTATTTATAATTTACATCCAGTTAACTGAGAAAGGACCATGTGAGGAGCTGGGCCCTGACAACCTTCTAGCTTTAATGAATGGATTCTACCTGCTAAGGAGTTTGATGGCTTGTGGGAAAGGTGTGTTTCCAATGGTCTTGACTTGGTTATTAAGTAGTAATGGCTCTGAAACAATTTATTCAGTGGTGTCTGGATCTTTTCTTTTCTTTTGTGTAGCTTGATCTATGAATCTGGACTCAAGCAACGGTTACTACGTTATGCCGCAAGTGCTTTGCTGTTTACACATAAGGGTTTGTTGGTTGAATTTATAAGGGTTTATAAAGGAACAATGAGGGTTTGTTGATTTTCATGATCACTGGATCAAAGTACAACAAAAAAGACAATAATATCAATGATCCTACTCTGTAATCAAATAATCTAACATTTAAACTGTTTGGTGGATCAAAAACTCTAATGTACGTTGTATTGTGGAAAGATAAGCAAACAAGCCTTACAAGTCAATACACTTAATTAAAGAGAAAAAGAAATTGTAAGGGTTTGTGGGTCATTTATAGAAACTAATAAATCATTTGTAAGGGCTTATAAATCATTTATAAGGATCTATGAATCAAAAGCCAATTAAAAAATAAATCCTAATAAATTAGTTTATAAATTTTTAGAAGTCTTTTTAAAAACTCTCATAATCAACTTATAGACCCTTATAAATCATTTTATGTTTTAGAAAAACATTTATAAACTCTTATAAATAACATTTATAAACTCTCATAATCAATTTATAGACCCTTATAAATTATTTTATGTTTTAATAAACATTTATAAACTCTAATAAATAACATTTATAAACTCTCATAATCAACTTATAGACCTTATAAGTCATTTTATGTTTTAATAAACATTTATAAACTCTAATAAATAACATTTATAAACTCTTATAAATAACATTTATAATCTTTTATAAATAACATTTATAATCAACTTATAGACCCTTATAAATTATTTTATGTTTTAATAAACATTTATAAACTCTAATAAATCACATTTATAAACTCTCAAAATCAACTTATAGACCTTATAAGTCATTTTATGTTTTAATAAACATTTATAAACTCTTATAAATAACATTTATAAACTCTTATAAATCAAAAGTAAATTTATAAACATTGATAAATCAACTTATAAATATTTATAAATAAATTTATAAGCTCTTATAAGGGTTTGTAAGAGTTTTTTTTTGTTTTCTCAATGGGTTTATGACAAGTTTATAGGAGTTGATAAATCATATTTGAAGGTTTAAAATTCATTTTATAAAGTCTTATAAATCATTTATAAAAGTGTATAAAGTGTATAGACCTTATAAATCATTTTATGTTTTAATAAACATTTATAAACTCTTATAATAACATTTATAAACTCTTATAAATAACATTTATAAGCTCTTATAAATCAAAAGTAAATTTATAAACATTGATAAATCAAATTATAAATATTTATAAATAAATTTATAAGCTCTTATAAGGGTTTATAAATCATTATATGTTTTAATAAACATTTATAAACTCTTATAATAACATTTATAAACTCTTATAAATAACATTTATAAACTCTTATAAATAACATTTATAAGCTCTTATAAATCAAAAGTAAATTTATAAACATTGATAAATCAAATTATAAATATTTATAAATAAATTTATAAGCTCTTATAAGGGTTTGTAAGAGTTTTTTTTTTGTTTTCTCGAAGGGTTTATGACAAGTTTATAGGAGTTGATAAATCATATTTATGTATAATAAACTTGTAGCTGCTACTGTTGTTGTCAAGGGACAGCACGGGAACAAACATGTGTCTTTGAGGGACTCACCCTGTGAATCAAACCATCAAAAACACGTCAATATTTGGACTCATAACCAAGTAACACAAAATGTTTGAGAAAAAAATGGTTGGGACCTTATGGGTAAAGAACCAAGAAGCACGCCACTGCAATTGAGAGCAGCTATTGCACTTTCAGCCTGTCAAAGAGAAAAAAAAGATACTTTGAAACTTAATCTATGGATACAATCCTTAAAAACAAACAAGTTTGGATAAAGAGCAAGACTGGTTTACCATGACAAACTCAACGAAACCGATTCTAGTTGGATGATGATAATCTCCCACAAGCCTCAGACGTAAAACCTCTCCACACAGCCTCAAAGAAGAGTTTTATGCCCGTTTGAGTGACACCAATAGACTTGCTTCTGCCACTGTTTGCAGATTGATCCTTGGATTGCTTTGCTTTGCCGGTTACAACCTCGTAAATGGTTGGAAGATCATTTATCATCAGGAACAGCCTCATCCTGAAACAAATTCATTCAACTCAGAGGCAAGAAAACTACAAGTTACCACCAAACAATGTGTACAAGAACATAGAACAGTGGGAAGAGAAGGAAAAGTTATACCTCTAGTTTTTATCAAAAGAGAAACGTGCACCAATGTAAAAGGCAGCAGAGATGAGCCAAGAGTCAGAGTGAACTGCAATCAGAGAAACCCAGTTTTCCTCTGCCATACCATCCCTTGCGAAGTTGATGCCAAGAGCTGGTTCAGGAAGCTCAGGAGGGACCTCGTCGACAGGGAGATCAACCTCCCATGACCCGTTTGGAAGTTCGTAAAGACGCAAGTTTTCATCGGCCGCACACGTCAAACAGAAACAGAATTAGACTACGGAAAAAAAAACACAGAGAAACCTGTAGAAACTAACAAACTACTGGAGTACAGAACACATCCCAAACATCATGGTCATTGGAAAAGCATCCACCTTTTAGCATTATAAACAGAATATCCAAGTCATGGCAATACATCTTTCTGATTGCATCTAAATAAAGAATTCATAAAAAATGCACGTTGTTTTTAACAGCAACATACATAAGCTTCTAAAGGTCAGACACAGATTCTCACCCATCCGTTCGGTTCCCACCAGAGAACCTTGTGAGATAGTGAAACGTTGTGAGCTCCAATTGCGTTGGAATCGGATCAAATCAAGGAGAATCCACGAACTCTGACACGTAGATAAGATTAGGGTTCATAAACATCTATAGGTTTAGAGATAATACAGAGATACATAGATAGAGAGATCCTTTTGCTGCTGATTGGGCAACGATTACCCGTAAAGAGAGTACGCCTACCTGGATTGTCTTGTTCGTTTAAGCTCGTCATCATCGTCGGATCTCGCCGTAAAACTCACCAAGATCTCGCCGGAGAACTCCTCAGCACCGGAGAACTCGTCAAAGCGGGGGAAGAAGATATCTTTAGGTTTAATTAGTTAGGGTTATGATGGTATTTTACCTATTAAAATTTTAAGGGTAAAATTGATTAGTGTATATATGAAAAGTGGTATCATGGAAATGGTATTTTTGGCAATTTCTCATATATATATACAATATAAAATAATAATTTTTTTTATATCTTCTAGATGATTTAGTTGCGAGTATAAATTAATTCCGGATGTATGATGTCTTATTAGCTCACATGTATTTTTGCCTAATTGTTAGAAGTATGTTACAATTTCATTGTTTCTATATTATTGATTAATATTTTTAGATAATATAATTTCCACTGACGAATGTATAATGAGAGCTGATAAAGTTGCTGTGGTTGAGTTGTATGTTCCATCCGTATTCAGAGCTGTGGTCTCGTTGAATCCCGCTGGTTCTGTTGATCCAGATTCTGTTGCCTTCTTCTCTCTAGATGAGGTAACTTCCAAGCTCCCTGCATTAGATAAAAAACTAATCTTGGAAGGAAGGAGGTTTTTTTTTGCTTCATCCCTTCACTTACTGATAGGGAGGCAGCTACTCACATGCAAGAGGCTTCTCGGCTCATAATGTTTACAAACACATCACGGTAATAGAGACTGCAACTAGTAGTACATATTTACATATATGTTTCCACGTCTTTGATTGATTAGGAACTTGCATTAATTTGATTTTCTTGCAGGAACATGCTTCTACGGCCTTGCAATATTTTCTCGGCTTTGGTACCGGAACAGCTCTGTACTCTCTTCTGGTAAATGGATTTAAAACAAGGACGCATCTCTGTCTTTGGATAACATAAACCATTTATTTCTTTTGGATCCATTGAAGTTAATTTACACCTTTATTTTCCTCTAATGCAGCTATGGATTTGCAGTTTTGAATCCCTTTTTAGTAAACCGTGCAGGTAAATAATAATAAGTCAAGTCTATAAGATTCTTCTGAAGTGTAGTAGCTTTCGTGTTTTCCGTGGACTAAACGTTTCACATCTCTTATGATGCAGTCAATGTGGAAGGCTATTAGCGATGGATAAAAACTCTGCTTTAATCCTACCTCCTCTACACCGTGCTTACCAAGAATTGCCTCTTGCAGCCAACATAAATGTTTGTGAAGCTTACCACGGAGGTTACTCTCCAGATGATTCCTAATAATCCAGTGATTGGGGAAGATCAATTAGAAGGTTAGAGAACTTGCTTCTTAGAATATTTGTTATGGATCGATATTATCGGTTTCTGTCCTATGTTGAGGTTGAATTTACATTAAGGCAGTTCCTTCTTTGTTTCTCTTCTCGGTTAAAGACGTATGGAACATAAAAGCAAGCGACAAGTGATGATGATACATGTGAATGTTGTGTATTTCTAGACATTTTATCTGTGTCACGAGATGACTGAGCAAAGACTTATTTTACTTAGTTCACATTCCTGTGTTAGCCTGTTGCAATAAAGATCAAAGTGAGGAGAAGACAAAGTGGGTCCTGAATCTTGTGCCAGGAGAAGAACGTGTTGGATACATAACCAAAGATAGAAAAGATGTTACATTGGTGACACAATGTTAAATGCAGAACCTGTAATCCATAAGAATGCAGAACAATAGCAACAAGAACTGGTTAAATGTTGCAAGATCAATACTCTTATGTCTTCTTTTCATGGTGATTTTACATTTGAAATTGATTCAAGTCCAAACCTAAAACACAGAAGAGTCACTAAAGAAGATGAAACAGAACTAGGAAGAAGAAGAAGACACTACATTTACACTTCCAACATAAGACAACTTTCAAAAACCAAACCAAACCCATCACTACTTCTTGCCTTCTTCAATAGCACTCACAACTTTCACACGACATTCCTCTGGAACCACCACCACTGACCGCCTCACACCGCATATTGTCCAGATACACAAAGCCAACACTGCTCCCAAGGCTCCACACACTGCACCCAAGACCAAAACACCAAGCATCCTCCATACACACTCGTTTCTCTCCACACCCTCTTCCTCCTCCTCCCTTGAACTATCAGCCTCCACACCTTCATACGGTTGAAGCGGCTCCGAATGCATCCACGTCGGAGGAGGATACCTTATCTCAAACCCCCACGAATGGAGAAAATGTGCATTCGAAGAGTTCCCGTTCGTAGAGCTTAACCCCACCATGAACTCACCACCGTTCCAAAGCTCCTCCAAGTCCACCGAGAAAGAGAAGAACGGATCATACATCTTCACCGAACCAGATTTTCTGAACCGAACCATCATTCGCTTAGAACTCGCCTCATACTCAACCATACAGCTCAGCCTCCCTCCATTGACCATCATCAAGTCACCCTCGAAGGAAAGGTTTCTAATTTGAGAACCTATCAAGATTCTTGCACGGTTTCCTCCACTAGATATATCAAACTCAAAACCAACAACTGTCTCGTTCTTTGCGTATTCAAACAGAAAACCTAAAGCAGAGGAGGAACTGTTATCTCTCTTACCGAACAGTCCAAGATCCAAACTGGTCGGAACCATTACAAAACCCAAGACATCACCAATCTCGTTAGGCATCGAGAACGAGAAGTAAGTCGAGAAAGACAACGACTTCATCCTCCTCTCTTTACCTTGAAAAAGCTTGATGGGTTTCTTGTAAACGACTCCTCCCATGCTTCCACTCACTGAGTCAGTCAGCTGAATCGAAGAAGTGGAACTGACAAGCTTCGAATCTCCGAACAGAGAAACATCCTTGTAAAAAGTCTGAGACTTCGCGAACCCATCAAATGAAAAGGAGGAGTTCTCATGTGCAGCCATGGTTCCATGAACCTCGAAGCATAGAACGAACATAAAGCCTAGGAGGGCTTTGAAGAACATCGACATAGCTTAACTAAATGAAAAATGAGTTTCTCTCTCTGGATACAGAAGCAAGCTCTTCTTCTTCTTCTAGGTGGAATCTTTTAGTAATCGAGAAAGAGTTTTACTTTTTCAAGAAGACAAAAGTAAAGTTATTATCTTTGTTATTGTGTGGATTTACGTGAAGAAGAAGAAGGAGAAAGATTAAAATAATATAAATCTTGTGCAGAAACCAGAGACCACGATTCGCTCTCATTCTCTTTCTTGTAGTGCTTGCTGACTAACGTTATGAATGCATTTAATGCTGTTTCTTGATATTTTTATTTTTACAATGTTTTTATTACATTCTCTTTTGTTTAGTCTTTGAGATTATGAAACCTATGATCACTTTTAACGTTTATAAGACATTAAAATGGTTAAGAGTTTGTTGAAGAGGTTTTTTTGCTTCACACATTTTGTTTTTACTTACGATCAGATGGTTACATATATGCAAAGACAGCTTGAACGGATAATACAGTAATAATGTACTTATAAAGTGAACTCGTCCAACAAAGATAATTTTAAAAGTAAATTTAAAAAAAAAAAGAAAACTCGTTTCAGTGACAAGAAACAGAGGTCGACATCTTGTGGACCAATGACAAGAAAGCTCATGGGCAATCCCCACTTGGCTTTCTTCTTCTTTTCTGATCTCATTTAAAATAATTCTTGTCTAAATAAACAAACAAGAGGAAAATTCCAATAAAATTCCTTAAAAGAAGGATGATGACTAAAAAAACAAAAGTTTAAGCGTTTCAGAAATTGTAGGTTAAAAAAAACTGACCTAGCAGGAACAAAACGTATCAATAGTATATAAAGAATCCAAGGAAAAGCTTACATTCAACACTTTTATAAAAAGATTGTGTGTTCCTCTCCTCTCAAAGTGGAATCGACTAAGTTGCAACCAAAAGTTTTATTTCATTAGGTAGAAAGCAAAGACATAAAAGAAAGATTATTTGTCTTGTTCAAATAGGTTAAACATTTTGATGAGTAAAGAGAGCATTATGCTGTGAAAGACAAAAAAATAGTAGTTCAAGTTTAGCCATCTATACCATAGACACTTGCTCTGAAGACTAAAAGGTATTTGATTATATAACCATGATGCTGATATAATATTGTATACTTTAGATCTAAAATATGATCAATGGGTAGACATTTAACGTTATCAAACCCTGCATTTCACTTTATTCTTCTTGAACTTGATTTTCCCACTCAACTAAGACCTAACATTTTAGCAAAAAAAAAAAAACTAAGACCTAACATACAATGAACTAGTTCGTTACAGTAACTATCAATTAGAAACAGAACTTTACAAAGACAAAAATGCTATGAATCCCACTCGCAACAAAAGACTTCTTATTGAATTAGTAATGTTTCTCTGCATTTGATCTACTATGTCTATATGTAGATATTAATTCATCAGAAACTAATTAATATACTCAAGAATATATGCATCTGCTCTATCCAAAACAGAGAATCATCATCTAGGAGCCATCTCTGTAACGCTCTGAAACGAAACAACAGAAACCGAGGACGACCCTTGAGGAAAAGCTGAGCTTTTCCCTTTGTAGCCTTGTGTTGATGAGCTGTCCTGTGAGCTGCTACCTCTAAGACCGAGGCCACGGCGGTTGCCTCCCTTGTTGACACCTCTGTAGACACCAGGCTCTGTTAAGGCAGCCTCGTTGAGCTTAATCTCTTTCCTGCTAAGCATCTGCACCACTTGCCTCATGTTTGGTCTCTTCTGTGCCGCAGCTTGAGTGCAGAAGAGAGCTACTTTGATGAACCGTGTCACTTCATCTTCCGGAAACTTGGTTAGATATGGATCCACACACTCCAGTAGCCTCCCTTCTTCTCTCAACTTCCATACCTACCAAACCACAGATTAACTATAAACCCTTCATCACATGCACATGGTTATATAGTTAAATGTCTTTTTACAAAGGTCACTAGTATGGGCATTTCAAGTATCTGTTCAGCTCGGATAAGTTTATTTCGGGTACCCGTAATTCGGTTAGGGGAAGTATCCATTTAAGAACCATATTTTTTTAGTTCGGATCGGTCTGAATAGATTCGGGTCATGTCGGATAATGAAACTACAACCGGCTAATACCCAGAAAAAATTTGATCTTCTTCAATTTTAAATATAGTTCATTTCGGATAAAATATCGCATAATTCAAATAATTCATATAATATTTTTGGATAATTCGGATTATCGTGGATATGTTTTGGATAATTCAGTGTTTCAAATATTTTTGGAACTTTAACAGATTTTAAATTATATATATATATTAATTTATTTTATATGTAAATATATAACTAATACCTATATATATATTTGAGTATATTTTTATTTATTGGTTTGGTTCCAGTTTGATTCAAATATTTGGATATAGAATTATAGAAATTATTTGGTTTATCAAGAGTTTTGATCCAGTTTTGGTTCTGGTTATTTCATTTCTGTTTGGTTCTTTGGATATCGGGCAAAATGCCTAATGCCTAGTCACCACAACGTTTAGGATGTTTTCACTGACATATGTATACATTGTGTGTAAAGGTAATTATAGTTTATAAGCTTTACCCATTCGACAAGAACCAATAACTCGTCTGTAAAGGCAGCTCTGCTGCTACTGCCACCACTTATGACTTCAAGCACAAGTATCCCAAAGCTGTAAACGTCTGCTTTTTTTGTTAACTGACCTAGAAGTGCGTATTCTGGGGCCAAGTATCCCCTGTAGTGTCAGACTTCATTAGCTGAACATATATTTGTAGAGTAAAGATGGATGGATACATGAATGAAACGATTCTTACACTGTTCCAGCGACTCGGGTACTAATGTGAGTGACATTGTCTGGGAAAAGCTTTGCCAGCCCAAAATCTCCAATCTTGGGACAAAAGTTTTGGTCTAGTAAGATATTACTGGCCTTTATGTCGCGGTGAACGACCTGAGGTTCGACTTCTTCGTGAAGGAAAGCTAAACCTGAAGCTGTCCCAACGCAAATGGCAGCTCTTTTGGGCCAATCAAGTGGAACATACTTACTCCTCGAACCTAAAAAAACATCAGGGTTAAAAACAGGACTTGGTAGATAAGAATCAGAACAAAAAAAAGTTACCAAGCAAAACACTAGCAAGACTGTTGTTCTCAAGGTACTCGTAGACGAGAATCCGATTGTTCCCTTCGACGCAGCAGCCAATGAGGTTAACAAGGTTAGGATGATAAATCTTGGATATCAAGTTAATCTCGGTCAAGAACTCTCGTGTGCCTTGTTTAGATTCTGCTGAAAGTGATTTCACAGCTACTTGTGTACCATCTCTCAATGCTCCCTGCAAGATTTCAAGAACCATGTTGTTGCATGATTCGCTAGAAAAACATCAAACGTACGTAACATGTTTTCAACATTTCTCACCTTGTAGACAATGCCAAAACCACCACCTCCGATTCTGGTAGATGGATGAAAATCATCTGTGGCTGATCTTAGTGAGTTATATGAAAAGACTCTCACATTGTCGGTGCAAATCTCTGAATCAAATTCAAGAACCGTGTTTCTTAGCAAAAAGAGATCAAGAAAGTGACTAAATTAAATTAGTCAACCATTGTTGCAGATTCTTTAACCTAAAAATCATTATTACATTATTAAATAAAAGCCAGTAAAAAAATATTATGATCACAGCTTCACAGGCGTTATGATCCCTAAAATAATCAAGAACTTTTACATAATTACAAACGTATCAGTGGACAAATGTTTGTATATACCTTCAGCTTCTTTCTGACCAAGACGATCATTTCTTTTGCACTTATCAAGAACTCCAAAGCAATTAAAGCGCATCACAAAATCCAGAGAGAAGGATACTCACTCCTGGATACAGACTAAATTTGGATTTGATGGAGATGTAAGAAGTACAAGTTTCCTACAAGAACCTCAAATTTGACCTGTCTCCTGGATACAAACTGAATCTGGAGGAAGAAGAAGAAGAAGAAGTAGCAGAAGATAATGGGTTTGTTTGAAAAGAAGTTGCTTAGTGGGGAAAATTCATTTTGGCACAAGAAGACCAAAGAGTTTAATCAACGAGAAACCATCATGAGTTGCTTTTTTCTTCAACCCTTTTCGTGTGGATGTTAATAAATTATTGAAGTAGCCAAACCAACTCCAGACAGAACATATGAACAGTGAAAAACGCTAAAAATGTATCTCTGCAATTTCTGTCCTTGTAATTTAATTTTTCATCTGCCGATTGCTATCACATGAACAAACAAAAAACTTGAAAGCGACAGCTACAAGTAGACGTGACTGATTTATTGATTTTTTACTCTCGCGAATTAAGTGTTGCATGATGCGAGATTTTATTTTTTAACATCCGATTTATCAAACAAACTTTCATTTTCATAATTGTGCTATTTATTATTTTGGAACTCTAAATCCTTATTTAACGTGTTCGGTATTGATATAAGGTACCTCGTTACCAAAATAATTAATAGTATACATATTTTTTTTTTAAGCACAATCAGTAAATAAATCAAAACTTTTCATTTTGTCATTTGCAACTTTCATTTTTGGTCAAACGTCTGTTACAAAGTTCAATGAAATGTTATTAACATTATAATCTTAAAGTTATAATCTTACTTTATTTCCAATTCCAAAATAGGAAAAAAAAATATTTGTTTCACAAAATAAAGTAATTCAATATTCTAAAATAAAATATGATTAGAATAAAAGTATAATACGTAATTTTATTTTGAAAGAAAAATTAGAATAATAGATTGAAAAATGCCACTTAACAATTTTCATCTCGTAAGAAAATAAATTGCAGAAAAGTTCAGGTCGTTGCATCTCTACCATTGAGTCATTGCCACCTTATCTACTATAGGAAACTAGCAATTGATTAACATATAACGCACTAATATCTATCGTTAAGTTGTGGTTACCAAACTACACGGCACATTAAGTTTGACGTTGTTGTTATTGTCGCCGTTCACATCTCACCACGTGTATCTTTTTTTCTTTCTTTCTTTTTTCATTTCATAAACTTTTGTCAACATTTTATGTTTTGGAGAGAAACAAAAACAAATCGTCATGAAGCTACCAATTACTTGACGTCATCGTTATGCTAAAACAGAATCATCGAAAGAGAAAATTGAGTTTACAAATTAAAGATCCAAAAATAAACAAAAAAATTGTTTACTTCTTTCGTTTATTAGTGCGTCTGTTTAACTATTCATTAATATTCATCGATTGTGATGGGGTTATGGCACGTACGTGTCCTGCTGTTGAAGTAAGGTCTGCTTTTCTTGTTCTCCAAACGTGGAGGCGCTTATCCTCAGAATGACTTGTTCTTCTAGTAAGTTGACTTCTCATATAAACCAAAAGAGACAAGTTGTGTAGATGTTCCCTTATTTACTACTAGCAAGAAAACCCAAAAACCATTGACTTGTCTCTGTTTCATCCGATATATTATGCTTAGAAAATGAATGGTGTTATGTTGATTTCATGGACTGGCTGTGTGTTGCAAAGTCATCTGCGGACTGCAACAGCAAGCTGGTCTTTATTCGTATTAAGGTCTTTTAAGGATCCGGGGAACACCATGCGCCACCCGACCACTGATTCTTGGTTTGCAAACTATTTTTTTCAACGAGTTTTAAACAATGATACAAAAACGAGATCGTTTGTTATCGGACACGCATACTAATTCGATGAAAACATAAAAACATGATTAAAAGTGTATTCTTGTGAACTTTACGGTTAGGTAGTCAAGATCATAACATTTGTTTTCCAAACATCTATTCGGTTACAGTCCTTAACCACAAGGAAATCTATCGCAGAGTCTAAGGCAATGTCTTGTGAGATGAAGGCTTCTCACTACATAATGTGGCATCAGAAGACAGTACAATACAATAAACCAAGACAAGACAAGACAGAACAGCTAACAGTTGCACAACCAAACAGTAAATACATAATAAAAAAATGAGAAACAATATTAAAAAAAAAAACTCATAAGCACAAGCAGAGTCTCCAGGTACTTCCGGTATGATCCGGAAACAAATCAGACACTTTGTGTGGACAGCACTCAATCAGATCCCCAACGTAAGGGAAATATTTTCACATTAAGAAGAGAGCTGGAAACGGGCGCTAGGTTTCTTTCTTCTCCATCCCTACCCAAAAAACACCAGAAACAACATATCGTTCTTCATAACATTTATACAGAAGACGAAACTGGGCAAGTAAATAGCAGAGATGAACTAGGGACTTACGAAGGCAATGTAATATAGGAAGGTCAATCCAGCCAGGATAACAAACCCGATTTGGAACACGTTGTACCTGAGATATATATATACCACATCGACCTCTCTCAATAAGACAATAGACAGATACAGTTTAAAAGACTCCTATGTGCCTATACCGTTACTACTTACTTGTAGAGATACTTGATTCCTCGAAGTGACTGCAATGTGTGGCCAAAGATCTCCTGAGCAGCAGTGGCTTGAGCGTAGTATCCAAATGCAGTGGCACAGAACTGAATCACACTGAATTTTTTTTTTAAAAAAAACATCAGTTACTGCCATTAATTCATGCATTCGCCCCAAAGACAATTAGATTTAGTGTAGCTTACCTGATGGAACAAAGAAGAATGAGTCCAACATTGAAGAGGAAAGAGTTCATTAAAGTAGCTCCCCATCTGTAAACAAGTTTAAATGTGCCAATTAGAAATTAAAAGAGAAGGGAATAAATAACCTTGGAAAATAGCCAAACTCTGTTAGAATCAATAGATGTGGTTTACTTCATCGGGTGAATGGTAATAAAGACAAGCTTCAAACCCAGCATCATTGCCCCAGCGATAACAGCGAGTAGAAGGTAGAAACAGAAGAAAGCAAAAGCAGCAGTGCCAAGAAGACCTAGAGAATTTCCGCACATACCAACATAGGAGTCAGGCAGAGACATGAGGAGCCTTAATATAGGATAACATAACAAGAAGAGAAGATAAACTTACCCCAGACGTCATCAAGCTTAATAAAAACCTCGTTAAGAAAAGGGGAAAGAGGAGGGTCGACAAGCAGATATATTATAATATGTGCAATCCAAGCAACAGAAACGATCAATCTACAAAGACAAAAAAAAAAAACCAGAGGCTTAGCTATGACGGCTTATTTAACATCTAGCCAATAAAGATTATTATCTTACTGACCCTATGATTCCGAGAATAAACTTGGCCAAGTATCCGAGTACAGTGAAAGCCCATGCAGTTTCTGCCTGAAAAGAAAAAAAGGCTATAGAATAGTTGAATAACTCAAAGAATTTAGATATAGTTGTGAGATACACTCGTCTTACCTTCTCTCCTTGCGGATACGCTTCTTCTAAGAGGTTCACATCTTCCTCCAATTGTAGCAACTCCTGCAGGTTAACCACATTCAGTTACAGGAATAAGGAACCATTAAGAACTCAAAATCCAATACCCAGCGACTCTATATCATAACCAATTATACTATCTCAGCAGCTCTTTGACTGCAAATTGTCATCCCAATAACTGTACATATGATCAGAGAGTCTTTACACGCCAGGGAACTGTCTCAATAAGCATTCTCAATTTTAGTTACGAAACAAAATTGAAATAAAATTATGTACCTTTTCAACTGCTTTCACATTTTTCCTCCATGCCCTGCCCTTCGCACCATTTTTTTCTTCCTGGCGAAGTCCATCAGCTGCTTTCTTTAGTTCTCGAGCTTTTTTCCCTAGCTCAGTTGCTTCCTGTAAAAAAATACGGAGTTTACTACTTTACTTAGAAAATAGGTGTGGAAATTACTCAAGATGTAGAAGACATGAACCCTGAGAAGAACAATAACCAAACCTTTATATATTGTGATCGAGTGATAACAGCCTTTGGTCGCCGGATGAATGCAGTGATAAGTCCTAATGGTAGGCAGGCAATACCAACGCCACCAAATATCTAGAAACATTGGAGAGAACAGTTAGTTTATGATTTTATTTTAATGGAAATTTAATTAACTAGAAAAGATACAGAACTAGATCGCGCCATGCATCTTGTTTGCTGAGACCTTGTGTTGGTCGATGACGAATCCTTAATATAAGACAGTTTCTATCCTATCCTATCCAAGTATACAAGGCACTTCTCAGCAAGCGAGAACAATGCTCATACCGTGAAAAGAACTGAACCAACAATGGTAGCAAGAGCAACAACGTATTCTGGAAAGGTAGTACGCATGCTCCACGTTTTCTCAGATGCGACACTAGCTGTAAATGCTGAGCACTGCATCGATTAAACCAGAGAGAGAGAGGAAATATGTTACAAGCTGAACTCTCTATGGTGAATAAAAAATGCCAATGGCGCAATCAAGAAGCAAATTACCTGGCGAGCGGTGTTACCGATACATGGTTGATTATTTGAAAATTGCCAGGAAGTAGGGAAAGAGGTGGTGCCAGAAGCCAAGTGCCTGACAGTGAAGTCCACCTTTCCAATGACACCTAACATGAAGTAAAAGAGAGTGAATCCAATGACCACGAGATTAGACACAACCATGAACGGCTCATTTGAAACATAATAACTCTGGAGAGCGCTTATGACTTCTGTAGGTAAGATAAAGATGTTACCAACAATTATAAGCTACTCCTAACACAAACATTATGTAAAAGAGTATAAGTATAAGGAGAGGGAATCCAATGGAACACAACCATTAACGGCTCATTTAAAACTCAACAACCATGAGAGTTTATAACTTATGTAGTTTAAGATACAGATGTGACCAGTATAGAAATGCAGTCAAAAGATACCATATCATAGTGAAGATAAGACCAAACGTTCATACTACATGCTCAGCCAACAGAAGACTAACCGTATAAGATTCCGAGCACCAGAGCACAAACAACAGCCGTGCTTACCACCCAAAGTAAAGCACTTTTAATCCTTTTCCCTAGAGTCCTGAAGAAAAAAAAACAGAACACAACACATTCATCAACATTCGATTAAAACAAAATTAAAAAAAAAAAGAGATTAGTTTCATCAAAAGACACGAACTTTTCCTGGTCCCCTTCATAGAAAAACATAGCAAAGGGGATTACAAAGAAGACGAGGATAGCGTCAACGATGTAAACCGCAAGCCACAGATCCTTCATCGGCAACGTGAGGTTACAAGCGCCGTTGTAAATCGCGTGACGACAAGCGTGCCGATTGGCCACGTCGGCCGGCAGCATGAGAATCGATATCATGGCGATGGAGAGGCCGAAGACGACGACGAACTTGGGGAAATACGCCTGGTTCGCATCGTCCGGGTGCTGGTAGTTGACGAGGAGGTAGATGCTGGAGATGAAGACGATGACGCAGACGACGATCGCGACGATCACGAGAGCGAGGTTAAAATCGCCCATCCAATTCGAGAGATTTTTTCAATCCCGGTGGCGGATTGGAGATGTACGAACCACCCAATTGAAAAATCTAGGGTTCGAAATTTGAAATTGAATTTGGGGATTTTAAGCAGATCTGATTTTTTCTCCCTCTCGGAAACCAGACAGAGGAAGGAAGGAAGGAGAAAGAGGCTGAGGAGGTGATGGACATTCTGCCTAATTACATACTTACCCCTTATAAATGTAATTACGATGATATAGCGCCAGATGGCTTTGGGGTAAAGATGTAGTTGACTATTATATTTGGAGACAAGACAAGCTGTCCGAAACAACATGATTCAGCCAGCTTAGGCCCGGCCAAAAGGGACAATCCAAACCAAACCGGAAAATGTTTTAAAATATTATATAAAAAGTATTTACCCAGAAATAATATAAAATAATAACAAAAAAAGAATTATATTAACATTTAAATTATTATTAACCATATCTAGTTAAATAATATCAAAATCAAAATTTTATTCAAAGGTTTAAATTAATACATTCAGTGAATATTTAAAACATAAATCGATATTTTAAATATGTAATTTTATATCTGTATTAATATAATAATTAAAACTATCTAAAATAAATTTTAAATTTAAGTATATTTTTATCAGTGTATAATTGTTTGAAATGTAGGTGTATGATTTTTATAGCATCTCCAATTCATTGCTACTTTATTTCTATAATAACATTTCTATAATATTGTTTCTGTTTCCTACTTTTTAAAAATCCTCACTTCTATGTTTCTATTTCCGCGTATCCGCTTTCGTTTTCATGTAACATAGGTTATAGGGGTGGGCACTTTACCCGATATCCGAAGTGGCACCCGAACCCGACTCAAAAAACCCGAACCGAAATCCGAACCGAAGTAGTAAAATACCCGAACGGGTATTAAGTTAGGAGAGATTGGATATCCGAACCCGAACGGATAATACCCGAACCCGAATGGATATCCGAAAATAACCGAACATGTGTATACTTACCCTTATATTTCTAGTTTAAATCTCTCATTTTATTTAAAATATTTATATTGATGTTAGATATACTTTAAAATCATATAGTATATATATAATTATGGAGAAAATAATTTGATATTCATTTAAAATGCATGTTAAACTTTTTATTTCATGTATTAACTAAAGTTACATCCAAAGTTTAAAAACAATAGCCAAATTAATATTTTTATTTTGGAAATGTTATCTCCAAATCTATTAATCGTTTAATCTATAAAAAGAAAAAAAAATCAGTTAAGTAAAATCTATATTTTTAAATATAAAAAACTTTAAAAAAGAAAATTTTATTTTTATTTCTTTTAAAATCTAAATATCCGAACCCGATCCAAAATAACCGAACCCGAACTAAAAATACCCGAACCCGATCCGAAGTTCAGAAATACCCGAACGGGTATTATACTCCTATACCGAAATACCCGAAAATCCGAAATACCCGATCCGAACCCGAACGGGTACCCGAACGCCCACCCCTAATAGGTTATAAGACAAGCATACTAATTCGATGAAAACATAAAAACATGATTAAAAGTGTATTCTGGTGAACTTTACGGTTAGGTAGTCAGGATCATAACATCTGTTTCCCGAACAGCTATTCGGTTACAGTCCTTAACGACAAGGAAATCTATCGCAGAGTCTAAGGCAATGTCTTGTGAGATGTAAGGCTTCTCACTACATAATCTGGCATCAGAAGACAGTACAATACAATAAACCAAGACAAGACAAGACAGGACAGCTAACAGTTGCTCAACCAAACAGTAAATACATAACAAAAAAATGAGAAACAATATTAAAAAAAAAAAAACTCATAAGCACAAGCAGAGTCTCCAGGTACTTCCGGTATGATCCGGAAACAAATCAGACACTTTGTGTGGACAGCACTCAATCAGATCCCCAACGAAAGGGAAATACTTTCACATTAAGAAGAGAGCTGGAAACGGGCGCTAGGTTTCTTTCTTCTCCATCCCTACCAAAAAAAAACACCAGAAACAACATATCATTCTTCATAACATTTATACAGAAGACAAAACTGCGTAAGTAAACATCAGAGATGAAACTAGGGCTTACGAAGGCAATGTAATATAGGAAGGTCAATCCAGCCAGGATAACAAACCCGATTTGGAACACGTTGTACCTGAGAACATCGACCTCTCTCAATAAGACAGTAGACAGATACAGTTTAAAAGACAGCTATGTGCCTAAACCGTTACTACTTACTTGTAGAGATACTTGATTCCTCGAAGCGACTGCAATGTGTGGCCAAAGATCTCCTGAGCAGCGGTGGCTTGAGCGTAGTATCCGAATGCAGTGGCACAGAACTGAATCACACTGAAATTTTTTTTTAAAAAACATCAGTTACTTCCATTGATTCATGCATTCGCCACAAAGACAATTAGATTTAGTGTAGCTTACCTGATGGAACAGAGAAGAATGAGCCCAACATTGAAGAGAAAGGAGTTCATTAAAGTAGCTCCCCATCTGAAAACAAGTTTAAATTGGCCAATTAGAAATTAAAAGAGAACGGAATAACCTTGAGGAAAATAGCCAAACAATGTTAGAATCAATAGATGTGGTTTACTTCATCGGATGAATGGTAATGAAGACAAGCTTCAAACCCAGCATCATTGCCCCAGCGATAACAGCGAGTAGAAGGTAGAAACAGAAGAAAGCAAAAGCAGCAGTGCCAAGAAGACCTAGAGAATTTCCGCGCATACCAACATAGGAGTCAGGCAGAGACATGAGGAGCCTTAATATAGGGTAACATAACAAGAAGAGAAGATAAACTTACCCCAGACGTCATCAAGCTTAATAAAAACCTCGTTAAGAAAAGGGGAAAGAGGAGGGTCGACAAGCAGATATATTATAATATGTGCAATCCAAGCAACAGAAACGATCAATCTACAAAGACAAAAAAAAAACACCAGAGGTTTAGCTATGACAGCTTATTTAACATCTAGCCAATAAAGATTATTATCTTACTGACCCTATGATTCCAAGAATAAACTTGGCCAAGTATCCGAGTACTGTGAAAGCCCATGCAGTTTCTGCCTGAAAAGAAAAAAAGGCCATATAATAGTTGAATAACTCAAAGAAATTAGATATAGTTGTGAGATACACTCGTCTTACCTTCTCTCCTTGCGGATACGCTTCTTCTAAGAGGTTCACATCTTCCTCCAATTGGAGCAACTCCTGCAGGTTAACCACATTCAAGGATTCAGGGGACACTAAGAGCTCAAAATTCAGGCAGATTTTCCAATTTGAATTATGAAACAAACCTGAGAGAAGATACAAAACCGTGAGATATAATATGTACCTTTTCAACTGCTTTAACATTTTTCCTCCATGCCCTGCCCTTAGCACCATTTTTTTCTTCCTGACGAAGTCCATCAGCTGCTTTCTTTAGTTCTCGAGCCTTTTTCCCTAGCTCAGTTGCTTCCTGTAAAACATTACGGAGTTTAATTAGAAAGTGAGTGTGGAAATGACTTGAGATCTAGAAGACATGATTCCTGAGAAGAACAATAACCAAACCTTTATATATTGTGATCGAGTGATAACAGCCTTTGGTCGCCGGATGAATGCAGTGATAAGTCCTAATGGTAGGCAGGCAATACCAACGCCACCAAATATCTAGAAACATTTGAGAGAACAATTAGTTTTTTTATTTTTTTTAATGGAAATTTAAAACTAAAAACACCAATTAACTAGAAAAGATACAGAACTAGATCGCGCCATGCATCTTGTTTGCTGAGAGCTTGTGTTGGTCAATGACGAATCCTTAATATAAGACAGTTTCTATCCTATCCTATTATATCCTATCCTATCCTATCCTGTATACAAGGCACTTCTCAGCAAAGAGAGAACAATGCTCATACCGTGAAAAGAACTGAACCAACAATGGTAGCAAGAGCGACAACGTATTCTGGAAAGGTAGTACGCATGCTCCACGTTTTCTCAGATGCGACACTAGCTGTAAATGCTGAGCACTGCATCGATTAAACCAGAGAGAGAGAGGAAATATGTTACAAGCTGAAACTCTCTATGGCATAACCGAATCATGGTGAATAAAAAATGGCAATGGCGCAATCAAGAAGCAAATAATACCTGGCGAGCAGTGCTACCGATACATGGTTGATTATTTGAAAACTGCCAGGAAGTAGGGAAAGAGGTGGTGCCAGAAGCCAAGTGCCTGACAGTGAAGTCCACCTTTCCAATGACACCTAACATGATGTAAAAGAGAGTGAATCCAATGACCACGAGATTAAACACAACCAAAACGGCTCATTTAAGACTCAATAACTCTAGAGGGCTTATAACTTCTGTAGGAAAGATAAAGCTATTCCTAACACAAACATTATGTAAAAGAGTATAAGGAGTGGGAATCCCATGGAACACGAAATGAAACAAAACCATTAACGGCTCATTTAAAACTCAACAACCATGAGAGTTTGTAACTTACGTAGTTTAAGATATAGATGTTACCAACAACTATAAGCTATTCCTAGCAGAAACATTACAAAAAATCTCTCAACACAAGCCCTAATGCAGTCAAAAGATGCCATATCATAGTGAAGATAAGACAAACATCAGATGAACGTTCAGACTACATGCTCAGCCAACAGAAGACTAACCGTATAAGATACCGAGCACCAGAGCACAAACAACAGCCGTGCTTACAACCCAAAGTAAGGCACTTTTAATCCTTTTCCCCATAGTCCTGAAGAAAAACAAAACACAACACATTCGATTAAAACAAAATTAAAAAAAAAAAAGAGATTAGTTTCATCAAAAGACACGAACTTTTCCTGGTCCCCTTCATAGAAAAACATAGCAAAGGGGATAACAAAGAAGACGAGGATAGCGTCAACGATGTAAACAGCAAGCCAAAGATCCTTCATCGGCAACGTGAGGTTACAAGCTCCGTTGTAAATCGCGTGACGACAAGCGTGCCGATTCGCCACGTCAGCCGGCAGCATGAGAATCGATATCATGGCGATGGAGAGGCCGAAGACGACGACGAACTTGGGGAAATACGCCTGGTTCGCATCGTCCGGGTGCTGGTAGTTAACGAGGAGGTAGATGCTGGAGATGAAGACGATGACGCAGACGACGATCGCGACGATCACGAGAGCGAGGTTGAAATCGCCCATCCAATTCGAGGGGTTTCGATCCCGGTGGCGGATTGGAGATGTACGGACCCAATTGAAAAATCTAGGGTTCGGAAATTTGAAATTGAATTGGGGGATTTTAAGCAGATCTGATTCTCTTTAGTTTTCTCTTCCCTCTCGGAAAGAACCAGACAGAGGAAGGATGATGAACATTTTACTAAATTACATACTTGCCCTCACTTATATGATGTAATTACGTGGATATGGCGCAAGTGCCAGATGGCTATGGGTACAAATGTAATTGTAAATCAGGAGTCTCCAGCTGTCCGAAGCGAAATGATTCAGACAACTAATGAAAGTGATCTTCAGGTAATAAAATACCTTAAACGGCGTACCGGCTTCTAATATATATATTCAGTGTTGGGCTTCTAAACCAATTGCAATTAGACTTGAAGTTCATGGCCCGACAAAAACGTTTTATCTACGTTATGAGTCCTCAGATAATTTATAGCTTGATCATCACTCCCGACCAAAATAACATTCTAATGGGCTACACTGTAAGCTAATAAATATTTGTGTCCGCTAAGTGTAAATTAGTTGTATCCGGTTGACCTCGGTATAAATTCTGCATTCACAAACCGAACCGATAAAACCGCTCGGATATTAGTTATCAACGTTAATTATAAATCTAAACCGGTACGGTTTGATCGGGTTGAGCTGTAACGGAAGAAGATCAAGTTGAGAACAACGAGGAGCGAATCAAAGAAGAAGAAGAAAGAAGAGGAAGGAGGAGCAATGGGGGTCGATTATTACAAGGTTCTTCAAGTGGATCGGAGCGCGAAAGATGACGATTTGAAGAAAGCTTATCGCAAACTCGCCATGAAATGGCATCCCGACAAGAACCCTAACACCAAAAAAGAAGCCGAAGCCAAATTCAAGCAGATCTCCGAAGCTTACGATGTAATTTCTCTCAACACAACTCGAGTTTATTACATACCCGACCAAACCCATTTCGTTTTCCATTGAAAGTTTCAATCTTTGTCGGAATTTGAATAAGAACTTGATACAATTAAGACATCCCGACAAAAGTGTTTTCTTATGATGTTTCCATTGGTGTTGCATTGACTCAAGGTATTGAGCGATCCTCAAAAGCGAGCAATCTACGATCAATACGGAGAAGAAGGTCTAAACAGCCAGGCTCCGCCTCCTGGTTCCGGCGGTTTTCCCGGTGGTTCCGACGGAGGAGGAGGAGCTTCGTTCCGGTTCAACGGTAGAAGCGCTGACGACATCTTCTCGGAGTTCTTTGGCTTCGCGAGACCCTTTGGCGACACACGTGGTGCAGGTCCCTCTGGTGGTGGTGGGTTCAGGTTCGCGGAGGATGTTTTCTCTTCTTATAGGTCTGCTGGTGCAGGAGAAGCTTCTAATGCTCCACCGAGGAAAGCTGCTCCTATAGAGAGACAGCTCCCTTGTAGTTTGGAGGATTTGTATAAAGGTATCACTAAGAAGATGAAGATCTCCAGGGACGTACTCGATTCCAGCTGGTACTTTCTTCAACTTTCATTTAGTTTTAAGTATTAATATTGATTTGCTTGTGAAGTTGATTATAGAGTCTTTACTTAGAAGGGTCCAGATTCGTGGTCGTTATCTGGAGATTGGAGAATCGGATTAGATATAAGATGATATGATGCATGTGTGAGTGCTGTTTTACTTCTAAAAATCTGTTTAGGCGATTTTTCTATAACGATTTTGAAAAGAAAAAACCGGTTTAAGAGAGGTTTAGGCGTAATAATGTTTATATCTTCTCTAAGTAATATTTGTTGTAAACGTTCTTAATATCAACACTAACAGTACTAATCATCAGTTTCATATAAAGTGAAAAAATCGGTTTAGTCGAGGTCTAGGCGTCCGCCTAATCGCTAATTTCATATAAAGTGCATAACTACCGTCTAGCGATTTCTTGAACATTAGTTTATTGAAGCTGTTGGATACTTGACTTAGTGGTTGGAGTGAAGAGTGAGAGAGTCTGAGAATATTCTCATTTGCATTTTTTTATACATTAGAGTTACTTCTTTTGTTTACAATGCAGGAGATCCTCAACGGTCGAAGAGATCTTGACGATAGAGATCAAACCAGGATGGAAGAAAGGAACTAAAATAACCTTCCCCGAGAAAGGAAACGAGCAGCGAGGTATCATACCATCAGATCTTGTGTTCATAGTCGACGAGAAGCCACACGCTGTGTTCAAGAGAGACGGGAACGACCTTGTGATCACGCAAAAGATCCCTCTCGTGGAAGCACTCACGGGGTACACTGCTCAGGTCACGACTTTGGATGGGAGAACGCTAACGGTACCTGTCAACAACGTGATCAGCCCTACCTATGAAGAGGTTGTGAAAGGCGAAGGCATGCCGATTCCTAAAGACCCGTCGAGAAAAGGGAACTTGAGAATCAAGTTTAACGTTAAGTTCCCGTCGAGGCTAACGACGGAGCAGAAAACTGGAATCAAACGCATGTTTTCGTCTGCTTAGATGATTTAACTTTTAAGACCATCTCTGTCTTTCTGCTACGTTTTGTTTCAGTCTTTGGGCGGTCGTTGTGAACTGTGTAGACCCTGTTAGTGTTTTGTGTGGGAGGTTGTAAGATCATATTAACTATGTAGTTCTTACTTCACATTAACAATGTAATCTTTTTTGTTCTTTAATTATTATTTTGAATAAAACATTACTAGTTTACTTTTTAAAAAATAGATTAGAACTTTTATAAACTTTTGTGTTCTTTTCTATACAAAAGCTCAACAAAAATATTTTTTTGTAAAACAACATTTTAATACAACCTTTGTATGTTTGTTCTAACAATCTTACACATGTGTCTCTTTGTAACGCTCCTTTAGGTGATGGATAAAAACAGTTCATGGTCACATGACTAGGGTTTTAGAGAGTTAAAAAATGTGTGGGAGACGTGAACTTGTTTGTGATAATACATGAGTATATCTCCTTTTTGTTTCTACAGAACATATAAAGCATGTTTTGGCATAAGAACACGAGAGTGTTACTATTTACACACTTCATGTTAACAGTAGAAATGATTCTCATGCCCATCTCATGTCTTTATAAATACCAAAGAACTCATCCTCATCACCGTACATCTCTCTTCTTGTCTTTGCTTCTTTGTTTTTCAAGCTTTACTAATTTATCTCCTATTCATTTCACATGGCGCAACTGTATTCTTCAATGAAACCCACGCCAATGCTGAAAGATGAGCTAGACATCGTGATACCAACCATCCGAAACCTTGATTTCCTCGAGATGTGGCGACCCTTCTTTGAACAATACCATCTGATCATCGTTCAAGATGGTGATCCTTCGAGAACCATCAACATTCCTAAAGGTTTCGACTACGAGCTCTACAACAGGAACGACATCAACCGTATCTTGGGTCCCAAGTCTTCTTGCATTTCATTCAAAGACTCTGCTTGTCGTTGCTTTGGTTACATGGTCTCCAAGAAGAAGTACATCTACACCATTGATGATGATTGCTTTGTAAATGCCCCTCTCTCTCTCTCTCTCAAACGATTATGATCTCTCAAAGTTAACAACGACTATGCAATGTAGGTTGCTAAGGATCCATCTGGGAAAGAGATCAATGCGCTTGAGCAGCATATCAAGAACCTCTTAACTCCATCGACACCACATTTCTTTAACACACTCTATGATCCGTATGGTGATGGAGCAGACTTTGTTCGTGGATACCCTTTTAGTATGCGTGAAGGTGCTATAACCGCTGTCTCTCATGGCCTCTGGCTCAACATCCCTGACTATGATGCTCCTACTCAGCTTGTGAAGCCTCTTGAAAGAAACTCCAGGAAATTTTTATCTTCCATTGAAAACTTAAACGATGATGAAGTAGCTACTGCTTCTGTTTTGCTTATTGGTTTAGTGTTTTTTGGTTATATGCAGGTATGTTGATGCGGTCATGACCATTCCAAAAGGAACTCTCTTCCCTATGTGTGGTATGAACCTAGCTTTTGATAGGGAGCTGATTGGTCCGGCTATGTACTTTGGACTTATGGGTGATGGGCAGCCAATAGGACGCTACGACGACATGTGGGCTGGTTGGTGTGTCAAGGTATAAAATGCACTAAGCTAGGTTTTGGTCAAAATTGCAAACTCTTTTATTCATTGGTTTCTCTTACACATGTTAGGTGATATGTGACCACATGGGATGGGGAGTGAAAACGGGTTTGCCATACATATGGCACAGCAAAGCCAGCAACCCATTCGTGAACCTGAGAAAGGAATACAATGGGATCTTCTGGCAAGAAGAGGCGATACCTTTCTTTCAATCTCTGACTCTTCCTAAAGAATGCACTTCGGTGCAGCAATGCTACATGGAGCTGGCTAAGCTAGTGAAAGAGAAGCTCGGGAAGGTGGATCCTTACTTCATAAAGCTAGCAGATGGAATGGTCACTTGGATCGAAGCGTGGGAGGAGCTTAATCCTCAAGATGGAACTGAGACCAAGGCACCAAAGGGCAAAGATGAGTAAAATAGAAAGGTTACTAGAAGAGGAGGGCTTGTGAGTCACATCATTTTCTTTCTTTTTAACTATTGTTGCAGTTGCTGTTGTTTTGCATTACTCCATTATTGCTTCTGTATGGTCTCTATATCTATCATTCATGTGTTTCCTTCAAATGTGTCAATAGTCACTTTGTATCAGTAAAACCAATTCAATTCATCAGATTCATGAACACCAAAGTTGATTGCATCTATAAAGACAGATTTAAAAAGGCATAAAGCTTGAAACATTAGGACATAAGAGATAAGGGAATAAAAGAATTGGGGGAGTTACCAGAGCTAGAATTTATGAATCTCAACGCCATCTCTAAGAACCTCATAAGCAACACGGCTTCTGCTTTTCTTCACCCCTGCGTTGAAATGGATCTTTGACGAGTCTGATGAGATACTCGTGACTTTAACCCATATCATTACTTTTGTTTTGATCCCTTCGACATCGGCTAGCTTTCCTTTCTGTAGAAACCCGGTGACAGTTGTGGTGAACCTCAGGACTGATGAGTCTTTGTAGCCGACTTCGCAGATCGATGGGATGAAGACGGTGAGTTTCTTTGTCTGTTCGTTGAACTCGTAGTTGGTTGCATCGCGTGGAAAGATCCCCACAGGCAGACCAAACTCCTTGAGTAACTCGGGTAATGGCTTCTGCATTTTCCCTGCTGAACTCATCGTTTAGTGTCGAAATGGGAAACAGCGCAAGAATGTGATAAGTGGGAGAAAAGAAAAAAAAACTGACCTTTGATTTTGTTCACCAGCCATTTTGTTCCTCCTTGGATGCTGTTAGACAGAGACTGGAAGAAAAGAAAAAAATGTTAATGGATAACGTAAGATCAACGTTTCATAAACAGAGCATGTTCTGGGGAGACTCAAGGAGCTTGGCTTGCAAGAAATCACAAAAAAAAAGAGCATGAAAGTGAGAATCACAATGGATCGCTATGACTTCATCATTGCGCTAATACATATCATGTTCTGGAGTAGTTCAAAGAGCCTTGACTTGCAAGCAATCACAGGGGATCCCTATCATTAAGATGATGCTATATCACTGAAAGGAATATCAAATCTGAAATTGAAACTGCTATTATTAACATGATTCTTCTACTCTTAAGATTCAACGAGCTACACCATCGTTTAGATCAATTGAGAATCAACACAACCCTAGCTAGATCCGTCGAACGCACGGTACGAAAGATGAATCAAAAACATTCGAGATCAGAGATGGAAACCGATGTTGATGAAATGATTTCACGACGAGGGATCGAGAGTCAAGTAGTAGTAGTGAAAGGAGTAGAGTGACGAAACGTACGTTGATATCGTCACCGACGGAATCGAGCTGCTTGTTCGCCTTCTGACCTAGCCAGTACGATCCCACCTTGTTCAACATCTGATCCATTCTCACTCTCTCTCTCGAGGAAGGAAGCTTTTCTAATCACTGATATTCATTTCATCTCGTCTCTTTCTTTTCACAACACTACAACAGCCAATAAGATATAGACACGTAGAATCATTCATTTCTATCTCGTCCCCTTTCTTTTTGCAACACCATAACTAACAGCCAACTTGCAGCATGTCAACTCTTGATAAACAGGGTCAGGTACTCTGGCTAGTGTAGTACCCAACACAGAAAAAAAAATGTGACATAAACAAAGATCAATGCTTCAGTGGAGAGACTAGCAGGTTCCATAGTCTTAATGGAGAAGCTAGGTGATAGCCAGCTAGGATGTATATTAGAACACTTCCTTTGAGACAGTGCAAACTAAATCGGAACTTGCATATCAATCTCCACAAGAAAAAAAAAAGATTTATTAAGAAAATAGAAATAGCTGACGATTTTGGATTTTTACAGATTACACTGCACCAAAGAGAGAATACAACTGAAACAAGAATAGGAAATTTTCATAGATGAATGATATATTACATGAGAAGAAGATTCGTAATCAAATTACAAACTAAGCAGGAAGGTTTCTAAAACATCTAAGGAACCATGGAGATGTGTATATAGCTAAGACTGTTCAGAAAACACATCAAACAAATGAACTCGTGCTCTGTCTATTCCCTTGTTTATGATGATGTGCTCCAGATACTGTTACATGACTCATAGGCCGTCATCTTATTTGTCTCTAATTGGAACTTGCCAATTCTTTTCTCGCCATCGATCATATCTAATGAATACTTTAAATCAAGGGTTCAAAACACCCTCAAGGAATGAGACTCGTGAAGTAGAAAGAGGAGTTGATGAAAAGAAAAAAGGATACAGCCTGAGATCTCTGTTGGATCATTAACCTCTGCGTCAGGTATAACCTTTGTGACACAAGCATACATAGCAAGCTTCTTCCTGCATGCAGATAAAAAGAGGAGTTGAGAAACCAATATCCTACCAAACATTCAGAAGAAAAGCTAATGCATCTTACTCAGCTCTCAAGTCGTCACGCTCTTTTCTCTTTAAAGATTGCCTCTTTTCAACAACCGATGTCCATTGTGCATTCAGGTCTTTGAGTTCATCAGCAACGACTGTATTGACAGACAGACAGAACAAAAGACTTTTTTTCATGTCACTGAACCAAAGGGGACTAGAAACTTAAAGTGTACACTTATCTAAGCTCGTCATTTAGCTTGCGTTCTAGTTCCATATCTTCATCGAGCTCTTTCTGAAGACGCTTAACCTCGTCATCTGAATAAGCTTCCTCTGTTTTTTTTCTTGCAAGCTTCGACCTTCTCCTTACAATCTGCATTTAAAAAAAAAAAAACACTTTTTTTATGGGTTAAGTCTTGTAAAGTATCAGTCTTTCGAAGTTTTTCTAGAGACCCAAGTGAAGAAACTGACCCTTGATAGGTTTTTGAATCTGAATGAGATCCTCATCGCAAGCCAGGTCGAGAGCTTTTGAGTGGTAGAAGCTTTGCGATACGACGTCGTGGAACCCGTTCTTAGTGTTCAGTAAGTTGATCAAATCGTCTCCGTAAGAGATCAGTTCTTAAATGTCGAAGTTCTCTCCCATCTTCTGATGCCGAGAGTGACTGATGATGAATCCAGACTATCTTGCCTCAAAGCCAGAATCGGAGACTGTTCCTGAAATTGAGAATTCGAATAAGATTGAAACGGAGGGAGGAGGGAGAGATTGTGAGAGAAATAATCTGAGTTTTGAATTTTTTATTTTTTTTTAACTTAATTTACTCACTGTTCAAATGAATATGGATTGATGTCGGAGATAAAACAGAATATGGGCCTTGGCCCACTTCTGTAATAGCTAACCCAGCTTCGTATAATGGGCTAATCAAATGTGTGACCAATATGACTTACATTTAGGTGATCTCTTTGACCTAATAATAATATTTTGTAGTAATGTTATAATATAACTTAATTATGTTTTTGAATTTAGAAAAATAAAAAAGTATAAACCCTTGATAGAATGATGTATGTCATTTGAGTCTCTCAAAATTATGATAATTTTAATTGGTTTTGGTTGAATATTTTTATGTATAAAAAGCATAACTACAATTGTGAATAGCAAATAAAATAGTTGAAGGGTAATTAGGTAGTATATTTCTATTTTAGCTAGTTACTAGGTGATTCTAGCACATGCATAAATATTTATAAAGTAAATATATTGTAATAATTTATTAATAGTTTAATTTTAATTTCAATTATTTTATAATTTTTTATAAATAATATTATACTATTTTAGTTACACATGTGATTTTGGATATGTATCTAGAAGAACTTGAAGTATTGGTTGATATCGGCTGTGGTTGTTGTTAGCGACCTTTTATGACTTGTGCATTTTTTTGGGAACTTTCTAGGCCTTAAAATTCTTTTATTTTTGTTTCTGAACATGTATATCTTTTTGGTGAGTATTTAAACCAAATTAGTTTTCAAAAAATAAAGTATCTTTTTGGTGAAAATAGTATTATTAAAAATATTGGTTATAAAATTTTAATTGTTACTAAATTTATTTATAGATATGATATTTTCAAACATCACCCTAATTTGATCGACTTCTTATCGTTTTTTTCTTTTAACACAGATACCCTAATTTGTTAAAAGAAACAAACAATACCTTTGGTTTAAATAATTTTTTCGCTAAAGAACATCGAGAAAAAAGAGAGAGAAAGTAGAGAAAGTAGATCGGTTTTTTCTGGCCGACGACGGTGGCTCCGTCAGTCACGTTGTCGGCCGGGATCTCTTGCGTTTCGTCTCTCGTTCATGACTTCAGTTCCAGTACCTTTTGTCACCGGCGGGGCATCTTTCTCCTCGATGGCCGTTTGGCTCAAGTTTCTGTCGTGGCTCCTGTTACAATAAAGGAGGACGGTCGGCTAAAGCTTCCGCGTCGCCTTTCCCTTCGGATGACGGCGGCTCTGTTTTTTTTATTTTTGTTCTTCCCTTTGGTTTTCGTTTCTTTTGTGCGGCTTCTTGATTTAGGCTTTAACCTCATACGGTTTGCTTCCGATGGGGTTTAGAGTCGCAGATGGAAGGAGTTTGTGGGACGAGTGGTGATCTGTAGTCGGTAGAGCAGTGAAGCTTTCCGATGGTGAGTGAAGTTTGGTTTCTCGCGGAGTCTTGTGCTCGGTGTCGGCGTTGTTCGTTTGGTGGAGGAGATCTCGCAAGAGCAATTGAATCCCACTGATCTAGGAAACACCAGAGTCATGACGGTTGCGGTAAAGTAGAGATGGAGTGGTTGGCTTCCGGGATCTCTGGCGGGACGGTCAGAGGATCGGAGTGGAGATTCCTGCGGCGGCAACCCCCTTGCTTCTAGGGTTTTCGCTGCTTGGATTTTTAGGCTGGGCTTTCTGTTGGGCCTTTGAACCGGGCTTTGTGTTGACATGGGTGTGTTGGCCCGTTTAGTCTGGGCAATAATCCTTTGTAATTTGTTGGGTCAGGCCCATTTTATTATTAATATTAAGAGGGAAAAAAAAACAAACAATAAGAAGTCGATCAAATCCCTAGGCATGAATGTACTATGACTCCTCTTAAAGACTTCAATGCCATTTAAGACAATGAAAGAAGTGTAAATACATCATACATGGATGCGATGAGAAGACATATACGACATTGACAAAAGATCAGTTTAACGTTTTGGTCCAACCCAGCTTCTTCCCATGCGTAACACTTTGATTGGATAGATTTGAAGTAGTTGAAGTGACAGTAAATATAAGAATTTTGTGTTTGTCCAATTATTAAAATCAGCGTGTTATGATACGGGCTTGGTTGGTTGATTGTTTCACTTTCATAGCACAACGACAAGTGAGCTGTGAATCTTTTCCTAAGTTTGTGTCCAGGTTCATGATGGGCTGCTGCCTATAATTGAAGTAGGGAAGATATAATGAAATAATTAAGAATCGTAGAATCTTGGCAACTGGCTACAGTTTATAAACAATGATTGCTAATGAACATTACTGAATTTTCATAACACAACTTAATATATACTATTTTATTTAGTTATGTTTCTCAAGTGTAAGTTTCAAGCTTAAGTCTATCGTTATAGAGTTAGCATTTAGAAATTTCGATTTAAACACTGACTTTTTGTACCAGAAATATTTGAACTCGGACCACAAGTAAATCAACTCCTTGTATTATCGCCAGACTACCAATATTTTGCTAATTTAGTTATGTTCGTTAATATTATTATAATTTATGGCTTTTTGTCTGAAATCAGGTAATAATTTTACGTGTCAAGTATATATATGTATACGTGATTCTCTGTATAGAACCATGTATCAGATCACACTAAAGAAATATGATGCCGTGACATCATGTGTATGGTTGGAGTAATGTGCTTACTTGCTCGTCTTATCCACGATAAGAAGTTAGAACAATTACTTAATACGTTCGAGTTTTAAAGTATAATAATTTTCGTGTACTATAGTGAGTTTCAGTTTTAGTTTAGATTATACTTATACAAGATAAGTACGTCATTTTTTTTTTGATCAAAAGATAAGTACGTCATTGTAATATCAAACTAGGATGATTAACATTAGTGGACACAATTCTTAAAACAGTGTGAGACAAACGGATACGTTTCAGCTGATAGCAATTTACGAATTTACGAATTTACTAATTGATAGATTATTTACGCCTTTAAATTGAACAAGTAAACTCCCATAAATCTCACACTCTCTATCTCTTCTCTCTTCAAAATATATCCAGCGACGTTTTAACGACGGTGCAAAAATGCGGAGGTTGACGGCGGTTAATACATTACTGAAACGGGAATATTCTATCCTCCAACGTCATGGCTTCGCCCATACAGTAGCTCAAAGAACTAACTCCGTTCACCAGACCGAACCGAAAGTTCCGAAAATGCCCCCGTTCAATTATTCTCCGCAGCCTTACGACGGTCCATCCACCGCAGAGATCATCTCAAAGCGCCAAGAGTTCCTCAGTCCCGCTCTGTTCCACTTCTACAACACTCCCGTACTAAACGACACCGTTTGTTTATATGCTTATATATATTCTACACGTTTCTAAAAAAAGGTTTTCAAAGAAAAAAGATTCTCGTTTATTAAATTTCTATTGGTCTGTAACCGTAAGAAATACTTAATCATAGAAAATAATATATTTAAAATAATATGTGTGAAAAATAAAAATACATATTTTAGAACTAAAAGAAGTATATATTATTTTTTCTTGAGTGACTATGACTTATGAACAGTTAAACATCGTGGAGGGAAAGATGCAGTACGTATTTGACGAGTCGGGACGGCGATACTTAGATGCATTCGGAGGAATAGCGACGGTTTCGTGTGGCCATAGCCATCCAGAAGTAGTTGAATCCGTCATCAAACAGTTAAAGCTCATTCAACACTCCACCATCCTTTACCTTAATCACACCATATCTGATTTCGCTGAAGCTCTCGTCTCCACTCTCCCCGGAGATCTCAAGGTTAGTAAAAATAAATAATTTTGCGCTGTGAAATTAGGGCTTGGTCAGTGACTCGACCGGTAAGGTAAAGAATAAAGACACATGTCTCTGTAGGTTGTGTTTTTTACGAATTCTGGTACGGAGGCAAATGAGTTGGCGATGATGATGGCTAGGCTGTACACTGGATCTAACGACATCGTTTCACTTAGGAACTCTTACCATGGAAACGCAGCTGCCACTATGGGAGCCACTGCTCAGTCCAACTGGAAGTTTAACGTCGTTCAGGTTTATTTATCCTTTCAGTAGAAAGAATTTGATAACTTAATCAATAGTCCAGGTTTTTCCAATTGGAAGTTTAAAGTTTATTTTTGTATGTGATCAGTGGATTTGGTTCTCTTTTTGATGTAATATATAGTTTCTTGGTTTGCTTTTTCTAACCTTTTGGTTTGGGTTAAACTTTTATCAGGTTAGAAAAAAAATGAGAGACTATAGTTGAATTGTAGCTTTGTATGTTTGAATCGATTAGGAATGAGTACATTTAGTGTCCAAAATAATTGCTAGGATTAACCAGACGCTTAATAAGGATTGTTGATTAGGCTGAAGTTTAGACCAAACTTTTGAACATTTAAACCGACTTTCTAGAAAATGTAAAAAAACATCGTTTCATTTAAAGCTCAATTAACCGTCTAGATTTTAGAACATGTACAGAAAAACAACACACATATTAAACCTAGTTATCAACTTTTGTAACAGAGTGGTGTCCATCACGCCATAAATCCAGATCCTTATAGGGGAATATTCGGATCGGAGGGTGAAAAGTACGCTAGGGACGTACACGACCTAATTCAATTCGGAACTTCCGGTCAAGTCGCCGGTTTCATCGGCGAATCTATCCAGGCGAGTTTATTTCCTAGTCTTTTTTGTACATGCATGATGCATCATGTCTTCGTACATTTGTTTATGCAGCATGCATCGGTGTTGATTTATGTTTGCATGAGGTGGTGTGTAACAGGGAGTCGGAGGAATCGTTGAGCTTGCGCCCGGGTACTTACCGGTGGTGTACGACACTGTGAGGGGAGCCGGAGGAGTCTGCATCGCCGATGAAGTTCAATCCGGTTTCGCTCGTACCGGAACTCATTTCTGGGGATTCCAATCCCATGGTGTTATCCCCGACATTGTCACCATGGCCAAGGTTTACATCATCATCATAACTGAACATGCTTGCCTTTCAAAATTTAGAGATTTACTATGCAAAACTCGCATGATTTTAATCGGTAAAAAAAATTATTTAGATTAACTTTAAAATGTTCATGTTCTATAAATCTCAGATTCAGTCTCCCATCATCAGTCATAGTTTAAGTTAATTACATTTACAGGGGATCGGGAACGGCATCCCACTTGGAGCGGTGGTGACAACACCGGAGATCGCCAGCGTTCTAAGCAGACGGTGTTATTTTAATACTTTTGGTGGAAACCCAATGTGCACTGCCGCGGGACATGCAGTCCTTAGAGTCATTCACCAAGAGAAGCTCCAAGAAAACGCTTTCCTCGTTGGCTCTCATCTTAAACGTAGACTTACACATCTCAAAGACAAGTACGAAAGTGAGTTCTTGTCCAAATAGATACATGTTAAAATAAGAAATTTGTTTTGTTTGTTTGTTGATTTATTATTTAATCTTATGCGTTTAGTCATTGGGGACGTTAGAGGAAGAGGATTGATGCTAGGAGTTGAGTTTGTCACAAACCGCGACTTAAGAACTCCAGCTAAATCAGAGACTCTCCATTTAATGGATCAAATGAAAGGTTAGATACACTAAATAAATAAATAAATAAAGCAAATCCGATCATAGAAAATAAGCTAATCGTATGATGTTTTAGATATAGAGAAAAAACCTAACTGGAACAATAGTGTAAACTCTTCACATATAAATATATTTGTCTTCAAATTCCTTCTCATAATATATAGAGAATATATTAGTAAAAATTATATATTTTGACCTACTTTTGTTTTTTTCTTTATGACAAAAAGTTTTAGTAAAAATAGCATTTTTCTAAATTTGATGAAGAAATAAAGAAACTATATTTTACAAATATACATCGCATACTCGTAGTAATTTAATCTATATTATAAAGTTTTTTAGGTAAGAAAATACACTGAAGACAGTCTTATAAACCAAATGATCCGAACTATAGTCTATAATCCAAATGATCACTTTGATATACTTGCATTTTAACATGGATGTTTTGCTATGAAAGAGATGGGAGTGTTGGTGGGTAAAGGTGGGTTCTACGGAAACGTTTTCAGAATCACTCCTCCTCTCTGCTTCACCATGCCAGACTCTGGTTAACTGCATAGACTTTTCTGTTCGATTTGGTTTCTTGGAATCCATTGTTTGTTATTTGTAACTAATGTTTTCTTGACTCTTTAATTTATTTTGTAGATTTCCTTGTGGATGTGATGGATCACGCATTGTCCAAGATGTGATTTACTCTCATTTTGTGATATCTTTCATGATGCTTCACCTTTTGCGTAGTTGTGTGTGTGTATATATAAACGACACAATACACAAAGTGAAATTATAACCTTCCTGTTGCTTTTTAGTATCCAAATGTATCACGGAACATCTATAAATAATAAAGTCTCGCTGTTTTGTTTCTCTAGTGGTACATGCATAGATTATATGATTGGAATCAGAACCTGTGGGGCGAAGGTGAAACGGTTGGTCATCAAATGCGAGGTAATGAAAGTTACAGTGGAGAAGGAAGGCGGTATTTGGAGAGCTGTTCCAAACATGAAATCGAAATTCAAAAATAACCGAGCAGTTCTTATATTTCTATAATCAAAAAACAAAAAACTGAACCTGAACCAAAAATTAAATATCAAAATACAATTTATATACCTAAGATATTAATTATATTTAGTAACTAAAATACCAAATATTCTAATCATATTACTTATCCACCGAAGCATATTCTAAGCATATTTTTATCTAAAGTATTTTAAATTATCCAAATTATCATAAATAACCGAATTACTAGAATAGTTTTTATCCAAAATATTTAAATTTACCAAAATTACCGATTTTATACCAAAACCCCATAAATTTTGTTGTCCTGAATTATCCAAAACTGATCAAAATAATCAGAACTGAATCATAACCGAATTGGAACCAAAAATTTATCAGATATGGTCAGTTTTTATAATTTTTACTGAACCGACCGAAACCGAACTGAACCGCACCTAAACCAAATTTTATAGAAAACCGTACGGTTTCTATATCTCTAGAATCATAAACCCGCACCGAACCAAAAATCAAACATCCATGCCTATGCGTAGTCATGATCGCTGAGGCTAGACTCGTCAGCATGAAGATGAGCCCTTCAAACACGATTAGTGTCTTCATCATCGTCAGCATGAAGATGAGCCCTTCAAGCACGGTTAGTGTCTTCATCATCGTCGCAATTCCTAGTTTTCCTACCTGTTTTTTGTTTTCTAAATATAATAACTACATTAAGCTTTCAACCCAAGAGGACACCAGAACAATATCTCCAGTTAGTCGAAATGCCTGAGAAACAGTGGGAACTCAAGTATAGACTAGGTTTATCATTATGTATAATCTAGTGAGACCTTCGTTTTCTCAAATTTGATGTGTAGATATCTATGCACTATATGTCTGACATTTAAAAAGAAAACTCATAATGTTCTGTGGTTCAAATAAAATTTTGGTCCATTTTTTTATTATAATGTCTTACTTTTTTTTGGGTCAAATTTATAATGTCTTACTTACAACTAAAATTATTACACAAAATCGTGATGTCTTAAATCGACAGCTCTTTTGTTTATAATCGGATCCGGCAAGGTAAGAGCCTTCATGGCAAATTTTCTAAAGCTTCAAAATGTGATCATGGTATAAAACACACAACAGTGAAGAAATCAAGGTTCAAAGAGTTTAATTAAAAGACAACTCACGTCTCATGTAATGACTCAGACATTGAGCTCATGAAAATATACTCTAAATATACCGTAAATTTTTGTTTTAAAAAGTTTTGAATATAGATCTTAATTGAGAGAAACCAAGTTTAGGTTGTATTTATGATTTTTAACCAGAGAATCTGATACAATTTACAATTTACAATTGAATCATATCTTCACTTATTAATGACACTAATTAAATACATTCGGATCTCATATTAATAGCATAAGATAATAATTTTGTTATATAATCTGACACGATTTTCACATCTCAAGAGGAGGGTAAAAAAAGAGAAGTGGAAACAAAACGCAATGCGTGTTTGATGACTTTCCCTTTGTCTCTCTCTCTCTCTCTCTCTCTCTCTCTGACTAAATCGCATCCTCACTTTCTCTCCTTCTGCCGCCACCACCACTGATTACGCGCCTCCGCGTCCGTCTCAATCGCTTCCTCTGTATTCCTAGGGTTTCCGCTACTGTTTCTCTATCCATCTGATTTGTTTTTTTTTTCCTTCCGAGCTGGATTCTCTGCTCTCGCGCCGCTGGTTCAGCGGCTTTGTCGATTGATCTGTGTTTGTTTCGATTCTAAATTGATTCCCGATCCTCGCCCAATCCGAACCAAAACCTAGGGCTGAGTGATTATTCGATTTGAGAGGGATTTCGAGTGCGGGTGGTGTTGTTGTTGTTGATTCTCAGGTGTGTTATCCGATTTGGATGGCATTGGGAGACTTAATGGTATCTCGGTTCTCGCAATCCTCCGTTTCTTTGGCCTCCAGTCACCGCTACGACGACGAGGACTGTGATTCGTCAATCTCTTCGCGGAGGAAAGACTCCGAGGCTGCGAGTAGTAGTATCTACGGAAATGACAGCACGGCGGAGAGAGCCGCCACCAGCATGGCGTACTTGCCTCAGACTATCGTCCTCCGCGAGCTTAGACACGACGCCTCCGAGGCTTCTGCGCTCTTGGGGACTTCCGATGGCATTGTGTTGGCTCCCAAATGGCGGCTTAAAGAGCGAGTAAGTTTTTGCTATCGTAACGTTGTTGGTAGACTAGGTTATGGATTGATATTTTCTGTTTAGTGTGATTGGGATGGAAGAGGAGCTTAGAACAACTACATCATAGAATGTTTATGATATCATAAAGTCTGCTATTGTTCCCTACTAGGTCGTGTGATGTAGCTGAGGAATTTTTTATTTTATTTTGGAAACGAACCTTAATGAATCAAAAGTAAAAAGAATGGCACTGTGAATCCATGATGCACGTTTTCGCTTAGTCATAATGTATCTTCAAAAGACGATATAATTTTCCCAGCATAAGCTAAATCAGGCATTTATTGGATCTGTTGCTAGGTGAATTCTTGTTAATCTCATGCTCTCTACCGACTTTTATTCTTCTTCTTTGCAGATGAAAACAGGATGTGTAGCTCTAGTTCTGTGTTTAAACATTACTGTTGATCCGCCGGATGTTATAAAGATATCCCCTTGTGCAAGAATCGAGGCTTGGATAGGTTGAAACCTTGGGCCAACTAGTCAACCCTATTACACTCTTTTCTTTTGTGTCTATTTTCGTTGTCGCTACAATCAATTTTCTTTCTCTTTTATTTGATGGCAGACCCATTTTCCATGGCCCCGCCAAAAGCTCTCGAGACTATTGGGCAAAATTTGAGCACTCAGTATGAGAGATGGCAACCAAGGGTGATTATTTATTGCCCCTGCACCCTATCGTTATTGTTTTGTTGATTTGCGTTTTTCATTTTTATTTTGTAATCTCTCTCAGGCTCGATATAAGGTTCAGTTGGATCCGACTTCAGATGAAGTCAAGAAGCTTTGCTTGACTTGTCGGAAATATGCAAAAACCGAGAGAGTTCTATTCCACTATAATGGGCATGGTGTGCCAAAGCCTACAGCTAATGGTGAAATTTGGGTATTTAACAAGGTCTGTTCTTGCTAGCTTCTCTACTATCTACGATGCTCTTCTTCCTTTTCGTTTGTTACCACGTGCTGATTGATCCTGTATTTGAGCAGAGTTATACGCAGTACATTCCGTTGTCAATCAGTGAGCTTGATTCCTGGTTGAAGACACCGTCCATCTACGTTTTTGACTGCTCTGCTGCTAGGATGATTCTTAATGCCTTTGCTGAGGTAAAGGAAATAACCACTCTACTCATGTTGCACATCCTCGTGTCAATTTTAAGACGTAATTCTGCAATTGGCGTTCCATAAATTGATAATTCATTTATTCCTCGTGACAGCTTCATGATTGGGGCTCGTCTGGTTCCTCTGGATCCTCAAGGGACTGTATTATACTTGCTGCTTGTGATGTACATGAGACACTTCCTCAGAGCGTTGAATTTCCAGCTGATGTTTTTACTGCTTGCCTCACGACACCTATTAAAATGGCGTTAAAATGGTAAATCCTATTTTCACCTCTGTTTTTTCTTTCTGCGTACTATGCCATGTTTTCTTTCTTTTTTTTGATAAATATGCCATGTTTTCTTACTACAAAATGTTCGTTAAGTTCCATCAAGCTACTGTATATAATCTTCGTTAGCATTTTTTTGTTGCGTTTGATTTATACACGTATGGACCTACTAGTTCAGTTTACCAGCAATTCTTACAAGAGGCTTTCCATTGCAGGTTCTGCCGGCGTTCTCTTCTAAAAGAAATCATCGATGAATCACTTATTGACAGGATTCCTGGACGCCAAAATGACCGTAAGACATTGTTAGGGGAGTTGAACTGGATTTTCACGGCAGTGACGGATACAATTGCATGGAATGTACTTCCTCATGGTATTGCTCCAAACTTTTCGAATAATGTATTAAGGCCAAATCTCTTTGATGACTTATTTGTATTTCTGTGTCCCTCATGAATATTACTTTTATCCTGCAGAACTTTTCCAGAGATTATTCAGACAGGATTTGTTGGTCGCTAGCCTTTTTCGAAATTTCTTACTTGCTGAGAGAATAATGCGGTCCGCAAATTGTAATCCAATATCTCACCCTATGCTACCTCCTACGCATCAACATCATATGTGGTATTCGAGAAGAACCCTATTCTTCTGTTAGATACAATGTTATGTGTCTTGATTCCCTCAGCTAGTTGTTACATGCTTTTCAGGGATGCATGGGACATGGCTGCTGAGATCTGCCTTTCTCACCTTCCCCAACTTGTTCTGGACCCAAACGCAGAGTTCCAGGTTTGTTTTGTCTTATGTAGTTTCTTTTTAATGGTATAAGACGGCATTTATCTTGATGATAAAACTTGCTTCTTTCCTTTTTCTAGCCAAGTCCATTTTTTACTGAGCAACTGACAGCGTTTGAGGTGTGGCTTGATCATGGATCTGAGCATAAGAAGCCACCAGAGCAGTTGCCTATTGTTCTTCAGGTGCAACCTAAATTTCTGTATTCATTTCTATTTTTGTTGTATGTCTGTGTGAGAAAGAGAACCATATTTATTTCTCATTTTTGCATGGTTTTATGTGGAGTTGACTAAAGGAATATTATCTGCTTCCTTCCGGAGGTTCCATCAGAGAATCGTTTGCATATTACTGTCATAGCGTATTCATAGACTTTGATTTGCTTCAGGTGTTACTTAGCCAATGCCATCGGTTTCGGGCTCTTGTGCTTCTTGGGAGATTTCTTGATATGGGTTCATGGGCCGTGGATCTGGTATACTTTTTAGTTTGAACCCCCTTTCCCTTTGCCTTACACATAGTTTCTTCTGGTTGTATGTCTTTACACGTGAAGTGAATATTCTTCTAGGCTTTGTCTGTCGGAATATTCCCATATGTGCTGAAACTTCTGCAAACAACAACAAATGAGCTAAGACAGATCCTTGTTTTCATATGGACAAAAATTCTTGCACTTGATAAGGTAACTTTTTTTTTTGCGTTCCATGAGCTATTATCTGCTTAGTTCCTATGGTAGTGTCATCCGTCTACTTGTTTTTTTTTTTAAACAAATTTGTGGGCTAGTTTCTACAGTGGTTATCTTCTTAGTGTGCATCTGTTGTTTATGGAGAGTGCCTATAATGGAACTCTTATGTTTTCCATCTAGTTATTTTGAGATAAATGCTGAATGGCACAGATTGACCATCTAATATTTACTTCATATCTAATAATTAGTATCATATCCTTGAACATCAGATTAATCTCCGGCCATCACACTCTCGTGCTGCTTAAGCCTTCTCGTCTCAGTCTTTTATTGACTGGTCTCTCTTTTTTTTTCCAGTCATGTCAAATTGATCTTGTGAAGGATGGAGGCCATACGTATTTCATAAGATTTCTAGATAGCTCGGGTGCATTCCCAGAACAAAGAGCTATGGCTGCTTTTGTTCTGGCTGTCATTGTGGACGGACACCGACGAGGCCAGGAAGCATGTCTTGAAGCAAATTTGATTGGTGTTTGTCTGGGGCACCTTGAAGCATCGATACCAAGTGATCCACAGCCAGAACCATTGTTTCTACAATGGCTTTGCCTTTGTCTTGGAAAGTTGTGGGAAGATTTTATGGAGGCCCAAATAATGGGTAGGGAGGCAAATGCTTTTCAAAAATTGGCACCTCTGCTTTCCGAGCCCCAACCTGAGGTGAAGCTCAGATTTCTTCAAATTATCCTTTTTTGTTGTGTAATTGCTGACCATAACATTCCCTTGCAGGTAAGGGCTGCTGCTGTTTTTGCCCTGGGTACCTTAGTTGATATTGGGTTTGACTCTAGTAAAAGTGTTGTGGAGGATGAATTTGATGATGATGAAAAGATTAGGGCAGAAGAAGCTATCATTAAAAGTCTCTTAGATGTTGTCTCAGATGGGAGTCCACTTGTCCGGGCAGAGGTTGCTGTAGGTACGCAAATCATGCAACTCTTGAACATTCATGATCTTGGGACTATGGGTTCCTAAATAGTTATTTATTCAGAGCAAAAAAAATTCTAACCTAATGAGATTATTATTAATGAGATACGTCTCTCCTACATTTTATTAATTGATTTACCTTTTACTGAATTTGAATAACTCTAATTTACACATGCATATTTATTTGTTGCGTTAGCTAGAGAGACTGATAGTTTCTAACTCAATACATCCTCAAAATCACATTGTTCTTCGTTTAGAGAGTTCATATGTAATTTTGTGCATTTTCCATTGAAAAAGTCTTGAAGCGAGCTTGCTTACTTTTATTTCTTTCCTATTTGATCCCCATGTCTTATCTGTTGTTAATGTCTCTACAGCTCTTGCACGTTTTGCCTTCGGCCACAAACAGCACCTAAAGTCAGCCGCATCTTCATATTGCAAGCCTCAGTCAAGTTCTTTGCTTACTTCGCTTCCTTCAATAGCTAAACTCCATGATGCTGGGAGTGCAAAACTTGTTTCTTTACACATGAGTCCTCTGACTAGAGCTAGCACTGATAGCCAACCAGTGGCTCGTGAGGCCAAGATCTCAAGCAGCCCTCTTGGCTCGGCTGGGCTGATGAATGGATCTCCATTATCTGATGATTCTTCGTTACATTCTGATTCTGGAATCATGCATGACAGTGTCAGCAATGGAGCTAGCCATCAGCAAAGACTATTGGATAATGCTGTTTATTCGCAGTGCGTTCGAGCTATGTTTGCCTTAGCTAAAGACCCATCTCCACGTATTGCAAGTCTCGGGCGGCGTGTGCTTTCTATCATTGGAATCGAACAAGTTGTTGCGAAACCCTCGAAGCCAACTGGCCGATTAGGGGAAGCCGCAATGACATCTCACACTCCTCTTACTGGCCTAGCTCGTTCATCCTCATGGTTTGATATGCATGCAGGTAGCTGTTCATGTAGTGAAATTTCTTCAAGTTGTACTTAATTCAGGAGATTGTCCTTTATTGAGTGTGTTTGTGAATTTGATCTTGCATTGTTGTTGACGACAGGTAATCTACCCTTAAGTTTTAGGACTCCTCCGGTCAGCCCTCCTAGAACAAACTATCTACTGAGGAGGGTTTGTTCGCTAGAGTTCAAACCTCATCTGTTGGGTTCACCAGACTCAGGATTGGCTGATCCGCCTTTAGGCGTCAGTGGATCTGAAAGGAGTTTGCTCCCATTATCAACTATCTACAGCTGGAGCTGTGGCCACTTTTCTAAACCGCTTCTTGGTGGGGCGGATGCTAGTCAAGAGATAGTTACCAAAAGAGAAGAGAAAGAAAAATTCGCACTCGAGCATATTGCAAAATGCCAGCACTCCTGTAAATAGCTTGTCTTTTCATCTCTGGTTTGCTCTATACCTGTACTAGTCACTTGAACTTAACTACAATGCTTTACCTTGATCAGCTATTACCAAGCTCAGCAATAATCCTATTGCCAACTGGGATACGAGGTTTGAAACGGGAACAAAGACAGCTCTCCTTCACCCTTTCTCTCCTATTGTAGTTGCTGCAGATGAGAATGAACGGATCAGGTATGCACAGCTAAAATCTGGATCTTAGATCAGTTTCTTGCTTCCAGGTTGACCTGTTTGCCAGAGTACTGTCTAGTTACCCCTAAACAAAAGGTGTTCGCTTTTGAAGCTAGATCTAATTGATTAGATCTCTTTGTCTAGTATAATCATTTAGAAAAGCTCCCCTCGTCGTTCTTAAAGTTTGATCTTCTTCGTGACTTTTTTTTTTATCTTATCGAAATGCATATACGCACTAATGACTTTACTGTATTTTCCTCTCAGAGTCTGGAACTATGAGGAAGCAACTCTTCTCAATGGCTTTGACAATCACGATTTTCCAGACAAAGGAATTTCAAAACTCTGCCTCATCAATGAACTTGACGACTCTTTTCTACTTGTTGCATCATGTAATATTCATCTCTTGCCACTGTTTACGAATTGATTGGTTATAGCTGCTGAGAAATGGTATTTATGTTTACACGATCTTCTGGAAATATGGGTAGGTGATGGGTCGGTCCGGATATGGAAAAACTATGCAACAAAGGGTAAACAAAAGCTTGTTACGGGGTTTTCTTCAATTCAGGGTCACAAGCCCAGTGCACGTGACTTGAACGCTGTTGTGGACTGGCAACAACAGTCTGGCTACCTGGTTTGTGATTGTTTTTTTTCAAGCTTTGCAGTGATTCATTTGATTGAAGACTTGAAGTTATGAAAAGCTGTTTTTGTTATTTATGAATTCTGGTATTTAACAGTATGCTTCTGGGGAGGTGTCAACAGTCGCACTTTGGGACCTGGAGAAAGAACAGCTTCTCAGATCTATTCCCTCTGAGTCAGAGTGCGGAGTTACAGCACTTGTAAGTCTAAATGACCTTATCTTTAACATATAAACATTCTAGAATGTCATGATTTGCTACCGATCGCTTATAATCAATCAAAAGGATTTATTTAATCAAAGGAGTAATATACGGATGCTATTGTCTGCTAGTTCCTTTTTTTTGTATCCAAGTTCATTTATTGTTTTTTGGGCTGATCTTAGATTATTCTTTGAAAACAAAATTATGTGGGTATGTTGATACTCTGCAATCTCAGGAGGAAACTAATAATACATCCAGATAGTCAATATGTATAAATTTTCCTTACTGAATGTTATCTTTGTAGTCGGCTTCCCAAGTGCACGGGGGTCAACTTGCTGCTGGTTTCGCTGATGGATCTTTGAGACTCTATGATATTCGGTCACCTGAACCGTAAGTTGCTTTATAGTTCATTCCTGAACTGCACATTTACACAAGAACTCCATCACTTAATATAATTTCTCCTATTGAAGGCTTGTCTGTGCGACTCGGCCTCATCAGAAAGTTGAAAGAGTAGTTGGACTCAGTTTCCAGCCTGGACTTGATCTCGCAAAGGTTGGAAGCCAAAACTTCTCTGAACTGTTCCATTTTGAGAGTCTACGTAAAGTATTTTTTATAGTTCGGTTTTAAAAATAAATCTTGGTTCGGCTTGGTCTGGCTTATATGCCCACGCCTATTTTGAAGGGTTTCTCAATTCTTTGTCGTGTTCCTGATGCCAAAATTTATTCCTTTTTTTCCAGGTGGTGAGTGCATCACAGGCCGGTGACATACAGTTCCTTGACCTCAGAACAACAAAGGACACATACCTGACGATTGATGCACACAGGGGCTCGCTCACGGCCTTAGCTGTTCACAGACACGCTCCAATAATTGCGAGCGGATCTGCAAAGCAGCTAATTAAAGTGTTCAGCCTTCAGGGAGAACAACTGGGGATAATCCGCTACTACCCATCCTTCATGGCCCAGAAGATTGGTTCAGTGAGTTGCCTCACTTTTCATCCGTACCAGGTTCTACTTGCAGCTGGAGCTGCGGACTCATTCGTCTCTGTATACACCCATGACAACTCACAAGCAAGGTGAGTGAGTCGCACACCGTAAGTCAAAATGTTGCAATTGCTATTGTGATAAAAAGAAAAAACAGAAGCAAAACAAAGTCCAGTCCTGGTCGGGTCGGTGGTAAAGTGGTTTATAGTTATTCGTTAGCCTCCGTTGAAGTTTAGAAAGGAGATCTCTAAGTTAACAACTGATGAAGGAGGAGGCTTCACCAAATAAGTTCTCTATCTCTTCCCTATGCCAACTCAAGTAAATGGTATCTGTAAATAGTTTCACTGTTTTCTTATTTTACTTTTTATTTAGCATGTTTCATTGGGTGTGTGATTTTCTTTCCTTTCTATTAAATCTTAAAAGTCTTTCCGTTTCTCAATTTGTTTCAAAATGGTAAAAGTAAATTGTGAAAGAAAAGTTTGCATTTTATTGATATCTAGTGCATTGAAAAGTTGTGTGTTTGTTTGATCAAGGTTGAATTCAGAAATAGGCAAATCACTTGGCATTTTCAGGCTATTCATTTACGGTTGGTCTTTGCCATTTTTTTTTCGTTTTATTTCGAAGCGGTCACTGAAAGATCTAAAAGAATGGAAAGTTTTAATACTATAAAGTAAAAGAATGGAAATTCATAAAACAACCATAGGTCGTGATATAGAGGTAGTTTGATCAGCTGCCATATTATTTTTTTGATCCCGTCAATGTCGTTCCCGGAAAAGAGAAGTAGTGAAAAGAAGGAGCAACCGCCGAATCCGTCACTACCCGATGATTTGCTATTGAGCTGCTTCGCCCGCATCTCAACGTTGTACTACCCGTCTCTTTCCCTCGTCTCCAAAAGCTTTCGGTCTCTCCTTATTTCACCGGAGCTTTACAAGGTCCGCTCACTCTCCGACCAGACCGATAATTGTCTCTACGTGTGCATACGATTCTCTTCCGGCCAGGGACCTTCCTGGTACACCCTATGCCGGAAACCTGACCAAACCCTAACCAAGTCATTGTCATCTTATGTTTTGGCTAAAGTCCCAATACCAAACTCTCCTCGTGCGTCCTTTAAAGGTCTCGTGTCGGTCGGTCATAATATCTACAACATTAATAGCGGACCGGTCTCGATACTAGATTGCCGGTCTCACGCATGGAGCGAGGCTCCAAGCTTGCGCGTTGAGCTCCCTTCAGTTTCCGCTACCGTCATTGATCGAAAGATATATGTAGCAGGTCGTTCCAGAGATTCCGAGAACTCGTTACAAGTGTTCGACACGCAAACTCGAACTTGGGATCCTGTAGCCATCCGGTTAAGAGACGGATTCCACAAAAAAACCACATCTGTTGACGGATACTTACACGTGGTGGCTAAACAAGAGGTGGTTGCTTACGATCATAAGAAAGGTAGATGGGGACTGGGCAGATCAAGGATGGATTGTTATATGGATTTATCTGCTTATTGCGAGATAGACAAAGTACTGTACTCTGCTTCGAGGGGAGTGTTCAGATGGTTTGACACTAAATGGGGAAGGTGGAGAAAGTTGAAGGGCTTGACAGGACTTCCTGAGATCACTTGTGAAGCACGTGTTAGATTGGCTGATTATGGAGGAAAGATGGCGGTTTTGTGGCACCAACATTTGTCTTTTTATAATCGTTTCTCACCTAAGAAGATGATTTGGTGTGCGGAGATTTCACTTGAAAGGCGCAACAACGGTTGTGAAATTTGGGGGAAAGTTGAGTGGTTTGATCATGTGCTTACTCTCCCTCCAGGATGTCATGTAGTGAAGGTTCTTGGTGTTACTGTCTGAGGAATGAATATTCGTGCACGTGTGTTCTTTTGGTGTCTGTATGCATTCAACTATGATCATTGTACGTGTTGTTGGCTCTTCAAGACAATAACACTCACAGGAATGGTGCAAATTCCTTCTAGTCTCGTTTGAACCAAATTAAGCACACTTAAAATTGCTTCAGTTTTTTTTTCTTCCATGATCAGTAAATACATGAATCATTTATTGCTAAAATAACTAATTTATTTTATAATTTTATTGTTGCTAAAATAACTTATTTATTTATTTTATTTTTATTATATTTTTTTGTTTTAGGAAAATTAAAATAATAAGTATAATAAAATAAAAATTAATATTAGAAAATAATTTTAAATATTTAAGTCATCATATCATAATAAAAATTAGAAAAATCTATTATGTCCTAAAGATAACTAAAAATATCAAAAATGTAAAATTTATTACATAAAATTATCTTCAAAATTATTTAATTATAATTTTTTTAGGAAATATTTTTTAAAATTTTATCAGTAAATAGGCGTGTATATTTTTTTTTATAACGTCTGATTTTCATTAATAATAGAACTAGATGTAAGAACTAGAACTAGATGTGGGCAGAAACGGAATCTAGTATGTGGGCAGCGGCACAAGAACTAGATGTAAGAAGAACTCTACCGCCACAAGCTATTCAACAAAACACAATTCCAGGGAGATGGTGTTTTATAGATGGATCGTGGAAGGACAAAGACGTTTTCTCGGAACAAGGCTGGTATAGCACCTTGGAAGGTTTTGAGGGACTAATGGGGGCGCGCAATGTTCGAGCCAGTATATCATCCCTACACTCAGAGGTGGAGGTTTTAATTTGGGCAATGGAGTGTATGAAAAACTTACGACAGTTTCAGGTTACGTTTGCAACAGATTGTTCTCAGTTGGTGAAGATGGTTTTGGAACCAGAGGAGTGGCCAGCGTTCGCAAGTTATCTGGAGGATATAAAGAGTCTACAAAGCAGTTTCCATAGCTCACAGCTCATTCATGTACCACGAACGGAGAATTCAAGGGCGGATCGTTTAGAGCGCAGTGCGAGACAACAATCGTCTTTCGTCGTTCACATGGATGCAGAGCTACCGGTTTGGTGTGCAGAGTCTATATGAATCTGTGTATTTGATGACAAAAAAAAAAAAAAAAAAAAAAGATTAGTTATTATACATGGAACATAATAATGAAATCGATATAAGACATGATTTGAACTCTTTGAGTTGCTAACTTATCAGCAGCTTGATTTGCTTCTCTTCCAATATATTTTTATTTAATAAGTAGTGAAGGGAAAACCGACTTATAAACAGATGATGGGCTAACACTTTTATACTAGATCCGTTCATGTACATGGGCTTGAGGCCCATTTTAACACCTCCACCCACCTTACGAGTAACGATCTTTTTCATTGGCGTATGTTTTGTTTACGAAAACCAAAGCTTCCTTTTGGAGAAATATCTCTTTCGAGATGGCGTCGTCCATGGCGATCGGCGTCAGCTTGTCGATGAGTAACGGCGTAGGAAGAGGAGACGATGTTACTCGATTATTATCAGCAAAGACACTGAAGCTGAATCAGAAGAACTCAAAGAGCGAGAGGATTTTCACTACGAAGAAGAGACGCCTTGCCTCCAGATCGATACCAACCGTGGCGAAGTCGGTCGTCATCGCCGGAGAAGAGAAGAAGAATCTGAGAGTTGGACTCATCTGCGGAGGACCGTCGGCGGAGCGCGGGATTTCTCTCAACTCTGCTCGATCAGTTCTCGATCACATTCAGGTTCTCTCTCTAACTTTCGATTATTTTTTTTTTTTTAAATCATAACCTTCTCGTTTCGGATTGTCATCATCATCGTCAGGGTAACGGTATAAGCGTGAGCTGCTATTACATAGATGCTCATCTCAAGGCGTTCGCAATTTCCTCCGCTCAGGTTTTTGCTACTGCCTTGCCTTCGTGTATATACATTTCCACAGTGTTTCTTTTGTAATCCATCTTTTAATTCCCTTCTTCTTTGTGTAAATAAATTTCAGCTGTACTCGAATACTCCGGCAGATTTTGATTTCAAGCTCGAGAGGTGAGGTATATATAAGTGATTCTGAGAGTCGTTCATGGGAATACAGTTAGCTACTGCTGCTGCTACAACGTTTGTTTTCGTGGTGTATAGTCTTGCACAGGGATTCTCTTCATTATCAGACTTGGCTGAGCATCTTGTTTCCGCTGTGGACATTGTCTTCCCTGTTATTCATGGCCGATTTGGTGAAGATGGGGGCATTCAGGTTCTTTTTTTTTTGTTTTTGCAAATTTTGGTTGTCCTATTAAAGAAACATAAACAAATATGATTAATAATACTATGCAGGAGCTGTTGGAGAGTCACAACATTCCATTTGTTGGGACCGGATCTAGTGAATGCCGTCGGGCCTTTGACAAGGTAAATAATATAATTTCGATCCAACAGATAATTCATCTACTGCTTGAGTAAGTATATTTCTGACTCTTTTCAGCCAACTAATTCCAGTTTGAAGCCTCTCTGGAGCTTAAAAAATATGGGTTCATGTCAGTACCAAACTACTTGGTGCAGGTAGTGTTATTGTCTCTTTATCTGCATTCAATTTTTACCGTAATTATGCATAGACAATTCTACTCGTATTTATATTGCTAGTGATATCTTACTTATTAATAGGGAACTGGAGTAGATGAAAGTGAAATAGGACAATGGTTTACAGATAACCGGTTGGACCTTGATGTGGGGAAAGTAGTGGTAAGCATTCGGCTATTTCTCAGACTGCTCATAGAGAATGTTGCCCGGAGACTCCATTTCCTCTTCATTTGTTTTGTCTTCTTCTCTACACGTCTGTCTGTTTAAGGTAAAACCAGCTAGAGCAGGGTCAAGCATTGGTGTTAAGGTTGCTTTCGGCGTAAAGGATTCAATCAAGAAGGCTGTTGAACTTATTCTAGAGGTATCCGTTGTTTTGGAGCGTGGACTATCTCTCGATAAAAACTTGGAAGTGGAAGAAAGAAAATATTTTATTTCTGGGATATCTTTACGGCAAGTTTGTTTATTTTCTTCTGCTGTCTTACAGGGAATCGATGATAGGGTTGTTGTTGAGGTGTTTATTGAAGATGGACATGAGTTCACTGCCATCGTCCTTGATGTGGGTTCTGGTTCTGATTCCCGTCCTGTTGTGCTGTTGCCCTCTGAGGTAATCACATTTTCAGTTGTTTTCTAAGTTTCACGGGTTCGGAGCTTGTGCCAGATGTCTTTTTACCCCTTTTGCATGAATCATGTTTACCATCTTACATATCCAAATTCTTATCTGGTCAGGTGCAACTTCAGTCCCATGGCAGTGGTGATCCGGAGGAAGACGCCATCTTCGACTATCGGAGGAAGTATCTGCCGACACAACAGGTACTGAAAGAAACACAGTTTTTGCAATTTTCATACCCGTTATGAAAGGCGTGTCTGGAACACTTTGATGTCTTCCATGCTCTTAAATATGTATTTAAAAATGCCAAACATTCTTTTTCTTAGCGTAATTAATTGGTTTCTCAGCATGTTGAGTTCCAAAATTTAGTACCTTTATTTCCTCTCAAAGTTTGTTTACTAAAAATAAACAGGTCACCTATCACACTCCACCTCGTTTCCCTATCCATGTTATCAAAAGTATCCGTGAAGAGGCATCTCTTCTATTTAAAAAACTAGGTCTTCGCGACTTTGCTCGCATTGATGGATGGTATTTGGCTCCTACTTCAAATATATCACCAGCTTCAAATGAAACATCTAGAGGACGCAAGTCAGGGGATATTATATTCACAGACATCAATCTGGTTAGGCTATTGCAACTTTTTGGCTTTATAATGTACCTGAAGCCGCTATTATACCCTGCATTGTTCTTATAGTAGCACTCGGATACATTTACAGATAAGTGGCATGGAGCAAAATAGCTTTCTCTTCCAGCAGGCTTCTAAGGTAACTAAAGATAGGTGTAACGTTAATGGTTATGTTAACGATGTGCTTCCAACTGTCCCCTACTATGTTCGATTTGTCTTCTCATATTTTGTGAACGTAACCTATTTCTTCCCATCTCCTAAGTTCAGTCAAAGGCTGTCTTGATAGAAACTTAAGCTGCAGTGTATTGTTCATTCATTCATACTTTCTCTCATGCATGCCTAGGTCAAGTTATTCGAGCATGCATGACTTGGTTCTATTTAGATAATTAGTTCTTGAAATTCAGGTTGGGTTTTCTCATTCAAACATCTTGCGAACCATCCTCCACCGAGCTAGCTCAAGACTTCCCCATCTTACTTGGCATAATTATGAGTTTAATCATTTGCTTCGAGGTTCAACAACCCTGGAAACCTCTGGGGACGTCCAGAAAGTGTTTGTAATATTTGGAGGAGACACTTCGGAGCGGCAGGTCTCTGTCATGAGTGGTACAAATGTTTGGATGAATCTGCAAAGATTTGTTGATGTAAGCTGAAAACAATACACCATTGTGTCATTATTAATTCCAGTTAGCATTGTCGTTAACCTGTAATCTATAAGTTAAATCGCAGGCACAACAACATTATCCCTGACTCTGGTGATCTTGTTTTTTTTTGTGCAGCTCAAAGTAACTCCCTGCTTGCTTTCCCCATTATTTAGCAACTCATCTGGTACATTTCCGGGCAAAGGATCTGATTTGGATAACAGAGAAGTATGGATATTACCGTAAGTACATTCACGGACTCCAAGTAAATATAAAATTACAGTAGTTATCTACAGATAGATCATACAACTGCGTTGACCTCATATACAATACCGCATTGATGACCAACACATAATCGCATTTTACATGCATGCATGAAACTATTTAAACTTTCCTCAAGTTATTGCCTTATCCGTCCACATCAATAATTGTTTGTTTCCTCTCAGCTACTCTGTTGTGTTAAGGCACACTGCTGAGGAAATTCTAGCGGAATGCTTGGAAGCAATCGAGCCTGATCGGGCTCTGTTTACATCTCTACTGCAAAAGCAAGTGATGGACGATCTTATGGATGGTTTGAAGAATGAAAGCTGGTTTGGAGGGTTTGATATAGCAGACGAACTGCCAATGAGATTTTCGTTGAGAGAGTGGATCAAGCTTGCCAGCGAAGCTCAGGCAACCGTCTTCATTGCAGGTCGTTAAAACCGAGGGACTGCAGTGTCTCTTACTATGTATTAACATTAGCAAATATAATAGAATGAGCAAAATGCTATCAACAAATTAAGTAAAAAAGGCCTATTGGCCAAATGGCAAGAACAAAAACAAAATTTGAGGAGGGTGATACACTTTTGTTGAAGCAATGTTGATACCCTCCGGAAGCACTTCTCTGTTAAGACAATGATTTCATTCTGTATTGACTCACCTTTAGTTACTACATCTTTATATTCAGTGTTTCTGAAATTATAATTTTCAAATGCAATGTGACAGTGCATGGAGGAATTGGGGAAGATGGTACGCTGCAAGCCGTACTGGAGGATGAAGGAGTTGCTTACACAGGTTCGTTGCAACTTATGGTACAGCACATACGGTTTCTCTTCAGTTTTCCACATAAAATGTGTCCATCTGTTTGTTTTATAATTCCTTCTCTCTGTTTAAAAAAAAGGTCCAGGCGTACTAGCTTCAAGAACTTGCATGGACAAGGTTATGACATCTCAGGCTCTTAAGTCATGTACGAACGGTTACAAGTCAATATGTTGAAAGATACGAGTAATATTTCAGTTTAGTCGAACAAATTTCATTTCTTTTGGGTTTCTTTCAATCAACAGCTTTCAGAGTTTGGAGTTCATACCATAATCAAAGATGTTAAGAGAACAGAGGATATAATGCATGAAACCATCTCAAACATTTGGGATGGATTGATCACCAAGCTTCGGTGTCTGACATTCTGTGTTAAGCCAGCAAGGGATGGATGCTCTACTGGTGTTGCAAGACTATGGTAATTCGTATGCAAAAGCCTTTTGCCATTCATATTCAAGATTCTAGTTTTCAGTTTTTAAGCATTTGTATATGTACAGTTCCTCTGAAGACCTTGCTGTATATGTACAAGCTTTAAAAGATTGTCTACCAAGGATTCCTCCAAACACTTTGTCTAAGGTAAAAAAAATAAAATAATACTCATTCTCTTAGTACAACAACCATAAGGCTTTCTTCACTGATAGTCGCTACATCCACTTGTTTGTAGACACATGGAATGATTGAGATGCCAAACTCTACTCCAGAGTTCTTGATTTTCGAACCATTTGTTGAGACCGATGAAATCATAGTTTCATCCAAAGCTAAACAGCAGCTTTCTTGGAAAGGTACAACGCGGTGGGTAGAGATAACGGTGGGAGTAATCGGAAAGCGTGGTTCAATGCGTTCACTTAATCCTAGTCTTACTGTAAAAGAAAGTGGTGATATATTATCACTCGAGGAGAAGTTCCAAGGTACTCCCACTCGTCTTTCTTTGCTACTTCACTTATTTTTATGAGATTATTAGTCTTAACAAATGTCATATATAATCTATCTCTTCTTAGGCGGCACTGGCATAAACCTTACTCCACCTCCACCAACAATCATGAGGTTTGTTACAAATCTTTGAATTTTTAATAAAGGTAAAATATGTATGTATACCTGATGAGTTGTGTGGTTTTTCAGTATGGACGCTTTGGAAAGATGCAAAAAAGGCATTGAGCTGATTGCAGAAACTCTTGGGCTAGAGGGATTTTCACGGATCGATGCTTTTGTGCACGTTGAAACAGGAGAGGTACACTCTAATATTTCAATCCAAAATCAATTTTCTGGTTCTCATGAATTAAGTTGTGCAGGTGCTGGTTATAGAGGTGAACACAGTTCCCGGAATGACTCCTTCCACTGTATTAATTCAACAGGTGAGGCTTCTGCATTCATATATTATTTTTTCAATCCTGTAATTGATTGAAACTCTCATGATCACATTGATACGTTTTTTGTTTTGTTTTGTGCTTGGAAACTTAATAGGCATTAGCAGAGCAGCCGCCAATGTACCCTCCTCAATTCTTTCGCAAATTGCTCCATCTTGCTTCACAGAGAGAGTCTGAGTAACTTCCACCTTTGAATTTCCGTAGAGGTAAAAAATAAAGAATACATTGTTTTGTCTACTTGATTATTTACATATACAAGTTTTGTAGAAGGCGGGGTTAGGATTAATGTAATGGTACATTTCTTCTGAATCAGGTTTTGGTTAAATATCCGCTGAATCGAACATGGCTAGAGCCTTGCGAGTTTTGGGACCACTATGTAAGGTAATAGATAGTGTTTGTTGTAATCCAAACAAAACGGTGTTTCTACGCAAATCATTCAATACGCGCCACAGCTCATAGAAAGGTGCACCTCCATCTTTGTGCTATCTTAAATTTCTCTAACGAACCAACCTCCACACTCTCTTTCTCTGGAGTTTAATGCACTGCGATCTAACTCATAAATCAAAATCCACCGTCCATTATCAAATATTGCGTTATCTATTTAAATATTACGACAAGACTATTTCTAATCAAAAAAATACACGATCAATTCTAATTAGGCCATTATTAAAACTGGGTGGTCAGGCTCAGACTCAATCCCTGTGATGATGGCTCATATCAGCATTTCAAACTGATTACATACTGAACATTAAATTTAATACATGAAAGGTACGATTCTTCTGTGTTTGTATGAATTAAATTCAAGAATTAACAATTGACTACTGATGAATTTTCTGTCACAGATTCTTGGCTAATCATTTTGATTACAAAAATTTGATAGGTTTGGAGACAAACTAATTTCTATCATACTTTTACAATCCATGATCCATCTGCCATACTTTCTCGAGTTTCACAACTACAGTGTAGTGATAACACAAAATCTACAAAAGAATTGTTATATTCAATGCAACTGAAATCAGGAGGGTTGGATCTTAATGGGTCGAAGGTAGACATTAAATTCATCCTCAACCAATTCCTATCCTAGCAATCACTCCTCCTCAACTACCAACTCCCAAAAATCTTGCCATCTCTATATATAACCTCCCAATTCTTTTAACCCAAGTACCAAAAACACACAACCAAAAACCAGATAATAACATGAGATCTCTCTTCTTACTAGCCTTGTTCCTAGCTCTTGCTTTTCACCATGGTGAAGCAGCCGTGACTTGCAACAACGTGGTTAGTGATCTTTACCCTTGCCTCTCCTACGTGATGCAAGGCGGAAAAGTCCCACCAGCTAACTGCTGCAGCGGTGTCAGAACGCTCAACAGTCAGGCTCAAACCTCTGTGGACCGTCGGAGCGTGTGCCGTTGCATCAAAAATGCGATTGGAGGAGCCTCTTACTCGTCTAGCAACCTCAACAATGCTCTGTCTTTGCCTGCTAAGTGTGGTGTTAATCTCCCTTTCAGGATCAGCCCTTCCACCAACTGCGACAGGTAAAAAAAACACGTCCGTAAAATGATTTATATATTAGGACATGAAAACAATAATCTCAACCACTTGTATCTTTCTTTTTACAGTATCAATTGAGATAAGCAGAAGATCCTAAAGGAAGCTACTACTACTACTATTACTGCAAGAACTTAAAACATATGGCTTGGTAGTAACTATGTTGATCAGTTGATGTATCTTCACGTCTATTTTCTTCAAAGTTCTAATAAAAATTATCAACATGCTATGATATCAGACCAAAAAATATTTATCTTTCTTACATCTACACTCCAACATACGACTATCAAATGGATTATAATGTCGACCAAATGTGAAAACGTTCGTTATGTTTTGTTACTAGCTAAAAACCCACTGCGAACTGAACTAGCATGTAAAAATCAGGGCATGAACCAAACCTATATACAGCATTTTCAAACGACATACTGGTCACTTCTGTCTAAGACAGGTTATTGGTTTTTAGCTTATTAAAAAAATGTTCTTATTTTAAACGATCTAGTTAGGAATATACGTGCAACCGTGCAAGAGCCTGAAACATGTAACCTATTTAATATTTGATTTCGTGAGATTTTGTTAAGAAATGGTTAAGGAATTGTTAGGATGGAGAAGAAATGATTAAACTATTGAACCAGAACCAGAGCAACTAACATTGACCTTTAGATAGAGACGTTACAAAGTTTATAATATCTGAGGTAAGATTCATGACATCTTTCGCAATTTTACATCCATTGATCAGAACACAGAGACTTTTTCAAAACATTTTTTCCACCGTGAAGAAGGGAACACACAAGGGTGCGCCTCTTCAAGGCCGTTGTGGACTTTCAGGTCCAGAGTCGACGATGGAAGTAACCTTCTTCTGTAGCTCAGGCTTGTTCGCTCCAACAAGCTTGCCTATCTGCTGTCCATTCTTAAGAAAAAAGAAGGTTGGTGTTGCCTTTATGTCCCATGATGAGCTAAAATCCTGATCACAAAATAAAAACAAAAAAAAATTTGATAATTAGTTGAAGTATCATTTAAAAGAAGAGAAGCTATGCGATGATGGTTGAAGGGGACTTACGGCGAGTTCATCAACATCAACAAGAAGGAACATGATAGAAGGATGTTTCTCAGAGAGCTCGACGAAAAACGGTGCCACGACCTTACAAGGCCCACACCAAGTCGCGCTGAAGTTTGCAATCACCTGTTTAAGAGTACATTATGAGATTTAGAATAAAACACAAAACAACACTCCCATAGGACTATGAAGAGGGGGAAATTACGATTTTGCCATCACGGCCAGCTTCGGCTATTTTCTCATCCCAGCTTTCTTTAGTTGTGATGAGATGAACGTTTCCACCGGTAAAATCAACGTTATGGATTGAATCATCTTCGTCTTTTCCCTACGTACCATCGCATAATAAACAACAAATGAAAATAAAATAAAAATTATGCGACAAGAATCAAGGAAAATAAAAACAAAACAAACGAACAAAGGGTTTCGTAACGTACCTTAGAGACACAGCTTCCCATCTGGAAGATCGATTTGTCTGAAACACAAAGTCTTTTTTTTTTGTTTTATTGCAATTCCTTGAATCCTTGTCATAAAAAAAAAAAAAGAGGAAACCTTTTAAGTTCATCGAATTTCGCAAAACCGTAAAAAAAATGAAAATTTGAAAAGAGTGAGGCGTTTCCATATGGAAACGTGGAATAAACGTACCAAGAGAATCTGAAAACGGCAACAAAGGAGACCTTTTGGAGATTGGATATGATCAGAGAGGCTATAAAGGTTGAAGATTTTTTGACAGAGAATTGAAAGAGAGACAAGAGAGAGAATTGCGTTTTGGGGGAGAGAGAGAGAGAGGAATGAAGTATGAAAAAGGATGAAACGACGTCGTAAAGAGGACGCTACCAAATTAGAGTAGTCGTTGATTGGAGAAGACGCTCTCCCTCCTCACATTACTATTGACCGCGTCAGACCCAATGCCCCTTCCCCCTTCTTCATAATTACAGTTTTACCCTCCTCTCTCTCTCTCTCTCTCTCTCTCTCTCCCTCTCTCTCTCTCTCTCTTCACTTTATTGGTCAATGCAATTATTAATTAGACAGGACACTAGTTAGACGAGATCTCCTAGTCAGACTTGTAATGAATTTTTTTTTTTTGATCAAAGACTTGTGTAACCAAAGTAAAAATAGCTGATTATTAGAGGAGAGTAAGAGCATATAAGTTTGCTGGATTATGGACACATAATAGCGTTTAGTAAAAGCCAACACACATGCATTTTATATTTCTAGATGCTGAGATAACGTTATGATTTTGCTCTGTCTTCGACCCCACCACTTCCTGAGTCTTTTATTATTCATCCCATGGCGTACTTCTGTGTCCAGCTTCGTGCGGTTGACTCGTACTTGGACTTATCAGTCTTGTACATGTGAGCAATCTCTGGCACAAGTGGATCATCTGGGTTCGGGTCAGTCAGCAACGAGCAAATCGACAGCAGAACCTGATTCCCACAGAGCAATAATAATCACTCGCATTAACAAACAGAACCGGCTGAAACAGTCTTCTTTGTATTAAACAAGGTAATAGAGATAAAAAAAAGCTCAAACCTTGGATATGGTGAGAGCAGGACTCCATTGCTCTTTCAGGATATCAAGGCAAATGCTTCCGTTGCTGTTGATGTTTGGGTGGTACACCCTAGTCTTGAAAGACACCTACAACACCAGATACACTTTCATTAGATCACTAACAAGTACCATGATGACAATAAAAAAAAATAGAAGAAAAATAAACCTTTGGTGGCTTGAAGGGATAATCAGGAGGAAAGTGAATGGAAACCAAAAACACTCCTCCAGCATAGGGACTGTCAGGAGGTCCCATGATAGTTGCTTGCCAATGGAACATATCCTCAGCCACAGGCCCTAGCACAAGAATAAAAAACCGTTACATCAAGACTCAAAATCTCTTCATCAAACTAAGACCTCACAACCACATCAGCAGAGACATATTAAGAGCTGCTACAAAAGGATACTCTTTAAGGCGATATCAATCAAAGAGACTAACCAAAAATCAAAGCTGTACCACCAAAATTCGAAAGCAAAACTTTGATGGATCAAAACAAAGCAAGCTTTTTTTTTTGATCAAACACCCTTAACTAGCTAGCTTACATTCAAAGTAAAGAGAAAGTATCCATCTTTGGTGAAGATAATATATACCTGCGCTGCAGTTAGAAGGAGGATCCTTCTGCAAATCCTTAAGCTCTTTCAAAATCCTCTTCGACGCCATGTGGTGCTCAGACACGAAACCCTGCACAAAGCCGACACAACTGATATTACAGACAAAACCTCTTAAAGCAAGAAACTTTTATAACACAAGAAGATCAGAAGCGAGGACGGACGGAGGTTACGAACCAAAACAAGTGATCAGATCAGAAAACCCTAAAGTCGAAAGCTGTTGAATTGGATCTGAAACCGAGAGGTCCCTTCTAATAGCGTGTAAAGAGTAATCGAATCATAAAATTCTCGAAGCTTCTGATTCGGTCAGAAGCTCCGTCGAGAAGCCCATCTTTTCTCAGATTTTTCATCAAGCCCAAAGTTTGAAGCCTATATTTTAAGCCCAGTTGTGCTACCACTGAAAATTACTCCTTTTGGATTTGTATTTGTTTAAAAAAAAAAAAAAAAGGATTTGTATTTGTTTCACAAAGGTTATAGTTTTGTGTTTTCAATGCAATTTATATTTTTTTTACTCATTTTACCCATATTAATTAAGATAACTACTACATATAATAATTTTACTTTAAATAATTATTTATTAAATTAGTTATTTTAAGAATTGTAACTTTATTTTAAATTGTGTAAAATCTCTAAAACTACAATTTTAGTGGAATGGGAGGAGTATATTGCAAAGTGAGCTAGTTTTATTTGATAGTTTGTACTAGTATAGTTTAATTTGGGCAAGATGGTACTAATAATGGACCCTGAAAGGGAAGGAGTTTGGAATGTGACATTAATGAGGATATGTATGGTACAGAAGTAGCACTGAGAACAAGATTGAAAGTCTATCTTAAATAATACTCTATGTCATCAATGAAAGTTTCTAGAATAAAAGAAGAAGAAAAACAACTACTCCCTCCGTTTCATAATACTAACTGATGTTTTAGAAATATAATTTTGTTTCAAATTAGTTGAAGTTTTGAGATTTTAAGGTTACTTTAACTTTATTGGAAACTGTTCAACCAATTAGATTTCACAATTTGTTTTATTATAGTTAATTGATTTTAAAATACAATTTTCTTAATCTTTGTGCACTATGGTAAAACATCAAGTATTATGAAACGGAGGGAGTATTAGCGTTGTTGGTTGAGATTTGCTGTCACTCATTATTAACTTAGCTCCTACGTCTTTGACTCATGTTAGCCATGTGAGGTACCTTTCTTTCCTCTTTCACATTCTAATTGTTTAATTTCCACTAGTTCCAAGAAGACACAAGTTGATGTCTCCTCCCCACTCAAGAACCACAAAGTTACAAACCACTAGAGCCTTATATCTTACGGTCTGTCTCTTTCCACACCATTACACAAGCAAACAAATTGGGTAGAAAAAAAAAAGAGAAGTGGTTTTAGAAAGAAGTTGTTTACTTGTGGTGTGTGTGTGTGTGTGTGTGTTATAGTGGACCAAAAGGCTCAGGAAGCAGCTCGAATCCTCCGTTATCAAACATGAGTCCATGTTCTGACGACCTATCATCGATGCTATGCAACCAGTTTGTGTTCTTGACGTCTTCTTTCATCAGCAATGCGTCATACCTTGAGCTCTCATACAAGTCCCTGTCACTCAACTTCCCCATAAGTCTTCTTCCCTCGTTTCCTTCATTCCCGTTCTCTGCGCTGTTGTTGCTGCTGACAGAATCCGAATGGCTATTCACTGAACGGATTGGCTGGATCTTGCACGAGGCTTGTCTGATACTCTGAGGGAATAACGTCGTGCTTGATATTGCGCAACCGTTACTCTTCCCGTTTCTTATGTCCTATACACATCATCAAGACGAGGAGATATTAACAGCATGATAAAAAGATTTTAAATGCACATGAGCATATGCTAGCGAAGCATTGGTCTATAGCTTCTCAAAAAATTTAGAAAATTAACCCAAATTTGTTTTTTAAAAAATAAATTATATAAACCTTTACTAAATTGTCTAAAACCCCCAAGCATAAACGTACCATGTGCTTAATGGCCATATCAAGTGAATTTTTTGAGAATGACCTCCCAAGACCGTTGTTATTGTCCGTCGTCACAGTTGAAGAAGTCTTCAGAGTTCTCCGTGAAGTTACATCTGAAACGTTTGAAACCCTTCTGGGCTCTGGTGCATCTGCGTTATGTTGCTGTCCGTTACTACCACTCAAACGGCCTTTTCCTTGTGTCTCTATGAGTCTTCCTCTCGTCACAACAGGAGATGAGTTCCTTCTTGTGATGGGACCTTTGGGTTCAGGACTTGCCTTTGCTGCGGCTGGCCTAGACCTGCCAGCTGATACTGGTCTCCCCGGGAGAGTTGTTCTGAGATTAGGCGGTGTATCAAGAGAGAAGTCTGGTAACACAATTGGCTGTTGTGTGGTGGTGGTGGTGGTGGTTCGGACTCTAGGTGGTCCAGGAGAGCTTGGCCTAGACAGTGAAGGTGCGGTACGACCATTTGTTGCTGAGGTGGATGGGCTTCGATGCGTAGGGGTTGAAGGACGAGAGTTTGGTCTAGAAGCAACTATGTTTGGTGAGTTTGACTGTCTTCTAGAAGTTGGAGTAGATGGTCTTGAGCTTAGGGAGGGTCTGGCCTTGTCCAAAGATGGAGTAGATGACACAGGACGGATTCTTGATGGAGTTGAGGCACGTGATAGGGAAGTAGTACGAGTGGGAGTGGGAGTTCTAGCTGAAGATGAGGAACGGGAGCTAGGGGATGAAGGTCTGATGTAGGATGAGACTGAAGCTGAACTAGTGTTCAGGATGGAAGATGGTGAACGGCCTGAAGTAGAAATAGATGGGCGAGTCAGTGAGCTACTTCTAGTTGAACGTGAGGGATGGTAACTGGTCTCTGACTGTGAAACCGAAAGCTGTAAAAGAAACCAAGAAAAGAAAAAGAGTATACTCGTATATATATGAATAAGGTAATGTAGTTTCTATTTCAAGAAAGTCTAGACGAAAACTTATAGTAGAAAGGCGGTTTGGTTTCATACCCTTGATGTCTTTGAAGCAGAACTGGCTCTAGCGGAAGATGTAATCTTAGGAGGTGCCAAAGATGAATGAGAATCGTTTCCAAGAGGTGTGCCAGGAGGAGTAAGAAGCCTATAGCAAAAAAAATGAATGTACGGTACCAATAAGATTTTTAACACTCCCAAAAAGCAAAAAAAAAAAAAAAAAAAAAAACAAGAGAGAAAAGAAAATCAACACCTAAGTGCAAGTACCAAAACATCAAAGCATACAGAGATATGCAAAAAGCAAGTCACTGAATTGGAAAGAAGATACAAACCAGTCATAATCATTTTTGCCTACTTCAGCTGATGACAAGAGATCATCACCACCTTTGCCTTTAGGAGCTGGTTTGGATCCTATCGAGAGCCTTCCGAGTTTTGCAGACACTGGAGTTAAACAAAGATCCAACAATTATTTTACTGGTCAGAAAAGTATATACTCCTTTTAGAAAGAAAAAAAGACAGCCGCTGTCTCTTCAAATAACTGTAATAGAGAAAGCAATAGAGATCGAATCTAGGAGACGAAGACAGTTCCAAATTTTAGGTCCCTAAATTTGTATAAATTAAAAATTAATTAAAATCTTTAATAAGTCCATTAAACTACGTTTTCATCTCTACGAAGGGAACAACAGATATGAATATTATATTTTTGGAAATTTCGAAGTTTCTAAAACAGGAAAACGAACCGTCGGGTAAATGGTCGGAGGAAGACAAGGGGAAAGAGCGACGGATCTTTGAGAAAAGATCAAGATTCTCATCGGAATCTCTAGAGAAGCCGTTTTGAGAATTGCCTCTGCGAAACTGTGAGATCGCCGTCGCCGGAGTATTCCTCCCACCGGTAAGAGACTCTCTGAGATTCCTGTTCATTGTTGCTGGTGGGGGGGGGGGGGGGATCAGAAGAGTTTGCTTACGGGCTACGCCATTGGAGGGAAAGAGGGAGATTCAGATCTGAAGAGACAAGAAGAAGAAAAGGCAAATGTGTAGAAATATGAATGTGTCACTTCAAAAGGTTGTTGAGAGATGATTGGACTTATAATATCTAAATGGTATCACGCTGCATGTTGTTCATCTTTCTTTTCTATCAATCATGCGTTCCTTTTTTTTTCTTTTAAATTTTATTTATGTGGAAGTTTCCTAATGAGAAGACTCATGAAAGTGTGTGTATGAGTTAGACCCCCCCCCCCACGTGGTGTTCTTCTTGGATCACTCCTCAACTAGAGTAAATATAGACAAGGTGAGTTTCCAACTAATTTGTTTATCACAGCTCATGTAGTTACGGTTTTTTACACTAACTAACATTTATATTAGAATTTTACAGTTTACCAAATATCCATTAACCATCACTTTTGATTTTAATTAACAAAACAGCACCAGTTGTTTTTTTTAGAAGTGGTTCGTCTTCTTTAATTTCTCTCTCACAAATACAAACTAAAATATTTGTTGATAATATGGTAGGTAACCCATAACTAAGTAACCGACACATCTTATTCATTATCTTTTTGCTAACACTAGCATACAGTATCTTTCTTTTATCTCATTTGGAGAGTGAAAATAAATTTAATAGCATGAAATTGTGAAAAAAATTCCTAGAATCTCTGATGTTTATAATAATAAGAATTTTGGAAAAAAGTGAAATGTGAAGAACCGTTTTGACTTTTAGAAATTCTACAAAACATATGAAAAAGTCATATATGTATAGTTGTTTTTAGCTTTCGTGTGTCTAAATTTTAGTTATATAGTAAAATAAAATTATACTTATATAAATGATCATAACCAATGGAAAACTATCTCTTTTTTTTTTGATCAAGGAAAAACTATCTCTAATACTTTATTTTTTATTTTAGGATAGAGACGGCTTGGACCCAACCCACAATTATACCCCATGTTTTCTTTGTTCTCTAGAGGCTGAAAACGATACCTCATTTGTTCTATTATGGGCCTACTCCACACTCTATCCGGCCCATTACACCACCTTCTACATGTGACTATGTCCCTCTCTCTTGTAGATATAGAGACCTTGACGTTTCACACTACTTACGACTTGTCAACCTCATCCTCATCATCATCTCTTACTACCCCTTTCGACTTGTCTTTCTATCCGATACCGACCTCGATTTCCGGTTAACCTTATGCCGGTTTTCTCCACCGAATAACCCAATCTTCCCAATCCCTTTAGACAATGACGTCAAGAACGTTCCACCACTATTACCAGACCTCTCCAACATCCCCTGTTTCATCAACATTTGCTCCTTCTCCAGCTCGCTAACTCTCACTCTCATCCTCGCTATCTCCAGCTTCAACTCTCTGTTCTCTCTCCTCAGCGATGCATAGTTGTCTCTTGGAGAAACCGCTCGGGTCAGAACTCCCGAAGACAAATCTAGTACACCTTCATCTGAGTCTCCCGACAAAGCTTTCTTCATTCGCAGCTGTTCTGAATAGAGAACTCGGACCACCATTTGCACAGGAAGACGGTCGTTTTGCGCCATGTGGTTGCTTGCATCCTGTGAAAGCTTGTTGCAGTCTATGAACTTGCATAGACTCTTGCGTTCTTCTTCTGTCATTAATGGATGAGCCTAAATGATATCATATTTGATTATTATTAGTCTAATCATATGTTTTCATAATATAAAGAAATTAAATGATTTCTTGTTCATGCATGAATATTATAAATAGTTACAAAATCACTTCTTATCTATACATATAGTTGTTGTCCAAAAAAAAAAAAAAATCTATACATATATAGTTATATGTAATAAAATTCTAACATATTCATTTATGCGAAGGTTTTGTATATATTTCCAAAAAAAAAATAAGTTTACAACAAAACTGTATTGAAAGAGAAAAAAAATATCCTAAAATAACAATATTTAAATAATAAAATGATTTGTTGCACAAAAAATGATTAAATTACGTTAAAATCTAGATTTTTTTCTAATTCCACTAAATAAATTTTAAAATTTTAATTGATGATATTTTGGGAATTTTTTCCCTTTGTGTGCTATATATAAAACAAAATATGCTCTCATAAAGTATCCTATTTATTTATTAATTTTTGATGTATATTAAGTTGCAGGTATTCTTCTTGAGTTAACTATTTTGAGTTTTAAATAAATAAAATCAGATTAATCTTGTTTATTGCATTGTAGAGATACTTACCTTGAGATACACGTCAATGGCTCTGTAGATCCCATCGTCTAAGATCCGTGCGTAATCAGGTAACCTCTCTATAATAGCTGTGAACTTATGCAGACTCAGGTACGGATCCGGTGCGATCTCAGCCAAATACGCATCCATAATCCTTCCCACTTTCAGCAACGAACCATGGTGATGACCAGTACTGGAGTCTGAATCATAACCACTCTCCTCATCTTCTTCTTCATCAACCCTCTCAAGAAAGCATGTTAGTATCCTATGCACAGTATCAACATCGTAGACAGACTCTTCCCTTCCTACAGAATTAGGTATAAGCAGATCATCAAGAGACACATTCTCTAACTGCTGACCTATTCTGCGTTCTAGCTCAAGCCTGTAAGAGAGCTCTATGTCTAACGTGATTCCAATCTTTAACATCCCAAGGAGGAAGCTAAGAGGGATGATTGATCCTCTCTCGTCACTCGGCAATAGGGTTACAATAGCTTCAACGATCTCCCTCTTCTCCTGATAGTTCCCGTCGACGATACACTTCAATGATTCTTGAGAGTAATGCATCAGAGAAGCTACGATACTCTCTGACCGTACTCCTGTTCTCGCCATCACAGACACAACTCGTGTGTAGTAATCAATACCGAGAGCAGAGAGCTGTTCGATCCACCACGCGAGGCAGTCTCTCCCCTTGAGCTCCTCTGAAAACCCCGACACCAACTGCTCCCTGCAAGCGTTCATGGCAATGGCTTCCACGCACCTGTCAGGAATCTTGAACGTTTCAGACAGTTCTTGCGCCTCGCACGAGGCCAACACTTGGACTGATTTCTTGAGGTTACGAAAAGCGGTCTTGTCGAGGTAACTCTCTGTCCGAGCGATGAGATTATCTTCCTTGTATTCCTCAGTCATCTCTAGATAACCTGCGGCGCAGCGGAGTTCAACCACGTTGGTGGGAGTGATCTCTAGGTTGATGCCGTAGCAGAACTTCATGGCGAGTTCGAAAGTTAGAGGTCCACCAGGGAAGTCTCTTAGCTCGATAGTGGAAGTGGAAGAAGAAGAAGAGTCCTTGAGATCTCTCATAATCTTTCTTATCTTCCCACACCGAGCTACTAGTGGAAACTGCAATATGTTTTTTTTTTGAGTTTGTTCAAAAACTGTTAAAAATAGAAAAGAGTTTGTGTTGCATTTCACTAACCTTGTGGAGTAGGAAAGACTCTCCATCTACAACAACAGTGACGTCTCCACCAACATCAGAGAATATACTGCAAGTTTTATATAACCAAATTCAATTGTTTGTTCAATTCTTTAGGTTATTTTAAGGGATATGCGATTTAGTAAAGATTTTGAAAAAATAAATTATTTTGTACAATTTTTGATGACCTATATGTTTATGTATATATTTAAAAGAAAAAATAGGAGCCATGTTTATATATCAATGTTTCATTTGCCTATATAATAAAAATGAATACAATACAGATAAAGAGAGACAACAAGTCTTGGGATGTAGAGAAAAGACGAACCAGGTGGAGAAGGTGGGAGGAGGAACAGAGGAGCGACTGTTACAACAAGGAGTAGAGCTTGTTGATGAGGAAGAAGAGAGAGACAAAGGTCTGTTTGAAATACCAGCCATCTTGAACCACACTGTCTTGTTCTCGATCCAGATCGCGTGGAGGCTCGTTTTAACTAAATCAATACTGTCTTTGGGGGTTTTAGAGATAAGTCTCTATCTCTATGATTAACTTTGCTTTGTGTGCAAAAACACCAGACGCTGTTGCATTCTTGGCAAGTAAAGAAAGTATATTAGAGAATAAAGATTCTCGAGTGATGTGAAGGAGGAAAGCCTTTATTTACAAAAAGACATAAAGGGAAATAGTTCTGATCATCTTTGATTTTGAAATGTTAATGCTTTCCTTTATGGAATGTTAAACAAAATTAAAAGTTAAAAACTAATCAAGCCGAGACTTTGTAATTTTGAAAGTTCCCGAAACCGGTTCTGACCCAATAAAAAATATATTGTTACCCAAATTAAGTTTCATTTTTTTTTTTACCAATGGTGCATTGGATTTAATGATTTAGCGCAATGAGTTACAACTATTGTGCCACGTTTCAATTTTTTTTTTTTGAAGGGATGATTTACACAATAGCATCAGGTATTAGCGTCCGCTGGTCCCGGTCTGGTCAGAACTCCTTCCTCACGGTGAAGATTTTTTTTTTTTAATTTTCTTGTCTTTTTACTACCGACCTAAATGTTACTCAGTCAGTCAGTCTAAAGAAAGAAATATGCAATGATGCATATTCTATATTAGTATGATTTCCACAAGGTACGTGAGAAAAGCTAAAGAGAGTGCGGCACGGAACTCCATAAAGACTACATTATTGTTCTGGTCTACCTTGGAGACGTACACATTCCCTTTCCTGCAGCTCTCTCAATTGTATTGCACCAAGTTCAAAGCAGGATAATGTCACGTTTATTAAAACCATACACGAAAAAAGAAAACATTACTTACTCGAAACAAACTCATTGTTTTGGTGAAATATTTGTCCAAAAACACTATCAACTTGTTAAAGCAAAAGACTTATTATCTACTTTTGGAGAGTTTGGTTAACGAATTGGAATAAGAATTGAGAAAGCAATTCTTTGTCAGACCAAAACCACCAAAGAAGAGTAAACATATACCAAAGGGCATAGCTTAAAGAATCTACTTTTGGGACAGACATAAGTTCTCAATCACTCAATGCATGCATCACTGTGTGTTTAATTGTTTTTCTTTTGGTGCGTTCTTGTTGTAGTTTCTCTTGAATTTTCATTTATATGCATGTCCATTAGCCAACGTCGATTATGTGTAGCTTCTATACCACATAATTATTATTCTTGGGTAATAAAATGTAAAATATTATACAAGAGAGTGAAGTTGCTCGTTTATTCACTTGTCTGGACATGATTGGTTGGTTGGTCGTTCATATCTGATGTAACAATCGCTAACTCGCTATAGATTCGAACTGATTATATATTGACCACTTTTTTTTTTTTTGTAACAATATATTGACCACTTTTCCAGTATGGGTTAATATATATATATATATATATATATATATATATATATATATATATATATATATATATATATATATATATTATGTGATTATTTCTACATTTTATGAACGTTGTTGGTTTGACAAAAAAAAATGAACATTGTTGATGCGTCTAAAGATCTTGTGCGTTTGATTTTTAGCACAATGGAATGTTTTCAGTCACAATAAATATATAGAAGTATGATATTAACAAGAACGCCAAAATATCTACAGAACATGTTTGTAGCATGTTAAGCTTGAGTGTCGACTACAACCGTGTAATGATGACATTGTCATACATTTCTTCGTTTCAAATGATACCATTGTATACATTAACGGCTGGGGAAGAATAATACTATGATTTTTTTTCTTTGTATCGATTTGATCAAATAAATACAAAGTTCAGGAGATTTCAATGATAATATGATTTTATGGTTTTTGTATCTCCATGCCTCTCTAAACTATCAAAACAAAAGTACCATGAATGATTAACCATTAGATCCTCGAAATAAATCCATAATTATTTTGTGGAGTTTTGTCCAAAATCACTATATAACTAGTTGAAACAAAAATGGATTGAGAAGTGAACAAGGAAATTCGCTGGCAGACCAAAACCCGCAAAAGAAGAACAAACAAATAGCAAAGGACAATCTTTAAATGGTCTACTGTTGGGAATATATATCTCAAATCACATATTGCATCAATGTGATGTTGATTTGGTACGTTCTTGTTGTAGTTTCTATATGCTTTTACGTTTATATACATATCCATCAGCCAAAGTCGATGATGTCTATATCTTTTTATTTTCTTGTCGGCAACATTACTTCATTAAGATGTTAGTGTGACGTTGAGATGTTAAAGTAAAATATCGCACAAAACAAGTATATGTAGTTACTCGTTTATCAAGTGGTCTGTCTGAACACGATTAGGTCCGAAAAATAGATATATTAACAGCAGACGTGAACTCACAATTAGATTTTTAGCAAAAAAAACTCACAATTAGAAAGAAATACAAGGAAATATAATCGTGAACTCACGATTTAGAAAGAAATATAGGTGAACTCACGATTAGAAGTATATATGTATTCCCCTAACACGAAGCTTCAAACCGAACATTGTCGATGTCAATTTCATCTATTTACAGAGTTACCGACTCTTTTAAGAGATTAACAAAACTTTAGGGCCTTACTTACAATTACCTCAGTTAAAAAATAAATATTTTTCTTTAAAAAATGTATAAATCTGTGGGCTAACTTTTTTTTTTTTTTTTTTGTGAATGAATATCTATCTGTGGGCTAATTCTTTGACTAGTTGAAGGAATGATTGATCCCAAAAGTCTCTCCTAAGCGAGAAGGGGATCAAACGCAGTCCAAAGCTTTTCATTTCATCCATCCTTATCACAATTCCTTCTTCATCGCCTAGAATCTCGCCTCATGTACACCCGATCCAACATTTTTTCCCAAACCTCCGAAATTTTTTTTACCCTGTGCTCTGGTGAGTTGTGCGATCTGGGGTTCGTATGGGTATATAGAATCTATTGATTGGATCGAATCGTGTAAATTCTGCAATTGGGTTCGCGAATTGTGATTTGGTTAGGGATTCTGATTGATAAAGGTTGCTGCTTTGTTGTTTCTAGGGTTTCTGGATGATGGCACTATTCTTATATGTTGTTTCTATCTGATTTACATTATTTCACGCAAAAAGACAATGTTTTGATCATATAGGAGTTTTTTTTTCAACAGTTACAGTTGCAGTGGGTTGAAAATTGGTTTTTTTTTTTTTTTGAAAATTGGTTCTTGTGATGTGTTAAAAACAGGAAACAGTGACCTCCTCTTGTCTTAATGCAGTTTTGAATCTACAAAGCCTCAAGAGTTTTATTTGGTCTCGTTTAGATTTGTGAGCAGCATCAAAAAATGATGCGTTCAGGCGTCATAAAACTCATGCTACTTCTATTCTTATTCGCCGCTGTGTTCGTTGGGAACACTGACGCAGACTCTGAGTGGGAGATCTCGCATAAAGTAAGAACTGCTCCTCATAAAGACATGGGACGGAATGTTATCGATGGAAGTGGTGTAGAGAAAACGTTGCATGATGTTGGAATGGGTGAGAAGAGAGGAGGAGGGAGTCACAGCAAAGTCTCTGTCTCGACGGTTGCGTTGTTTACGTTGGCGATGGCTGCTGCCACTGGGTTAGGTGCTGTGCCTTTCTTCTTTGTTGAGCTTGATCCTCAATGGGCCGGGATATGCAACGGCATGGCGGCTGGTGTGATGTTGGCCGCTAGCTTTGATCTTGTGAAGGAGGGACAAGAGCATGGTTCTGGTAACTGGGTTGTTTCTGGGATTCTAGCCGGTGCTTTGTTCATTTGGCTCTGCAAGCAGGTAACTTGAATCTGATTCTTTGGTTGTCCAACACCAAGTTATTGATCTCAGAACTTTCATTACATTTGGCAGTTTCTTGAGCAATATGGTGAGGTTAGCATGCTGGACATTAAAGGTGCAGATGCAGCCAAAGTTGTTCTCGTCATAGGTATTATGACACTTCATTCTTTCGGGGAAGGATCAGGGGTTGGTGTTTCGTTTGCTGGTTCAAAAGGTTTTAGTCAAGGGCTTTTGGTCACTTTAGCCATAGCAGTTCATAATATTCCAGAAGGGTTGGCTGTTAGCATGGTGCTTGCATCAAGGGGTGTCTCTCCACAAAACGCCATGCTCTGGAGTATTATCACATCCTTACCTCAGGTAAGTAATCCATTGATGTAAACACTGTGATCTTTTTTTTTTTTTGTCTGCGTAACACATTACTGATTATTATTCTTGTTTGATTTTTTTTTCACCAGCCTATCGTTGCAGTGCCAGCTTTTCTATGTGCGGATGCGTTTAGCAAGTTTTTGCCTTTCTGCACTGGGTTTGCGGCTGGGTGTATGATTTGGATGGTTATTGCTGAAGTGCTTCCTGATGCATTCAAGGTGAATTTGCATTTTGTTTAATGTTCATTATGACTTAATTTCTCATTCTCTGTAACCACAACAGGAAGCGTCTCCGTCTCAAGTAGCGTCTTCAGCCACAATATCTGTAGCATCCATGGAAGCTCTCAGCACTCTGTTCGAGAACTTCACGCATGATTACAAGTAAAACAAAGGAATTTTATAAGATTTTGCATTTGATTGTGTTCTTAAATTTAAAACAATGGAATTTTATAAGATGTTGCATTTGATTGTGTTCTTAAATTTAACTAAATTCTCCAATCTGCAGCTCAGAGGATGCTTCTGGCTTCTTTGTATCACTTCTCTTTGGTCTAGGCCCATTGCTTGGGGGAGTGTTTCTGGTTGCATCGGCACTCACCTTCCGTCTCCAGCACGCCCTTCTCATGGGAGTAGCCTCAGGCATTGCGTTTGTCCTCGGTCTCTGGCGTCCGCTTCAACTGCTGCTCTCTGCAAAAATGGGATTCATCCCTCTGGTTAGTCTACTCGCTGTTGGAGCCGCACTGAGCCATTTCACAAGCTCAACCATCCTGAAGATTACTTGCGTGAAAAAGTCCCGGGCTGGTAGTTTAATCACCACAGGAACTAATTTTCCAACCAGTGTGATAACGCTCCAGTCACTGTTAGCGTGTGGAGCGGTTGGGTTCCACGCACTAGCCGAGGGGCTTGCTCTAGGGGTGGCTGCTCCAAATGCTTATGGGCTAGGCAGACACATGGTACTCCCTGTTTCCTTACACGGGCTCCCAAGAGGGACAGCGGTTGCAAGCTGCGTATTTGGTGCTACAGACAGCTGGCACGCGGCTCTTGCAGCTGCAGCTTTGGTTGGGTTTGTGGGACCTGTATCGGCCATAGGATCCATACTAGCCGGGATAGATTACAGTGGTTTGGACCACGTGATGATGGTGGCGTGCGGTGGATTGCTTCCCAGCTTCTGGCAGGTGATTAAAAGAGCGGTGAGGTTAGAGAGACAGAAAGGCAGTGTGGGGATGGTGCTGGGAGTTGCGTGTGCTGTTGTGTGTTTGACTTTTACTAGACTGGTATGCTTGCACACTCCTTACTGCAATTCTGCACCTGAAGCCGTTAGATGATTTGAGTTCATGAAATGTACGAGACTCCCTCTTGTGAGCTCTGATTCTATGTTGTAAGATAGATATAATACTTGATGACCCTTTTTAACTCAGTGTGTCTATATACAAACTTTGTCGGATAATAGGATATGTTTTGAGTGTTGTGAGATTGATTCCATTAAGTAGATAGGGCTTTTGTTTAGCTCTAATCTACTGGAAAAGAAAAAACAAAAGGATAACAGCAATACTTTTGACAATCATTTATAATACTTGAGAGTGTTTGCCCTTTCTTCATCATTCGTAACTTAAGACCTTTTACTGAATTTTATTTCTTGGTAATGTTGATAAATAAAACAATAAGCTATAGGTCGTTCCCAAAAAAAAAACTAAAAAATGGCTATAGGTCGGCGGATTCGGTTGGTTCGGGTTATTCGGTTGGTAATAGTTATTGGCTCTGGTCGTTCATTCAATTTTGCTGGTTCTGTTACTCTTGGAAATTTAGTTTACTCAACCGAGACCATGCATGATGGATCCCATCTGAAAAAAAACGGTCGACTTAGATGTACTGGGCTTTAAGAGTTACGCCCTGAAAGCTCAAATTCTTAAAAGCCCAAAGCCCAGTAACTGGGTCAGTGATGGAGATAATTAATTAGTTGGTGAAGGTTGGATCTTAAATTCAGAGAAGTGAAAGAAATCAGGAAGGAAAGAGAAGAGGAAGAAGAAGATGTCGTTGGTGTGGCTAGAAGCTGCTCTGCCTCTGGGAATCATTGGAGGGATGCTCTGCATCATGGGAAACTCTCAGTACTACATCCACAAAGCTTATCATGGCCGCGTATGACTTTTCTCCCCCCTTTCTTTCTTTCATTGGATCTCTCTGTCTCTGGATCCCGAATTTGAGTTTTTTTTGGGGATTGAGCAGCCGAAGCACATAGGGCACGATGAATGGGATGTTGCTATGGAGAGACGCGACAAGAAAGTCGTCGAGAAAGCCGCATCTCCTTCCTCATGATCCCCCTCAGGTCTGTGTTGAATCTCTAAGTGGCTTATTCGAATCAATCTTCCGTATGCACTAGTTTTGTTGTTTCACAAGCTATTAGTGTGTGTGTGCCAGTGAAAGTGAGTAAATTTGTGATCATTCACTGAATAGCTCTTTTGGGCTCTTGAAAATGAATATGCATTAAAAGAGATTAAAAATACAGACTTTGTGGATTTAGGGACAAGTAGATATGCGCTACTGTTTATATCTATTTGTCAGTTTGAAGCTTCCTTGTACTGGGTTTGGTTGCTACTCTTGTGTATATAAGTCCTTCGAGGGAAATTAGTGATTCATGATCGATAGATTTCTGTTTACATCTGTTTTTTTTCTTTCGCTTGAAGTAGTGACTGTGATCTATCTTATCTCTTTGTCATGGCTAAGCTCTAGGGTGATTTTCTTTCTAGAAAATCTTCCTGCTGCTCTCTGTTTTTCTCTTTTTGGCTTGCCATGTAACTCTGTGTAACATGTTAATGTGATGTAGGAGGTTACTTGTGCTCACGCAATAAAAAAAGGGTATTCCATAAGAAGAAGAAGCTGAAGAGTTTCATACTGTTATTCCCGTTTATTTTTCTTTTTTTTTTCCTGCTTTCAGAATTCAGACCGTAATGGCATTTGGTTATAACATTATCTCTGTTTGTGATTATACATGCTTTTAAGTTGTATGATAATACACTGAAACTTGCAACTCTTCTAGTGTGAATGAATAATTATCTTGAAAAATGGGCTCGTCGAAAGCTTTTACAGTGCCGATAGAAAGAAAGAGGAATTACATTCTCGATTTGCTGGGAGTAGGATCTGATGTGTACATAGTTGTGAGTGTATATTAGATGGGAACGGGGAGACCTTGAAGATAGTTGAGTCCAGCGAAGCTTGAGCTGATGAATCACACATGGTTTTATGGCTGTGCCTGCCTGATAATAAAGGTCAAAGCTTCTGTCTCTACTCGCAGATTCACATGAGGTCCTCTCGCTATGTCCCTTTCAAGTGGGCTCAGTTCTGACTTTTTTTTTCTTTTCACAATGGTCCATTCTTGTAACGCAACCCATTTTTTTATCACATTTGTTCAGAGGAATTTTGTTTCATGCCATCAAGTTGCTCGTACCAACCAAAAACGTCTCCTGTAGATTCACTTCTAGTTTCTCTTTAAATCAAGTTGCAGCTCCTGAGGTATAGAGATGATCTTTCGTTTGCGTTTTATGTGTTGTAGTATTTTAGAAACACCTTCCATCATCTATAGGATTTTATCTGAATATGAGCAAGGAAAGTTAAAAGACCAATCCTAATAAGGAATCTATTTGTGCTTTAGTGAAAATGAAGATTGTTTTTTATCTAACCGTTGAGACCTCTCACTTTGATGTTGATTCCTTTTAAATTCTCTCTTCTACTTAACCAAAAGTACAGCAGAAGAACAAAAGAGACGAATATTCTACAACAGTAGGTTTCTTTTGGCAATCATTTGGATGTCCTTGGAACACAATTAATACGATGCACTCTTTATCTTCATTTCCGAATCCACATATTAAGATCTGGCAATGATGAGACAAAGAACCTGACATTAAGAATCTCCTGAGATCTGCTAAGTCAAGAGAACATTTTACATTGATGTCATGATATTGTCATTGACATGAATATATATGCATCATAGCACAAGAAGACCCCAAAGCCAGGCTAACCCATTCATGTATTCATATTTGACTCGAGACTTTTCTGCCAGCTCTGGTGTGCAGGAGAAAAGATTTGTAGAACCATAACTCGTCTTATGAAGAGCAACCGGGCAAGACAAGTCTGAACGAAAACATAAATGTTGTAAAATGAAGCAGCTTATGTTAGTATAATCATGGGGCCTGCATTGCAAGTCATGACAGAAAAAAAAACTATTAAGGAAGAAGTGGTATTCTCTACAAGTACAATCAATCCTCCATAACATCTCCTCAAGAAGGACACTAAGAGTATAAAGAGAGGTGTAGAACTCTACAACAACGATAAATCCTTCCATGATGTCATAAGCTCTTTAGTTCAAAATCGGTTTTTATTTGTGATCTTCTAATAGGAGACCTTGTTAGGATGACATGAAGCTCACAGCTTCAACAACAACAAAACACTTGAATCTCAAGGACACACTACTAGCATTTGAAGAATGCTAAACTCAAAAGTTGAGAATGGAGCATCATCTTCTTAAGCTGTCTGCTTGGCAGACAAAAGATGTTAACATTATTACAAAAAAAAATGCTAGTGTAACTCCAGAAACAATCCATATCTTCCACCAAAGTTGAGGACAAAGAGAAGAAACAATAATGCTTATTTCCTTAAATCACTCTCGTAGAGAAACAAGATGAATGTAGTACGTATCAACTTGCTAACCACAACTAAAAAATAAAAAGTAATCAGAAAAACACTTTACCAGGGAGACAGTAACAGAAGGATCCAAAGCTGAAGTCTAACAATGATGAAGATGTACACAAAACACACAATCAAATCTAAGCTGCGTATTCAGTTTCAAGCATTGGTTGTGTACGAGTAGTAGTAGCTGTCGGTGCTCTCGTCTCTCCGACCTGTGTCATCCTAAGAGCTTCCCCTGTCTCTCCAGCTCTCTCCATCTCCCTAATCTTCTCCTCCTTCTTGTAACTCCGACACCTCAAAACAATAAACACCAACAGCCCCAAAAGTATCACCCCACCAACTACTGATCCAACAATGATCCAAGTCCTTGAACTGTCCTCAGAGCTCTCTTTCTTCTTCTGCCTTCCCTCGCTTGGAGACGGAGCAGACGCCACAGACTTCACCACCACAGAGAAATGCCCCTGACGATCAGTCTCACACGTGTTCCCAGGCTGAACCGAGTCCTTAAAACTCGCTTTACCTCGTGAATCAAAACTAACGCACTTAGCGCTAGACCCTTGCGGGATACGTTCGAGATCAGTGAAACCAATCCTAATGGGATCACTCGACGCCGTTAACTCCAGCTCCGGCAAGTTAACGGCGGAGAGATTCTTAGCGTCGTAAGCGAGGAGACCAAGCACGGGAGCGACGTAGTCGTAACCAGTCAAAGGGTAATACAAGCGAGAGTAGTTACCTAGGTTCTGATAAACAAGGACGAGTCTCGTCACGTACGGCTTCACGATTACGCCTTTCGGAATTGAGAACTCTTTGAGAGAATGTACTCCGTGTTTTCTCAAGCTTCCGCTTCTGAGTCTCACGGCGGAGAGTTTGATCCCGGTTAAATTGGAAGGAACGGTGGTGGCGTCGTAGAGAATGCCGGTGCGAGGACGACGGACAAAGGCTCTAAAGGAGTAGTCTTGGAGAAGGGCGTCGAGAGAAGTCGCATTATTGGTGGGAGGAGACTGAGCAGAGAGTTTCTGAAAGAGGTGGAGAAAGAGAAGCACCTGGAGAAACCCCATTGTTGGGTTTCTTCTTCTTCTTCTTCTTCTTCGCCTCTCCAGGGCGAGTCAGAGACGTGTGACTCAGTACAAACTCGCCGTGGAGACTTCAAGAATGGTAAAAGGTTGAAACTTTGTGTTGGGTTTCGAGTAAAGATTGGAGCTTTGTGGTTGGTTTCAAGCGAGAAGGGAGGAATTGAATCGAGGAATTGAGTGTTTACAGCAATGGAAGACGGAGTCACGGAGGAGAGAGAGGAGTAATGGTTTGCTGGTGGAAGAGAGAGAGAGAGGCAAAAGGACAAAGAGTGTTGTCGTCAGTCACATTTGTTCACAAGAACTAGACAGCCTGTTCATCTGATTTTTTCTCCCTTTTCACCCATTAAAAATAATTCCCATAAAATATGCCTTCACATTCATAACCTTTTTCTTTTATTTATTTTACTTTACTTTTTGCACCAATCATATTGAGGCATTTAGTGTCGCCGTAACAGTTGTCCGTTTCCCGTATTTGTATTTCTGTATATACTGTATGAATAAATGTACTTTTTACAACTTTCGTTATCATGCGGACACAAAAGAACAAATAAAGTTCCATTCATTGTCTTGGCCCAATTGTCTACTGTGACCAACGAATCATATTGTAGATCTAACAGCGAGAAATAAGTTCGGGCTTTGTAAACCATAGACATGGACTCATTGAGGCCTTGTTAACTGAGCCATAAACAAATATCTAAAGGACCACTACAACCCTTATGTCAAGGCATTTATCGGAAGAAAGTGATTTTTAATGGTTTTTTTGGTTGGAGATTGAACTTATGACTCAAACCTTCAAAAGAAAAAGAAGAATCAGTGAGAGAAAAAAGAAGCACAGGAAACACAGAGAGAGCAAAGAAAATTTAACTAAAAAACATATTTTCTTTTTTATTGTGTGTAGAAGTCACTACGAGAGCAATCCCATTGGTGAGATACTGACTATATATGTCACTAGTATTAGTTTAAATGGAAAATTAGTTTAAAAACTATTTAATTTATTAGTTCCAAACTTCCAATGGTGAAGTGAAATAGTCTTTAAATGTCTCATTTAAGTACTTTATTTTAAAAGAAAAACTTTTATTGAAAAATATGTAATGGTTCTTAATATTAATATTATTTTTAAACATAGAAAAACATTGTTAATTTTCCGTAATTTTATATTTCCTATATTTTTAAACTAATAAAAGTAACTTTACAAAATATAATTAATGTTTTTGAATTTTCAATATTAGTTAACAAAAATTATTTTAGAAATATAAAAATATATAATTTTTTAAAATAATTTTTTTTCTTAAAACATGCATCATTTTAAAGCGGATGAAGTAGCTTATACGAAAACTTAAATGTAGATCGTACAAAAAACAGTGATAGACATTCACAGTTTTGATGCTTTGGAAATAGTGGGGATACATATCTTAAGTCAAAAGGATTACAAAACAAATGAAATAAAAGCCAAATCCAATAAAACACACACAAATGTAAACTTCAGTACGGTGAAAATCTTCTCTCACCCGTGATCTGCCTGACTAGTTGGCAAGTCTTTTAGAGTAGCATGGGTAATGGCGACTTGGGGGCAAGGGGCGAGAGCGTGGATCTAGACAATTTAGTGAACACCAAGCCTTTGTATAGGATTCGTCTAAGTAGCAGACGGAACTTGGACAGCGGTGACCACATTTATCACAAGGCGGCCGAGTGCTAATACTGTTGCGGAAAACTTCGTATGGCTTCATGTATGGGTCATACTTGAATATGAAACCAGGCTTCAAATAGACGGAAGGTCCAGACACGCAATGAGTATGGATAGTGGTATTACATTCGTTGCACGTGTAGAACCAATCCGTTTGGATTACCTTTTCCTCACATACTTCACACCAATAACACATTCCATCCTCTCTTTCACCGTAGCAAAGCCATAGAGGATGCTTGTCGTGTTTATAGTTTATTTCATTTGGAATGGTAGCGCACTGATAACATATAGCAAAATTGCATACACTACACTGTAGGTATGACTGCATACATATCTCCTTACAGCCATTGCAACAGATCTTGTTATTACCTTTGTAGGGTGTGGAGATGAATAGGGGATGGTCGTGACTTCCATGGGTGAAATAATCTGGAACTAAAGCACAACGCACATCGATCTGAAACCCTTCTTGACGCACGCATTTCTTTTCGGAGCATTTGTACTTGAAACCACTAAACTTTCTGGAACAAACTGAGCAACCAATCTGACTATATCTGCAACTAGAACCTGGACTTAGGTCTAGCACAAGAGGGTGGACATGCAATGCATGATCGATTTTTCGAAGAAGACCAGCACATACCTCGTGGAGAGAAAATACACATTGCAGGCAGTCGTAGAAATCACGTGAGTTTATAGGAAGAGTGCACGCTTGACATTGCTTCTCTCCATCTTTAACACCATCATACTTCACTCGTTTTAGTAGATGTTCATGAGAGAAATGTTTTATAAATCTAGAACCAACCTTTGTGAAAGGGATGGTATCATCTTCGCTCTCGTCAGATTTCTCGGGCTCCCACTCGAGTTCTTTCCCGTCCCACACCATCTCATGTGTTGCACATTTTGAATGTACTACATAGGAGCAATCTTCTTGATTGCAAGAATATTGACCACACTTGATGTCAACCGGCTTGTAACAGATCCGACATGGTGAAGTTACCGCTTCAATGTAAAGAGTATGAGAAAGACGATGCTGGTGGCGTGTGATCTTGATGACTCGTGGTAAGTTCATGCAACTTTGATGAACCATGTAATTACATTGAAAACAAGTATAGCTTGGATCCAACACGTTGACCAACCCACAAGCATCACATGGAGTTAAGAGTGGTCGAGCATAGAAGACCAGTGAATGATGATGGTTTTTTGGTTTTTTCACTGTTTGAAAGAGTGGAATATTTTTGTAGCAAGAAAGATCCAAGGAAAAGCTACATAAAGAACATCGATAGAACCAATTGCATTCTATATCTTTTGTACACCACGAGCATTTATCGGACTGAGACCAGATATCTTGGACAGATCCTAACTTATTAGGATCGGTTATGATGATGGAACCAGAAAAAAGAGCAAGCCAAAGGGATTCACCAGTATTGGTGTCGGAGATGATCCCAGTTTCATTGTCCCGAAAGGTGAAAGTGAGAGGGTGTTGTGGGTGATAAGGATGTCTTATCTTCCTCGGAAACTTGTGACAAACACGGTGGAACTCCACATCGCATGTGGTGCAGTAGTAATGGACTCCCCTGCTTGTGACAAAAGATCTTCGTTGACCGCACGAAAAACAACCAGACTCTGTGTTTCCACCTGGTCTTTGAAGAAGGACATGAGGTTGATTTAGATGAGACAAAGGGCATATTTCTTTAACTTCAGAATTCATTGTATCAGATATTTGATTAGAAAAGCGTGAGAAGCTGGAAGAGGAGGTGGTGGTGGTACTCTTTTTCTGTCCACCTTTTTGTCGATTTGGTTATGACCAATGTATGTCCTTTATAACAGTTTCTTTGCTCTTACTTCTCGTTGAGTTTTAAGTAAATGGGAGAATAACGGGAAGTTAAGTAGCGCGTACTCCATTTTCTTAATATGAAATAACCTACTTGCTGTTTATATTATTAAGATTGACCCGAATTAACAATTTTATTCCAATTTCCAAGACCTGTCTCCAGGCTGTGCAATGTGCACATTCAAAGTCAACGAGGTATGAATAACATGTATCTCTATCAAAACTTATCTAAAGATATTTTATACTTTGGTCATAGTTAATTATTTTTCTTGTAATAATCCTCAACAAATTTGATCCCAAGAACTGGATCCAGGCTGTGCGCATTCAATAAAACACTGTATATCCTAGACAGGTCCTAGTTAAAACTAGAGAAATTAGGCCACATATACATGAAAAGTATCATAATTAGCTAAATATCCTATGCAATATTGACTTTTCTAAAATCCAAGATTATCCCTGCCCAAACTATCATCATCATCATCATCATCATCATCATCATCATCATCATCATCATCATCATCATCATCATCATCATCATCATCATCATCACTCTCTCTCTCTCTCTCTCTCTCTCTCTCTCTCTCTCTCTCTCTCTCTCTCTCTCTCTCTCTCTCTCTCTCTCTCTCTCTCTCTCTCTCTCTCTCTCTCTCTCTCTCTCTCTCTCTCTCTCTCTCTCTCTCTCTCTCTCTCTCTCTCTCTCTCTCTCTCTCTCTCTCTCTCTCTCTCTCTCTCTCTCTCTCTCTCTCTCTCTCTCTCTCTCTCTCTCTCTCTCTCTCTCTCTCTCTCTCTCTCTCTCTCTCTCTCTCTCTCTCTCTCTCTCTCTCTCTCTCTCTCTCTCTCTCTCTCTCTCTCTCTCTCTCTCTCTCTCTCTCTCTCTCTCTCTCTCTCTCTCTCTCTCTCTCTCTCTCTCTCTCTCTCTCTCTCTCTCTCTCTCTCTCTCTCTCTCTCTCTCTCTCTCTCTCTCTCTCTCTCTCTCTCTCTCTCTCTCTCTCTCTCTCTCTCTCTCTCTCTCTCCCTCCCTCCCTCCCTCCCTCCCCCAAACAACTATAATTCCGAATATCCATAAGCTTCTGAAGTAAAGCAAATACTAAAATTCAATATCCGTTAATATCGAAGCAAATCACAAATATTAAAATTTTGGGAAGCGAATATCCGATCCGATCCGTCAATATATAAATATATGTATATTTTATTATATTTAAAGTTTTAAATGTATAAAATTATATAATTATTATTCTAACATATGATTTGACATATTCTATTCACATTATTACTTATATAAAAGTATTACATAAAAGGAAAAGAAAACATTTATGACAATTATTATTTTTTTCTTAAGTTTTGTGTTATTATAATTGTTAACTAAGTTTAAAAATTTACAAAATACGTAGATTCAATATATTTTTTAATTTTTTTTCTTTTATATCATGTAAAAAATATTTTACAAAACAAATTTGTATCGAATTTTTAAGATTATTTGTATTAATCAAAACAAATGAGATATCCGTAAGTATCCGCAAATATCCGCAAATATCTATTTATCTTCCGGATATCCGTTTTTCCGAATATCCGTATTTTTCTGAATCAAAGCAAATCGAAAAATTAGATATCCGTAACATTCGAAGCAAATCACAAATACTTTCAAAAACCCGGATATCCGATCCGTGTCCAGGCCTACTTCTTTCTCTCTTTTTTATCTCTTTAAAACTTCTATTGTATTATATTTCTACAATGGATTTTTTATTTGTTTTCTATTTTCACCGATGTGATTCCATATATTTCTTTCAACATAACATATGAATCTAGCTAGTACAATTTTCTCAACGAGTTTGTTAACGATAGCCTTTCTGTCAATTTGCTTGATGTCAACCTGAAATTCTAAGCAATTTCATGGCACATATTAGATATATCTTCTCGATTCACAGGATGGTAAAGTCACTTGGCAGTATGGAGACACCATATCATTAAGAAAGAGTGGGTTCTTCCAAGATAACTACAACCTCAATCTCTCATTTTAATTGTAACTATTTGTAATCGCAATACAATAATTAGAATCATGTTAACCGGTAAATGTTTGATTAAATGCTACCTACTAAGTCTTGTGAGCAGATACATGTTTGGTTAGTTGTTAAACTTTTAGCTAAAATTCCTTTGTCACAAATTAATTGTTGTGATACGGTTCATGGCTGCAAATTTCTATTGAATATGCTGTCATTGGCTGCTACATGTTTGGTTAGATATTACAAAACAAAATATCGATTTTTAAATAGGTGGTAAGATGCTCAAAACAATTATTGATAGCTGATAAGTGGTTTGTTAGTAAATTCTAAAAAAAGTTACCTTATTAACTTTATCTCTATCTATCTAACTTTTATTTTTAACGGTTACAAAACATGTTTACGGTTTTTAAAATGGTTGGTAAGATGTTAAAAATATATATATATATATTGTCAGTTGTTACATAGTTTATTAAATGCTACAAAGTAAGTTATCAGACTCACTTTCATTACATGTTTAAATATAAGGTTAACAATTATTGTATCATTTATAAACCAAAAAATTACATCTAACATCATATTGACTATGGTAAATAACATATAAGATTGAGGTTATTGTTTTCGTTACATGATAATTATATGTTTCTAATGAACAAGTTATCCACTAATCATTACTATAATATTTTAGGTTAAATTGAGTTCCTTATTGTGTTTTTCCTCTCCTCTGCAGATTCTCAATTCCAGCAACCAATAGTCTGAGTAGTCCCTAACTCATCGATGCCATATCTATAAAATGGGGAAATTCTTTTTATGTATGTCTGAGATTGATGTATCATAAAAGTTTTTTAAGAGGTTTGATTTTATTTAATTCCATGATGCATTGACGTATCTGGTATATACAATATCAATTTAATTGATGTGAAGGTGACGAGCATGAGTTGAAGAGGAGAAGATTAGTTGTTGAATCTGTGGTGAAATCACAGTAAACGATGATTAAATGATTTTCGAGAAGCATGATTAGGAGAAAAAGATATAGTATAACACAAATGTATTTCTGGGAAAGAGAGAGAGTGATAAAGTTTTTGGAGGCAGAAGGGAATGAATAATCGGAAAAGAAAGAGAAAGATGATGATTTTTTGGGCAGAGGCAAAATCGTCAAAATGGACCAAAAAATCTACAGAATTTAGGAATTTTTGAGCGTTTGGGTCCTATGTTTTCGTGTATATCTACCAAATTAACTCTTAAAACTATGACCAAACCAATTTAAGTTATTACTGAAGTGGTATCAATAAATCTTTTTCTACATATAAGTGGTAAAAAGATTTATTGATACTATTTTCACTGAAATGGTATCAATAAATCTTAAAACTATGACCAAACCAAAAAGACGAAACCGGAAAGAAATCAGGGGGAAGCTAGAATCTTTTTGAACTGGGTGCATCATTGTATACAGATGAAAATATAAGCAAACGATGGACTGGATCCGGAAACATTATGCGTGCACATAAGAGATTTTACCATTATACCTAGCACAATTTCATTGATTTATATATAAAAACTGTACATATTGATATAACTATGGGTGCACAGGCTCCATAGTGTATGATGTGCCTTCGCCCGTGAAAAAAATATAGGAAGGTATTGGTTTGGATTAAGAGCAAATTGGATTTAAGAGACACATTCATCTTAGGTTTGTTACTATAGGATTTTTAGAACATTTTTTGGGGAAATAGGATTTTGATTTTCTATAAATACCATAGTACCTTTCATTTAGCAATTAAGTTAAATAATTTTTTTTTTTATAATTTTCGTTTCTGAGTTACGAAATTAAAATAGTAAAAATAAAAATACTTAGTAAAAATTAAAAGAATAATTCTTTTTACTTAAGTCAAAATAGTAAAAAATTAAAAAAAAAAAAGACAAAAGGGGAAAAAGGGATTTCCCCAACCCTAATTTTCTTCGATTTCTTCTCTTCTTCGCCGTGGAGGTCTCCTTCAATGGCGATTCTTCACTGACACTCCCCTTTCTCTTGTGTTCTTCAATTTCTTGTGTTCTTCGATCTCTCTTGTCTCTAATCTCTTCTCACCGCATCTTCCTCTTCAATATCTTCTGTTCTTCCTCTTCGTCTCTTATCAATCCTGACGAAATCGGACTCTTCCTTCTCACAAGGTATGTGATTACTTCTTTTGTTTCTCATTTTACACGATTTGAACTTTGATTTGTTTGTTTAAAAGATTTGTCTTTGGGTTAGTTAATCATCTTCGAGGGAAAGAGAAATCATGTTTAAAGGATTTGTCTTCGATTAGCGATTTGCCTAGCATCTTGTTTGTTCTTGTAATTGTTCTTGTGGGATTGTTCTTGTCTGATTGTTCTTGTCCGATTATCGGGTTAGTTACTTATCTAGTAATAAACTTCAAAACTTCAAAACTTGTAATTGTTCTTGTCCGATTTCTTATATCTCAATCGTAGCTTTGTTGTCTTTGAATGAACTTTGTTTCTCGGGGTAGTTAATTATCTAGTACACCACTTGACATCTTCTACTTGTTAACTTTGATTGAACTTTTTTCCTCGGGTTTGTTCCTTGGGTTTGTTATTCATTTCACATCCTCTAGTTGTTGTTGTCCGATTTTTTGAGATATTGTTCTACTTGTTGTTGTCCGATTTTTTGAGAAAATTTTTGAGATATTGTTCTACTTGTTTGTTCCTCGGGTTTGTTCTTCACTTGACATCTCGGGATGTTGATAATTTTTACATGATGAACTAACAATTTTTTCATGCTTTGTAGATATGTCTGAGGAGCTACCAAAGAGGATTTTTAATGAGGGCGACGAGCCCCAAGTGACTCAGATCAATAACAACTGCAGGATCGACTACATTATCAAGAAGTTCGAGAAGTGGATGCCAAAGGAGTTTGCTGATGTGAAGAAAGATCCGGTTTTCTCTCAGGTTTTCAAGCTTCATGAGAATGGTCTTGGCTACTCCGCGAGAGTGATACACAGCATCTTGTGCAGGGAGCTTCTGACTTACATGATGCACGAGCTGTGGTTTGTTTTCGCTCGAAGGCCACATCGATTTTCACTCCAAGAGTTCCACGCAGTGACCGGGTTTGAGTGCAGGACTAGTCTTTCACTTAAGATTGACTTAGAAGACTATGCATATGACGGTGGTTTCTGGAGCAAGGTCTTGAAGAGGAAAGATGAATCCATTACACTCTTCAACCTGTGGAATAAGGACAAGGCAGCTGTGATGAAGTGGAAGAATGCAGATCGCATTAGACTGATCTACTTGGCCATCATTCTCTGTGTGGTTTTGGCGAGAGATGAGAAGGCCAATATCCCCCTCAAATACATCACACTGGTCATGGATCTGGAGAAGTTTCGGAAGTATCCTTGGGGAGTTGCGGCTTACGACCTTCTCTGCAGTTCGATAGCCAAAAACCGTCACAAACTGAAGGAGAAGACAACAAGTTATGTGTTAGATGGATTCTCATACGCCTTGCAGATTTGGGCTATGGAAGCTGTACCAAAGATTGGGAAGCTTTGTGGAAAGAAACTGGACAAAAGCTTTGCTAATGGTCCTAGATGCATCAACTGCATCAAAATCTCCTGGATTTATTTCAGGAACTTCCTCATCCTCAATATTACTTGAATCACACGGCTCCTTATTCAAATCGATGTTGACTCGTTCTTTTTGATTCACACCACTACTAGAGAACGTGACACACAAGGTAGGACCTAAACCCTTCTTCGCATAGCCCATAAAGTTAGCTACTTGTCGATCATTGCTGATGATAATGGGAGGATTCCCTCTCTGATTCACCATCTCATAACTCAACTCAACATTAACAGAATTAGGTTCCACGCCATAATCCTCACACACTATGATCTTGAGCCGCTCCAACACAGTTGTAGCATCTAATGTCACCATTCGACCACGCCTGTCTTTGTCTACCACGAAACTCCACTCCTCGCTGGAACTAGACATCCATTCACCAGATTTGACATATATTAGAACCATGTTGATAGAGAGAAGAGGGAAGAGAGAAAGAGAGAAGAGAGAAGAGAGAAGAGAAGAGAAGGCCGCGATAAACACAAAAAACAAAGAGAAGGGGATCGTGGGAGGAGGAGGAAAACGTGGGATATCAAGAAAATATTCTCCAAGATTTTTAGGTTAGATTTAGGAAACTTCTAAAACAGAAAATGGAAGTTTCCATTTCTTTCGGATTTGCCTAGAATACGTAATATACCCAATCCAGAATATAGTACAACACGTGCAACACCTATTCTTCCTTAGGCGTCACATAAGGTAAAAGGCATAAGAGCCTATGACACAATTTCTAAGTTAGGTACATCAGAGAGTTCAAGATATATATCGTTGTATATCTGCTGGTACACTGAAAACATACTGCTATATGTTGACGTAACCAAATCTAGCTAAGATATAGGGATGAAGAAACATTAGTTTACATTATATAACTGAGATATATCTATGTATTATACTTAGTTTCGGTTTTCTGTACTAAGCAGAGTAACGGAATGTGTATTCTATTTTGGCTAGAAAAGAAAATAAAATATGATTCCCTATTTTAAAAAAAATAAATTTAAACATATAAATTATCATACATATGTTTCCAATACTTTTCATATTTTTTTACATTTTTAAAGTTATGTTAACTATTTTTCTCATCAACCAAGGGCAAAACAAGTCAAAAAATGACCAAAGTATGAAAAGTCCTAAATTGACAATAGAAAATTCAAAGTGTCTCTTTTTGCCAACTCTCCCTTGGATTAATTTAAGTTCTCTTTCTATGTAGAAAAAGATTTATTGATACCACTTCAGTAATTTGATTAATAAAACACAAACTAAGTGTTGCATTTTCTATATAATTAATAGCTTCTATAACTTAATTAGATAGTACAAACAGCAGATGGACATTAATCGTTTTGATTCTTTAGAAATTGTAGCAATACAAAAATTTCAACAATACAAATACAAAACAAAAAAAAACACAACATCCAATAACACACACACACACACACACAATGCAAATGAGGAATAATGATCACATGAGAAATTTAGTTAGCATGAGTTCTGAAGCGATGTTGGATATCGTCCTTGGAGAAGGTAAATAACGGTCAGAAGGTTCTTCTTCTGGTGTCTCTAAACAATTCAACGAACACCAAACTTTTGTATATCTTTCGCCGCTTCTGTAGTAGATGGAACTTGGACAGCGTTGACCACATTCATCACAAAACGGTCTAGCGCCATTACTGTTGCTGAAAACTTTCACCGGGGATAGCATCGGTCTGTATGGGTCATAGTCGAATATGAAACCAGGCCTCAAATAGACGGAACGTCCAAACACGCATTGAACATGGACAGTGATACAACAATATTCGTTGCATGCGTAGAACCAATCCTTTGGGCTTACTTTTTTCTCACAGACTTCACACCAATAAGGCATACCATCCCGTACTTCTTCTCCGTAGCAAAGAGAGAGGGGATGCTTGTCGTACTTGTAGCATATTTCATTTGGAATTGTAACGCATTGATAACACAAAGCAAATTTGCATAAGCTACAATGTAGGTACTAGATTTTGATCCGCGCTTCGAAAGCGCGGGTATTATTTTTCACTTTTATGAAATATATTATTGTTTGTAATTATTAAATGTATTTATCTTAGTAATTTTTTTATAATAAATTCGACACATAGAGTGTCTCTGATAAACTATGTGTTTCTCTCGTTTTGTTTTATTCCCTCTCTAATCAACATATTTATTTGGTTTGTTATTAAAATAAATGATTTTAGAACGCAACTATACAATACTTCTACATTGATATTTTGTTTAAAAAATATGGCATATTTCTATATTAATTAAATATTTATATTGTAATTTAAATTTGTATACAAATAAATATATTTGTGTAGTTTGTTGTTAAAAGAAATGATTTTGAATCCAAATGTACAGTACATTTATATTGATTTTTTTTAATTCATATAATTTTTAAATATATTTCAACTGAACCAACTAATATTTTATTAAATTGGCCCCTGAAATATATTTTTATGCATCGATATTTATATATCATAATTAGTATTATATATTTTAGATGTATCATAATATAACTAACAATATTCAAAAGACCTGGACTGAATCAGGTTATATAGCTATTTTTGTTATAAATATCCGAACCCGTTTTAGATACTTTGGTTATTTAGATATTTTTGGGTAAATACATCAGAACCGAATTCATCCAGATCCAGAATGACCTAACTCAAAATTCACACATAATTTTATAATATTCAAGCGGGACTTGGTTTCGAAAAAAAAAACAATACCCGAGAGGAAAGCCAGTGGAGGAGGAAGACAGTGATGTTCGTATAAGTATAAGTTCCATATTTACAAATAAGTAAGTGCCGCTGATTTTTTGTAGGTGTATTTACTTATATATGTATCAAAGTTTCAGAGATTACTCTATGTTAATGGACAAAGATTTGTACTTTTTAGTTTGTTTAGCGGTAGTAACTTTTTTTAATATTCAAAACATGTGGTAGTAGGAACGACCACAATCTGATCTGAAAGAAGTTACTCTCCCACGCTGAGCAAGAGAAAGTAAAATACAACTCATGGTTAGTAATTTTTAATACTTAATTGAGATGAAAACAATATAATACCATGTGGATTTAGGAATAAGATTGAACCATTGCCTTACATAGTACTATATGGCTTTAGTACTGATTGAATAGTGATGCATAGCTAGATAGTGATGCATATCTGGGTTCAAAATTATAACGTTATAACACAACGTAGAACACTAATAAAAAGTAACATAATCGAGTCTATAAGTATTCCTTAATAGAACTCAAGGAAAACACTTTAAAAATAAAATGACCATCTTCTAAACAGACTTCCTGAACTCCATGCTTGAAAAAACAATACCCCATCACTATCTCTTCCAGATTGTAAAGACATACCCCATCACTATTTCTCTCCAAAATAAGATATAGTTGACAGTTTATCAGCAACACTGGTTGAACCTGCATGTACCAAAAATAGTTGCAATGGTCAAAAAGAAATTCTATCTACGACAACAGAAAACAGAATTTAACAGAAACGTGGATCATAAGATGTTTACCTTTAGAATACCTTATCACTAATACTCGTCCATATTATTAAAAACCTCTTTGACAAAATCATAGTAGTTTTCTTTGAGGTTTATCATCTTTGTAGACAATCAATATTTTCAAAAAAAGAAGTTTCACACGAACTTGTTTGTCTTCTTGCGCTAATCATGTTTTTTTTTGAGCTGTAAATTAGGTATCTCCTAGAGTCGCTATATATAGAGAGGTGGATAAGCTAGGTTATAAGGAGTCATTGCGTGCCAAGTTTATTCCCCGGATATTCTCAACTTTAAATTTTCATGGGATATCATATATTTTAAAAATATTATGGATTGTATTTGAAAGATTGTTATATTTGTTTGCGTTAATTTAGATAACAAATTATGGAATGTCTGACAACTTTTAAGGAGATTGGGAAGCAATATAAGAGAGTTTGGAGATATATACCTTGCATAAATAAAAGACGTGGGAATGAAGTTTAGTTTAGAAAATTAAGGTAATAATATATTGTAAAGATTGCAAACCAAGAATATAGCCAATTCCGTCTACCTATTTATTCTAAAGTCTCTCTATTGTTAAGATATTTTCACAAATAAAGTAATATTCTGTTACCTTAATTATTTGGTTAACTGAACCCATATGATTAGCAGGAAAACGGGATAACTGAACCTATAATTAATGTTGAAAAGTATAGATTTCGATTTTGGTTAAGTAGACCATTATTAACCTTGTATCCAAACAGTTTTCTTTAAATCTCCTATTTTAGTTTCCAAACACTACGATTTTGTACTTCAACTTTAATAATATAGATGACTGCATGCATATCCCCATACAACCCTCACAACAAATCTTGTTTTTACCTTTGTAGGACGTGGAGATGAATAGAGGATGCTCGTGACTTCCATGGGTGAAATAATCTGGAACCAAAGTACAACGCACATCGATTTGAAATCTTTCTTGAGCCACGCATATCATTTCCGAGCATTTGTACTTGAAACCGCAAAACTTTCTGGAGCAAACTGAGCAACCAATCTTATCATAATTTTCTTTACAATTGTATGGAGATGGGTCTAGCACTAGAGGGTGGACGTGCGATGCATGATCAATTTTTCGAAGAAGACCAGCACATACCTCATGGAGAAAAAAGTCACACTGCACGCAGTTGTAGAAATCATGTGGGTTGATAGGAAGAACGCACGCCTGACATTGCTTATCTCCATCTCTAGCAACATTATACTTCTCTAGCTTTAGAAGATGTTCATGAGAAAAATGTTTTATAAGGTTAATACCAACCATTTTGAATGGCATAATATCTTCGCTCTCGTCAGATTTCTCGGGCTCCCATTCGAGTTCTTTCCCGTCCCACACGTTCTTATGCGTTGCACATGTTGAATGAGCGAATTACAAGAATATTGGCCATACTTGATGTCAATCGTCTTGTAACAAATCCGACATGGTGAAGTTACGGCTTCTATGAAAGGAGTCTGGAATAGACGATGCTGGTGACGCGTGATCTTGATGACTCGTGGTAAGTCGATGCAACTTTGATGAACCATGTAATTACATTGGAAACAAGCATAGCTTGGCTCCAACACATCGACCAATCCACAACCATCACATGGTGTTAACAGTGGTCGAGGGTAGAAGACCAGTGAATGATGTTGATTCTTTGGGTTTTCCACAGTTTGAAGTGGAAATTTTTGGAAGCAAGAGAGTTCCAAGGAAAAGTTACATATCGAACATCGATAGAACCAATTTCCTTCTATATCTTTTGCACACCATGTACACTTATCCACTACTAGATTGGATTGAGGCCAGCTAAGAAGCTTCTTGGGATCGCATGTGCTGGAATCAGACAAGTTTTCACGGCAAAAATCTTCATCGATATTACCGTCGGAGATGATCCCATTTTCATAGTTAAGAAAGGTGAAAGTAAGAATGTGTTGTGGGTGATAAGGATGCCTTAGCTTCCTCGGAAACTCGTGACAACCACAGTGGAACTCCACATCACAAGTGGTGCAGTAGTAATAGATCAAACCGCCCGTGAAAAAAGGTTTTCGTGAACCGCATGAAAAGCAACAAGAGTTTGTGTGTTTACCATGTTTAAGAAGAAGAGGGTGAGGGAGAGTTAGAACTTAGAAGAGACAAGGGACATATTGCATTATGTACAGAAGTCAGTCGTCTGAATGAAAGAGTGGGTGGGCGTAATTTTTTTCTGTCCATCTTTCTGCCGATTTGGTTGTGAGCGATGTGTGTTTATAACGATTTCTCTTCTCCATCAATCATGGAGTTCTAAGTAGATGCGAGAAAAAGGAAGTTTCATAATATTAATTTAACAAGCATGCATCCCCATGTCCCTTAACAGAGAATGGCCAACTTGCTGATTATATTATTAAGAACGGCACAAATAAACAATTTTATCCCTAGAGTCCTAGACGTGTCTCCAGGCTGTGCACTGTGCAGTGTGCACATTCATGACAATCAGCGAGGTTTGAATAACAGAGATCTATCTAAACTTTTATCTAAAAGTATTTTATAATTTAGTTATAGTTATTATAATATCTACTCTATAAATTTGATCCCATGAACTGTTTCGAGGCTGTGACTATTCAATAAAACATATCATTGATCTAGATCCAGGTTATACTCTCATTAATTTGATCACATGATCTTAAGCTATACAAGTATAGTAGCTTAGTAATGCACTGGATCTGGATGGTCAATAACACTAGTTCTGCAGTATATTCTTCAGATGCCCAGAAGAATAATTTTCTTAAAGATCAATGAATACCTATATCAAGAGAGATTATAAGAGGTAACTTGACCGTGATCATCAGAAGAGCAAGGTGGACGCGTCGAAGAGATTGACCCTGTACCTGCCGCTTGTAGCCAGGAGACGCCACGAAAGGCGGGCTCTTCCAAGTTCTTCATAGTCTTTGACTTCTCGATCACATATTTTCTCGGCGGATAAAAATCAGTGGAACTCAGAGGAATTCTCTCCCATATCTTCTTGACTATGTTTAAATGGATTAGAATTCGATATACAAGAACAAAAAAAATTATTAAGCGAAATAAATACTTGAAAAATGTTTAAAGTTTATTTGTGCCCCTAATAAACAAATTTATTGAGCGAGTTTGATATCTTGGATAATTAATTAATGTATTTATATATATAGGACCAATATAGTTCTACAACTAATATTATAGTTAAAGTATGTACTACTCCATCTATTAAAACACTAAAGAGTTGATTGTTTACCCAAGAGTTTAATTAAGGTTTAAACTATAATTTATGATCATATATTTAGAAGACCGTGAAAGTCACAGAAAGGAGAGAAAAAAACCATGAGAGATTAGAGAGAGAAGGTCACCTTGCATGGCTTTTAGGCGGGTAGGTTAGATCGAAAAGAGGAGATGCGTACATGTTTGGTGTAATTAACACATATCAAAACGCAGTGGAGAAGGAAAAATTGTTTTTGTTTTAGATTGAAATTATTATCAAAAACCAAACCGTTTTCAGTTGAACCGTGTGGTTACACTTCTTTCTCCTCTTCCTCTTACTTCCCGGATCGGAAGGGATATAACTGCGAAAGACATCGAAATAGAAAAAAGGAAGGATATTGGTTTGGATGTGGTATATATATAATCGAATTTTAGTCCGGTTTAGTTGGAATGTTATTGGCTTGGATTTGACAAAATCTGAAGTTCTATTCTAAATAACAAAAACAATAACACCAGTTCACTTTGGTTAACAAAACACAAATTAAGTGTGGCATTTTCTTATATTATAATTAATAGATTCTGTAACAAACAAAACTAGATCTTGCAGAAAACGTTCATCGTTTTGATTCTTTAATTAGAAGCTATACAAATCCTTCAGCAAAACAAAAAAACAGACACAAAAACCAAATAGCACACAAATAGAAAAAAAAACCAATACAGTGCAAATGAGGAAGAAAAAGCTCACGCGTGATGCATGAATAGTTAGCATGTTTTTTAGAGTGACGTGGCGTATCAAAGTTGGATTTGGTGACGCAGACGTATGGGGGAGGAAGGTGGCGGTCCGAGCCTTACAAGAGAAAGAGAAACTGTCTCCAAACAATTCAGTGAACATGAAACTTTTGTAAAGTTGTGGCTTCTGTAGTAGACGGAACTTGGACAGCGGTGACCACAACTATCACAGAGCGGTCGAGTGCTACTACTGTTACGGAGAACTTTAACCGTGGATGATAAATCCTTGAATATGAAACCAGGCATCAAATAGATAGTTGGTCCAAACATGCATTTAACATGGATGGTGATACAACATTCGTTGCATGTGTAGAACCAATCCGTAGGGATTACCTTTTTTTCACATACTTCACACCAATAATACATACCATCATCCCGTACTTCTTCTCCATAGCAAAGAGAGAGAGGATGCTTGTCGTATTTGTAGCAAATTTCATTTGGAATTGTAGCGCATCGATAACACAAAGCAAATTTGCATATGCTACACTGTAGGTATGACTGCATACATATCCCCTTACAACCCTCACAACAAATCTTGTTTTTAGCTTTGTAGGATGTGGAGATGAATAGTGGATGGTCGTGACTTTCATGGGTGAAATAATCTGGAACCAAAGTACAACGCACATCGATTTGAAATCTTTCTTGAGCCACGCAATTCTTTTCAGAGCATTTGTACTTGAAACCGCTAAAATTTCTGGAACAAACTGAGCATTCAGTTAGCCACCCATAATCTTTCTGAGTAGAGTATCGAGAGGGGTCTAGCACAAGAGGGTGGACGTGCAATGCATGATCAATTTTTCGAAGAAGGCCAGCACATACCTCATGGAGAAAAAAATCACATTGCACGCAGTTGTAGAAATCACGTGAGTCAATAGGAAGAACGCACGCCTGACATTGCTTCTCTCCATCTCTTACACCATCGTACTTCTCTAGCTTCATGAGATGTTCATGAGAGAAATATTTTATCAGATTAGCACCAACCTTTATGAAAGGGTTGATATCTTCACTCTTGTCATATTTCTCTGGCTCCCATTCTAGTTCTTCCCCATCCCATACGTTCTCGTGCGTTGCACATTTTGAATGTGCTACGTAAGAGCAATCTTCTTGATTGCAAGTATATTGGCCATACTTGATGTCAACCGGCCTGTAACAGATCCGGCAGGGTGAAGTTACAGCTTCAATGTAAGGAGTATGAGAAAGACGGTGCTGGTGACGCGTGATCTTGATGACTCGTGGTAAGTCGACGCAACTTTGATGAACCATGTAATTACATTGAAAACAAGCATAGCTTGGATTCAACACGTTGACCAACCCACAAGCATCACATGGTGTTAAGAGCGGTCGAGGGTAAAAGACAAGTGGATGATGATGACTCTTTGGTTTATTTATGGTTTGAAGTGGAAAATTTCTGAAGCAAGAGAGATCCAAGGAGAAGTTACATATAGAACATCGATAGAACCAATTGCCTTCTATAGCGTTTGCACACCATGTGCACTTATCCACTACTAGATCAGATTGAGACCAGCTAAGAAGCTTCTCAGGGTCGGATGTGCTGGAATCAGACAAAATTTCACGGCAGAAGGATTCATCGATATTGCCTTCAGAGATGATACCACTTTGAGAGTCCCGATAAGTGAAAGTAAGAGGGTGTTGTGGGTGATAAGGATGTCCTAGCTTCCTTGGAAACTTGTGACAACCAAGGTGGAACTCAACATCGCAGGTGGTGCAGTAATAATGGAGCACACTACCACTGACAAAAGATGTCTGTACACCGCATGAAAAACAATCAGACTTTGTATTTCCATTTGGTTTACTACGAAGGATGTGAGGGTGAGTTAGATGAGACAAAGGACATTTTACTTTAGAACTCAGTTGTGTCAGAAGTTCATTCATAAAAGTATGAGAAGCTGGAGGAGTTGAATGAAGGGAAGGAGGAGGACATGACGGAAGGGCAGGAGGAGGTGGGGGTACTCTTTTTTTGTTCATCTTTTGAGTTTTGCCCGATCTGATTATGACCGATGTGTGTGTGTTTGTGTGTTTATGGCAATTTCTTCTCTCCCATTTTTCGTGGAGTTTAAGTAAATCAAGGCAAGTTAATAATATTTAATTAACCAACTTGGTGTTTATATTATTAGAATTGACCTGAATATACAATGTTATCCCAAACCTGTCTCCAAGCTGTCCAATCTGCATATTTAAAATCAACGAGATTTGAATAACATATCTCTATCAAAATTTAATTAATATTTACGTGTTAAAGACTAAAGAGGTTCATATTAAGCCATTTTATAATATAAATTATCTTACGCTTTCAAATTTTGAAAGCGGATCAAAATTTAGTTTTTATTTTGATACCAATAACATGATCCAACCAGGTCCGGCTCAAAACTTCCATAATCTTTTTGCTATATAATGATATTTTTATAAATTTTTTGGATCCCAAATTTTAAGAGAATTAAAAAAAAAAAATTTAGGACCACGTGTTTAAACACTCCTCACACACCCCTAAAACCAATCCTGGATCCAACCTATAGACATTCTATAAAATACTACTCTCTCTGTTTTTTAAATATATACTAGACTTTTCACATATATGAAGAAATCATATTAAAAATGTATTGATTTTTGTGAATAATAATTTTCCATAACCTTTAACCAATAAAAATATAATAAACACAATTAATTTTCTTAGAGTTAACAGATTTTCATTAAATAATACATTGAAAAAGTAAAAAATGTATTTTTTTTAAACAATTTTTTTTCCTAGAACATGAATCTTAAAAAAACGGAGGGAGTATATATCATAGATCTAGATCTGGGTTATAGAAAACAGGTCCATCGAAGGTTTTAAAGAGTATCTAGCGCATTAAACAAAAGAAAAAAAAGAGGAGAAAAGTAGTAAACTCCTATCTAAGAGCATCATTATCGCGGACGCTTAAGGCGTTTGTTAAGGTAATTTGTAATTAAAAAAAAAGAAAATAGATATTAATGCAAGCAGCGGAGCTTAATTAAGCCCAAAGAAGCGTCGGCTCTTGTGGACACGCGTTGATTTCTCCATCCCTTCTCTGATCTCCTTCATCTCGTCGTCCTACCTCTGCCTCTCCGCCTCCACCGTACCGTCGCCGGAATCGCCTCCTTCGCTGGCTCTATCCTCTCCCGCCTCGCCATGGGACCACACTGCAATCTTCCTAGGGTTTTGAGGACGACACACGGCGGCGACGCTTCTGGCTCCAGACTCTCTCTTATCTATTGCTTCTACCCTGCTTTGAGGAGAGCTCTGTTTCTTCTCCTGCCCTTCACCTCTCTTCTCTGCTCGACGTCCTCCTCCTTTTGTGTCCCGGAGCCGTTGCCAGCCGCCTCCATTAAAGCCTCTTGGAACCGTCTTCTGGTGCGTGATCGTGCGACATCATTTGGGTGTTAACGGTAATAATAAAAATTGAACCTTTACTGTCTCCTCTACAGTAAAATTGATTTTTTGGATGGTTTGGATTCTGGGTAGTTGGATTTGATTACTTTTTTTTCTTGGAACAATCCGAAAGTTTGGATTTTTGTGGGATATTTTATACTCTGGTCATAGTTACTGTACTTGTAATAAATCTATCTTATTAAAACAGAAACATTCTGTTGGACCTAACATTTATTTTGTAAGTTTTTAAATTAAATACACCTTTATACTTTATAGTTAAATACATTAAATCAATTATGTTACTTTCTTTGTACTACTATCAATGTTTCCAAACAATATACTTATTTCTTTGTACTACTATCAATGTTTCCAAACAATATATTTTTTATACTACTATCAATGTTTCCAGACAATACAATAATTAATCTTAGTTATTTTATATCTATCATTTTCTTTTTAGAATTTTGTAGAAACATCATAATTTCATAAATTGCAAAATAATGAACTTTAAAATTTGGATTATAAGATTACAAATTATGAAACTATTACAATTTAAATCCAATTAGATTACATATCGGTCATCCATTAGTTCAATCGGTTAGTCTCGAGGTTTAGTGATTTTTTTTTAATATGAATATTTTAAAAACCAAAATTGAATTGTTAGATCTCCGGATTAGCGGGTATAATCACAATCGGGTTGAATTTAAAAACACTGATTTAAATGCAAAAATATTTTAAATACACACTCTTTAAAAATTACCAAAATATTTGTTAAGTTATTAGTGAAATTTTTTATCGTAAAATATTCCGCGCTTCCAAAGCACGGATCAAAATCTAGTTCTCATTAAATTTGATTCCAAGAACTGTTTCCAGGTTGTGATCATTCAAACAAATACTGTATATCATAGATCTAATTCACGGTTATATTCATGTTTTAAGCATCGTAACTCGAATGTATTTTGCGTTAAATTATTCCATTAATTCCTCCTGTACAACACCAAGGCCCAAAAAAACTATAAGGCCTAAGATTAAGCCTCGCTTATTGTCATAATAATCTCTCATCCAGGCCAGGGAAGTGGAGTACATTTTCAACAAATGCTAGAATTTGGGGTTACTTACTCGTTTCTCTTATGATTCCACTTTGCGGAACTGAGAACAAAGAGGCGTCAGAGAATATTGATAATATGATAGGGATAGATTGAAAGAATTGTATTGCTCTCACAATCACAAAAAATCTTTATATACACGTTCAATTTATAGAGAAAGCTACTTTTTTTTAAAGCCAAATAGATTCATATTTCATAAAGTTTAGAACAAAAAGCATCACGCATAGCGTTCTTTGCCAGCAAGTCATGTAACAACCCGTCCCGTGGATTTTGGCTGGCCCTATAGAGCATTAACTGTAACCTTTTACATGTGAGCCTTTAACGGCTATATATATATTATTGGTACGCTTGGTATTCTTCGAACCCAAAATCTATTTAACAACTCTCTCATGGAAAAAGTTGTCACCAGTTGAAACGAGTTGTTATAATAAACTCGATAGATGTGAAAACCCGTAGAGCTCCATCGAATAGGACTTCAAATTGAAAGTTCTGATGATCTCTTAGGAATCAGAATAGAACCAGAACTTGGAGAGAAAATGAGACATCAAACCTACTTCACCTAACTAGATATTTACGTATCTCAATAACAATATTTACAATTATAATTTATTTAACCAGGTAAATAGTGCTTTACAGATGGATACTGAAAAACCCAATAATTCTTTTCCGGATAAAGATGGTATATTACACTGGAAGATTTTGATGGTCTAACAAAAATAAAAAAAACACAAAAGCGATTCAGTCGTTCATACAATTAGAGAGGCTTTGATTTGGATAGTGAAATGTATGAAAATTTCAAACAGTTTTTTGGTTATATTTGCAATAGATTATTCTTAGTTGCTGAAAATGATTTCGAAATCAGAAGAATAATCAATTTTTCCAAATTATTTAGAAAACATCAAAATCTTGAAAAAAGTATTCACAACTCAGAACTCATTCATATCCCCTAGTCTATATTTGAGAAGTGATTTGCCACATGTCTTCTCTACAATCGTTTTCACAAAAAAAATTGTGACGTGGCTATTAATATTGATGACATGTCATATGGTTAAATATGACATGGACAATTACATTTAATGCTAATATATATTTTTGGAAATCTTTTTAGAATATGGCAATAACTCATATATTACATTTAATATTGATTTATATTTTTGGTAAACTTTGTAGAATATGGTAATAACTCATAAATCATCCCTAAAATAAATATATTCAAATATGATATTTTGAATTTCGAAATATTATATAATTTTACTTTTATAATAATAAAATTTTTATTATCTAAAATTTTCTAAATTTTCTGAATTAAAAAAAAATAAATCGCAATATCATTAGTTTCTTTTAGATATCTACAAATTATATAAATATTATTTAGTTTTAAATTTTGATAACTATACAATTTTATATGATTTTTAGTAATTTTGTACAAGTTGATTTAATAATTTAACCAAATGAAATAAATAATTTTTTATTATCTAAGATTTTAACTTTATATATATACATATATATTCTTAAATATAATTTAAAATAAAAAAATATTTTCTCTTAATTTTATGCTTAATTAATGATATTTATATTAATTATTAGTCAAAATAATAAAATATATAATATTAATAAATTACATTTTAAAATATAAAATTTAACTTTTAAAAAATTCATCACTACACATGGTGCATGAAAACACCTAGATTAATAATTGTGATATAGCTACTAAAATTGATGACATGTCTTATAGATTAATATGACATGGACAATTATATTTAATGTTAATTTATATTTTTGACAAAATTTTAAAATATGGTAATATCTCATATATTATATTTATTATCGATTTATATTTTTGGACTTTTAAAAATATGGCAATAACGCATAAATCATCATTAAAATAAATATATTCAATTATGGCATTTCAAATTTTGAAATATCATTTAAATTAAAAATATTTCAAAAATATATACATATTTTTAGAAAATTATAAAATTAAATAATAAAATCAAATTAAATCGTAAAATCATTAGTTTCTTATATATATTTACAGATTTTATAAATATTGTTTAATTTTAATTTTTGACAATTCTGAAATTTTACATATTTATTTAATATATTTAATTAAAATATATAGATAGAAAAATCTACCTAAGATTATAATTTTAAATATATACATGCACATTCTTAAATATAATTCAAAATAAACAAAATTGGTTTTATCTTAATTTTAATGTTCAGTTAAATCAAATTTATACTAAAATATTGATAAGAAAAAAGAAAATTTATAATATTAATTAAAAATAAATATAATTTATATTTATTTTTTAAAAAATATTTTAAAATTCTTTTACTGCACATGGTGCAGGAAAACACCTAGTATTACATTATGAGTGTAGATTTTTATGACTTATAGTTTCGTATGCAGTATAAGGAAACAATCATTTTTTATCATTGATATGGATGGAGAATTACTAATTTAATTTGTAAAATCAAATTTAAGTCAGTTTACGTTGCCAGCCAGAAAAAAAAAGCAAACGTTGTGCAAAAGAAAAAAGGCAGAAAACTTTACATTTCTTGAAAACATATGTTTTTATACTATAAAAAATGTTTAGTGACGTTTGATAGAAAAAAATCACTACAAATGATAGGTCATAGATGAACCACAAAACAACATTTAAATTTTATGTCTCTTACCGAAAATTCTACATAAGAAATTCTTGGCTGTAATCTCAAAGTTGTGATAATTATTTAGAAAATGATAATTAAAACAAAGAAAAATACCTTTCTATATCACTAAAATATCTAATTATTCCAAATTAGCATACAAAAAATTGTCCAGAATAGTATTAATAAAATTTAAGATTTAGTATTTATAGGTGTGGGGTTAAGGAAAAAGTTTAGAATTTGAAATAATTTAGTCATTTTATTTTTTAACTAGTGGTAATTAAATCATTTTTCATTCTGGTGTTAATTTTGTCATAATATTTTTCTGTGGACAAATCTGATTCCAAATTAATTAAAAAAGTAATATAAAACTGCTTTACCATATTTGAATTCAGACGCAATTAACGTTACACTCCGAACCCTAAATATCCAACACACAATGAATGCTGCAGATCAAACAAAACGGCTGAAGTATCATTCGATCTGCAGTCTCACTTTCAATCCCTTTCTTCAAAATTTTCTAGGGTTTGATTCCAATGACTGGGCTGCATGAGATTCATTTAGCCTCAAGAAGAGCAGAAGAAGCAGGTTCGTTACAAAAGATCATTAAAAAAAAGTTTCTGTTTCTGATCTTCTCTTTCCTTGCAGCTGCGAGGCGATTCCAAGCCGTGCAATGGCTACAATCTGTAGTAGGTCAACTCGGTATACCGAGTCAGTCATCTGAGAAAGAGTTTGTTTCTTGCCTGAGAAACGGTATGATACTGTGCAATGCTATCAACAAGATTCACCCTGGAGCCGTCACCAAGGTTGTTGAGAACTACTCGCAATCGCATCTGCAGTCGTATCAACTTCCTCAAGCTTATCAGTACTTTGAGAATGTACGGAACTTTCTTGTGGCTTTAGAACAGTTGAAGCTTCCTGGATTCGAAGCTTCTGATCTCGAGAAGGTAAACGCATTGGAGAATTACTTTTCTTATTATGGTGTGAGTATGTGTTTTGCGTAAATGATGCAGGATAATATAGAGTCTGGATCAGTGAGCAAAGTTGTGGACTGTATCTTAGGACTCAAGGCTTATCATGATGGGTTCTACAAGCATATCAAAACGCCACCGTTTCAGCTCTCTGCAACGGTTAATCATTCACTTGGTGCTTCCAGAACGTCTAGGCACTTGGACAGAAACGATTTCACAGATGGTGAATCTGATCAAATCAAAGGTATGGATTCATGTTTCATTATTTATCTTTTTTTATGTATAGTCAAGTCGAGTCTGTGACATGTTCATAAAAGGTAGTTAATCTCCCTTTTAGCCCCATCATGAGGAAACTATAACACTTGAGTTGATACTTGCAGTGATAACCAAGTTGTTTGCCGATCACATTTCCAACTCCAAGGAAAATTTTGATGAGAATCTTATTTCACTTGAGGATGGCAGCGAGGTAAGTTGAAATGTTCTGCCTATTCTTTAATATCTAAATATCTAAAGCTTACACTAAACAATTTTTGGATATATTTTTTTTCAGTCCTGCAAAAGTCTCCTACACAAGACAAAACGCAACCATAAGCGTCTACTGAAAACACAAGAAAATGAGCTTGCGGTACGTTTTGAATTTAATGAAGTTCCTGTAACTTGTTTTGACAAGATACTTATGTCTTGCTTGCCTCTTTTTCTATCAACACCTTTAGGAAAGCTCTCTTAACTTTCATTTCTTGGTTTGTCTGTAATATGTGTTCTAATTCAGGTATGCTTATCTTTGTTCAGGTTCTCAAGACTTTGTTTATAGAAACGAAGCAGGACTTTCAGGAATATCAGCTTCATTTGCAAAGAGATTTGATGGAACTAGGTTGATTTTTTTTTTTTTTCTGAAATATCCATTTTATCTCCTCTGGAGAAAAGTCTCAGTATGTGATCTTTCATTCTCATGCACAGGTAATAAGATGCAAGAGATGTCATCAGCAGCTCAAGGATACTACAAAGTGGTGGAAGAGAACAGAAAGTTATTCAACATGGTGCAAGATCTCAAAGGTAAAAAAAAAAAGTTAACACAAGCTTTGAGTCTTTTCATTAATGTCATAGTGCCATGTCTAAATATTACTGCAGGAAATATAAGAGTGCTCTGCAGAGTTAGGCCTATATTCAATAGCGAAACGAATGGAGTAATAGATTACATAGGAAGAGATGGCTCTTTGTTTGTTGTGGATCCATCTAAACCTCAAAAAGATGCAAGAAAAACATTTCAGTTTAATCAAGTGTTTGGTCCAACATCAACCCAAGGTAACTTTGCAATTTAAGCTTCACTTACTAGAATATATTTGAAACTTTTGTATACATGTCTGCAGATGATGTATTCAGAGAAACAAAGCCATTAATCAGATCAGTGATGGATGGTTATAATGTATGCATTTTTGCCTATGGACAAACAGGATCAGGGAAGACATACACAATGGTGAGCATTGTTCTACAAACTCTTGCCTTTCTACATTTATATTTTTTTTTTTGCTAAAAGAAGTAAATATTATATTTGTAGTTACTAATCATATGTTCTGATGCAGAGTGGTCCTCCAAGCAGAGCAGCCACTGAACTTGGGATTAATTATCTAGCTCTCAGTGATCTCTTTCTGATTTGTGATAAAAGAAAGGACATGATAAACTATGAGATATATGTTCAAATGGTTGAAATCTACAATGAACAAGTCAGAGACCTTCTTTCAGAAAACTTCTCATGCACCAGATATCCTTTTTTTCATTAGTCCCTGAAACTTTTTAATTTAACATTTACCATTTCTAGTGTTCTCTTTGACTAATACACACATTAGATGTTCGAACTTGCTCCAGCGAGGAGGAAGATGGTTTAAGTCTTCCAGATGCTACAATGCATTCTGTGAACTCTACCGTGGATGTACTCCAGCTGATGGAGGCTGGTGAGGTGAATAGAGCTGTTAGTTCAACGTCCATGAACAATCGAAGTAGCCGGTCTCACAGGTAGTACTCTCTCACAATCAAAAGAGTTACTGCTATATGATCTAACTTCGTTGTCTTTTTTCTTGTAGTGTTTTTATGGTGCATGTACGTGGGAAAGACACATCTGGAGGTACCATCCGAAGCTGCTTGCATCTGGTGGATCTTGCAGGGAGCGAGAGAGTGGATAAATCAGAGGTTACAGGAGACAGACTCAAGGAAGCACAGTATATCAACAAATCTTTGTCTTGTCTAGGAGATGTGATCTCTGCATTGGCTCAGAAGAGTTCTCACATCCCATACCGTAACAGCAAGCTGACTCTTCTGCTCCAAGACGCGTTAGGTGGTCAAGCCAAAACACTGATGATTGCTCACTTGAGTCCAGAGGAAGACTCTTTCGGAGAAACAATCAGTACTTTAAAATTTGCACAAAGAGTTTCCACAGTTGAACTTGGTGCTGCTTGTGCACACAAAGAGACTAGAGAGGTTATGCAACTCAAGGAGCAGATTGAAACCCTGAAGAAGAAGGCTTTGAGTACTGGAGAAGGGAACAAGGAGATGAAGTGTCCTTTAAGCAGACCTATTGCAACAACAGAGAGAACTCCTCCACGCTTCAGAAGATTAAGCATCGAAAACTGTAGCAACACAACACTTAAAGATAGAAGGGGTATTATGAAATCACCTCTGGTTTCTCCTCGTGGAGCAAAGGAGATAAAGTCTCCTTTAAGAAGAAGGCAGATCGCAACGAGAGAGAGAACTCCTCCACGCATCAGAAGATTAAGCATTGAAAACTTTAGCGATACTAGATCACCTTTGGATTCTCGTGATGCACAAATATTGAGTTTGGATGGTCTAAGGTCCTATAAAAAGGATGAAACTACTAAAGGAGATCTCACCGTGGAGGTGGCGCAGCAGATCAAGAATCCACTGAGTCCTAGCATGCCTCACTTCCAGCTAATGGAGACAGCTGTTAAAGCTGAAGTGGATACTAGGTCAAGTGGAAAAGGTTCACATATAAGGAAGTCTCTGAGGACAATAGGAAAGCTGATCAATGGTTCAGAGAAGAGGTATTAGACAAAAGACTTTATGTTTAATAACAGCTGCATGATAATACCTATGCGTTTGCCTGTTTATTGAGAATAATTTTGGTATCACAGAAAGGAGAACGTTCCTGCAAATCCACTGTCACCACTTGGAGTCTCAAATCATTTCAGTGGTGTAAAGTCGCCACAAACAAGCAACGTTAAGACACTGCGAAGGCAATCACTCACGGGACAAGAAAGATCCTCAATAAGAGTAGATCTAGTTGAGAATGGTTAGTAAGAGATCTTGTTGACTAGTTTCTTCACGTTTTTTTTTTATCATCAGAACAAAATCAATAACTAAGTTTTCTTTTGTTTGGAATTGGTAAGGTATAAAAGGTGCAAGGAATGCAAAGACGCCTCCACCTGAACGTTCATCATCAAATATAGAGAAGAAAAGGGACTAGAGACCATTGAAGAATAACACGTTCTCTTTCTGAGTGATGCTGCTTGGATCGGATCTCTTAGAATTGGATCATTTTTTCATCATATTTTTGCATACAGTGAGCTTATCTCTTTGAACCAAATGTAGTCTAGCGCAACCATGAAAGTGCTTGAGTTAAGCACTCTATACGTATTTGCCAGTTCCGTTGTTCTGTCAGGTCTTAAAACTTGACTTTAAATCTGATCCTCTGAGCCAGCTTCACCATCAGATCCTCGTTATGAGTGACAGAAAAACAATGCTTAGTTTTTGGCCTATGAGCCTTTCTTCTCTTTGATGTCTATGTTCAGCTATGTAGATTGTATGTTTTATTTCATGTCATTTGTTAAGTACTCTACTTCGTATGTTATTCCATGTATGTGATATCTCGTAAGTTATGCATGGAATATGTATTAACATAACTTATGAGTTAAACTTCTTTTTTTCCAAAAAATATATATGCTTTTGAGTTTTCACATATATTTAAAAGTATAATCATTTTTGATTACATTATTTTTATGTCAACTATTTTCTATAATTTTAACTACTAAAAATTTGATACACAATTATTTATTTGAAATTTACAATTTTATTATTGTTATCTAATAAATTCAACATGTGTGAATTTACATTATTATCTTTTCAAATTCAACAGTTTATTATCTTTCCAAATTCAACAGTTTCATTGTATCACATTCAATGGTTATCAATGATTCAACACATCCATTTTAAAAGATGAAAAAATGATGTTCTTTAAAAAAAATTTCTCTACAAACGCAACCATTGTATGACTATGCCTATTTTGTATGCTATTCCATGCGTGTGATGTGGTATCTGATGTGTGGGGATGCATGGATTATATAGCATAAAGATAAAATAGGCTTGAAAATTGTGGGCCTGATATATTTCAAAAGCCCAGTATTCTTCATATCCATGCGTCCGATACCCACAAAAACCTTTATCTACGAATCATCTCAGCCGTTGAATCATCATAAGTCATCATGACTCGATCACTCCCAACATCTTCGAGGAAGAGTAATCGTTGAAGAAGGAAGAAAAGAAAAGAAAAGAAAGTGTCAAATCTTCTTTCGTAGTTAATTTATAGTCGAAACCAGAGTCCAATTTTCAAGTAAAAAGGGGGTTTTGGGGTTCACTCCGACAAGAAGAGAAGAGACGAAGAAGAAGAAGCAATGAGCGACGCGTTTTGTTCGGACTGTAAGAAACACACGGAGGTCGTGTTCGATCACTCCGCCGGAGACACCGTCTGCTCGGAGTGTGGACTCGTGCTCGAATCCCACTCGATCGACGAAACCTCGGAGTGGCGTACCTTCGCTAACGAGTCAGGCGACAACGACCCCGTCCGCGTCGGCGGTCCGACGAACCCTCTTCTCGCCGACGGTGGTCTCACCACCGTCATTTCCAAACCTAACGGATCCTCTGGGGACTTTCTCTCGTCTTCGCTTGGTCGTTGGCAGAACCGGGGATCGAACCCTGATCGTGGGCTTATCGTCGCGTTCAAGACGATCGCCACCATGGCTGATAGGTAGTTTTGATCTGATTGTTTGTTTGTTTGTGGTCTGGAAGTTTTGAGAGTTTTAGTTTCTAGAAGGTTTATATATGGAAAGTGTATGTTACTGAAAAGGAAAGACTTGACTTCTTTTTTTTTTTTTAAATGATCTTTGTGCAATCAATGCCTCTTAGTACTTGGGTTATGGAATTTTATTGTAAGTTGGATTGCTTGACAAGTTGTAGTTAACAGATTTTGATGTTTTCTCCAGGTTGGGGCTTGTGGCAACCATCAAGGTATAGATTGTGACTTCTGTTTTGATGGTTGTATATATATTTGTGTCTGTTTTGGTAATCATTTCATTTGTTGATACTGGATTAAAGGACCGAGCCAACGAGATATATAAAAGAGTAGAGGATCAGAAGTCAAGCAGAGGAAGGAATCAGGATGCTCTTTTGGCTGCTTGTTTGTACATTGCTTGTCGACAAGAGGACAAGCCACGAACTGTCAAGGGTACTACTAGCAAACAGTTGTTTATTTGGTTTATATGTTTATTAATCATCTCTTAATTTTCTTCATTATTGTGTAGAAATATGTTCTGTTGCCAATGGAGCTACTAAGAAGGAGATTGGTCGTGCAAAAGAGTACATAGTCAAACAGTTGGGGCTTGAAACGGGACAATCTGTTGAAATGGGAACTATCCACGCCGGAGACTTCATGGTTAGCCTCTTCTTAAAAAATCAAAGTGTCTTTCGGTTCTTAACCGCCTCTGTTTTCATTAACGTGATTGGTAAAATCTTCCAGAGACGTTTTTGCTCCAATCTTGGTATGACTAACCAAACGGTGAAGGCTGCTCAAGAATCGGTGAAGAAGTCGGAGGAGTTCGATATAAGGTTACATCATTAATCATTTACTGTCTTATTGCTTCTGTTCTCTTGGTAAGAGTATTCACACATGGAGCTTTAAACCCTTTGGTTGCAGGAGGAGTCCCATCTCGATTGCAGCAGCGGTTATATACATCATAACACAGCTCTCTGACGAGAAGAAGCCTCTTCGAGGTCTGTTCCATTCATTTTTTTTTTTTTTTGTGAACTGAAACAATCTACTCAAAACAATCGCTGATATTGAACACTTGCAGATATCTCGGTCGCAACAGGAGTTGCAGAAGGAACTATTAGGAACTCTTACAAAGATCTCTACCCTCACCTTCCCAAGATCATACCAGCTTGGTACGCTAAAGAAGAAGATCTCAAAACCCTTCAAAGCCCTTGAGTGATCTTCTCTTCTACGGCTTCTTGTATGATAAATCTAAGTCTAGTTTCTATTGGAATCTCGGGTTATAGAGTTGTTTGTTCCAGACTTGAACCAGAGTTCTCAAGTAGATTTGTATCAAGAGAAAAAATTAATTCATCCAAGGATTCGTGTATTGTTAAGGCGTGTGTCAGAACAAAAGAAAACCGAATCTAACCGGATCTGAAATTCTCGGTTAATAGAAATAAGAATTCCAAACCGGCCATCTGTACAATGATCGATTTAAAACTTCAGTGCTTAAAACAATAAATATTGCAATTCTTGGGGAGCAAAGCCTCAAGATATTTACATTGTTCTTATGTGAAAAATAAGAGAACTAAGATAAGCCATTGCTTTACATAATAAAACAGCAATGCTTCACTTTTTACACAACCAAAAGAAGGTTTTAACTTAAGCCAGAGGAAATCCAAAATACATTTTATTTACTGACTTAAATTAAAAACCCTCCTTTTTATTTACAAAATTATATATATAAACATGAACCAGTGCTTTGCTTAGTTAGGCTGTACATATATAGCTCTCTCTGTTCATCAAATTATCCCCTCTTTCTCTGGTTGTGTTATGAGCTTGAGGTTTACTTACATGGCTAAGGAGAAGTATTTGCGGCTAGAGATGATGAGAGCCCGATTCTTCTCTCTGCAGGATAAAAGAGCAATGATACTTGTTCATGATCATGGCCTGTGACTTTTACTAGAATTTATACAGAGAGAGAAGAGATACTTACCTCCAGTGGTGATAAGTTTCTCAACCCGGGCAACGATGTGTTTCCCATATGTGTATCTCTTTAAGGCATTCAAGTGGACTTTGATGCGAGAAATAATGAGTGCAAGGCTTTGATCATCGCATGTTTCAAGAACCTTCTGCACTACGTAGTTCCCGAATGGATCCTTCATCATCGCCTGCAAATTTAATAGGCGTTAGTAGGAGACTTCTGAGACATTGCAGAAAGACATGAGGGAGCAAAGATCTGTTTCAGTTGCTGACCTGAAGAGGCTCGTTTTCATCAGTATAACCAAGCATCTCATTCACTAGAACCTGGCGTTCCTCTGGACCGCCAAATGTTAAGCACTTTTCAACAACGTTAGAAGCAAACTTCTGTTGACTCATTGTCACAATCTGCCCAGCAAGCTTATTGATAATTTCTGTCCGTTCGTGTGGTTTACCGTGTTGTATGATATGCTACAGCCGAAAGCAAGGTCAACCATTATCAGGGTAGGGTGTCTATTTTCATGCACTGACTATGTAAAGCAAGCATTCAACTTACCTGAATAACATAATTTCCGTACTGATCTTGAGCTAGAGTGCAGACTGAGTTCATGATTTCCCCCATAATGATCCGTTGGGTTTCTACGTCATCAATATGCTCCAGTACCCTCTGCCGTGATTCCAGAAAAGTACATTACAAGTATTGTTAATAATGGACAAGAAGAAAAAAAAAACAGAAGGTGTGATGTGTATATATCAGACCTGGATTACACGGCATCCATAAGGGTGTGTTGAAAGGGTTAAGACTTTCCCGTAAAATGAGGAGATAATGAACTGGATGCAATCCTGAGGAAGACGCTCTATACACTTCTGGATCACATGATTACCATTCTGATCATGAACGCATTTCAAGACAGACCCATCAAGCTCTTGCACCATTCGAGTTTGCTGCTCCACATCAACCACCTCCAACGCCTGTATCAGTATCGCAGAAACAAGATAGGGACACGCTCAGAACATTTAAAAGCTTATCTCTATAAGACCCTTACCATTGTATAGTAATAAGTATGGTCACAACAATGTGATTGTATTGAGTACCTTTTGGATAACCCTGCAGCCATACATTTGTAGAGAGAGAGCTAAAACGTGTCCAGTAACTTGTTCAGCGAGTTCTTTTCTCTGTTTGTTTGTACCATGCTCAAAAAACTAAGAAAAAAAGTAAAAACAGAACAATGTATGAGTATAGAGACGCATACTGCCATTTGCAATGAACGTTTTTAGATGCTACAGCTCTTTACCTTTTGAATGACATAATTTCCAAAGACATCTGTCATTAAAGTGCGACCAATAGGAAGTATCTCAGGGAATATTGCATTCTTTTCCTCATCTGTTGCAGTCTCCAGTTTTTGCTGAATGAAACGACTTCCGTACTGATCCATGCTGCACGTGGTGTGAAAGGAAGACAAAAAGTGAACTAGTAACCTTAAATGAAGTATATTAGGTAAGGCAAGGTAAATACCTGAACTCAATCACATGCCCAACTATTTCTGAAAGCTCCAAAGACCTTGTCTTGTTGTTCTTGAACCCTTCTAGTAAAGATGTTTCCGTTGTGCTGCCGATATCTACATGGGAAGATCCCTGTAATCCCCCAAGAGGAATTTTCATCATTGAGGCAGCAGACTGGGACATTCGCATGTTCTGGAGATTTCTTGAATTCTTGGAAGGAGAAGGTAAATGGTTTCCTAGATACATGCTGCCAAGATCATATGGAGGATTCTCATACAATCTGGAATTTGCAGCACTGAGATTACCCAGCTGATGTCTCTGCTGAGCAAGTAACATCGCCAGATATTCATTAGATGTATCTCCGTTTAACGTCCCCAAATTGTTTCTAAGAAGAGGGTGTTCACTTGGTGCACCAGTAGCTGATGCGGTATGCCGATACTGGCTGTAATGGGGGTCCATAACTGGAGAGTGAAGCTCAGAAGCAGCTTGGTTTATCAGTCTATTCAAGCTTTGTCTATCCCCTTCCCCAGTCAAATGTGAGCCTGAAACAAAAGGATAAAATCAAATAGATCAACTTTACGTTGATGCACTTTTTGTGTTTATGAGAGTAAGAGAGCGAGGGAGGTACCTTCACCGGAATAGAGCTCAGCTAATGAACTCAACTTGTTATTTACCAAATAACCACCAGCTGTGGAGAAGTCCGTTCCTTTGATATTAGCATTCTGAATATTGACATCAGATAAGCCCAGGCTTCCTAATCTAGAACGGTCTGAAGTTGAGTAAAGACTCGCTGAAGAGGAAGCTCGTTTGGGGATGTTGACCTGTCCCTGAGAAGACACAGTGGAAGCACCAAGGCCTGTTCCATAGCCACTCATAATTCCACCGTAATTTGCAGAAAATAACTGATCGTTTGACTCTGGCATAGCAATACCCTGTTGACGCAGAGCCTTCTTATGACCGTTGGGTATATAACGCATGACATCAGATTGATTCTCCAATTCCACCTGAAGCTGGGACTGCACATGGTTATCACTCAGTTGATTCATCTCTGACATGTTCAACCTTGATAGCGTGTCAGCAACATCACCAACAGTGTGGATGGCTGAGCCAAACATATTCTTCTTCTCCACAGGACCGACTCTGGTTCCAATAGGAGGCAAACCAGAAGCCGAAGCTCGCCCTACTAGATGTGACTCAGGAGTTCTATTCCTTAGCACTGGAGAACTCATGCTAGATCCCAGCATAGCATTTGCAGTGTTCTGTCCAGCAGAATGTAACGACTCATGGAATGCTAATGGACTGTCGAATCCACCTGGACTAAAATTCGACAAGACAGCAGGATCATTCATGTCACGGAAAGTGTTGCAACTCGCTGGCCGAGAGAGTTGGCTCCGTAACGCTGCGTCTCGGTCAAGCCCTTCCTGTAAAAGTTACAAATCAATCAAGTAAAAACTAATCAGCCACCTCACAGCTAGCATATCTACTCAACAACATGAATATAAACACTAAATGTATAGACATTTTTTATATGAATACCAAGAGGTTCAGGCCCGTAATAGGATTACGCTCCAAACCACAACATATAATATTAGTTTCATCCTAACGGCCAACTCTGGTAAGACCATGATTAATGCATGTCTTAGGGAAGATCTCTTAGCGAATATAAGAGACTGTCTCTTAGCTTTTAACTAAAAAATAAAAAAAAAGCTAAAAAACATCTCCTAAATAAGAGATATAAGAGAAGTCCCTTAGCTTTTTTTCTTTAGTTAAATGCTAAGAGACGTCTCTTATATTCGCTAAGAGATCTTCCCTAAGACATGCATTAATCATGGTCTTACCAGAGTTGGCCGTTAGGATGAATCATGCCCTAAATGTACAGACATTACCTGAAGTATATCAGCAAAACTCTTCCTTCTGGGACCAAGCCCCAGATCTAACCGCTGCACAGGTGTCTTCTGAGAGCGTCCCTGAGCAACAGCATTCCTCAGTTCCATCAAATCACTCTCCGCCTGCTCAACACCCGGCTGAACAGTAAAGAGCGACGAGGAGTTGTTGTTGCTGTTGTTGTTACTGTTCTCACCTTTCTTCCTCCACTCCCCAACAGGATCAAACACCGTCTCACCGTTGTGAAACCTCTGAGCGACTCTCCAATCCTCTCTAGACAGCAACGGAGGCGGCAGCCTCGGGTTCGAGTGCTCGTTCGAGTAGTAATACGAGAGGTACGCAGGGTGCCAGCGCAGCTCGTCGTCGGACAAAAGCTCCACGTTGTTCGCAGCGTCTCTGATGTAATCGTTGGTGTTGTTGTTGTTGTTGTTGTTATTCATCAAGTACTGGTTATCCATGGCTCTCAACAGACCTTCGACCGTCGGTGGCGCGCTTCCGCTTCTGTGCACGTCGACGACGTCGCGTTGCGAACCGAATGTTTGGTGACGGTCGCGATGCTGTTGGAGAAGAGATTCGAGCTCTCTCTGGAATCGATCATCGAGATCGACATTGGATCCTCCTCGGTTCATGTTTGATCTCGTGTCACTAAACATCTCTCCCCTTCATCTGAAATCAAATATGAAAACCTAATCAATCAACCCCTGCGAGATTAAAAAAAAAACAAAATCGGAGAATCCATGAGAGAGAAGGATCCGATCGGGATTAAAGTAATTAATCACCTCTGGATTGGAGAATGTGTTGTACGTAAGATCTTATCGTGGACGAACGACGTCGTTCTCTCGCTTCAGGCTAACAGAAAGAAGAAGAAACACTGGGAAGGGAAGCGATCGAAGAGGCAAACAAGTCTGAGATCGCCTTCATCCTCTCCTCTCTCTTTCTCTCTCTTGTAATTCTTCTACTTCTATTTAGATTCGGATATGTCTTCTCTTTTTTTTTGTCTTTTTGTTATTTGTTTAATTATTTAAACTAATCTTTAAATTTTAAGACCGTATGATAATCCCTCATCTTGTCTATATCATTCTCTAAGATGATTAATTAATGATTGAGACTCCTTTATTTAAATGAAGAATCTCTTCTGTGACATAAGCGAGAACCCAAGAATCTCTTATTAAAAGCATTTTCCAGTTCATTTCATACAGTACAAACAAGAGTGAGACTGAAGTGAGATTCAGAGCCGAAATCAACACCAAGCATCAAGTTTTACAAGTAACGGTAATCACGAAGTGAGGTAATTTTTTGGTAAAACCAATAAGATAATTTATGAGTTCACCTTTGAAGATTGTGATTCTATAAACGATCAGGTCTTTATAACGGTCCAAATCAAAGATAAATGGTAGATATCTGTGGCTTTCTCTCCATTTTTTTTGTTTTCGATTGGAAAATGAACTCACCTTGGAAAGTTTTATACAAACGAAATCTCTAACAAAACTCTTGCTTCTGTTTTGGACATCAAAAAACTAGACAAGTGAAAGAGAAGAAAAATAAACAAACAAACAAACGAAAAAATGATGGAACCAGGCTATTATTGCAGCAGAAGCACCAAGATGATGTACATTGTTATTCTTTTGCCTCTCCTTTGGGATGTCACCCTTGGTGATTTTTCTGCAGCTTATAAAAAAAACTAATGAAACAAGATATTAGCTGCTGGAGAAGCTATGTTTATTCATGGGGTAACCCGCGGATGGCTGCTCTGAGGAGTTTGATATCAGTGAGAGAGAATTTCTGAAAGGCGGTGTTGAGCCTCTGGAGGAGTATCTCTTCCGGGAACATTCACCTTTAGAAGATTAGAATACCTGCAAAGCCCATATACAATAAGTCAACAAACCGTATTATTAGCCTCAATCAAAGGAGATAAAAAGTTGAGAAGCAGACTCTGTGGGTGTGAACATTTGGTCATGTTCCGCTATGAATGCAAGCAACGCCTGCAGAAAAAAAATCAGGTAAAGATCTGAGTATACAAATGCTGAGAATAATAGCTCAAGAAGAAACATTATTTTTAGCTAACCTCAAATGGCATGTTTAGTAGTTCAAAGTAAGTACGGACACGATCTAGGTTCTGTTGTACGCTTTCCCCATCGATATATGGAATAGCTGACATGGCCTGCCATGTATCATACACACAAATTTAGACAGTGAAATGCTTATTGTAAGTGATTACAAATAGTGAAGTCGACACCTAAATAAGACTGATGATCTATACCTGTTCCAATGCAATAGTGTTCCGACAAATTTGTTGAACTCCAAAGAGGTTTATTGATCTCATGTCAGCCAAAGCCTAGAAAAATTACATAACAAGAGACTAACGGTTTAAAAGATAATGATCAAGTGTTATATATAGTATATTAACATTTTAGTTAGAGGTACCAAAGATCTTAACAATTCCATCACAGTAGTATAAAAAACGAGAGGTGTACCTTAATGGACGCCCTTGCTGCAGTTCCACAAATGCCACCAAAAACATAATTGCGCTTCTCACCAGAGATGAAAGGCGCCATTCCCTCGTCCCTACGTGTTATCTGTTAAAGTAAAAAAGGAACTGTAAGAAAACTTGGGAGCATAAACATAATTCACAGCAAATAAAATGATGACACGAATATTTGATGACTGTGAAACTAAACAACGCCTCGTTAATGTGATATGACTAACCTGTGAAGTAAGAGAAATCACAAAGTCGTCTGGCTCTTCAGCATCCTCATCCTCCAAGTATTCCCGATTCGTCATTTCCTTTTCAAAACAATAGAACCGTAAGTTTTACAGTACACAGATTGAACTTTTCACAGCCATGCGCTACCTTCCTACCAAAGGGAACATTGATCACGTACCTGAAGATGAAAGACTGTTTCCAGTTGCATCTCAACACGAAGAACCTTTAGGCAATCAGTCGCAAGTTTTCGGTACTCATCAGCAAATGATGCCAGATCCCTAGGAGAGGTTGCTTGATTCCTGCTATTACCTTCAGCTTGACTTGCCGAACGAGGAACTGCTTGTCCAAGCCTACAATTTTGGGGAATTCAAAATTTGAGAAAAAGTTTTCATTTACTTGCTACTTAGGGAAGGAAGAGAGGACTAAGGAAGACATATCAACCCACGCAAGTTTCTCTTTTACACTAAACGCAGAAGTTTCTGAGTTTCTTTTAAATTTGAGTTTGAGATGGAAGAAATCAATCTAGTTTAGTCTCTTTCATATCTTTTTTTTTTTAATTATGCATGTCCCTTTTTCATTTGTTATAAAATCATAGAACTTCCCATTTTTCCTTGTGTCCTGATAACATGACAGGACGAGGCATGCATAAAGAATTCGATCCAAAGAACTCACCTCTCAATAGAGTCTGCCACATATTCAAGTGAGTCACTAAGAGAGGCTAACAAAATCAGTTTGTTGTCATCACGAATTAGATTGTCCTGTAAGACACACGGTTAGTTAAATAATCTCCACCAGACGAACAAATTCTTACTAGAATAAGTTTCGGACAACACATGAAACTTACCTGCTTGATAGACGGCAAACTTAAGAATAGATCATTGAGTTCTACTCCGGAGCCAACAGCCTCAGAGTGAGAAACAGAATGGCCAAGTGAAGATGGCAAACAAGCACTCGCCGCATCAAGTCGCATCAATCTCTCAATATCATGCCTCCCAATGAGCCTGTAACTGAGCTTCTCTAGCACAGCCTGATATATTAATAATCAAACTTATGCTCAGAAAGTGTGCGCAACACATACATCGCTTTACATTTAGTGTATGATTTTGTTCTAAAAGTGCAAACCCTAAACAAGATGTTAAACATATAAATTAGAAGATACAACAAATGAGAAACGAGGAAGATCCATACCTCCATATATGATGTTCGGCATCTCTCAAATGTTCTCTCAAGAAATGTCTGAACATACTTCACAAGGTCAGTGGCAAATTTAGGCATGGCTTGAGCCCAACCAAGAACCTAGAAAAAGCGAAGAGCAAGGAAGTTCATTATAACAAAACTATCATGAAGCTGAGAACACGAAAAATTGGATTAAACCATCGAATTGAAGTATCCATCCATTGGCAGATCAAAAAAATGTGAAAGCAATAAAGTTTAGTTTAGCTTCCAGTTTAAAAGCCTAGCCAACTTGCCTCTTTTGCAAGGAGATCTATTGCCAAAAGACCTTGCAAGATAGGTCGACCCTTTTCTACAGTTGGGGTGTAAGTAGTTGTATGTGCACGGGGTCTAAATGCGGCGGCACCTGTAAAATGGTTTTGCGAACGTCGAATCATTTTCATACCAACACTACTGATACTTCATTTTCATAAACTACTAAAATGCAACAGTTCCTATAAACAACTCAAGCCAATGAATCTTTCCAAATATATGCAACAATTCCAAAGACGCTTTAACTTTTCATAAAACTGCCATACCCTATATTGACAGACCAAATTAATTAGTTTTGCAAGCAAATGCTTATACTACCACTTTGCGATGGTAAAACTCCAAGCCTTTGAAACCAAATTAACAGCTCCCCTTTGAAGGTGTAATATTGTGAATACCTTTAGAGGATAATTACCCTAATATAGCAACAAAAAACACTATGATCAGATCTATATAGTCTATCGGAACTAACTTGATATAGCTTGTTGTACGCCTTTCCTATAGTCCACAAACATTGTCGGTAACAGGTGATCTTTCACAAAGTTCTCAGTGAATGTAAGCAATCCATCATTCCTGCATCATGTATTGAAAACTCGATGGTGAATATATAGGCAACTTCTCCGCACAGTGAGCGAGGTGTTTAGCTTTGTCAGGATGACAGCCAGCAAAGGCAAACGGAAATTTTGAACTTACACAAGCTGGGAATGCTTTTTGGGCAACATTGAAGTGATTTTATCAGTGAACTGCAAGGTACATAAGATCATAAGCCTACTGAAACACAGTTTACATTATATGGGAAAGCTTAGATGAACCCGAATGAGAACCTGAAGGACAGGCCGGTAAATTGATGCAACTAGATATATCCCCTGTTCAGGCAAAACTGCTGCGGATCCATAACCTTCCTGTGATGCATTTGAAGCCCTCTTTCCCCAGCCTTGACGAATGAGATCAGCTCCTGTCAGCAGCACATAACATCATTAAATCCATAGAAGGCATTATAACACAAAAAAAAGTCTGGATGAATAATTTATACCCTGATTAGAAAGCGATACAGTTGCATCTGTAAACCGAAAGGTGAATGTTAGCCCATCTTCAGGTGCACCCCTGCCGTCCACCATCATCGATAATCAGTCAAAGATCAATACTACTAACCAAACTGCAGAATTTCACATTCAAATTTGTTATATTCTTCAGCGCTCCACTTTACTAGCGCGCTGAGAAGAACCTAAATGACAAATTTCTAGACTTGGGTAGTGTAAAACCTTCTTATCAGGTCATCAGAAGAAATCTATGCTCTAAATTATCCCTAAACTATCGAATGAACATATTAGTTGACTGACAAGAAAACATGCTTGGTCATGGAAGTGATGGCTATCTTGACAAAATCTTAAGTGTCTAATTCTTTGGGAAATGTTTCGTTGTTTATGTATCTACATGATAATGGGAAAACAATCTCCGTGAATGTAAGAACTACCAATCCTAAGGATCACTTGCCTTTTATCTTTCTTGGGAGTTTTCTTTGCTAGTTTAGCAGTTTGTGCAGCAGCATCTGCTGAAGCGGTTTCTGGAGTTGCTCGTAGAATTTCACATATGAGTTGTTGGCATTCACTCTTCACCGTTAACGTAAAATTTCAATAAGCTTACGTATGAGTACCCAATAGTTCAGTGTAGTTTATAAACACTTGGCTTCACAAAAATCAGATATTTTGAAATCTATAGGCAAACCTGTAAGACTGTCAAGGGTAAACTGATAGTGTAGCCTCCAGTAACTTGTGATGCTTCCGAATCGGTGTTCCATTTGACATCAGTAGGCAATGACTTTGGCGTGTTAATGTCAGGTTGTGAAGCCTTCAACTCCAAAAGCTCCCCAATAACAACATGATTCTCTATAAAAGCAACATTAAGAGAAAATTTGAGCTTTCATTATCGAAAATGAAATATTCAGACGAGTTTAACATTTGGATTGCTCACCAAATATCTTGACAATAGTATCTAAAATTGAGTCAAGAAGGTCTTTTGCTGCAGCTTGTGCTTTGCCTCCAGGAGCCATAAGAGGCGAAACAGGGCTCACAGCCAGGTGAGATCCTGAATTTGACTTCCCATTTTGAGGTTTCTCTTTTGATAATCTATAGGCCTCTGACTGCCCTTTGATAATATGCAATCCCACAGCTCCCGTTCGATCACCCTGACTACTCCCCGACTTTGACACATTTCTAGTCTCCATATGGGCTTTAATCTTGGATATTATGATCTCATGTATTGTGGGTCGAAGTTTTTGGCTGCAAGAGAACACAAAAACATCACTAAGTGAAGTTTGAAGATTTCTATAACGGACACATACATTTAATAAAGATTGTGTTTAGTGATGACATCGATGACAAGTTAACTAACAAAATGAGGCCACTGCAAGCTATCTAAAACTAAAAGATATTAAAGGAGTGGATTTTCTCGCATATCAAAAACCAATTAAAAAATAAAATGTATTAGAAAACGAACCATATGATAACACCAGCCGCTGCAACTTTCCCAAGCATGCAGAGACACTCAACAAGGGTCTGTAGATATTTCACATGCAATGGGTCATCGCTCTTTCTTACTGCTTCCTGAAACAGAAGAAAAAGCAATGTCGCATCAATGAAAAAAACGAGCATAAAATATGCTATCTAAACGTAACAAGCACGTACAATAAACTCGTCAGGAGTGGAATCAGAAAGCCAAGGCGGAAGTTGGTAAGAAAGCAATTTACTATCGGCGGAGGCTTCATCATGCTCTACAGAGTCCTCTTCGTCATGTCCATCAAATGATGAACTAAGAAACACAAGGTGGTTAAAGAAAGATATATTAACGAAGTCAGGGAATGGCAAACAAGTAAAATATTTTAATAAAAGAAGAAAAAATGTAGCACAAAACCTTAGGCTGACAAAGCAACTTCTGCCATAATCAATTTACAGCATATTTTCTTTTACTGACAAATTTTTTAATGAAGGAAATTACAAGGAGAACCTCCACACAACGATTAGAGATATAATGCAATTCTCAACCTCTATATTATAAATAAAGCCGCGAGAACCTCTATAAAGAACCGTAAACGGAACAGACAGTTACTAAACAGTGATCCCTCCGATTAATATTAATCTTTATACAGAAAGAAGGTGTCACTAATATCCCATAAAGAATCAATGGAAGTGAAAGATTGCTAAATCATACCCTTCTTCAGTAGAAACCGTTCTATGTGAACCATTTGTGAGCCCTCTAGCACCAAACTGACTATCACCTTTCAGTGTCCGTGTTCTACGTGAAAGTGGTTGTGAGCTCATTCGACTGGCTGCAACAGCTGTTGTTGTTGGTACTTCATCATCTCTTTCATATATGCTTGACGCAACTGAACTGCAGCATAGACAAGGTCAAGAATAGAAGATTAGGCGATGAAAGAAGTGATAACACACACTATCAAGCAAGGAGGCGCCTGTAACCAAGGATAAAAGGCAGCACAGCCTCTGAAATTTGCGTAGAGAAGCTGCAAAAGAAACCTACCTGTATTCACCTCTATTGTATAGGTGTGCATGCAAATCGTCTAGAATTTTGAAGAAAAGAGATCCTCGCAGCTTAGATAGCTCAGATCTGACATCTTGAAGAGCACCAACCTAGGTGAACGTACCAGAATATCTATAAGTACAACATCCAAGTGAGCAGTGGATCTCTCGAACAGAAATGATAGGAAAATCCCGATGGAAACTAGATGTCAACAGATCCCATTCAACGGATTAGTACTAAAACAGTCCTAGAGATCAAATTGGCAATTGAATGGGAAGACCCAAGATAATTCCCATAAGATTTCTTTTCCAGTATTTGCTAGCATTGACGGTTAGAAAAGTACCGTTTGAAGGCCCTCACGCTCAAGCATCAGAGACGACTGGAGATAAACTTGAATAGCAGCATAAAACTGCTTATCGGCAATGAGCTTCTCAATACGAGATGGAACCTGTTCAATGTTTCAAAAGGCAGAGCCACCATTGTCACATCAGACTACCAGAGAAGCAGTTTCTTTTAAATAGCACAAAGTAAAAGAAACTAAGTATAAATATTGGAAAAATATCAACAAATGTATCATCAGAAACACAGAGTGCTATCATGAATGAAGTAAAAAAACTTCAGAGCAGCAAATACATAGCAAGAACTGACAAAAAAAAACAAAAGAATCAACTAAGAAATGTTAAGGGTAATCCAACCAACCTTAGCAATGCCCTCAATTTGATCCAACACAGAGATGATGTGCCGCAGTGTTACAGAACGGTACCACAACTGGTGTAATTGTTTATTGCGTGTACCCAAGCTCTTCTTTGCATCTGCCAAATCATGCTTCAAGTCGCCTAATTTTTCAGTGGACTCTCTGAATAGACGCAAAATCTGATGAAGAATACATTCAAAAAAAAACGAGAGAATCAAAATCAACATACTTCACGAATGAAACTTTACTAAATAAATTATCACTTGACTAGCATTCCAAAAGAAAACCTAAATTTGTAAATAAAGTCAAGACTTAGTATGGATAGTAGATTTGTAAAATTTAGACACGTAATCTGAATGCACTAAGCGGTTATATGACATACATATGGTTGTTTGTTGCTTTAGACAAACAAAAAAAATGGTGCATCGAGTAAAAAAGGAAGAGCTAGGAAGATAAATAGAAACCTGAGAGTAGTTTTGAATGGCCTTGTTGAAACCACCATGATAAGCATGGACAACTTCATCCACAACCTCCTCGACGACATCGCTTTGTTCCCTTAATATACGAATGTCAGCTTCACGGTCTTTTGAAGTGATGATGTGGACCACATGTGGCAAAGAGTCAAAACGTGCAGCAGCCCAGCTCTCATCTATTTGCGCCAGCTCCTCCCTAAGGTACTGCAATAACCATCATCATCACTCAGGCACACACACACACAAACATGTACTCCAAAAGAAAAAGAAAAATCGAAAGTGTGGACTTACAGTTTTATCCGAGGGAACAGGCAAGTCGTTGAAAATCCCCATGCTCGCGAAAACTCTTCTTTTTTTTTTTTGCGTTTGCCTTGTTGGAGCCTAAATGAGCATCCCTAAGCACATTACAATCAAGCTCTCTGTAGCTGAAATAAAAAAAACCAACGCATACATGAGCTTTAGACCATGCAGCTAACAGTATCACAACGATGCTTCTGCGTCCCCTTCGCAACGGAGGGGACGCAGAATTCAAGTGAGGAGAAGACATGGTGAACATTTCAATCATAGCGAAGGATCTAACGATACGCGGAGAGAAAGATAATATCCAATTACGCAATTACGTTGAGAATTTAACTACAGAATCGAGAAATTGCAATCAAACACTAAGTGTGTGGAGTAGATCTAGAGACACGAAATCGTGAAGACGAAATGGATTTTCAGCTACGAATTCTTACGTGGGATACGAATCTGATGAGTGCGTCTCCGATCACCAAGAGAAAAAAAATAGGAGAGCTAACACGAAAGAAATATATCCAAACGCCTTCTTCTTCTTCTCGTTCAAAGTTTTTTTCTAATTTACAGACTTTTTCTTCTCTGTAATTGTTTTTCTCTTCCACTTTTTTCCTTGTTTTCTGTTTGAGTGAATTGGTCAAAATCCTAAAATATTAATTTTATTGTGGGGAAATTAGTCACACAAAACAAACATTAACAGTACTTTTTTTGTTCAAACATTAATAATACATAATTATCAAAAAAAAAAGAATGTACATGTAAACAGTTACACCACTATCTGACTGTAATACGTTTTAAGGATTATCCATAAGTACAAAGAAAGAAGATTAAGTCATATTTCTTACAATGAGTTTGCAACATATATAGGTTTAACTTTGTACATTTGCAACAAAAAAAAAAATTGTTCATATAATTTTTCTTTTAACATGCTGATGTTTAAATATTACTAATAATCAGACCAAAATAAAATAACCAATAAAATATATATCATTAATAAAATATTTTTACTTTTTAATATCTTATATGATAAATTTGTTGTATAACATTTACGTAAATTGCTTTATTAGTGGTTGTATAAGGATTATGATTTTTTATAAATTCTTTTGAAATTAATTAACTTTATATTTTTTACAAGGAATTCATTTTAAACCTACAAAAAATTATTATGAAATCAAAACTAGTAGTAAATCTATTTGACTAAATAACATAAAAATGAATTAGGATAAAATATAGAATCAATAACATATGATTTAAACAAATCTAAAATAGTTTAAATTTACAAATACATCAAAAAAATACACAAAATATCATGGGCTGGTTCACGACTACGTTCATAAGAAAAGGGATTCCATGATGGGCTTTGTAGAAGAAACTGGGCTGTGCAGAAGAAACGTTTCTTTCTCTCCTCCTCCGTCTCGTCTATCTTCCTCCTCGTCCACCACGACGCTCCTGCAATTCCACGGCGACGGTGGAAAAATGAATCCACCGGATAACAACCAAGACAATACTCCGTCTACACCCCACTCTCATCTCCCCACTCTCCCTCCACAACAATCCAACTCAAATCCCAACCCAGACCCAACCTCGAATCCTCTATTTCCGAGCTCAATCCCTAACCCTAGCATCGAGCAGATGGTCTCCTTCTCCGCGCCGAAGAAACGAAGGAGAGGCCGATCCCAACGCACAACGTCTTCTTCGTCGTCGTTTCACGTCCTCCCCGGTAAGCTAAACATAGACGTCGGCGGTAGATCATCAAACCACCCTGGGATAGGCGACGAGATCATCACCATCAACAAAGAAGCCACCACGGAAGCTCTCCTCGCTCTAACAGCCGGCTTCCCAGCCGATTCCCTCACCGAGGAGGAGATCGACTTCGGCGTGGTCCCCGTCGTCGGAGGAATCGAGCAGGTGAACTACATTTTAATCAGGAACCATATCATATCGAAATGGAGAGAGAGTATCTCTACCTGGATCTCAAAGGAAGCGTTTCTCGATTCGGTTCCTAAGCATTGCATCAGTCTCTTGGACTCTGCTTATGACTACTTGGTCTTACACGGTTATATCAACTTCGGTATATCGCAGGCGGTTAAGGAGAAGATTCCGGTTCAGTCGAGTAAGCCTAGTGTGGTTATAGTGGGAGCTGGTTTGTCTGGGTTAGCCGCGGCGAGGCAGTTACTGAGGTTCGGGTTTAAAGTCACGGTTTTGGAGGGAAGGAAACGGCCTGGCGGGAGGGTTTATACTAAGAAGATGGAAGGGAATAGAGTGGAGGCCGCGGCGGATTTAGGCGGGAGTGTTTTGACTGGGACTTTAGGGAATCCGTTAGGGATTATAGCGAGGCAGTTAGGTTGTTCTCTTTACAAGGTGCGAGATAAGTGTCCGCTTTATAGGGTTGATGGTAAACCGGTTGATCCGGATCTTGATATGAAGGTGGAGGCGGCTTTTAACCGGCTTTTGGACAAGGCTAGTAAGCTTAGGCAGCTGATGGGTGATGTTTCGATGGATGTTTCACTCGGTGCAGCTCTCGAGACGTTCAGGCAGGTTTATGGGGATGCCACAGAGGAGATGAGTTTGTTTAACTGGCATCTTGCGAACTTGGAGTATGCGAATGCGGGTTTAGTGTCTAAGCTCTCTCTCGCGTTCTGGGATCAAGATGACCCTTACGATATGGGTGGAGATCATTGCTTTTTGCCTGGAGGAAATGGGAGGCTGGTTCATGCTTTGGCGGAGAATGTACCGATCTTATATGAGAAGACTGTTCAAACGATCAGATACGGTGCAGATGGTGTGAAGGTAACCGCTGGACATCAAGTGTACGAGGGTGATATGGTGCTGTGTACAGTTCCCCTTGGTGTGCTTAAGAACGGATCCATCAAGTTTGTGCCGGAGTTGCCTCAGAGAAAGCTTGATTGTATAAAGAGACTAGGTTTTGGTTTGCTGAATAAAGTTGCAATGCTGTTTCCGTTTGTGTTTTGGGGCACAGATCTTGATACCTTTGGACATCTTACTGAGGATCCAGCCAACCGAGGTGAATTCTTCCTCTTCTATAGCTATGCACAAGTTGCGGGTGGTCCTCTGTTGATCGCGTTGGTTGCGGGAGAAGCTGCTCATAAGTTTGAGACAATGCCACCCACTGACGCAGTTACTCGTGTTCTTCAGATTCTTAGGGGTAATAGATTTACTATACTCAGATTAATCATTTGTGAGGAGACCTAATCTCCATTAAGCTTAGTTAAAAATTCACACTTTGCATCCTGATTTATTTCAGGTATGTATGAACCACAAGGAATAAATGTCCCTGATCCAATTCAAACGGTCTGCACCAGGTGGGGAGGGGATCCATTCAGTTTTGGATCTTACTCTAACGTTGCAGTGGGAGCTTCAGGTGATGATTACGACATATTAGCAGAAAGTGTGGGAGATGGTAGGCTTTTCTTTGCCGGGGAAGCCACGACAAGGCGGTACCCTGCAACCATGCATGGAGCTTTCGTTACTGGTCTGCGAGAAGCTGCTAACATGGCTCAATCAGCAAAGTCCCGGGGGATAAGGAAGAGAATCGATAGGAACCCTTCAAAGAACCCTCACGCTTGCGCTACCCTTCTTGCAGACTTGTTCAGAGACCCTGATCTGGAGTTTGGGAGTTTCTCCATAATCTTCAGTCGGAGGAATCCAGACCCAAAGTCTCCTGCAATTTTGAGGGTAACGCTAAGCGAGCCTTGTAAGAGGAACGAAGATCCAGTAGCAGATCAGTACTCGAACAAGATACTGTTTCAGCAGCTTCAGTCTCATTTCAATCAGCAGCAACATATTCAGGTGTATACGTTGTTGACTAGGCAACAGGCTCTTGACTTGAGAGAAGTCAGAGGTGGTGATGAAAAGAGGCTTCACTATCTATGCGAGACTCTTGGAGTGAAACTGGTGGGAAGAAAAGGTCTAGGCATTGGAGCTGATTCCGTCATCGCTTCTATTAAAGCCGAGAGAACCGGTCGCAAGCCAGCATTGTCATCTTCAGGCACAAAATCTGGTTAGGCTGTGTAAATCATGGTTTGATTACTCTCCATACTTACTGTTAGAATCAGCAGTGACATCTTTTGCTTTTCTCTCTGTTGTGAAGGTATATTAAAAGCAAAATCTGGTGCGTTGAAGCGGAAGCTGATCAGGTAAACTATAAGCGATCTTATGTGCAATAATCTCACTCACTTGTCAATAGAGATTGCTTAGATTTTTTTTGTTGCATATGAAGGATTAGAGGACCAGTCCAGCTGAATCCAAGTAATAATGGCGACTCGGAGATTATGAAACATGAGTCTTTAGGGAATGGCAAAGCCTCTGAGCAAGCGACAATGGTAGAGGCGATAGGAAGCAGCAGCCGCACGCAAGAGGAAAGCAAATGGTTGGGCACAGGAGTTGCATCAAGTTCCGGTATTCATTCTTCTTAATTATTGTCACTCGTGGGAGTATTGATTTGATCCTTTTGGGAGTCTGATCAATTTACACTGATGATAACACGCAGGTGGTTCCTTACATGGAGAGACGATGAAAAGATGACAGAATGAACGAATGAACAAAACCCCCCACTCAAGCAAATGAGTTTGATGAAGACAAGAACAAATGTAGTTCTGGTCTCAACAACGACCCAAGCCAAGCAACTTGAGGGGAGGCCGCAGGTGCAAATGAATGAATGATCTGTGACTTACCTCTTTCAAAAGCCTCGGGAGAGTCAAGATTTCATCCCACTTCCTTTTATTTACAGATGGTGTATCATCTCTCTTTTCATTGTAACTTTATGTTATCAGACAAATACTGACTATTTATCCACGTAAGTAGTGTTTTGTAATGTACACGAAGATTAATCAAATGACTAAATTCTCTCTGTTTTTGTAAATAAAAGTAACACAACACTCTTTATATGATCAAGTGAGTTCGCATAGCGGAACAAAACTCATAATAGCCAACTTACAGAGCTGTCCTCTTGTCTTCATCAGTAGAAACCTTCAGCTGGAACCGCTCCCATTCTGCATAGAGAAGAAGTGTTTTGATTGTTTTATGTGTCGGTATTCAAGACCATAAGCTGAAAATAGTGTTTTGAGATTCACTAACCAACAACTCATGATCTCCCATGATTTCCTCCATCAACTCCGAGATAGGTTTATCAGCGCTGTTAGGAACCATAGCTGCAAACACAGCTGGTTCTAGCCCTGCATTTTTGATCCACCAGCTTTATAAACGACATGCTATAAAGTCTTTCATGTTTTCTTTTTGTTTCTTAAATGCATTTTAAACAAGAAGAAGGTACCAGTTTTTGGAAATGCATCAATGAACATCATCATCTCTTCTCCTGTCAAACCAGATAAGAAGCAAATCCGTGGCAGCGATTCCGCAATCTGTACAGCTGATTTATGTAAGAAAACAACAACAACACAGAAGAATCACTGATGGAGCCATGGAGGAAACTGGAAGTCACATACTTTAACTCTCTTGAGGTCAGTCTGTCTTGTGTTAACTGCTTCCCACAACGAACGCGGGATCATATCTTCTGTACAGAACATAATCTGGAGTTTACAACAAAGAACAACATTAGTCTGGCATCATCTTGCAATCGTAAGAGAGAGTGAATTTCAAATTTACCTTCATGAATTCGCCATCGAGCTCCTTAAGAAGCTCTTGTATCTGCAATACAAGATGATAGATTAATCCAAAGACTCGACAATGCAGAGAGGTGATAAGTAACTCTGCTTACAGTTTATATTATTACCTTCTGTGCTTCATGAACTTGAAATCCAAGCAACAGCAAAACCTGCAAAAGAAGATGTGTTCAAAAGTGTTGTCTGTGATCACAGACTTGAATAGGTAGGCAAAGATTAAAAGAATGAAAGAAACTGACAGGAGGGCCGAACACAGGATCCTGAGGATCCAAAGGTACAAACTTTGAATCTTCCTCTAGTTGCTGTGGAATCTCTTGTGCTGAACCTTTAACCCAGAGCTTTTGCTTTTGCTTGAGCTTTGTGTTTATGTGGTGAGGTGTGTTGCTTGCCCATGACAAAGAAAACGTAGCAACCCCGAAGATGTGGGAGCTTACTAAGTTCTTATACGAAGAAGAAGAAGAAGTCGGCCTTGAGACTCCAAACCGCAGCAAAGAAGACGACATTGCTCCTCCTCCCTATCTCATTTGCATCGTGATTGTTAAGATAAAATTGTTTCTCTAACCAATGGTGTTTCGCCATTTGTCGTACCACTGTACTCTGTTTCACTTCCAACTTTTTTCGGTTTAACCGCATCGAACCAGGTTCTCGTTTTAATTCGGTTTGATGTGATTTCAATGCCAAATTGGAATCAAATTATGTTGTAAAACATTGTAATCAAGTTACAGAAGTAAATATCAAGTGTTTACATAAACACAGTCCACATTGTTTCTTTGGTTGCTGCTATATAGATGTTTCTGCAATGTAAAAATAAGATGGGATCACATCTGAGCAACCAGATCCTCTCCATCTGCAGTAGTACTAGTGGTTACAGCATCTCCACCACTAAGCGAATTCTCCATCCATCCCTTCAACATTTCCAACGCAGCTTTTGGCTGGTCCATTGGAACCATGTGTCCCGCATCGTGCACCTGTTTATTTTATATATCATCAAGACCTCTTTTGTCTTTCGGTATAAAAAAGACAATCAGTAGAACAGAAGAAAGACTCTGGTTTTATGCAAGAAAGAGCCTGACCTTGAGGAAACTGAGTTTTCCATAACTCTTCAACTTGCCAGCTTCTTTCCCATCAACCACAAAGGGAACTTCCTTACTCGCCTTAAAGTTCTCTTTCCCTGACCACTCCATTGCATTCACCCACCTCGAGTTACCTGCTCCAATTCAATATATCATGTATCACAAAAATCTCCAGTTTCTACTCTAATGCCAAAGATACATTAACCATTGCACTTTTACTAGTTAAGTTTATTATGTTCAGTTCGCAACTGGAATCTTCTATTTCAATTATTCTCAAGTCTGGATTTAGTTATGCTATGTTTTTTTGGAACTCACCGAGCCAGTTGCAGATGAGATCATATTCTCCTGCGTACACAAGAAGGTTGATTCCATCTTCCAAGAGCGTGGGAATCCCAACCTCGAGATTCCTCATCCAGTCTTGTATCATTGCCTGATAGACACTAGTACTACACGAGACAAACTCTATGTCCCCAACACCAAGCGACTTCCTCACCGATTGCAGATTCAAGAATTTCTCCATGTTTGAGAAGTCGTAGCACAAACTCCCTTCGCACTTCTTCCTGATGTCGTAATGCTACAGAAGAAGTGCGTCAAGTTATCACTTCACTACTTTAAATACAGAAAGATTAAACAGAATTACTTTTATACAAGTGATGTTTTCTCTTAGCAATGGTTTATCTAAGGTCTCATTTATCCCCAGGATGTTGCTAGAAACAATATTATCTGGAAATCCAATTAGCAATGAAAGTCAATAATTTTGGGCTTACGTTTATTCCACCAGCATGTTTCATTATACCAGTGAACAAGGTGTTGCAAACAAGATATGACGCCAAACAAGAAGTTGTTCCATCAGTTCCTGCAAACCCACAAACAAAACAAACAAAAAACATGAATTCAGGATCCATCAAAACACATGGAGCAATTTAAAGACAAAACTTGATAATGAAAGGAGGGAAGTACCACAAAGCTTAATGGATAGTTCGCACAGTGGGACAATCTTTTCTAAACGATCATGCTCTGCTTGCGTAATCAAACCCATTTCCAGAGCATAGTCAGGATAGGCTGGGTATTGGATTGCAGGATTTGTAAGACCATTTCCAATGGCGAATCCCTGCAACACTATTCTCGTAAGTACCAACCCCTACATTAACACCTTAAGAATTAAAAAAGAAAAGAAACAGTCACATGCCTTAAGGTTAACATGAATTCCCTCATTAGCCTTGTTTCCTTTATGGACACGGGCAGCAAATGCCGGAATGTAATGCCCAGCATATGACTCCCCAGTTATGTAAAAATCGTTGTTTGCAAGCTTAGGGTGCTCCGCAAAGAACGCCTGAAGCAACATGAGGAAACATAATCAATATCTTGTTAAAGCTTTCTTTCAAGCCAAAGCTTTGAATGAGGTTCTATATTCACAAAAGTTCATAAGAAAAAAAAGGAACTCAACAGAAAATCTAGTGCCAGACCTGCAGAAAATCATACAGATCATCGCTGACTCCAGTTTCATCATGACGGATATCACTTTTGTCAGTGGTGTAGCTGAAACCAGTCCCAACAGGCTGGTCAACATACAGTAGATTGGAAGCCTGCAAGATATAAACTCTCAATCAACTCTCATGAGCAAAAAAACTAAGAACAGTAACAAGAACCCATGGAGATAATAATTTACAAGGATCATCATACTACCTGATCCCATCCATACTCATTCCAAGCAAGAGACATATTCTTATCAATCTTGAAAGGACCGTTCTCATAGAACATAGCTAATTCACTGCTACATCCAGGCCCTCCGGTCAACCAAATCACAACAGGCGCATCATCCTTCTTCTTGCGTGACTCGAAGAAGAAGTAAAACATCCTAAACAACCACCAATCAATCGTTTAAATCGAGATTCCTATTATTAGCAACAATGTTCAGATCGACAATAAACACACAACCTAGTCAACACCTAGCTCCAAATGCAAATCAGATACTAAATCACCATACGTACATGAACAACAAAGGCTAGGATTAGATATAAACCTTGCGCCCTGAGATTTCGGGAGCTTGAAATAACCAGCATGATGACCTAAATCCTCGACGGTATCTCCACCATCGGATACGATACTCGGGAATCTGAAGTTCCGTTCAACAATCGAAGGCACTTCCTCCGCGGAAGAAGCGAGAGTCGAATCGCCGACATCGATCACGTTCAAGTCAAGCTTCGGAAAAAGGTTCAGCTCTCGGATCAGCTTCTCAGCGCGCGATGAAGGCAAGTTCGATATCTCGAAGCTCCGATCGTTCAGGTGAAAGGAAGAAGATGGATATGCACAAGCGATGAGGACGACGATGGGCAAGAGGAAAGTTAGTTTCTCCATTTTCGTTTGTTTTTTTTTTCTCAACTGCTTTTGAGATTGTTTGTATACGAGGGAGGAGAAAGTACACGTGGCAGGAAAATATCTAAAAAGGATCTCCTGGACGTGTCCGAGATTTTTGGGGCCAATCTGTGTGAATTACAGGAAATAGTGATTGATTTGTAACAGTAACACGTGGATGACTTCTTGACGTTTAATTAAAAAGGGATCTTCTAGACAGATCGGATAAATTTTTGGGCTAATCTGTGATTTTCAAGAAATAGTGAATAATGATCTGTTACGCGTAGTCGTAGATAACGTCTGGGGATTGGTTAATCAACGGTTACGCACGCGAGATGAATGGGAAGCAAAAGCTGGTTGGCTGTGGGTCCCACACAGATATAAAGGAAAAAAAAGTTCCGACCTGCCGGAATCGAACCAGCGACCTAAAGATTTCTTTGGGATAACCCACTACAGTCTTCCGCTCTACCAACTGAGCTAAGGTCGGTTTGGTGATTTAGTTAAAATTTTAATTAGATATAGATTAAGTTTAGACATGGGCCTAATTATTCCTAGCTTAATCCTCTTTTGAGTTTGTACGATTTATGTTTTGAAGACAATAAAATACTCTTAACCAAATCGAAAACGATCATATACGTGAGTTAATATCTAATGGTACAATCAAAAGAATAATCCCATTTTTGCCATTATGTATCAAAATTTCGTTGAACCAGCAAACAGGACTAAAGAGTAAAGGCTGTACACAACATGATTCAACGGTGCACCATGACCTGAAAGTTTGTCAAGATTGTAATACAAAAACCAAAAACAACGTACGTCATTTTCAGTAACATCTGCATAGCACCATAGTCGCTTTCGATATGTACATGGACAGAAGATCAACGTACAAAGAGCAAAAGGAAAGCTTATAGAACAAGAAACAAAACCCTAATCTCTTACCCATGGAAGAGGGATCAAACTTGGAATGTAGACATAGCCACAAACGACGGCGCGATACAATTCACGCACGTAGCTTCGTTCTGTCTCCCGTTTACTCTTCACCCCATCCTCATCAATCTCGTACAGAGTACAGCAAGAACAAACGTTATCACCTTCTCCTTCAACTCCCACGCACCAGACAATGACACTCTTAGGCTTCACAAAGCAGTATACAGGATTAGCCGTATAATATTTATCATCATGGACCCGTAACGTCGGAAGATCAGGACCGGACAAACTGAAATACTTGCTAAACGAGACATCACCATCACCCAACTTGCTTGAAACCCACACTTCAATCTGCTTTGATGCTTCGTCTTGCTGTAGCAACGACAAGCTATCTCCATTGAAACAAGATAAGTGACTATTATCACCATAAGAAGGAGGACAGAGGCATATGTCCTTGAACGTTTCATCCGAGAAATCGAAAACCCTAATGAACTTTTCACCTTCTTTCCACCATCTATAAGCAACCCAATACATGTTACCCATCACAGACACACATCTCCTCATAATCTCCACATCGATATCAACCTTGCCGCCAACGGTTCTCCAAGAACTCGTCTTGAACTCGTAAATCTCAACCTCTGGTACATCCTCGAAACCCTCGATCACAAACGGGCGACAAGTAAACCTCACGAGCTTGTAGTTACCATCGCTGTTGTATCCAATCCCGTAGTAATCAGTACTCGTGATACACCCCGCGGCCTGCTCGACCCATCTGATTTTCCTTGTGGCGGGATTCCAAACTGCGATGTTGGGGAAGATTGATTCGTCGCTTCTGTACTCCCAATGACGATACGCAACCAGCATGAGTCCGTCGCAGTGAACCATGAGCGTGAAGACCAAATTCTTGATGTTATATGGATGTTGTTGTAACTCGTTTGGGACTGATGAAACAGAGCTTGTTGTGGACGTCACTGGATCCATGATCTGTACCCTATCGAAGATTCTTATGAAGCGTTCTTGGGAGCGTTGGAGGTGTTCGTTGATGAAACTTTTGTCGGTGATGAGAGCGTACCATCTCTTGCACGTCGGTTTTGCTCGGACGAGGGCATCCGCCGGAGTCTTGCAAAAGATCTCTTGTATTATCTCCGGTGGAAGCAACGACAGTGACCATGAACGCCTTGAGGAAGCCATGAGGGCTAGATTCTTGGATAGGAAGAAAGGTAACGACTATTCGACTAATAACAATATGTGGTTCTTTTAACCGTTAAAACAGAGTTTCAACCGAACCGAAAACATAAACCGGTTTACCGTTTTGATTGAATGAAGCAAACAAACCGGTTTAGTAACCATTCGTTTTTTTAGTAACGACGAGGAACTATATGATATCAGAAATTCTTGGATACCTCCTCTCTCTGATTCTTTCATCTTTTTTTTTTTTTGGTAAAATCATTTAACTTCATTGACTGAATAAAACAAGCGAACCAGTTAAAGATTCAACCGAACCAAAAACATGAAATCTTTTTTTTTTTAATCTCATTGACAGAACAAAGCAAATGAACCGGTTTAGTAATCACCGTTTTGGTAATGATGGTTTAGTAACCACAACTCAAGCTTGTAGGCTTATGCTAAGAAGATGACATGTGCTGCTAAGCCTACTATCAAAGCACGTACGTTTATCTTCTGTGTCCACTCAAAACGTTTTTTATAGTGGTTTTCACCTTTGTTTCTTAATTGAGTTGTGGGTTTGATTGTAGGGAGAAGGACACACTCGAGAGTATAAACCAGAGGAGAGTTATGTCTCATATTCCAAAGGTGGATCAATGGACAGACTCTTTGACAGCGAGGTTTAGTAACCACCGGTTTGGAAATTAATAACTTACAGCCTTATGTCCATGACATTAAAACCAGCGTACCATATAGTGGCCATCCTTCTCTCAACTGCATTTTAGAGTTTAAACTCATGTCATTAGAATAAGTAGTGCAAGCTTTCAGGACTCTTTATTTTGTAAACTTAGTGAGGTTCTTTTGGCATGTATCTGCCTTTCCTTTGGATTCAAACTTGGATTAGTATCTCTTAACTATTCTCTCACTGATTAATGGAGACCTTGGATGATAGGCGTATGAGCTCATTACATTCACTCTGTTTTGGCAGATACACTTAGGTCTTGTACCAATAAACTGACACTTGCTACTATCAAAAGAAAGTCCCTTTTCTTTGTTTCCATTCTAACGTTTTGATAGTGGTTTTCACTTATGCTCTTCAACTGATCTGTGGGTTTGATTATAGGGAGCATGGCACACTAGTCCAGAGTCTGAACCAGAAGAGAGCTATGTCATGTTACAAAGGTGGATCTATGTGCAACCTCTTGAACAAGTAAATTATTATCAGAAGACTAAGCCCATACCAGCACTGAAAGCAACGTTACCATTACTGAGACACACAACATTATATAACAGTGCACCATGAACTAAAACTTGTCAAGAATGCAATACAAAAAACCAAAACCAACGTCATATTCAGTAACATCTGCACAACACAGCTTTATCATAGTTCCTTTCAAGATATACATGGCAGAAGATCAACAAACAAAGAGCAAGAGGAAATCTTATAGAACAAGAAACAAAACCCTAATCTCTTGCCCATGGAAGAGGGATCATACTTGGAACATAAATATAGCCACAACGGAAGGCGCGAGAATAGTCACGCACGTAGCTTCGTTCTGTCTCCCGACTACTCTTCACCCCATCCTCATCAATCTCATACAGAGTACAGCAAGAACAAACCTTATCACCTTCTCCTTCAACTCCCACGCACCAGACGATGACACTCTTCGGCTTCACAAAGCAGTACACAGGACTAGCCGCAAATGCGTGGACCCGTAACGCCGGAAGAACCGAACCGGACAAGCTGAAATATTTGCTAAACGAGACATCACCATCACCCAACTTGCTTGAAACCCACACTTGGATCTTCTTCGATGCTTGGTCTTGTTGTAGCAACGACAAGCTATCTCCGTTGAAAGATGCTAAGTGACCATTATCACCAGAATTAGTAGGAGGACAGAAGCATATGTCCTTGAATGTTTCATCTGAGAAATCGAAACAACGAATGAACACTTCTTCGTGTTCCTCTTCATCATCTTCTTCGTCTTCTTCTTCTTCGTCATCATCATCAAATTCTTCATCTTCATCTCTATAAGCAATCCAGTACATGTTACCCATCACAGCCACACGGTTACGCGTGATATCTACATTCATATCAAGCTCGACATTAAGAGTCCTCCAAGAACTCGTCTTGCACTCATAAATCTCAACCTCCGGTTCATCTTCGTGATGCTCAATCTTCCAAGGGCGACTAGAAAACCTCAAGATCTTGTAACCATCGCTAGGCTGGTTCTTGTCGTATCCAATCCCGTGGTAGTCAAAGGTCGTGATACTTCGTGATGGCTCGATCCATCGGAGGTTTCTCAAAACAGGGTTCCAAAGCGCGAGGTTGGTGTGTCTTGACCCGTCGTCTCTGTACTTCCACATGTTACACTCAACCAGCATGAATCCATCGCAGTGAACCATGAACGTGTAAGCCAAAGTATCGAGCTTAAATGGATGTCGTAGTAACTCGTTTGGGACTGGTGAAACTGAGCTCGTTCCTGTCACTGGATCCATGATTGTGACCGTATCGAAGATTCTTATGAAGTGTTCTTGGGAGCGTTGGAAGTGTTCTTTGGTGAAACTTCCGTCGGTGATGAGAGCGTACCATTCCTTGCACGTCGGTTTTGATCGGACGAGAGCTTCCGCCGGAGTCTTGTAGAAGATTTCTTGTATTATCTCCGGTGGCATCAGGGACAACGACCATGAAGCCATGAGAGCGCTCTGAGAAAGATTCGAGTCGTATCAGAGATTCTTGGGTAAGAACTAATAAGAAGGAAACGACTAAACAATATATGGTTCTTTTACCGTTATAACAGTTAATAACAGATTCAACCGAAACGAACCAAGAACATGAACCGGTTTACCTTATTAATTGAATGAAGCAAACCAACCGGTTTAGTAACCATTCGTTTTTGTACGTAGTAACGACGAGGAACTATGATTTCCCCTCTCTGTGATTCTTTAACTTTTTTCTTTTTGGTAAAATCATTTAACCTCGTTGACTGAATAAAACAAGCGAACCAGCTAAAGATTCAACGGAACCAAAAACATGAAATCTTCTTTTTTTTTTTTGAATCTCTTGGGTGAATAAAGCAAATGAACCGGTTTAGTAACCACAGTTTTGGTAACGACTGTTTAGTAACCAGTAGTTTGTAACGACGAGGAACTCAAGCTTGTAGACTTGTTGATTTTTTTATGTAGTCTTTAATGACTTTTCCTGTATGATTGGTGATCACGACATGTGTGTATGTGCCTTTCCTTGGAACTCAAGCTTGGATTCCTTTGTGGCTATGTATACGTCCCAAGTCTAGTCCTTCTTCTATGAACAAAGAGGTGGATAAGAGAAGAAGGTTGCTTGCAAGGTGTTCTAAGCTTTTAGTTTTTGGTTTTTGTTTGTTGATCTTCTGCACTGTAAATATGTTATACTGACACTGGTTTTGGTTTCTGTGCTCTCCATAGTAAACTATACTCTCAATACTTTGATGGCGATGTTGTCGTATCATTTCTAAAAGATAAGCATTAAGCACAATTAGTTTATCTGTAAGAGAAAATGGGGGAAGATGATGATTCGTGTGGACCAAGTCTTCTCTACCTTTAGCTTGCCTTATTGGTAAAGCATCCTTCTGCACGCAAACGTACCTCTCAATTAATCCTTTTTGTGTGTGTTTACCTTCTATTCTCTCATTAACTTCTTAACTTGATTAACCTCACAAAAGAGATAAATGTCAAAGTTAGAGAAAATAAACATCATAATTTGCATATATATGTTTTTCCAAACTATTGTTTCCCTATAATTAGTTTTATACCCTAATGTGGTAAACTTAAATGGGACAATACTTTTTTAAAAAAAGACAATATTAAATACGTGGCTAGATATATATAAAAATTAAAATCTATAATATAATGAGGCACTTGAGGCTCTCCCAAAGTGCCACGTCAGCGTTTTTACGTCTGGGCTTTTTTATTTTTTTCTTCTGGGCTTTTAATTGAAACACCTGTAAGCCCATATCTCTTCTTCTCCACTTATGACTTCTTCTCGACGTCACAAAGATCAGATCCTGTGGACCCCACCTCCATTTTCGAGTTTGGTTTGGTTCTGAGGTAGATTTCGGTTTAACTTCCATCTTTCAGTGTAACCCTTGAATATCTCGATCTCTTTGAACTCACTTTCTCCACCGATGAGACGCCTCCGTTTCCTGTAACGCCTCCTCGAGCATCTTATATATAGAGGTCGTCTACGGTGAGTTTACTTTGCCTCTTAACTTTTCTCTCCCGACGTTTCTTCGTGAATCTCAGAACCCGCCGTTACGAAAATGAACTGGTGAGGATTGTTTCGATTCTATTTATTTGTTCTTTCCACCGAAGGACAGAGATTTCGTTTCTTCATATATAAAAACTTTCAAAATTTTATTTGTTTTTTCCCCGAGGAACAGAGCTTTTCGTTTCTTTTAGACATGAGCAGAATCGGGGGGGGGAGCGGAGTAGAACAATAGCCAACATCGTATACAGAGAGGCCTACGATGGCTTGCCACAATCAACAGGTATGTTATCTACTATCTCCACCTATGCGGTGAGGAATTCTTGTGCTTCGGAATTTTATATGTAATAAGGAACATAAAAAAGTCCAGTTCAAACAACAAACTGCAAATAAATCATAACTCTCTGACCTAAGCTTTGCCAAATCTCTTTATTAAAAAAATATTTGAAGTAACCTGTTCGAAAGTGACTGCTCTCAACCCCAACTAAGAGGAAGTCATAATCCTTCTTGTCTCCATCATCGTATGATCCACAGCTAAAACATGTGTCTTCCCATTTGCAGATATGATATGACTGGACAGTTGACACATGTGTATAGCTTTGGGGTTGTACTCCTTGATCTTTTAACAGGGAGGAAACCTGTGGATCATACGATGCCACGCGACCAACAGAGTCTTGTAATCTGGGTATGTTTCTGTTTATCAGGGCCTGTCCAAATCTGTATCCTGCTCTGTTTTGATCTCCTTTCTTAAAACTTGAGGTTGCTGTTAATTATTTCAGGCTACACCGAGGCTTAGTGAAGACGAAGTGAAGCAGTGTGTTGATCCAAAGCTAAAAGGAGAATATCCTCCTGAATCAGTAGCTAAGGTAACTCAGTTCGTATCACTGGAATTACATTGTCTTGTCCTTTTTAAAAAAATCTCTAAACTTTTTGTAACGTGGGAAATGCAGCTAGCAGCGGTCGCAGCATTGTGCGTGCAATATGAAATTATGAATCAGAGTTTAGACCGAATATGAGTATAGTTGTGAAAGCTTTGCATCCACTTCTCAAAACTCCAGCACCAGTTCCAGTAACCGAACCCTGAGTTTGTGCAACAGAGTTGGATTCCTTCGTTCATACAAAGTTAGAATCTTTCTCTTTGATTTGGGGAAGAAAACAAAAAAAAAAACAAAAAGTAAAAGTAAAAGATCATCTTTATTTGAGAGGATGGAAATTATTAGTTTGCATTTTGGTGTGAAAGGAGACAGTTTTTTTTTTAATTTTGCATGTGTCATGTGTGGATTGGAAACAAGGCTTTTTTTTTTGGCTGTGCTTGTCGTGGAGAACAATGATGTATTGCATTTGAATATTTGGTCTCTTCACTATATTGACAACTCTTTTAAGGTTATCTGGTTCGACCGTTTAAATGGTTTCTTCTAGGTATTTACAGAGTCAACACAGTTCATGACAAGTTGTGTAGTGCATTACAAAACAGATAACCTATGAACTGTCCCTTGCAAAAAATTGTTATTGCCAAGTCTTCCGCCCTTTTTCTCTTACGTTTTAACAACAAACATGAGAAGGTCGACAATAGTTCGTAAAATAAAATATTACAAAATACATTTGCCTGTAAGAATAGAGAAACATGACATGTCAAGTAATTCAACTGACGTACTCTTTTGACCTGCATATGTTCAAGAAATATTACAAGGATGTTGTATAGCTTAGGGAGGAAGAGGAGAGAGTAACATTATCTCTTCTGATAGCTAAGATTATGAACATTGATAATATTTATTAGATGCTTATTTCTTATAGGCAAATACTTATTGCTGGATCATGTTTAGAAGTATTGATAAGTCTTCCGAGAGAAATTTACATTTTCAAGTTTACTGTTGTTTTACGGTCATGAGATACTTCTATGAAAATTGTATGCATATAATTAAAATCTTACAACTTCTTTATGTTTTCCAATCCTTGAATAACAAACAAAACATTAAGATAAAACATATTTGCAAGAAAAAAAACAAGATATAATATAGTTAATTTTAACTTTGATATATTATAGAGAAATTTCCTTGGATAGCCTTTAATTTAGTTTCACAAGAATAGTCCTCAAAGAAAAATAATCCAAAGAAGTTTTATTAAAAAGTAAAATATACATTTATATTTCTAAGGTCAACTAATCTATACTTAGGATTTAGAGTTAAGGGGTAGGTTTTGGGGATGTGTTTCAATTTTTTTTAAAAAATAGAAAATAAATATTATAAATTTGAAAAAACACCATTTTGGTCATTTTATTTGTTGAGGGTTATTTTGTGACAAAACCTTAAAATTTTATTTGAGAGAATTACCCAAATAATAATACTAAATACATAATGTTTAAAAATAATCATTAAGTTGAAAAATAATATTACAAATAATTGAATATGAAAGCAAATGAAAATTCAAAATACAAAGCCAATACTTTTGTGTCTTTATGGCAAAAACATTACTTCATTTCAAGCACAGGAAGAACAAAATACTGCAAATTTTCCCACAAACTACCATTAATTATTTTGATATAGCAACCTTTGTTCGCCACGTTACAAAACAATTAGGATTTTGTAAACTAATACAACCAGAGGAGAAAGTCTTAACCCACATTTGACAATATATGCTACAAAGACAAACAAAGAACCACTCTAATAAGAAAAGAACAAAGACTTTGCTGAATAACTCATCATTATAACAATATCTGCGGAGAAGTGTATATCAGAGAGTACATATTGAATCCCACTAAACTCCATCTATGAAAATATTTATTATCACATTAAACTTAATGTGCTTTGTCACGGTTGAATCATTCTCTCTTTCCCACTCTACATAGAACTGTTTGTCATGATGCATTGACTTTGGAGTTTTTTTTTTTGCTTGAAGCATTGACTTCGGAGTTGCATGGTTTCTCTCTGTTACAGCTTTTTCTCCCCAAAACATGCTAGCGCAGCAGCTTACCTCACCATAAATCCAATAAATTTTCACATGCGAGAGACCACTTAACAACACATCTCCAAAATATTTATATAAAGCAACAATTCCTTCAACGACTCCGCGCTTGCGCGGGGGATACGCACCTAGTGAACATAGTATAACAGTGAAATTCAATTAATTTTCTAAACAAAAAAAATTAAAAAATCTTTGATCGTAGAAAAAACAACTTTCGTCTAAAACGACAGTGATTCCTTTAGTATACTTCACAAAACGACAAAGACATGCCGTGTTTTGTAGGGTTTACTGCAAAAGGAAAAAAAGTAATTGGGAAAATGAGAAATCTGGAATTGAATGAAAAATCAAAATCGGAATCCCAAATCCGAAATAGCCGTCGAAAAGAGACAAATTTCTTGCAATTGAAGTTACCTTTTACGCTCTTTTAAATCAAAAAAATCCCAATAATGTTTCAACTTCTCTCCCTGTTCAGGTTTTGGGGGAAACAGAGATTTTAGAAGTAACAAACCCTAGTAACACAAAGTACGGTCTTTTCCTTCAATGGGTCGCGAATCAGTTACTGCCGTGTCTTCTCCGCCGACGGCGACGGCCACTGCTACTGCGGTGGCGACGGCGCTTGCTCCTGGGTTTCGATTTCATCCGACCGACGACGAGCTAGTGAGCTACTACTTGAAGCGGAAGGTCCTGGGTAAGCCCGTACGGTTCGATGCGATTGGGGATGTGGATATCTACAAGCATGAGCCTTGGGATTTAGCAGGTTCGCTCGGTTTCTCTTTGTGTGATTTAGGGTTTTTCTGTATGAATGTGTTGCTTTCTCTGATTTGGGATTTTTAGTGTTCTGGGCTTCTTCGAAGTTACGTCTTCTTACTCAATTCTGGAGAAAGGTTTAGCCTTTTTTTTGTGGGCTTCGATTCATTTTCGGTAAATGTTTGCCTTTTGCTATGTTTAGGCTGTAACACTATGAAAAGTCTTGTTTTTTTTTTTCAGATTCAGGAGTTTCTTACCATCTTGTGCTTCAGTTTTGTTTGCTTGTGTTACAGGAAATAATTGTTTGTTGTTCTGTGTTAGTTTGCTAGTGTTTCAGGAAGTGAAGTTTGTTGTTCTATGTTTATTTGGTTATATAAAGTTTTGAGTTTTAGTGCTATTATGTCCGGTTTCATTTTGTTTCTCTTCTGGTGTAATGTATTTAAGATTCGTTAAGGATCCTCTTGCGGATTTTTTGGCTTCCGCATTGGTTTGCTTGTGTTTCAGGACATGAAGTTTGTTGATGCGAGTCTTGGTATCTAAAGTTTAGTGTTATTATCTCTGGCTTGATTTTTTCTTCGGGTGTGTGTTTCAGCGTTCTCTTGGCTGAAGACAAGGGACCAGGAATGGTACTTCTATTGCGCGTTAGATAAGAAGTACGGCAACGGTGCTAGGATGAACCGAGCCACCAACTTAGGCTACTGGAAAGCCACCGGAAAAGACAGAGAAATCCGCAGTGACGTTCAGTTGCTCGGTATGAAAAAGACACTCGTTTTCCACAGCGGGCGTGCCCCAGATGGGCTCCGGACCAATTGGGTCATGCATGAGTATCGCCTTGTGGACTGTGAAACTGAAAACAATGGAAACTCGGTGGTATAGTTTTTCCCCAAATGAGTTATTATACTTTCATCTGATACTGTCCAAGGGATCCTCTCTCATCTCAATTCTTTTTGTTTTGGATATGCAGCAAGATGCATATGTGTTGTGCAGAATCTTCCACAAGAATAACATTGGGCCTCCAAGTGGGAACAGATATGCGCCGTTCATGGAAGAGGAATGGGCTGGTGATGGAGTAGCTCTGATTCCAGGAGTAAACGTTAGTGTCAAGGCAGAGCCGCTACCAGTAGCCAATGGAAACAACCACATTGACCAGGTTTGTACTTGCTTCATAACCAAGAAGCTACTCTATATATGATGTGTGCAAAAGCTGTATGATGAAGTGAAGTCTCTCTAATTCCTGTTTCACTGAGTTTGTTATCAACTCTTGCAGAACTTAACCTTATAGATTTATCATAATTTTTCCTCAATCATGCTGATCACAAGATCTTTATGAGTCTTCGTTTTTGGAATATATGTACTCACATAGTTGATCAGTGCATATTTGCTTTCAAATATTTTTTTGAGTCATCTACATAACTTAATCTGTGGTAGGAAATGCAGTCAGAAAGCAAGGACCTCATTAACATCAACGAGCCACCAAGAGAGCCTGCGCCAATGGATATCGAACTTAACCATCATGAGAATGCCTTCAAGCCGCAGGAGGATAACAACAACAGTAACCATTGTGATGAAGGTGAGCGTCCTCCTGCTGTATGCGTTCTCAACAAAGAAGCTCCGTTACCTCTCGTCCAATACAAACGCAGACGCCAAAACGAGTCTAGCAACAACAACGACTCAAGCAGGACCCCAGAGGATTACTGCTCGTCCACAACAACAACCGTCGACAACACACCAACCTTAATCTCATCGTCTCCTGCTGCTGCTGCCACCAACAGCGCCATCTCTGCATTGCTCGAGTTCTCTCTCATGGGTATCTCCAAGAAGAAAGAAAACCTGCAGCAGACAGTACGTCCTCACAAGGAAGCTACACTTATGGAGAAGCTCAATGATCTCCAGAAGGAGATTGAGAAGATGTCTGATGAGAGAAAAACTTTCAAGCTTGAGATGATGGGTGCAGAGGCTATGATCAGTATTCTCCAGTCGAGGATCGATGCACTGCGCCAGGAGAACGATGAGCTGAAGAAGAACAGCAGCACCAAAGAAGTGCTCTAATAACCATCGCTCTAGGTTTCTTCTTCTTTGCGTTTTTTAGCTTGTTTTAATCTCCCTAACATTAGGAGTTATCTATGTAATAGCTTCTTCAGATGGATTGAGAACTTTGCTAGGTTTCTTTATGAAGTTTCTACTCTGTCATATATTATCAATTAGTCTTTTGAGTGAAGAACTCTTTTAATCTACAAGCTTTCCGGCTACCTTCTACTCTTTATCAAGTTATAGTTCATCATTAGTACATTTTCTAAATATTTGGAAATGATTTTATATTGTACTCTTTTTGATTGTATGTGTTGATGCTCCTAATTATCTGGTTTTTTTTGGATAAATTAGAGTTGAAAAAGAAAAATTACTTTTCTGACACGTCAGTGTTTGATTTAATTTTATTTACTAGATAATACGACAAAACCTACCCAGTAACATTTTGACTGGTAAGGGTTTTTAATTACCGGACACACTTAAAAAGAGAGAGAGAGAGAGAGAGGAAAGCAAAATTGTAAATCGCAATCCGAAAACAACAAACTTGTTTTGTAGCCTAAAATTTCTTGCAATTGAAGGTACCTTTTAATCTTCAGCCCCTTTCTCTCTTTGGGGTTCGTCTCCATCAAATCGAAAACCCACTTGCCAACTTCCTTTTTGTGTGTTCGTGAGAGGTTTACAAGTAACAAAGTTTGGTTCTTTTTTTTGGCTTCGATGGGTCCCGATTCTGTGGCTGCTGTTGAGTCCTCACCGTCGTCATCAGCGACTGCGCCGCCTAGTACTGCTACTGCGGTGGCGGCGACGGCGCTTGCTCCCGGCTTCCGATTTCATCCGACGGACGAGGAGCTAGTGAGCTATTACTTGAAGCGAAAGGTTCTGGGTAAACCAGTACGTTTCGATGCGATTGGGGATGCGGATATCTACAAGTACGAGCCTTGGGACTTAGCAGGTTCGATTGGGGTTTCCCCCTCTGTTTCTCTCTCTCTCTTCGTTTCTTTGAGACGTGTGAAACTTGTTGCTTATGATTTGGGTGGACATGGCTTCTTTTGGGTAACTCAATTCTGGGGAAAAGAGATAAGCTTTATGGACGCTGATTCATTTTCTGGGGAAATATCGATGCAGATTTGTCTTTTTGCTATGTTTAGGTTGTAACACTGTGCAAATAGTTTTCATATTGTCGACTTTTAATTAGGAAAAATTCTTTTTTTTTTATATATCTCGTGCTTAAGTTTTGTTTGCTTGTATTGCAGGGAATGAAGTTTGTTGTAGTTGTTATGTGTTTGGTTACTTGAAAGTTTTGAGTTTGAGTGGTTATTTTAAGTTTTGAGTTTAAGGAGTTCTTTGCTATAACTGGTGCTTGCTTCCACGTTAGCTTTTGCTTGTGTTCCAGGGAATGAAGTTTGGTGTTCTCTGTATTTGGGTTATCTTTAAGTTTTGAGTTGTGTTTCCACATTAGCCCCTTGTGTATTTCTGATTCCTTATGGCTTTCTTGCCAAGCTTGTGCTTCCTCTTTGGTTTGCTTCTGTTTCAGGACATGAAAGTTTCTTGTTGCGTGTCTAAGTATCTCAAGCTTTTGTGGTTTGATTTATCTCTTCTTCTGTGTTGTGTTGTGTGTGTTTCCAGTGTTCTCGAGGTTAAAGACAAGGGACCAAGAATGGTTCTTCTACTGCGCATTAGACAAGAAGTACGGAAACGGCGCTAGGATGAACCGATCCACTAACATAGGCTACTGGAAAGCAACTGGTAGAGACAGAGAAATCCGCCGCGACGTTCAGCTTCTCGGTATGAAAAAGACGCTCGTTTTCCACAGCGGCCGTGCTCCAGATGGCCTCCGCACCAATTGGGTCATGCACGAGTATCGCCTTTTGGACTATGAAACCGAAAGCAACGGAAACTTGGTGGTATTAGTTTATATCTCTGATACTGTCTCCAAAAGAATCCTTTAAGTTAACTTCGTCCCTTAACTCTATTCTTTGTTTTTGAGTGTGCAGCAAGATGCATATGTGTTGGTCAAAGTGTTCCACAAGAATAACATTGGACCGCCATGTGGGAACAGATATGCACCGTTCATGGAAGAGGAATGGGCTGATGATGGTGTAGCTCTGATTCCAGGAGTAGTCAGGGCAGAGCCGTTACCGTTACCCAATGGAAACCACCAGATGGACCAGGTTTGTACTTCATATAGGCACAGGTTACTTTAACTGGTTTACATCAGAGCCTGTAACCAACACTTTTAGAACTCAACCATGCTTATTACGAGATGTTTAGCATCCTTGTTTGAGATGTACTGACCACTTTGCATCAATGAAGTCATTTAATCAGAAAGAGAAGGATATGTTTGTGTTAATTACTTTGTAGCCTTCATAAAGTTTGACAAAACATTTAGTTTTCAGGTCTTTTGTGTGTGTGTGTGTGTGCCTTATTGGGTTCATAATAACTTTGTAATTTGTTTGTACCAGTCAGAAAGCAAGGAGCTTATTAACATCAACGAGCCACCAAGAGAGGTGACTCCAATGGATATAGAAGTTAACCATCAGAAGCAGCTTCTTGATAATGCCCTCAAGCCGAAAGAGAATAACAACAACAACCACTATGATGAAGATGAGAAAGCACTCAAACGCGAGAACGCAGAAGTAGATGAACGTCCTCCTCCTGCATGCGCTCCGTCACCTCTCCTCCAATACAAACGCAGACGCCAAAACGAATCCAACAGCAAAGACTCAAGCAGGACCACCACACAGGACCACTGTTCTCCCACAGCAACAACAACCTTAATCCCATCGTCTGCCGCAGCTGCTGCTGCTGCCACCAGCACCGCCATCTCTGCGTTGCTCGAGTTCTCTCTCATGGACATCTCCGAGAAGAAAGAAAACACGATAGCTTCTCCTCCTACTCCACTTCCATCAAACGAAGAGGAGCTTAACGATCTCAAGAAGGAGATTCACGAGATGTCTGTCGAGAGAGAGACTTTCAAGCTCGAGATGATGAGTGCAGAGGCTATGATCAGTATTCTCCAGTCCAGGATCGATGCATTGCGCGAGGAGAACGATGAGCTTAAGAAGATGAACAGCGACAAGGGACAAGCAATGCTCTAATAACCATATCTCTCTAGGTTTCTTCTTCTTCTTCGAATTTTAGCTTCAGCAGATGGGAATTGTGAAACGTGTGGAATGGCTGTTGTAAAATTAGGATGTTTATGCATCTTTAGAGAACATTTTCAGGCTGCTCCGTTTTCATTTATTTTATCTATCATCTAATCTGATATTTTCAGTCAAGATCACTGTCTAAAACTTCAAATAACATTAAGCCTTTCTGTCAAGTTTAAATTAAAACTTTCTGGCTCTTACATGGACAAAGCTATATTTTAGCCCATGAGAGGAGGAACCGGTATTGCCCATTGCTGGCTTGCACGCTGTCTCTACCCTTGACTCGTCTTTCCTTAGGGAGCCACAGTCTCCTCCCTGTTCCAGGCGTCAGGATTTTGAGAGGCCTAGACCATAGAGGAGTATGGCTTGGTGGTAGTGAAAGAGAAAGAGTTGGGATTATTATCAGAGAATGAATGCAAATGGAACAGTAATAGTAAGAAGGTAAGAGTGTATGGCTTGCAGATAATACTAGACAATCGGGTGGGAATAGGCCTGAATTTTATAAGCCTAAAATTTTCAGGCTTTCTTGACTCTCTTATCGGCTCTTTGCTTCTGGTGCTCTATCATAAAAAAATTGGTGTAATGTGGTTAATGCTGGTGAATAGGAATGGGAGATAATGAACGACTTGAGTGGAGACAATGACAACTGTAGTAAGGAATGAGTTATATGCAGAGGACTTTAGAAACTTGTAATGGCTTATGCAGTCTGAGCTGCAACGTTTGGTTAGAGAAGAGGTGTCTGCAATATTAATTATATTCATGAAATACTGATTCTGTATATGCACAAAAGGCAAAGCTAAACAACTTTCCCCTCAAAGATAATTTCCTGAAGATCAAACGGTGATGATTCAGTTAAAAGAGTTATGTTCTACTTTTGTGTATTAGTACTTAAGTTTTCCTATTGAACAATAGAATAACTCAATCATGAAGAAGTAGGAGGAGAGTAGCTTATGTTCAAAAGACAATTTACTTGGTTGCGTGCGTAATCATGGCTCCTATGACGAACCATATTTTTACTCTATTTAATTTCCCATTCAATTTTATTGGTCTAATAAATAAGCACATTAATTCCATTTTTGTCACATGGCCATATAATTACTCTTTATTTAATTTTGTTGGTATGGTGAGTAATCTTGCCAGCAAAATAATTTTAAACTAGATTCTAACCCGCGCTTCGAAAGCGCGGAACTACTTTTTGTTGATAAATTTATTAATATGTATTTGTATTTACTATTATGTTTAGGTACAGACGTTTGGTTCTCTTTCTTCCAGATTTGTTTTTTTATTTTTCTGGTTTGAGTATAGTTTTTCGTTTTTGGTTTAAAGAAATATATTTTTTGGTTGGTTATTTATGAATTTGAATTTGATTTTGAATTTAGTTATTTTGGTTTTTTTGTTCAAATATTAATATCGGAACCCGATAAAATTTCGAATTTAATTCGAGCGTCCGGATCTGAATAGGAATATAACTTATCGATCTTGATTATGATTTAGATAGCTATATTTTTCGCTACATTTTCTTATTTTTATTTTTTGTTATTGAATGTCTATATATTTTAAATATATTTAGTAATTGTAAATTATATAACAAATCAGAAACTTTATACCTCTATCTGATAATGTAAATTATACATTTGGCGTAGACGATAAATAATTTAATATTGTAGTTTGAATTGTGTTGTTTGATATTGTATAAACTGATTTAATATTTAATAAAATGATTTGTATGCAAAGTATAAACCGTACATCTAGTCTGGATCAGGATTCAAGCTAAGCACGATTATCTTACATTCTTATAGTGAAATAAATTGCTTACTTGATAAATTGAATAGTATGTAATTTAACATAAGAGAATTTTCATGAAACCGAATGTATCCTCTAATTTTATTTCATTTCCTTACAAATTTAGTAATCTATGTATTACTTTTCCTTTTATCCACACAACTGAAAGCGACCTTGGGGATGGAACAAAGCGGCTCCGCGACTGCGCACCCTCTACTCAACTACTTGCATAGAGGAAGAGCTAGTGTGCGAGTTACAGCCAAGTAGAATATTCTCAAATCTACTTCCCAAGATATATATCCTGCTAAAATGGAAAAGTAGTTTAAAACGCATCCAACCATCAATTGTTTATGCAGAAGAACAACTTCTGTTACAATTATTAAACAGGTTGAAGTCCAGCCATCAGTTATCTATTCTCCCATTGCTCTGTATATAAACTGCTCAACTGTTCCTCAAAAGAGTAAAAATCTGGTGGTGGGAAATATTTGTGACTTGAGAGAGGTCCTTGACACAAGATCGAATACAATTCTCTGATCTATGTGCAATTAATAATAGACTTAAAACTGATTAGCCAAAGTATAATTTCCTTCTCTTATGCAAATTGGAAATATCGTTTTGGGAAGATAATGGCAATTTTTTTAATATATATAATGAATGACAATTTCTTACTTTAGGTGTATCTTCAAAAATATAGAAATAAGATATAATAGTAAACCAATAAAGCTTGAATTTAAAAATCTCTATTCAAGCTTCATTTGTTTGTTTTTTTTTGAATCAAAGCTTTATTTGTTTTATATGTTCTTCTCTTGGCTGATCAAACTTGTGTACCCTTTTGTGAATAGGTCAAAACGCTAACTCTAGTTTATCTATGGTGTAAGTTTCCTACTGATGTTTGTTTCCCGAGAGATTAAGACCTAAGAAAAGAGGTGGTACCTCTACTCAACGGGCTGCATTTTGCAAGTTTATCTCTTGCTGGTTTCACAAAATCATTTTCGGAAAATTGCAACAACAGTGTTGTGCCTAAGAAAAACTCTTTTACGTTTTCGAAACATTAATCTTTAGACTCTACAAAAAGGTAAAAAAAATGTTAATATTAATATAGGCTTTGTAGATTTAGATAAAAAAAAAGATTATATGCTTAAAATTTCATCTGCAATTATTAGGTCCAATGACTCTCCACCAGAAACTATGTATTGTTTCCAAGAGAGTACTTCAACATGAATCTGCCATCCTATTTTGAAAGGTTTCACATAAGAAGACAATGTATCAAAACCAAGATTCAGAGTATATGAGATAATGAGAGAGGCTTCAAATTATACCAAATAAAGAACTGTATATTACTAATGAGTTTCTTTGTTTTAAGATACCCGAGAAGAAGGGTATATGGTGAATTCAAATTTAGTAATCTTTCCATAATCAACAGAAACGTTTTAGCAACACAGAGACCTCAAACCCAGAACCAGTTCCACCAGCAACAGCATTGAACACCAAGAATCCTTGCTTGCCAATAAAGTTGTTGGCAAGTTTCCTCACATGGTCAAGATAAAGGTCCACAATCTCCTTTCCAACTGCAATTATATAAATTTAAAGAACTATTTGCAAAATTCTAAGTACAACAACGCAGGGAATGGTTTTCTCACCACATCTTGCGAAGTGTTAGCAACATCTTCTTTCCCAGAGATATGCAGCTCGGGATGAAAAAGCTGCTGGTAGGTTCCCGTACGAATATCATCAAAACCAGTGGGCTCGTATCAACGAAAACGCCTCTAGGGACATGTTTTCCTGCACCAATCTCGCTGAAGAATGTGTTGAAAGCAAGTGTGCGACACCAAACGTAGTTTCATTGCGAGAGAAACAAAAGACAAACCACGTTTGTCTCTCAAAAAGCTTTGACACATTAAAAAAATAGAAATGGAGGTTAGATTATTATACCTGGGCAGCATGCCATCAGGCTGGATCCCAGTGTTCGAGGCCATAAAGCTCCCATCAGGAATTACGTTGAATCCCAGCTCAGCCGATATGAGTTCTTATAATTTTCTTCATCGTTTTCTCCGAGAAACCCTAAATCAATCGACATTGATCCTATATTTTATTTAGCCGCTTTTAAGGATTAGTTAGTTAGATATAACTTGATAGAAACATGTGAAGGGTTATAGAAACATAGGAAAATTAAATGTGACACTAAAGTTTTTTTTAAGTCACAACATATTCAATAAGTCCAAAATTAAAACATGCCATGGTAATTTTCAAATAGGACTCTATTTTAATAGAGTAGATTGTTGCTTCTCAAATACTAAAAATAAATAAATTGAAGTGTCCAACGAGACACAACACCCATATAACAATTCAATTTTTTATGAATCATATTCTAATTGTTTTTATTCTTTTTTTGGACAACAATTTGTTTTTATTATGTTATATCAAAATGCATGCTAACATAACAAATGAAATAAATTGTCAAACCTAATTCATTTTTTTTATCACTAAAGTGATTATGGCGTAGTTATCAATGATCACTGTATTTTTAATATTTTCAAAATTTACATAACAACTGCAATTTTTTAAAACAATCTAGATTTTACTACATACAGTATTATACTACATATGCCAAATTTCCGGTCATCAAACAAACCATCTGGATTCATTTAAATAACTAACTTTTCTAAATACAACGTTTAGAGATCGTGAAGAATTATTCGATGAGTATCAACTTCAAACTTTGAAATCTTTAGAATATCCTCTGTAGCATACAAAAATTAATTTCAGTTTCCACTGATCCCAAAGTTGCGTCCGTCGCTCCACCAGCTGGCATAATGTGAGAAACAAGCATATGACTTTCTGAATAAAAATTGATATAAATATAACTGAGTTAATTATACATGTGCATTATACATGTGCATATTTTTTACATTACTTTAGATATATATATATTTGGTAACTTTGCAAATATATATATATATATATATATATATATATATATATATATATATATATATATATTTATAAATATATATTTGGTAAAATTCAAAATAGATATTTGCACAGTTTAAGGCCTCATTATCTCTGCGTTGTTGCTTTCACAACGTTGGACACGCAACTGATACAAATTAGATACTTTTAAACGCTAATATAGCATTTTTGATAACATAATTTGCTGGTATCATTAACTAAATACTAGTAAATGAGAATGACATTTTGCATAACTTAAAATTATTTGTATCTTGTTCAACTGAATTCAGTTCGTGGAAGCGCACCGTTATAACCAAATAATAATACTAATAATAATAATCTAGCAATGTAATATTCAAAAATATGACAGATGTGTACAATGTTGGAACTATTTTTTTAGCAATGTATTCATATGCTAAAAATAGAGTTATTGTGAATGAGAAATGTAGGTCTAATATCTGTGATTTGAGAAACTTGTATAAAGTTACAAATATACACATTAGATATTTGGATTTGGGTTTTGATTTGTTAGTTGGACTTCATGTTCATTAACTTAATCTTATAAACCAAATATATGTGATCTTTTATATTGATAAAATATAAAAAAGAAATCCATTTAAAGTATATTATTTTGTTTGAATGAGTCAAATAATAATAATTATACTCTTTAATTTTTTGGTCAAAATGTGAAATGAATTCACATAATAATGATAAGAAATAAAGACTCCATTAGTGCACCATGGGAGGTTTCATTTTATGTTGAAAAATGAAACTTGTGCTTTCTCATTATTTTCTATATAAAGCCTCATGGCAATGTAGAAAAAAAGACACATCAAATACCAAAAGAAAAAACACATTCTCCTATATTGAATAGTCATGTTAGTATTTTTATTTCTTGAGTCTGAGAGTGCAACACAAAACTAGGGTCGATAGATTCTGTTTTTCGGTGATGGTAAACAGAAACAATGCTGCAGTTGTATTCTGGGAATCTGAGCGCTATGCAACCGTCACACTACGGGGCGTTTAAAGATTTAAGGAAAGAGATTAACCATCTCGACTCTGCAATTTTTTCTTCATTCATTTGTTTCGGTATTGTATTTTTTGTTTTTTGTTCTTATTATTTTTATAAATATCAGTTGTCCTTATCGTAGTGAAATAAGGTTCCTACAGTCTCTCATCCTTTTCTTACTCTTTGGTATAATTTTATCATGTTTATTCTTTACAATATTCAGTAATCCGTAGTTTATAAAATACGGTTCTATCATACAATTGCTTACAAAAATATATAAATCTGTATGAAAATAAAAAGAAATAGCATCTCAGGCTTCATAAAGAACTATACCAGAGTATAAAATTTGTTTCATTTTTTTATCAAGAAAATTGGTTCATTGAATTTCCTTAGCTGGTTGCATAAATGCAACAATTTCGTAATTACACGAAAATGTACCACATGTACGTATATAAGTCATGAAGCAATACTTCTTTGTTTCCATGACGCTGGATGATAAAGAAGTCGATCTTGTCGCTTATATAAGACATAAATATCTAGAAAACTTGGCAATTGGAATTAATTTTTTATTTATAGAATTTACAGCATCGACCCCTCCATACGAAATTAATATGCGGTTCTAGAAAAGTTATCCATCCATTTTATAAAAAGTAAAAGTATTTCAACCTTATACTATATGACAATATATCAATTGTAAAATGTAAATCTTGAACTAATTAAAGGCTCATCTTCGTGCAGTATGAGGATAACGTCTCCGCCGTTTCGCCGTGGTCGATGTGTCACTATAAACAGATGTGAAGAAACGGTCAATCTCTTCCGGGTTCATGATAATCTCACAAGTCGACACTAAGAGCTTCCTTTTACACGATCTGGTCATCATAGCCGCCGTAGCCGACGGTTTTGACGGCAGTGTACGAGGTTTTCTTGGCGGGGGAGGTGGAGAATCAAGAACGGAGGGAATCTTGTGTTCTTGAGATGTGGGTGTGCTGCAGCTAAAGCCATCGTGCTCATCATCACCATCGTTGTTGTTTCTAGAGGTTTTGGATCGGATCTTAATGGTTGATGGGATATTGAATTTGGACAGATCGTGTAATAACTCAAGATCCATATCTACAGATGTGTATTCTTTTTTGCGGTGGAAGTGGATGTAAACTTGTAGGGGAAGTGAGGCTGAGAGAGGTTTGTTATATGTGTTTATGTCTTTACATACACCTATACACACATGATGCTAGAATGTCGCATAGTTGTATTTGTATGTATGTATACGTACAACTAGATCACATGTGGATTACCTTTTTGATAGGGTTTACATAATTTTATTATACGTAATTGATTTTTTAAAAAGTTAAACTATTGAGAGATATTGAGAATCTTAAAAAGATATCAAACGAGAACCTATCTCTTTCTCAATATGTTTCTTTTCATTAGAACATTTTTTTCATCTTAGCGATGGAGGTGCTTTTAGATCTCAAACATAAAATTTGGTCACATACATACCTATTACAACCTAAAGACATGTCATGCGTTTAGATTTAAACACTAGTCCATGCATGGTGCATCATTATATTTTGTTGTAAACGATTGATTGCAACCAGTTTTTTGTATTATTCAATTAAATGTTCAATGTGAGAGGTTGTATAAGGCAATGTGATCTATATACAGGATGGACCACGACGTTTTACATGCCGATTTTAATAATGTTTAAATATACACCCTTACCATGCTATATAACCAATTATTTTATATAGCTGTATGGGTTTGCTAGAAATGCTAGTTGCAAAAGCTGTGTATATAATCAACGTCCAGTTGGCATAGCCATCCGGGTTTAATTTTCAATGGAAATTGTTATTTACAATGTTTAGGTTTCCTGGCAAAGAGATGAAACACACATTTTTGTTTATAAAAAGAAAACTGTGTATATAGATCAAAATATATATTATGGATACGCCACGTATCGAGTGCATGTGGTGATGATAAGAGTAGATCTGTGGAAGTGAGTCAGTAGGCGCGCAGCGCCGGTCAGGTCATATCTAGCAGGCGCGCAGCGCCGGGCAGGTCATATCTGTATACAAACTTACCAGTATATGAAGAGATCTCAATCTATATTCCATTTGCTTTGTTTTTTTGTCAACCTTTCGTGTCTTGCGTTTACCATTTTAATTTTTTGTTATTCTAAACATTTTTTGTCCGTATATAGTGACAATGACACGTTTTCTTGTTTGACATAGCCACACAGGTACAAAAGGAGAATTGGACAAAAAGATTAAAGATGTATGTGCAATTAGGATAAGCCAATGTTTCTTGTAAGGCTATGAAACCATACAATCACAATCAAACTTTCTGTAGCATTTGCATTTAGAACCCACCAATTATACCCGATGTTGAAGTTTAGGTGGTCCAATACGGTTGTTTGATATGGTCAAACCGAACCGACTAAAATCAAATCAAATAATTTGTTAAGCCGACAATACAGAGAAAAGAAAAGTAAAATGAAATCACAGTTTAATCGATTCAAAGCAGATCTTGTTTTTAATTGGTTTCAAAAAATTAATGAACCAAAAGAGGTGAACCAAAAGAGGATCAGATTGAAAACTCATAGATCTATTGTACTTTGGTTAATCGATTGAAAGTTCTACGATCTAAGACAAATATTATACGATATTCATTATATTAAAATTTCTACAACTTGAGTTGGAAGAAAGATTATCAAATATATTTCCAAGGTATGAAACACGATGGCCCTACATTACACAGGGTGATAACAAAGAGTGTACAGCGGATACATACGAATCATGCACAATTGCATGTGGATTACAAAGAAAACAAAACCTAATTGATTAAAATAAGTTTTTATATTCGGTAAATCCATATAGTCGATCAAATCCACATAGGATTCCAAATACTGTACTTCTGTTTTGTTTTTTCGAATGCTTTTGAAAGTTTAAATTATAAAAGTATATACAGAAAATTTGTATACACCAACAAAGAAGAAGACAAATAATTATGTGTCTCATTTTAGATTCACATGCAATCAAAAGGTATTAAGTAAATCTTAGATCCGAATGAAAATGTACAATGTAGACAAAGAAAGCAAGTGAAACGTAACGTGCATGGCTTCCAGATCATGACTCTTGTATTCTTTTTGTTATTTACTCTTATACTGATATATTTAGATACTTCGCAATAAAAAAAATCAAATACCACAAAATTCCAAGGACTATACCAATTCACAAAAAAATTGAGCATGATTAGGGTACATCACAAAATTGTACTTCCTATCAATCCATAGAGATGAACGAATGTATCAATCATTTAGTTATACAAATTAAAATTGACACATATCTCGAAATATTAAGTATCCAACCAAGGAATGTTTTCGCAATAGGTTGCTGGTGATAGTAGTTGTTACATTTTACATCATTGTTAAACGAGGCCGCCCAAGTCCTAACCGAACCAGCACACCAGCAGCGACATGGACCAAGATTTGTTTATTACTATCACAAACAGATTTGGTACTTCCTTAAACTATTTATAGGAATTTTATTTTTAAAATCAGTCAAGGTCACATACTATTTCGTTATTTTCAAACTCTCGAAAGCTTAACTGGTGAGTTGTATTAGATGTGATAATAGTATAATACCAGAATTAACAACTATAGTCAAGCTAACATCTTTAAAACGCTAGAAGTGTAACACAAAACAACTTTCATAGTACTGAACAAAAGACTTTCATATTTGTGTATATATATTCGTTTATGGAAATAACTAGCTTGTGGGTTTCGATAAGGCTCTTTTTATCCTCTCAGGCCCAAGCAAGAGTAGTCCAGGCCTCGAAGAGGAGAGATAGAAGCAGCCCAACAGCACTGAGCTGAAGAAGAAGACGAAAGGAAGGAATAAACAAAGCAAGAGGACAAAGAAGAAAGAGTTGGTGGAGAACGCAGAGCAGATGTTCCCGGAGCAAGAACACAGCACGTCGTTTAAGAAGAGAAGAGTTGGTGAAAATGAGGCTGTTGTGGGAGAGGTACCGGTGAAATTTAAAAGATTTGCACCGAGAAACTAGATGGTGTGGTTCAGTATAACAAAACTCAAAAAGATATTAAAGTTCGTAAAACAAGTTGGATTATGATAATGAAAACAACCAATAACAAACAGTCAAACATCCTAGTTTGAGAGTATATATGCAAGTTTATAGAGAACTCGTGATGTGTTTGACTATTATAGCTGGTCGCATAGTTTGACTGATAATAAAAAAATCTACCCCTATCTTAATTCAGTAAGTCCATAACATAAGATTCACAGCCTGCTACCAAAAATCACAAGTTGTACGAAGGCCAAGATCATTGGTGAAAATATAAGATTTTCCTAACCAAATATCTGATATTGACCAGTTTCAAAAGTCTTATAGTTTTTTTTTTCGCCTTTAGGGATCTTTCACGATTGCAGTGCTAACTGAGCTTGTTGAAGATGTAGCGAAATTATATTCCCCTTAAAAATTTCAACAAATAAATTATTCCATCAACTCAGGCCACCATTTTTAGCCTAAAATATACTTTTGTGCTAATGGTGGGGTCAGTCTACTAGACAATGATGTTCATTTTTCAATACTAGTAATATTTTTCTCATAATCTATAATGTTTTGTAAACATCATTAACAGTATATTCTAATGGGGTTTTTGATAAATATTCTAAAGTATTATAATGCTATTGAATAGTAAAATCATTTTGAGCTAGCTAACTACAAATTAAAGCATGTGCCCACCACAGAACATATTAGCCCCTCGAGCTCTCGAGCAGCTAAGTAGGTGAGAGTCGCTCACTGTACACATCTTTTCTCGCACGTGTGTATTTTTGATTCAACAATTAACCAATCCACGCCGGCCACGTAAGGTGGTATTACTAGTTACGGAGCGGATATCCGGATTTTTAAGGATATCCGTGATCCGATCCGTTCCCTACGAATATTCGATTTTTCGATTCGATCCGATCCGTAACTCTTCCGGATATCCGCGAATATCCGAATTTTTGCCGGTTATCCGATTCGATCCGTAAAAAAATAATAAAAAATTAAAAAAAATAAATAAAAATAAAAAAAAAGAAGAAAATATAATAAAATAATAATATCTCATCATAATTTTTCAAAAAAACCATATACTTTCAAAAAATTTAATAACTAAATAATTAATTTAGTGAATAAAAACATTATAAAACTTATATAGAGATATAAAAGTATATATATTATATAATTTTATAAACATGTATACATATATATTTATATAACGGATCGGATCGGATATCCGTTTCTAAAAATATTAGTATTTGTGATTTGCTTCGTTTTTGACGGATATCGGATTTTAGTATTTGCTTCGATTTGTTAAGTTACGAATATTCGGATTTTTCGGATCAAATCGAAACGAATAACGAATCGAATTAAAATTTACGGATATTTTGCCCACCCCTAGTATATCATAGTGCACCAACTCTCATTATACTCTGAAGAAAAACCATCAACTTTGTATTCTGTACCACATACCGGTCGGGTTCTTCAATATAATCAGAAATTATCTCACGCGCCTTTTAGTAGCAAACACTCGACACGTGCATTGATCTAACCGTCGGTATTACTCACGCGCTCTCTTGGTCAGCCATCTCGGGTGTAACTGTCTCGTGCAATCCACATGACTGCGCACATTAGTTTTGACCACTGTCTCTTATTTATTTAAGCACCACTAAAAAAACCAAACGTTTCTCAGTCTCTCTATCTATCTGAAACGATGACGACGCCGTTTCGATCTCCGGCGGGCTCCGCCACTGTGTTTTCTAACGATCAGAAGATCCGGGTCGGGACTCTCAACGCTCTGAGGTCATCTCGTACCGTTTTTCTCGGAAGAAATGTGTTTGGTGGTGGCGTCCGCTCGTTGCCTCCATCGTCGTCATCTTCTTCCTCAATCCAAGCCGTATCAACGGTAAAAAAAACGTTAATTCCTCTGATTCCTATCTTTGATTTGTTACAGTTGTGTTGTTGAAAACAATCATTAGATGTTCTGTAATAGATCGATGGCTATTTTTCTGTAATGATTTCGATTGGTAGGTGATTGGTTTTTGTGTTATGATGGAAAGTTTTGTTATTACTCTGAAGAGACAAGAACCGATTGGCTAGATATTGTCTGCAGCTGCTGAGATTCGAACATGTCACCTTTAAACTTAAAGAAGAAAAGCTTTACCAGTAGAGCTAGCAGATCTGTATTTTTTATTTCTCTGATGTTTATTTGCTACAGCCAGCAAAGCCTGAGGCAGCAAAGCCCACCAAGAGGAGCAAAGTCGAGATCATCAAGGAGAAGAGCAACTTCATCAGGTACCCTCTCAACGAGGAGCTTCTAACAGAAGCACCAAACGTCAACGAATCCGCAGTTCAGCTCATCAAGTTCCACGGAAGCTACCAACAGTACAACCGAGAGGAGCGCGGCGGAAGATCCTACTCCTTCATGCTCCGAACCAAGAACCCAAGCGGCAAAGTTCCCAACCAGCTTTACCTAACCATGGACGACTTAGCAGACGAGTTCGGCATCGGCACGCTTCGTCTGACCACCAGGCAAACGTTCCAGCTTCACGGCGTCCTGAAGCATAATCTCAAGACCGTGATGAGCTCCATCATCAGAAACATGGGGAGCACGCTCGGCGCTTGCGGTGATCTGAACAGAAACGTGCTTGCTCCGGCCGCGCCTTACGCTAAGAGAGACTATCTCTTCGCGCAAGAGACGGCTGATAACATCGCGGCGCTTCTCAGTCCTCAGTCAGGGTTTTACTATGACATGTGGGTCGATGGGGAGCAGTTCATGACGGCAGAGCCACCTGAGGTTGTGGAGGCGAGGAATGATAACTCTCATGGGACTAACTTTGTGGACTCTCCTGAGCCTATCTATGGCACTCAGTTCTTGCCGAGGAAGTTCAAGATCGCTGTGACTGTGCCTACTGATAACTCTGTTGATCTTCTCACCAATGACATTGGCGTTGTTGTCGTTTCGGATGAAAATGGAGAGCCTCAGGGTTTCAACATATATGTAAGTCTCTGCATCTGCTTTATCATATCCATTAGGCATGGGCATATATAAACCGAACCGAAACAGAACAAATAACCGAGCTGTTCCTATATACTTGGAACAAAAAAATGAAAACCGAATCAAGAATTGGATGGATAACCGAATATCTAAAATACAATTTATATACCTAAAATATTAATTATATTTAGTTTTAAATTAACAAATATTTTTATAATACCACTTATAAACTGAAATATCCAAAAAAAATTATCCAAAATATTTAAATTATTCGAATTACTCCAAAGAACTGAATTACCCAAATAGTTTTTATTAAAAATATTGAAATTTATCCATATTATCCGTTATTTAACCTGAAAAAACTGAAATATATATCTTTTTATCCAAAATTAAAGAGACCGGAACCAAAAATTTATCGGATATTAGCCGGTTCTTACTGTTGTTACCCTAACTAAAAAAAACGAAAGAATCAAACCGAAACCAAACTAATTAATATATAGTTGAACAGTTCTTATATCTCTAGAACCGGAAAACAGAAAACCAAATGTCCAAACGGCTAATCTCCATTTGTGGTTAAAATTGCCTATTAAGTTTTTCTCTTCTCTTCTTTCAGGTTGGTGGAGGTATGGGAAGAACACACAGAATGGAGTCTACCTTTGCACGCATTGCAGAACCATTAGGTTACGTACCCAAGGAGGATATCTTGTATGCTGTGAAGGCCATTGTTGTCACACAACGTGAACACGGGAGAAGAGATGACCGCAAATACAGTAGAATGAAGTATCTGCTCAGCTCCTGGGGGATTGACAAGTTCAGAGATGTGGTTGAGCAATACTATGGCAAAAAGTTCGAGGCTCCCCGTGATTTGCCAGAGTGGGAGTTCAAAAGCTATTTGGGATGGCACGAGCAGGGAGATGGTGCTTGGTTTTGTGGGCTTCATGTAGACAGTGGACGTGTTGGTGGTAACATGAAGAAGACGCTGAGAGAAGTCATTGAGAAGTACAAACTCGATGTTCGTATCACACCTAATCAGAACATTGTGTTATGTGATATCAAGAGTGAGTGGAAGCAATCCATCACCACTGTGCTTGCTCAGGCAGGCCTATTGGTAAGCAGTTTGTTTTCTATCTACACAAGTCTTTGGCGTTTTGAAAGTTAAGTTGACAAAAAGAGTGTTTGATTTTGAGCAGCAACCAGAGTTTGTAGACCCTCTCAACCAAACCGCAATGGCTTGTCCGGCTTTTCCTTTATGCCCTCTAGCTATAACCGAGGCAGAGCGTGGGATTCCAAGCATTCTAAAGCGAGTGAGAGCAATGTTTGAGAAGGTATGGATAGTTTCTAAAAAAATTGACACCTCTTAGACTATGGTTGATGTGTGATCAGATCTCTTCTTTATGTGTTGTATCAGGTTGGTCTTGAGTATGAGGAATCCGTTGTGGTGAGAGTAACTGGTTGCCCTAATGGATGTGCTAGACCGTACATGGCTGAAGTGGGTCTAGTCGGAGATGGTCCCAACAGCTATCAGGTAATTACAGTTTCCTTCAGTTAGTTGGAACAGAATAATAATAAATAAATTTTGACCAAAAAAAAATAAAATAAAAAATCTTACTGGAGTTTGTTTGTTGCAGGTTTGGTTAGGAGGAACACCGAACCAGACACAGATAGCGAGGGCGTTCATGGACAAGGTGAAGATTCAAGACTTAGAGAAGGTCTTTGAGCCATTGTTTTACAACTGGAAACTTGGGAGACAAGCAAAGGAATCATTTGGAGAATTCACAACCCGTATGGTAAGACGTTTTCTTAGACGACTCTTGTTAGAAAGCTTTATTAGAGATGTGAGTTTGTGTTTAACTGATTAAATATTTTTCAGGGATTTGAGAAACTCAAGGAGCTGATAAGTACATACGAAGCATCTCCACAGTAAAAAAACAAGAAGAAGGAACTTTTTGTCTTTTGGAATTTACCCCAAAACAAAAACAAAAGGATCTAATTCTCTTGTCGTGGTGTTACTCTTCGGTAACATCTGACGAATAAAGATTATGTTCTCTTGTCTGTACTTTCTGTACTTTCTGTACTTGAGTTGAGAGACCACCAAATAAGCATTTGGGGTATGTTTGATTGTTGTATGGACAAAATAATTATTTTCTTTTTGGGAATGGTAATGTATTTGCTGTTTGCTCAAAAGATCAGCAACCATGGTCTTGGAGTAATTACTTTTCTTTTTCTTTTAATGTCAAAGAATATATGTGTTATGTGATCATGGTTGCGCTTATCTGAATCAAACAGAATACAATGGAGGAGGAATGTCGCGGATTTGGAGAAGAGAGAGTAAAGGGAGGAAGAAGAATACTGAACTAATACCAAAAGAATTGACCACAAAAGAAAAAGAAAAAGAATTAATTCCCAAAATATTAGATTATGGGCTTAATCTCAGTAGTAGACAGAGCGGGGGAAAATAGATGATATTTCATCGTGGCAGGTTCATAGCACTGAACTTTTTTGTCTGACTGTTGACTCCTTCCTCTTGGAGGAATCTAAAGATTAAGTCATGTCAAACTTTACGATTCAGTGTGCTAGTTAGTTCACAAGAACAACATATTCAACAGTTAATTAGCTGATTGACAATTAAATTGGTTGTGGAAAAAGTAAGAGTTATGCAAAGCATATCACATAATCACCGCTTCGTTGAGTAGTTTCCCGTCTTAAATTTTGCACTGCATATCACATAATCACAAGAGAGATTGGGCTGTATGACAACTACAATAATGCGTAATTAGGTTGACAGATATTTGGTAACCTTTTCTGTTCTACTTTTATGATTTTAAAAATTTTTTTTTTGTTATAAAGCCCAACATCTAATACAGTATAACCTCTTTAAATTAATAATCGATAGCTTAATATCTCCATAAATTAATATAATTTCATAGTCCTAAATTGAGTTTTTGGTTCAATTAGTACTCGATAAATTAATAATCTCTATAAATTAATAAAAAAAATAGTTTTGGTGTAGTTCCAATATTATTAATTTATAGAGGTTTCACTGTATTTAGTTTCTAGATCTAGTCATGATACATAAAACAGCTTATTAACATGTGGCAGGAATTTATACATTTATGTATAGTAGGCATATTCATTCAACAAAATATCACCTTCAAATTCTAAAAATAGTGGAAAGTGGAAACCACTTGAACGCAAATATGTGGTTAGTTAGTCCAATTATATAATTATAATAATAAAATTAGGATTATTTTATCTTGATTTCTATAAGTTTGGGTAGTTTTTTTTTTTTGCTTAAGACAAGTTTTTTTTTCTATAAGTTTGGGTAGTTGCCAAGAAAATCTTTAAAATCAGGTAAAATTGGCACATAGGTTAGAGCTTTTTGCAGTTGTTGTAAACTTGTGTTAAATCTTAATTAGCCTTGATGGTTGTAACATAATTTAAAACCGCGTATTATTATTAACAAATATCTTAAAACATTAAAAGTAAATAGACAAAATGAGTTACTTGTTTTGGGACTTCTTTAACTTTATAAATAACTTGTTTCTTATTTATTCATTAACCATATAACGTTCTTGGGGCCAAAACTTTCCAAGTTCCTTAAAACGAAAACGTTACAAAACTTATTGTGATCAAAAGAAAATGAAGAAAATTACCAAAAAGTTATCAACGAAGTACGTGAAGCTCAACAAAAGCCGGCTCCGGCGAGACGGGTCTATGAAGTCGGAGGAGGACAGTGGAGAGGTTCTCCGGGAAAACCATTCCCCCGAAAATGAAGAATGTAATGAAACAAAGGAGACACCATTGGTTACAAAGATTTTGAAGTCCATGCATCGTAAACTGACGCTAAAAGAGAAACCAAATAAAAAGAATATCCACGTGGACGGTCACGACGACCAACTTGAAGCTTCGGTTAAAAACATGAATCGTGGAGATATGGATCAGCATGTAGACTCAATTAGATATGGTCATATGGATCATCTTGAAGATTTGATTAGGGGTCGGAAATCTCAGCTTGAAGACGTTACTACTAACCCTAGCTGTCATGTAGATCAATCAGAAAGTTCGACTAAGAATCCTTCTGATTTTGCTTCCAGAAAAGACTATCTTGATTGGATTGAGTATGTGGAAGGATCTAGTCATCACTGTTTTGATCGATCCCAAAAGCCTGAAAAATCTTATTCGATAAGAGGGGAATAACGATGAGATTATGTCACTCAAGAGCTCTAAGTATAGAAAACATGAGAAGTTTGAAGATTTGAAAGGGTATAAGAAAGACAAATGTAGTCAGGTCAAAGACTCATTGAAAAGTCAAATGGTTGACTAAAGGTGTATTAGCCTTTCACATTGTATAATATGATCATTTTAGTTAAGTGTTAAGCTATTACTCATGTAGAATGATTGTTTTCAATAAAATCTTCACTTCTACTAGTTTCATAGGATCAGATGTCTAATAACCAATTAAAAGAACTAGAACCACTTATGTTTCCAAAAAAAAAAAAAACTAGAACCACCAACTGACCAACAACTTAATATAGACAATTACTCTATATGGTCCCATGTATTAGCTCCTTAGCTAAACCATATGGGGAGCTAATTCGAGAAGAAAAGAGCCATCCGTAAACACACAATTATTGTAAAATTCATTACAGAGCCAAAAGAAAAGTTGAAAATGTTATGAACAAAGTGATCAGAAGCCTAAACCTAAAAAAGAGCTTAGTATTAGCTCCACTCCACAAAGAGAATCGCCAGAACTTTTATCCCCGGAGAGAAGCTCGTGGTACGGCCGGCAATCCAAACTCATCCTCAGCCTGTTATATCGTGAGCTATTATCTCATACTTGTGAAGCATTTTTCAAATCCGGCAAAAAAAGAGAAAAAGGGTCTAAACACTAAACCTGAACTCGACCAGGTGGAGCTCCAGTCTGTCCTATGGGTACTGAAGGCAAGTTAAGTTCATCATCGTAATCACTATGCTTATCGGGTTGGAGATAAGAAGGCACTCCATCTGCTTCTGTCTCGTCTCCCATATCAGCTTCAAGAGCCTCCAGCTCTGAAAAAAATTTCACAAAAAAACCATTAAAAATGCAATATTAATACATTATCGTCCTAGTCACGCAACACCAACAATAACTTTACCTCCCATGAGATCATCTTCGTCGAGACCATCAGGAACATTATAGCTCCTACCAAGCGTTTCTTGAATCTCAGAACTCACATCCATCAGATCCATCATCTCATCTTGCAAATTCTATTATATAAAGATAGAGATTGAAAACTTATAAAGAGATAAAAACACCAAGATGTTGAAGAAGAAGAAGAAGAAGAAGAAGAAGAAGAAGAAACACTTAAAAAAACGAACATCGATATCTTGAATCTGAACGGTTTTCATCATCCCTTTCAGCTCCTTGTTAGCAGACTTTAGCGCAGTCATCTGCAGATTTAAGTAAACTTTTGTGTTTAGATTCAATCTTTTTTATTATTTTTTTCACAATAGGCTTAGAGAAACAAAGAGAGATATACATACAGTTTGTTGAGCGTCTTTGAGACCTTCAGCAGCGAAAGAGACTTGATCGAGATTAAATGTTTGATTATAGAGCATGTCACGTTGTCCTTCATACCTGTGATAAGAGAAGTAAATGTTAAAATTGATCAACTGAACTGAAGAGAGCTTTTAGCTGTAAAGTAAAACTAATGAATCTCTCTCTCTCTCACACTCACATTTTCTTCTGCTTGAGAAGCCTCATAGCACGAGCTTTAAGAGCTTGTTGAGCAGGACCAGGCCGAGTCTTTTGAATCTGCTCTCTGTATTTGCAGAGCTCAACATCAACCTTCTTTATCTTCTCTTCCACTGATTCTCCCCTTTTATTTATCTGCCCCAAACATTTTAAAAAATATTGCAACGAAGCTGAGTTTTCTATATCGGAAGTGAAATCTCAGAAACCACAATCATCTGATTCGGTGATCGAACACACGATTAGACCTAGAAAACTCAATGAATACGCTACACACGAAATCAATAATTCTCCACGGGATATTTGCCAAAACGGATTTGAAGATAAGAGAGAGAGAGGACAAACCCGATCGGAGGCATCCTGAATGGAGGGAGGAGGCTCTGTGTTCTTTTTCGCGCCGAAAACTCTCCTCATTCTCCTCGTCTTCTCTACACCCACCGTCTGATCAAAATCTCGAGGATTTGGAGAAGAAACTCCTAAAGGTTCTCGAATTTATAGATTTCTTCAAAAAGTTATTATTGCTTATATCGTACCCCAAAACTATAAGAGTATTAGAAGAAGTTTCCTAGAAGATCTTCTTTTCGCAAAGTTAAATCGTACCAAAGTAAATTACATTATAATCCTTAATTAATTGGTCAACGAATTGGAGGTCTTCCTTCAGCTGAATCAATATTCGGTTTGGTTTAATATACGTGAACAGAATTGAACGTAAGAAGTAAGTATCTAGTGCGTAAACCAAAACGTAAAGAAAAGTTCGACTATTTGTTGTGCGGTGCCTTACAAAAACACTAGTACAATAGAGTTTTAGACAAAACTACTACTCTTACAAACTCCCGTATTTTCTGAAAAATTACAAAACTTTCCAACCAACTTTATAAGTCTCAACATTTTAACCCCACAAATCCTGACTCTTTAACACGAAAATGACAGACAAGCATAAAATGAAAACCCACATCTTGACATTTTACCTCTTCCATCAAAAGATGACGAATCCAAGTTCTGACTGTAAAATAAAATGAGACTCTTCATGAGTTGTATACTGATGATCCATACCGCTTTTACTTCTTTCTGTTGCTTTTCCTTGGTTTGATGATTCTGCGCCCGGACTTGTCGCCTCCTCCAGTGCTGCCCAGTGAGAAGCTCCCACCTCCTTGGAACTCTAGACTCTGTGATGCCTGGAAAGGTGATGCGTTCTGTGGCGCTGTGCTTGCAATCGGCTGCCCACCAAACTGGAACGGGTTAGCCATTGTTGGAGGCGTTGCTGGTGGTGCTCCTCCTCCAAAGGTAAAGCTTGGTTGAGGCATTGAGACAGGCTGTTGTCCAAACACTGGTTGTTGTTGTACCATGGATGTTTTGTTGGCTTGGTCTGTGTCTTCTGCCATACTGTCCTCCATGCTCATTTGCTGGTTATTATTGTTGAAACCGTTTGTACTATTTGGTGGTGTAGCAGTCGCACCAAACGCAAACGAGGGGGTTGAGTTTCCAAAGGGTGAGGGAGGAGTCGCTGAGGGGGCTGAGTTACCAAATACTGACTGCTGAGGAATGGCAGGAGCGGTTGAGTTGAAACCAAAGGTCATGGGAGCAGAAGCGCTTGAAGCGGTAGCAGCAGATGATCCTCCAAACGAAAATGTTGGAGATGAGGAAGGGGTGAATGAGGAAGTAAAGGCTGGAGCAGGTTTGGGAGCTTGCCAGTTCGTCCCAAACAGAGGAGAGCTAGTTGTACCACTAGAGCTTGAAGACGAATTTGTCGAGCCCAGTTGAGGGGTTGAACCAGAAGCAAACACTGAAAGGGAACTGTTCGATGAAGTGTTGTTCCCAGACAAACCAAATGTAGGAGCTGATGCAGATGACCCAAACATAAATGGAGCGCTTTGGGTCTGAGTTGTGGTTCCGCTCCCAATGTTACCCGTTTGACCATTTGCAGCACCGAAAAGGTTCGAGGCCTGAGCTTGGGAGCTAGCACCAGAAGCTGATGAAACAGCATTGAATCCAAAAACACTGCTTGCAGTACTTGCAGCTACACCTCCGGAAACGCTACTACCAGAGCTTGTAAATGCGGGAGAAGACGTTCCAAAAATATTACTTCCAGTAGTAGCTGTAAAAGTCCCTGTAAACTTGCTGCTTTCCGTCCCAGGGGTTGGGGTTGAGGAAGATGACACACCAAACACAAAACTTGCAGAGCTCCCAGGTGCAGCAGAAGAAGGGATTAACGTGCTGCCACCAGCCGCGGAGGATGTCCCACCAAAGCTAAATGTACCAGCGTCTGCCACAGCTGGGGAGCTCCCAAACATAAAACCTGGCGTGCTTTTAATATCTGAGGTTTTAGCAGCAACAGTATTTTCAGTGCTCGTACCAGCTGAAGCCATACCACCAAACTTAAAACTGTTTATATTTCCAAATGTTGGGTTCTTTACTTCGGTCTCTTTTGAAACCTGAGCGCTAGGTGCAGATACTGTTGAAGTAGACAATGGAGCTGCTGCAGGTTCCCCAAATTTGAAAGGCGACGCAGAAGAGAGAGGAGGTGCTGCAGTTGATTGTGGGTTGTTGCCGGAATTGCTGTCGTTACTAGTATTAGCAGGCAATTTCCCAAATACACTCGAGGCAGCCGGAGTCTTTCCAAATACACTGGGGGAAGTCAGAGTAGCAGCAGAAGATTGCACAGCGCATGGCACCTCACTCGCAGAATTATTGGAAGGTGTATTCGAAATGCTAGATGAGAAGGAAGGGTTTGAACCAAGAGAGCCGTTAACCTGAGGTTGACTGATGGCGTTTACTCCACCTGAGAATATACTACCGTTGAGGGTTGATTCAGCTAAGGTAGTTGACGCAGCTCCAGAAGCACTGTTGCTAACAGTTTTCTTTGATTCAGTTGGCTTTCCAAAAGCCTCCGATGCTCCAAAAGCAAAGCTGCAAGACAGAAGCCAGGTAAACCAAATTAAAACTTTAATTACCAGTAAGAATGAGGCACTAGGGAATTGACTCGAGTAAAGAAATTATTGTCTATATACACAGAGGAAAAAGAAGTATGCATTAACCTGCTCGGCTTTTCTAACTTGATGGCTGCAGATGTACCATTGTTTTGATTTAAAAAGTCAGTGGCCGCCGGTGAAGAGAAGATGTTAGGAAACACAGCAGCATCCTTTTTAGGCTCTTCCCGAGAGATATAATCCCCTCCAGAGGTCAGCTTGGTAGGAGAAATACTCGATTTCTCATTCCCTTGGGTGACCTTTGAAGTTGACTCAGAGGGCATATTACTTTGCTTAACAGATTCCATTGAAAAAGCAGAAAATTGGCTCCTTCCAGTTTCTAGAGATCCATTAGAAGTACTCTGAGAGGCGTCACCATTAAGAGTATATGACGTAGATGCTATGGCCTCAGATGAAGTAGATAGCTTCTCCCCTTTAGGCACGCTGACACCAACACCTTTCTCTACTTTCAAGACATTCTGTTTTTCTGCCTCTTCAAATGGAGTAGTTGCTGCAACATGTTCATCCTCCAAATCCTGCAATGTTTAGTCCAGAATTGCATATATAGATGGTCAGACGTTTGCAGTAAAATTTGGTCAATGGTAATACAAAAACATGAAATGAAACTATGAACAACAGTAAAATTTTGCCACGAATAGGAAATAAGATTGCTCGCCTTGACACACCTATTTTCTTATTCTGGAAATAAAAATTCAAGAAATGAACAAGTTACCTCATCGGCAGTCATCCGAAATGATCGTTTTTTCGGAGGATGCTCTTCCAAAGAACTCGTGAGAGGCAAATAAGCGCCTTTAACACGAGTCTCCTGATCTTTACTGGAACCTGCTTTGTTAGTGTCATCAGCAGCACTATCAGTCTTCTCACTTAGAGCTAAAAACTCCCTGGAGCCACTCCCTCCAGATTTTTCCTGCTTTTGATGACTAGAGACTGGCGAATTTGTCTTCTTCTCAGGAATATTATCCAAGAACTTCAGTGACTCCACATTTTGAAGGCTCTTGAGAGCCGGGCCTCGTAGCATAGACGGTGATAACTTGCTTGGTGATTTCTCCTTTGGGGAATCCATCTTCTCAAGTTGCTGGAATATTTTCATAGCCGTATCCTTGGATCTGGAAGGGACAAGGTTAAAACTTGAACCAGGAATATCCTCTGCACTATCTTTAGCTGTATGTGTAATGTTTTGTCCACCACTGGCACGAACAGAAAGCGGGCCTTCTGAGGCAGGCAATGCCAAGCTTCTAGAAGAAAGGTTGGATTTCTGGCGAATCCTCCTTACAGGCCCCACAGATCCTATACCGTTATCTAAGACTGAGCTCCTCCGTTTGAGACCCTACAAAATAATTTAAAAGTCATGTCGATACATATGTTTTAGAGACCAATCTGAAATCGTTTGATGCATAGTCAGAAAAGTCACCGATTGAAACCCATGTCTAGAACCAGAAGATAAGGTTTCTTCCCATGTGCTTGGAGGTGACTGGAATGGAGACCCAATCTGGAAAAAATAAGAACCATAAAATTAGATACCAGTTGCAAACTCTTAAATAGAAAAGTTATGGTTCAAAATTGAAACCTTCGCAGTGGACTGAGGCCTAGAGTATGGTGTTCTAGCCATGCTATAAACAGCAGATCTTCCCCGAGTTCTAGGGGTGAGAAAACCATTTTCCTGAGGTCTTTGTCCAGAAAGCTTTGGCACCAGTGACATTGTAGGTGACTTTGACGGAAATGGGGTTCTGTTCTGGAAAACAGAATCTTCCCTAACCGCTTGACCACGCAACCCCAGCATAGAAGGAGTAACTTCTGAAGGTCTGCTACCCATGTAGGCCTTTGCAAGCTGTGCTGGCGAAGCAATGCCCTCATCGAGAGCCTGGTAAGGATGAAACAATCAAAAGATTAAGTACGCCATCGGCATAAAACAGACTAGTATATCTCATATGTGTAACAACTCCCTTACCCTCGAACTTCCAAGAGGTGCTGAAACAAGGGCGTTCATACTTCCATTATCTGGATGTGCACTAGCCCTCTCCTGTGTTGGTGGATGTCTCAAATTACTCGCATCATTTCTCTGATCCCCGTTTACAGTGGATGAATCAGCAGCTTTCGAACGGAGCAGTGAAGTTAATCGGTCAACCTCAGATCTGTAAAACCATCAAATGTGATCAACGAAATTCCCAAACAAATTCAGTTATTCAGAAATCAAAAATGCTTTATCATATTGTAACGAAACGTTCTAAAAGGAAAAAAAATGTTAAGAGACTAGAAATTTCACTCTTCTTTATCATCAATGTTAAATGCATGCAAAAATAAACAAACTTCTATAATATTAGGGAGGAGCATAGTTACAAATCTACTGGGTTATATATACAAGCAAAAACTTCAAAGAAAGGTGTACCTTGTAAAAGTTTTTTCCTTCAACATTTTCTCAAGGTCCACAAATCCATCCTTGCCTGGATTGCCGGATGCACTGCCTTCTTGGATCCGAACCACATCATTTTTCTTGGACAACTTCACATAGATAAATCATGGTTAAACAACAGAGAATCAAAAGAAAAAAGAAAATCAACAGGAAGAAGCTTATTTACTTACAGCAGGGGTCCTCTCCAAGTGTGCTACTCTAGTCTCCTGAATCACATCTGAACCATGAAAAACATACAACACATATTAAAAACATACATAACAGGCGGCTACTAACGCAAACAATCTCATACAAACACACATCGAGCAGGAAACACAACCAATCAGAGGAAATATTAACAGAACAATCCATATAGCTACCTCAATTAATTGAAAGAACATTCTAATAACACTTCTCCAAGACTCTACACAAAAAGATTAAAGCTTTGGCATTAAAACAAAGCTAACAAGACCATTACCTCTTTCAGGAAGCTGCCGCTGTTGCTCCGGAGACTGCAAAGGCGTCTCACCCGAGACGAGGCGTTTCCGAAAAACAGACGCGAATAGCTTATGAGCGCTATAGGTAATAAGCCTCTGAGCCGGATCCACCAATTTAGACAGCCACCCGCCGCCGCCTCTGTCCTCCCTACCGCCTCCAACTCCAGAGCCCCTCACGGAGGTTGGTGGCCGTTCATACGGGGTTTTCTGAGACCTACGAGCCGTCGGCTTACGGAACTTTCCGCCCGTTCCCAATCCGCCGCCGTATGGGTTGCTGCTCTCTCCCCGTGACGCGCTCGCCATTAAGCCAGAAACGAGAAACCGAATCTAGGGTTTCGATACGAGCCTTTGCCGCCAAAGGAAGATCGGAAACTTATTGGGAGAATGAGAAAGGAATCGAAAATTTTCGGAATTAGGGTTTTTTCTAATTTGTGGCACCCGAACCAAAAAAAAAAACGAGAGGAGCGTATATTCGTATAGCAAAAAACTAGCGAGACTGTCCGTTACGTAAGATACTAAGACGGGTTATTTATAGCCGTAAGATGAGATCCCTTCCAACGGTGTGAGATTGAGTTTTTAGCAATACCACCGTCACACTAATTTCATCCTAGGCAGACGGCGATACTTAGTGGGCTGGGCTTTTATAGAACATAATGGGCCCCACAAAAAACGTCTATTTAACAAACTGGCAATGTTGTTTGTTATCTATCATTTCTGTAAAACCTGAAACAGAGATAAATCAAAGTAGCCACAAGTAACAGACCAAAGAACAATGTTTATATGCATAAAGTACACAGTACAGTAAAAAGACTTTCCTAATAATAACAAAAATCTCATCACAATATTGAGAAGAAAAGAGAAAAAACATAATAATCATCATAATTCATAAGAGTATTTCTTGATCTTATGGTGTTTGTATATCTGACAACTAGTGTTTCAAAGAGATGCTAATGCTCTTCTCTAAACCCATCTTCATAGGTCCTCCTCCCATGATGCTCCCTTTCTGCATCATTGCCACAAACTCGTTGTAGTCTATTCTTCCATCCTGTGTTGCCAAGGATTCAGTGTTATATAATGCATTTGTTAGCTTAGGATGAGATGAGAAGGTGTAAGAAAAAGAGGTTTCACCTTGTCTTGATCAACATCGCGTATCATTTCTTCTATCCGTGCATCTTCAACACCAAACTCCTCACAAGCTTGCTGAAGCTCGTCCGGTGTGATAAATCCACTATCATCCTTGTCAAAGTAGGAGAAGGCGGCAAACAAATGGTCCTCTTTCTCTATTTTGTTTAGATGCAATGTTGCTGCTATGAACTCTTTGTAGTCTATTGTTCCACTATTGTCCACATCAGCCTGATCAGAAGAGACACACACAAAGATTATTACAACACTCAAGCAAAAGATGCAACTGCTCTTGAGTTAAAAAGACTTACAGCTTGCATAAGGTCAAGAATCTCTGACTCTTTGAGATTAGCACCAACTCGTTTTAGTCCTACTTTAAGTTCCTCAAAAGTTATCTGACCACTATTGTCTGCATCAATCATCTTGAACATTTCTTTCAAACCGGCTATTTCTTCTTCAGATAAGCTTTCTGCTATGACCTACAAGAAGGAGTTGAAGAACTAAGTTTTTATATTTCTTTGAGATCTCTCTTTAGCATTAGAAAGATAACTTACTCTAAGAGCCATTTTCTTGAACTTGTTCATAGCAGAAAACTGCTTCATACGGCTCAAAACAGCAGAGTCCAGAGGTTTATCTGGAGCCACACCATCAATTTGAACCCATGGATGACCTGTTTTCAGAATGCTTAGACTTGAAATGACTTGCATAATACCAGTAAAGAAAGCTATATATTATGCTCATAGACTTGAATGACTTACACAATACTTGATGTGCAGTTAGTCTTCGCTTGGGGTCACGCACAAGCATTTTCTGCACCAAGTCTTTTGCGCCATCAGAGATGCTTGGCCATGGATCAGATGAGAAGTCAAGATCTCCATGAAGGACCTGTTCGAATATACCTTGTTCGGTTTCTGTCCATGTCATGGAAACATCAGAGCCTAATAATATGAAACAACACAAATGCTTGAAGTTAAGAAAGATGCAAAACCGCTCTTACCAGCCCAGAAAGGAGGAACACCGCTTAACAAAATGTAAATAATCACACCAGCACTCCACACATCTGATTCAGAACCATAACGCTTTCTAAGAACTTCTGGAGCTACATAATATGGACTACCAACAACATCTGTAAAAATCTCATCTGCAACATTGGAAAGGAAACTAAAGTTACAAACTCAAACATAGATGTGTGTAAATCAAATCTTCAAAGACAAAAGAGATTAAAACCTGGTTTGAAGAACATTGAGAGACCAAAGTCAATCGTCTTCAAGAGTGAATCTTCTTCTTTACTAACAAACAGAAAGTTCTCAGGCTTTAGGTCTCTATGCATAACACCAAGAGAGTGACAAGTCTCTAAAACTCCAACAATGGTTCTCGCGAGCTCAGCAGCTTTCCTCTCAGTGTAATGTCCACGTTGGATAATCCTATCAAAAAGCTCGCCACCTGAACACAGCTCCATCACAAGATGCACTGCCACAACATCCTCATAAGCTCCTTTGATGGATATAACATTTGGATGACCAGCCAAGTGATGCATTATCTGAATCTCTCTTCTCACGTCTTCAACGTCTTCATCCGTCAAAAGCTTCCTCTTGGAAATGGATTTGCACGCATACTCGTTCCCCGTACCTTTCTCAACGCACAAAAACGTTGTCCCAAACTGCCCTTGCCCGAGTTTCCTTCCCAATGAATAGAACTCTTTGAAGTTTTCAGTCTTCCTCTGCAACACTGATTCTGTCCTAAGCCCTGCACTGGACACTCTCCTCATGTGTTTAGGCTTATTGGGTTCAGGTTTCTTCTCCGGGTTGGTTTCACTCTTTGTATCTGGTTTTGTTGCCTCAGGCTTTGTTTTCTCCACCTGCAGAACAACCTCCTGCTTGCTTTCCTCAGGTGCATCTGGTTTTGATTTGGTTTCGGCTTCTGGAATGGTTCTTGGATTCGACATTGTGACTTGCTCAGGGGGTTTATTCTGAACCTGATCAGGTAATGGTCCTGAAGCTGACGCTTCTTTGGAAACTTCCCCTTTGCCATGGGAAGAAGATGCTTCTTTGGAAGCTTCTCCACTGCCATGGGAAGAGGCTTGCTCAGCACCAATCCGTGGCCGCCATATTGCAGCGGAAACAGCTTGCACGAAACTGTTTCCAGAAATGGTAGGGCCAACACAAACATTACCCATCAAAAAGAATATCTCTCTAACGTAATAATCCTAAACCAAAGCTTTCCACATCAGGATCTGATCAAAACAAGACAAAGTGATCTGATCTGAATCTCATTCCCTAATGATCAGAGACACCACAAGTGATGAAAGTCAAATCCCTCTTAATCTAATGCTTGGTTCTCTCCAATGAGACAGATGAACAAGCAAAAACCCTACTCGGTTGATAGACTATACGCAAAGGAGGAGTCTTCCACAACAACAATCAATAAGCCAAAGAAAAAAGTTTCGATTTTTTCATAAGGGTCATATGCAAATCTAAAACTTCAAACGAACCCATTACAGAGAAGGACGAAATCCAGAAAATGGTGAACGATCTGAAGCAATAAGATCTGTGACGGACAAGAAAAGAACGAAACTTTCTTCTTTTGGTCGGAAAAATCCAAATCCAGGGATGGCTTTAATACCAATAAGTCAATTGTGGAGAAGGTGAAGAAGAAGAAGATTCAAGGAGATGATCCAAATGAGTTTGAAAAAAACACGTTTGCGTTTTAATTCACCAGCGATCACGTTGTCTGAACATTTTTATTTTCTAGTACCCCACTTGAACATAAATGACGTTATTTAACTGAATTTATTGTTAGTTACAAAAAAAGTATGAAAACACTGAAGCAAAAAAAAAAACAATGAAGCAAAAAAATTTGACTTTTCAGACATCATCTTCAGATTCCAATGTCTTTTGAGACATAAAGAACAGTCTGGTCTCTCAGAAGAAGGAAGAGCGGTTTACTATGATCTGAGATAACTAACCGGATATGGCCTTGTAGCCTTCTTTTTCCAGTAATTTTGCCAAGGAGTTGTCTCCGGTTTTGATGATTCTTCCATTCTCCTGAAACCGAGTAACATACATGAATCACAGATACAAACAAAAAACACAAGTAGCTCTTGCAGTTTGGCCAAAAAAAAAACAAGAATACTCACCATGATGTGTATGAGAGTTGGTTTGATGTAGTCAAGTAGGCGTTGGTAGTGGGTTATCATCAGAACAGAGTTTTTTGGTGTCAAAAGACCATTCACCGCCTTTGCCACATCTTGAAGAGCATCAACATCCAACCCTGAATCAATCTCGTCCAGTATAGCCAGCTCTGCTCCAAGTACCTGCAAGGACCAGGAAGACACCATTACCAAACATATAGCATTAAATGTTCCGTGACCTCTTTCCATGTATATTGCTACCAAGAAAAAGAGACTATTACTATTCTCTTGTTTATAGCTTGAAGTTTTGTGGCCTGACCATCTCATGTCAAAGCAATTTAAAAAATAAAATAAGGACATGTCTTCATTGCTTGCTTGTAGATAATTCAATTACAAGGGGAGTTCTTCAGACATATAAGCATGTGTCTTTTCAGCCAACATTGCAGTCAATTTCCACTGTGTCTTGTTATAGAAACAACCTATGCCTGCTTAGGCAAGCCTAACCAAACATCTTAATACTTAGCCTTGTGTTTTTTTCACACTAATGGAACAAGCACAGTCTTCCAACTACCTTCTGTTACTACATTTGTATTCTTATCATATACAGTGCTTGTGGCAACTGAGAAAACAAGGGAGTGAACAGGAGCAATACCGCTAACTGTAGAATCTCGTTGCGTTTCCTTTCACCACCACTAAATCCTTCATTAACATTCCTGTTCAGAAAATCGGTCTTCATGTTCACAACTTCAAGCTTTGATACTAAGTGGCTGTAAAACTGCATAAGCCACATATTATAAACGTAAGAGATAAAGAAAGAAGATATTCAAAAGGGGAGACCGATTGGTGGTACAGAAGCACACAACAACAAGAAGCAAACAAAGAAGACCGATCCAAATGCGCCAGAACACACCTGGATTGGATCAAGCTCAGGCTGACCGAGTTTTCGTTTCCGAGCATTGAAAGCCATATTCAAGAAATCCATATTGCTAACACCAGGGATCTCAACAGGGGACTGGAAACTCATGAAGAGACCAGCAAGAGATCTCTCCTCCGGTTCCATATCAACCAGATTCTGCCCTTTAAATTCAATACTCCCTCCCGTAACTTCGTAATCCGGATGACCAACAAGAACCTTCAAAAAAAAAATAAGGCTCTCTGAGAGAACAATACTATGGAGGCGCATAGAGGAATCTAGAGATACATTCAAATGCAATCACCTTAGAGAATGTGCTCTTCCCTGAACCATTCTTCCCCATCACTGCGTGAACCTAAGGAGCAAAACACGAAAACAACAATCTATGAGGATAAAGATGACATCTTTTTTTTTTAATTCAACACGTAATAGAACTGTTTCAAGCTCGTCTAAAAGTCAACATAAAAAAAAAAGTTGAATCCTTTATGCGTTTACCTCTCCTTCGTAGACAACCAAGTTGACGCCTTTAAGTATCTCCTGCCTCGTTTCAACGATCACAGCTCTCAAATCCTTAACCTCCAGCAAAGGGATCCTCCCCACTTCACCGCCGTCTCCCACCAACGAATCAGAATCGACGGCGGAAGATACGGAAGACGAAGCGATAGTGTCAGAGCGGCGAGTGGTTCGTAAGGTTGGAGAATTGGCTCGGAGGTTAGAGAAGAGAACACGAGAGGGTGAGATTCCGAGCCGAACTCGCTGAGGAGGAGGAGGAGAAGGAGAAGAAACATTTGGGAGGAATTGAGCGATAGAGTACGAGTGACGGAGCTGTAGGTTTACGCCGGCCATGGAGTTAGAAGCTGCGGCGGAAGACGACGGAGGTTATCCGGTGAGTGATGGAGAAGTTATGCGTGAAACAGTGGTTTGGTTAGGTCCTGGGAATCTTATTACATCATGTGTTCATACGCCACGTAGGCAATTATACTTTTTAAAAAAAGGAAGGAAAGAAAACTAAAACGACGTCGTTTCGTTTGTTTGATGCCCGTTTTCTTCACTGGTTATGCTTCCTTGTAGCAAAAGAAACCTTTTATAAATTTGAACCCTAGACCCAAAGTATCTCATATATTCAACACGTTTATATCCTTCAAACACATTTTAAAAACTCTGTTTCGCCACAGTTTGATTGTTTTTCCTTTTATGTCAGTCTTCCTTGTCCACTTTCTTGTTCTTGAGACCAAAGCTTTTTGTTTAACAAGATTCTTTTCGTGAATTTCTCTTTGATTTTGTGGAATGGTCAGGGTTTTATAGGGTCCAAATAGAAATCAAGGATGAGGGGAGGGGACACGGAATATCTACATTCTCTACTCAGACAAAGGCTCGCTTTAGTGATACTCAACTTCTCAAGTAGGCATCTTTTGTTTGGAACTTACGAATACACATGACACTAGTGTTAATAACAGATTATGATCAGGAGTCAGGACCTTCTCTTCTCGTAGTAGTATCATCATCGGGAAACAAAAAAAATAAATAGGAAGAGAAGCAATTCAAAAGCATAGATATACTAAAGCCTCTGTACGGATTTTGGATGGGGGGAGAGAAAGGTAAAAATCTACAAGCTAGCAGTAGCCTCTTCAAGGCTCTGAACTCCTTCCCCTTCTTCTTCTTCATCTGCTGCAGAGATTAGAGATGCGGACTGAATCTTCCCAGCATGATCAAGTCTCATGAGAATCACTCCCCTGAGGAAAAGTCAAATGAGATGAGTATAAATAACCACATTGGAAAGATTTGCCAAATTTGGGAAGGGAATAAAAGATATACCGTGCACGGCGTGATTGGATTGAGATGTCCCTGACTTTGATCCTGTTCACTGTTCCGCTTTGGCTCACTAGAACCACTTGTTCATCGCTTTCTCCATCCTCTGCAAGAGACGACAACATTTGTAAGATTAAAGTAAGAACAGTTTCAAAGCATCTAGATCATTATTTGCGGAGAAGAGTGATGTCTTTACCAGCTAGGGAGTAACCAACCACAAAAACAGCAGCTAAACGATCATCCTCGGCGAACTGAGAAGATGAAACCAAAGAAGAATGAACAAACAAAGCTGACTAGTGAAGGTAATAATCCAGATCATAAGTTGTATTTCAATTGAACTAACGGATGAAACAAACAAAGCTAACAAGAGATGAGATACCTTTGATCCGATCAAACCAACTCTGTTCAGACGAGAAGGCTTGAAGCTACTCAGAGGAACACGCTTTCCATAGCCATTCTCACACACGAATAACAGCCATGGACCGGTGGATTGTTTCCTGCTTTGTGTTAACAGAGAAAAGAAGACAGCAAAACATTAATCAGTGTGATAAAGGACAGTTTTAAGAGCAAATGTGAACATTTATATAACTAAAGAAACACATACTCAGCCGAAGTTTCTTCCGACTTCACCATATCTTTCCTCAGAGATGAAGGTATGATGTCCATGCTCGCCATCTTATCCGCATTCTTGAGTCTCATGGCAGTCACTCCCTTTGTGTTTCTGCTCAGTGTTCGAACCTAATAACAATAGCCATTAGACTTCGCTCAAGTAGTAACACAATGTTTACTCTGAAAAATAAGAGAATCAAGAATTTTAACTTACACCGTCACATGTACTCAGGACAACCATTCCGTTTTGGGACGCCATGGCCACAAGATCAACGCTGGAGCAGCAACGAACCCATTTCAGTTCATCACCAGAATTCTGGAGACAAACAATTATTTCAGAACAGCCTTTGTTAACAAGAGTGTACCCGAAAACTTGACTAAAAGGAAAAAAGGGAACAAACCAGTTGAATCGCTATGATTCCAGTTGAGCGTATCCCTGAGAATAGCTTCAAAGGTACTTTCTTGATGCAGCCATTCACAGTAAGCATCAGGAGATACTGGTCTTCAGAAAACTCGCTAACAGGAACGATGGAGGTTACTCTTTCGCCTTCTGACATGGATAATATCTGTCACATGAATACAGAAACGTATTAGACATTAATTATCTTCGACGTTGCAGAAGGAAAGCATGTATATACATGTATATTACCTGAACCAAAGGTGTGCCAGCTGCATTGCGAGAGCATTCTGGAATCTTGTAAGCACGGGTTGAGTAAACTATACCCCGGTCACTAAAATGCAGAACAAGTGTTAGCAACTAATTACAAGGCAGATCGCCAAAAAAACAAAGACGGTTTCCAGTTAAATATACCTGAAGAAGAGTACATGGTCATGTGCATGACAAACGAGAAAGTCAGACATCGAATCATCAACTCTCAGTTTCCCGACAGATTTCCCAATGGTTCCACGGTTCTGGAGATTGAACGTATCAGGCTTCATCCTTTTTACATAACCCTTTTCGCTGATTGCCTGAAACCATCCAGAAATCAAAAGTCAGAAAAAAAAAAGTTGTTGAGAAACTTTCTAGGTTTAAGTATGGAACCATACCATCAACATCTCTTCATTTGGAATGACATCTATATCATCCAGATCACCACTGTCAGAGTCTTCCAACACTGAACGCCTGGGAGTAGAGAATCTGTCCTTCAGCTCTATTGCTTCTTGCTCGATTAACTAAAGAAAATCAGAGAAAAGAACCAATCGAATATATTAGTAAGTAGCATAAAGTTGAAGTAAACGAAGCAAATAGGTATATTTCATGCATCAACAATCTTTCTAACGTTGGCCCATAACAGCAGAACAGTTATGTATATATGTATATATGTAGTAAGCGACTCTACAAATACAAGCAGCAGTCACTGTTTTCTTGAATGTCTGTTACCTTCAAAATGTTACTTCTGCTTGATAGTAGCTGTTCCAGCTTTGTAATTTGCTCCGTCAGTGAAGTATTCTCATCAGTAAATTTCTTCCGCTGAAGATAGAATCGAGTTAGAACGTCTTACATCTTCCAGATTACAGGTTCAAATTTCAAAAAAGAAAACTAAAGAGAATAAAAAAGCACCTCAAGAGCAGATAGTCTTCGAAGATTTATCCCCAATATCGCCTCAGCTTGGTCCTCAGAAAGCCCATATTCTGCATATATTATTTGACAATGTTAACATTTGCAAGCAACAACAAATCTAACACCAAATGGAACTTGATTAAACAGCCAAGACTTGCAGAACAAGAGGAGAAACATATTATGTTGTTCATATCTAAATATGTATTCGTTCTAAAATGTGGATCCTAAACTGTGTCCATCAGTCCACATAAGAAAATGACTCCAATCCAGTTAAGTGCCAAAAGTTAAACACAGCTTACCACTCTGTAAAGCAGCCGAAGGACTTGAGGCTTTTTTGATGAGTTGGATTACTGCATCGATATTGTCAAGTCCAACCACAATACCCTACAGTGAAGCAAATATAAGGAAAATTTAGTTAAACGGTGTGTTGGATAGTGAGATAGTGTTCTTCAAGCATCACAATCAGATAAGAAGTTTCAAGAGTACTTTATAATTAAGATAAAAGAGCATAATTTAGGAAAACTAAATATCTCAAAACACACCTCAATAATATGCTTTCTCTGCTGGGCATGTGAAAGCTTGAACTTTGCGCGCCTTTCGACAACAGAACATCTGAAATCAATAAATGCCTACACACGCAAAAAGAAAGAAGAAAGTAAACATAAAATGTTCTCCAATATGATAGTAGTAACAGTCAATTAAACATCCTTCTGGCCTATGTTCTTGGACATAGTCCAAGAAAATATATATATTAGCAAGATCGATTTTCAGTTTATTTATTATATAAATCCAGTAACTTAAAAGAAAACACAAATGATCTACATAGGTAAGTAGCTACCTGAAGTAACTCTATTAAACCCATTAGCTTCGGCTCTCCATTACAGATACTGTAAAACACGTAATAATAATAACCAAGTAAGATCAAGGAATACAACATACTCATCAGAGAAACTGCAAATACTTCTCTATATAACAAATGTGGATCCTACTTTTGTCCACAAGTCTTGACACATAGGATAAATAAGACAAGCTGCAAAAAAACAATAAGGTACTTCACAGTAACTCACCCAACCATGTTGCAGCTGAAGCTTGATTGGAGGGCAGTATGCCGGTAAAGGTTGTTTAGCACAAGTGCAGGATCCCCTCCTCGTTTGAGCTATGAGAAATATATATCAAAACCGACCCTCCACTATGGAATTTTGAAGTACAAAACAGAGCGCAGAGCAAACAGTGTAATACCTCAATAACCACACGCATCCCATTACGATCACTCTCGTCGCGTATGTCACTTATCCCCTCCAGTGTCTATAATTAACAAACACACGTCAATAAATATTTAAAAGGGAACTTTGCAACCATCAACCTAACTTATACTTTCCTGATATGACTAGTTTAAGACGAGACATCATTCAGTAATCAGTACCTTATTTTCAACAAGTTCAGCAATCTTCTGAACAAGTGTAGCTTTGTTTGTCTGGTAAGGAATCTGCAATAAAGTTCAATTAAGAGGTTAGTTGCATAAATCTACGGGGATTCTCCTTGGAGATTAGTACGTAATCAGGAAAACTAAGTCGATCACCTCAGTGATGATAACTGCATTGCGCTTTGTCTTTGCATCCAACATTTCAACTTTGGTTTTCCCTCTAACTACAACACGCCCTCGGCCAGTTCGGTAAGCATCTAAAACCCTGAAAATGCATCCGCACATTAGAGAAATGGCATATGCATGCAACTCTTTTTTTTTTTTTGATAACGGTATTCAACATAACTCAAAAGAAAAAAAAGATCTGTGTGGATGTATTATAGATAACATGTGAGCTTTTACAATACAATAAAAAAATACACAATGATTCAAAACTGCATAGGACAAGCAAATTAAGAAACCTATTTACCATACTATATAGGAAATGTAGTTTTCAGACATAAGTAAAGCTTTTGTAACCTATTAGAATCATACATCTGACTAGCGGTGAAAAATTGTTTCTCCGTATCCATAGTTATTTGCTTACAAAGTCTATATGTTGGTTTGTTTAGTGTCCTTATACTTGATCATAGAGTGACTATAGCATGTTCATTAACTAACACTAACAGAGATGTGACGTTGGACGAAGTCTGAACTAGAACAGGAAAGCAAAGACTTACCCAAGGTTTCCCATTATTGTTCCTCCAGTTGGAAAATCAGGTGCAGGCATGTATTCCAGCAGTTCTTGCAGCTGATGCGACAAAGAAGAAAGTTTTAAACATCATCATATGACAGCCCAACACACTAAAGCAAAGAAGAAAATAGGTAGAGAGCTATTGTACCGTAGCTTCTGGATTGTGGATTAATGCGCAAAGCACATCCACCAACTCTCCCAGATTATGAGGAGGAATATTTGTCGCCATGCCAACCTAAACAGTGTGGAAATGATCTTAACTCAATCGCATATTGTAATCTGATGATACAGCTAGGAAAATGTTCACAATATAAACTCAATAAACCGAAAATAGAATTTTAAGAAAAAGTCGAACTTAAGGTTTGTCAGATTGTTTTTACCGCAATCCCAGAGGCTCCATTCAGTAAAAGAGCAGGAAGACGAGCTGGCAACACAGCCGGTTCCTTCTGTGAGTTATCAAAGTTCGGCACAAAATCAACCTGCAAAAAATTTTAGAAACAAAAGAGACTAAGAGACAGTTATTCAACTTGGCGAGTAAGTGAGAGCCGTGTGATTTACCGTATCTTGGTCAATATCGGCTAACAACACTGCCTCAGCAAGTGGCTATAGAGAAGAAAAAAAAATAATCAGCTATGGACACTAAACAGAGACGCATGAGAGAGATAGAAGCACTATAGAGTAGATGAAAAAGTGAAATTCACTCACGTCGAGTCGGCATTCAGTGTATCTCATAGCAGCAGCAGGATCTGCATCAATGGAGCCAAAGTTTCCATGTCCTTGGATAAGCGGACATCTCAAGGAGAAACTCTGCAAACAAAAAGATGCAAAAAAAACGAAATGTTACTAAGACCAAAAACAAAACAGTAAGACTAGACTACATTCCATGGTGATTGTATATACCTGAGCCATCCTAACAAGAGCATCATAAACAGCAGTATCTCCATGCGGATGAAATTTACCAAGAACCTGTGCAGACAGACACCACAAACGTTACTCAGAACCACACTGAAGGGGCAGAGGAAGAACATTTAGAAGAAGAAAAAAATCACTAAACCTCTCCGACAACTCTTGCAGACTTCTTGTAAGGTTTCTTTGATGACATCCCGAGCTCGTGCATGGCAAACCTGTAAAGAAAGAATCAAACTTTAAAAAAAAATCGAATTTTTAATTTTTTTTTTGCTGGAAAAAAGACTTAAATTTTCAACACTTAACAGTATTCTCCGATGAACAGGCTTGAGACCGTCTCTAACATCAGGCAAAGCGCGTCCAAGCAATACAGAGAGGGCGTAAGCCATGTAAGACTCCGTAGCCTCTTTGTGAAGCTCAAAGGGGACGATACGAGGCTCCTCCTCCCCGCCGCCGTCCTTGTTGTTGTTATCCCCGGAAACAACCAAACCGCCGTTGTTGGAGGACTGGGGAGGAAGGGAAGAGAGGAACCGGAGGCCGGAGGGTCGACTGCGGCGGAGACGGCATAACGGGTCGGCGAGTGGGAAGCTGAAGTGACGAGGGCGGCTGAGGGAGCGACGGAGGAGGGATGAGGAGAGGCGGAGAGTGGAGGAGAGAGACATGAGAGAGTTAGGGTTAGGGATTGAGACTGTGGAGTGGCAAAAGGGTGTCATGCCCAAAAGGGTTTTAAGGAATTGTAGAAGAAGAGAAAAGGGATTCAAAAAGCTAAAACCCTAGCGAGCGACACCGGAGGATTTTTTTCCCCCAGGCGCCAATTTCAAGACTTTGTCGGGTGGGCTTTCTGTCCGAACAACAAAAACTTATCTTGTTTTGTGATTTCTTAAGGTATTTTTTATTTAGTTTTAAATTAATAATATACTTATCTAACCAAAGAAATATATATTAAATAATATTTTATATTAATTTTACATTTTCACACGCATTAAAATACAATAAATTATTTTCTGTGATTATTTTTTTCATTTAACATTAGACCAACAATAATCCAATAAATTAATAATTTTAAATTTTGTAATTATTAAATAATAAAAAATTCATATAATATATGTATAAACTTTTTTGTAAAAGAAAATTTAAGGAACATAGGAAAATATTCATGATCTATCTTCAATTTCGATTTTGGTATCTAATTTTATAAAGCTAGAATTTTGCCTTTGTTTAGTTAGTTAATCAAGTTCACAAATTGTTGAAAAGAATAGTTCGTAAACTCGGGTTGGGCCTTTTGATATTCATCCTTCGCATGTGAAGCAGCTTCCTCAGCTTTCTCTGCATCTGCAAAGTCGATACAACATCCCCGGCCCAAAGCCTACACCAGCACCACACCCCTTCGGACCTCAATATACACCAGGAGCTTTCAGAAGAATCTTGTATAGCTGAACCAGTGGCTCAGCGCCTTTCACCAAAACTCTCACAGGTTTTAAAGATATGAGGTAATTTTAGAAAGGAAAGAGAGTGTGTCTGATTGGTAATTCTTGAAAGAACTCAAGCCTGAGGCCCAAGGTTCCAATCCTGAAAATTTGAACTATCACAAACATTTATACAAGTCATCATAAGGAGCTCAGTGAATCGTTTATGCACATAACAAGACTTCTGCAATAACTCAAGAGCATTTGCCTTTAGTAACATTAGAGCTGGTCCTATAAATATTTGGCCTAGAAGCCAAATTTTATTTTTGGCCTGTTAAACATTAAAAATAAAAGAAAATGTAAGATAAGGTCCGGAACTCATGACCTTATCAAGCCAACTATAGTACAATCACCAAATTAGCTGAAGAAAGTTTTGTCAAAAATGTGGCCGGATTTTCAGTTAATATCTCACGGCGGGAAACATGTGCTTCACCTGTTTCCGTTAAGGGCCGGCTGTGAGTAATTCGTATGTTTTCCGAGAAGTAAGAGCATCATTATTGGAAGATAGAGACAAAAATCTTTAATTTTTTTTTTATCATGAAAACATAAGGACACATGAGAGTCAGCCCTTATCTAGGATTTTTTTCTCATTCTTCTCTTCGGTCCCTTTCCTTTTTTTTTAAGGGCTGGCTCTAAGGGCTGCCAATAATGATGGTCTAATGATTTGTTCTTTTTTCAGCTCATGCTCCACAAACAGTATGGCCGTGGTACATAAATTTGTAAACACGATTTCATACAAATTTATAAATCCGTACCGCCGAACCTTTTCCATGAAAATGATATTTGGTCAACAAACATAATTTATACCGCTTGTATATTTACGCCGAAAATGGGTCATGGTTGGAAAGGATTTGATTTTATATTTTATTTTGGCTTAGACTAAAGATTAAAAATAAGAAAGGTCAATAGTTAGTGCATGTATTACAGAGCTGCAGAAAAAAAATGCCGACAACGAAAATTAAAAACAAATTAATCAAATTAATTCTTGTGTCAATGAACTTTAAATTTGTTATCTAACATATATATTCCGTGACAGCTTTATATCAAAGCATATTTTAAACAGATATAGTTGCAACATTCAAAATAACAAATATGTTTCACCGACATATGCTTCAAAACATGAGAGCCACTTATACTTAAAATACATTCCTGATGATTAAGATTTAATTTATTTCTAATGGTCCTCTTTAATTTGTGCCTTGCACGTAAGTTGTTAGTTTTACTCGAATTATTATACATCTATGTATTTATATTCGACTCTCTAGTCTCTCCAAACCAAACACAAGAAACGCTCAACTTCAAAATCAAATAAAATGTCATCCACGTACGGCAAAGTTGACGAGCGTGAACATGCAATACTCGAAGCTCGCCGCAAGTCGAGAAAGAGAATCGCAATCATCGCCGTATCACTAGTCGTGCTCGCGGGAATAGTGATGGGAGCCGTCTTCGGAACCATGGCTAACAAGAAGTCAACGACCGCAGAGACCAACGATAACGGAGACTCGATCTCCGTTTCCGTTAAAGCCGTTTGCGACGTTACATTACACAAAGACAAGTGTTTAGAAACGGTCGGGTCCGCTCCAAACGCAAGCAGCCTCAATCCAGAACAGCTCTTCATATACGCGGTCAAGATCACGATCGCCGAAGTCTCAAAAGCTCGTAACGCGTTCACTTCCTCATCCAGTGCCAACACGAGCATGAGTGCTTGCGTTGAGCTCCTTGACCTAACGATAGATAACCTCAACAGCACGTTAACGTCGTCAGAACACGGCGACGTGACGTTACCTGAACTAGTGGAAGACCTACGTACATGGCTGAGCTCAGCGGGGACGTACCAAGACACTTGTGTTGACACTTTGGCTGAATTTAACGATCAAGAATCGAAGACGTTCGGTGAAAGTCAGCTCAAGAACGCAACTGAGATGACGAGTAACGCCTTAGCGATCATTACATGGCTAGGTAAGATCGCTGACTCCTTCAAACTCCGTAGGCGTCTGCTTTGCATGGTATCACGTTAGCAGCTGGAGCTGTTAATGAATGAATAAATTAACTACTATAGGTAGTTGAATAATTAATAAAGTAATATATATAAAAATTGGGTTAATTCACTTATGGGTTAATCCACTTATTGTTAATTTATTTTGAGTCGTTGGAAACTTATGAAACATTAACATTTTTAAAATATTATCACATGGTTAGGTAAGATCGCTGACTCTTTCAAACTACGGAGGCGTCTGCTTAGTGCTGACGTGTCGGTGGACTTCAACGTGGGAAGGAGGTTGTTGCAGAGCACGGATTTGAGGAAAGTGGCGGATATTGTAGTGGCGAAGGATGGATCAGGGAAGTATAGGACGATAAGTAGGGCTTTAAAGGATGTGCCTGAGAAAAGTAAGAAGAGGACGGTTATATATGTGAAGAAAGGAGTTTATTTCGAGAATGTGAAAGTGGAGAAGAGTATGTGGAATGTTGTTGTGGTTGGAGATGGAGAGAGCAAGAGTATCGTCTCTGGTAGACTTAACGTCGTTGATGGAACTCCCACTTTCCAGAGCGCCACATTCGGTAAATCTCTATCTATTTTTTTCTCCCAAAAACTCAAGTTTGTTGTTTTGCCAATGATATTAATTATGCTCCAAAAAATATAATATGACACACCAACTAATCTTATAACTTCAATAATGAGTATTTAGATTTAAATTCAAAAATTGTTAATAGGAGAAAACAATCAATTGTGTTAATACTCCAAGTTAAAAAATTAAGAAGCTGAAATCAAATTAAAAAAAAAAAATAGACTTGTACTCATGCCAATTTACTCATTGCAAATTGGCTTTTAGCTGAAAACTCATCAAACCTAACTTAATTAGCATTAAAATGGTATTAGGCTATCATTTTTTTTTTTTTTTTGTAAACTCAAGAAACCAGTTGTGACTTTGCGTTACATGTTTTCTATAGCTGTTTTCGGGAAAGGGTTTATGGCAAGAGACATGGGCTTCATCAACACAGCCGGTCCATCCAAACACCAAGCCGTAGCTCTAATGGTAAGCGCCGACCTCACCGCCTTTTACCGATGCACAATGAACGCATACCAAGACACGCTTTACGTGCACGCACAACGACAATACTACCGTGAGTGCACCATAATCGGAACAGTCGATTTCATCTTCGGTAACGCAGCTTCCGTTCTACAAAACTGCAAGATCCACCCTCGCCGACCGATGAAGGGGCAGAAGAATACAATCACCGCTCAAGGACGTAAAGATCCGAACCAGAACACAGGAATCTCGATTCACCGTTGCAGCATATCTCCTCTAGGTGACCTAACAGGTGTTCAGACGTTCTTAGGTCGGTCATGGAAGGACTTCTCGACGACGGTTATAATGGATTCGTCTCTGCATAGGTTTATTGATCCTAAAGGGTGGTTGCCGTGGATTGGAGACTCGGCCCCGGATACTATATTTTACGGTGAGTATAAGAACTTTGGCGCTGGCGCGTCGACTAAGAATAGAGTTAAGTGGAAGGGGTTGAGGTTTTTAAGTACGAAGGAAGCGACTAGGTTTACTGTTAAGCCGTTCATTGATGGACAAAGATGGATTCCGACAACGAAAGTACCGTTCAGGTCTGGTCTCTGAGTATGTTTTCCGACAAAGAGATTCCATTTCAAATCTCTTTATTTTTGGGTGTTATGTATTTAGAGCATCTCCAACCCCACTTCAAAATTTACTCCAAATTAAAAAATGGAATTGAAAATGGATTAGAAAATGGAGTGATGATCAAAAAATAAAAATATTACTCCATAAATAGAGTAATGATTTTTTTTTTTGGTCATCACTCCATTTATCACTCCATTGGGGTTGGAAATGCTCTTATACAAGTGTCTACTGTTGTTATATTGTATCATTTGTTTGATTAAATTCAAATTACATTCGTTAACATTTTGTTATACGTGGATACCAAGTTTTCCCAAATATGAAAAATATTTGTTTATCAAAATTAAATTTTGCACTTTGATTTCAAAATTCAATTCGTTTGATTAATTTCTCAAATTGGATTCAAATTGCATTTGCTTTTGAAGTTATCCTGAGGCAAGATATGCTCATGATTAAAGAAACTAGCTTTTATTCACCAATCTATTTATCCCTTTCTACACATGGGTACGCATACATAATTTATATATTTTTAACCACAAGAGACCTTTAACATGAAGTTTTCTAATACTCCCTGTCACCATATCATTGTGTCTCATCACACGGCTGGGAAGAGGAAGAATCAGAAACTGGCTTTCTTATCTTTGCAGATTCCTTCAATAAATCAAACGAAGAGAACGAATGTGGCGGGAGAACAACGGTAAGATCCTCCTCAGCCATCTCTAGCAAGCTTTCTTGTGGCACAACCTGCCAAAAAAGATCAAATCAGATTCAAGCTGCAAGAAGAGGAAAAAAACACCCAAAAGTTCTGATGATTTCTTCATTTACCTTCTCCGGCTGTGTGAAGGAGTTTTCATCCATCACATTTGTAGATGTAAGTACTGTCCTCTTTGATCCTGCAACTTTCATCACGTTCGGATCCAATCCAGTAACCAACACCTTCAGGTTTACTAAGGTATCTCCAAAGTTCACAGCCTGCATATACACAGAATACAACTCAGGCTCTAAACTTTCTGCAGATAATAATGTCTCTAGACGTACCTTAATGCGTATGTACTCTTGGCTACTGTTTTTCCAGGAGATTGCAGATGCTACAATAGAAGAAGAGTTTCCTTTAAGTTCTGAAGAGAGGAGAGTCGATCCGCTTGACTCCGCAAAGAACCGTTGCACCCAATAGCTAGGAGTTCCATATAGATGAGACGAATTGAAGACTATTGCATCAGGGTTCCACCTGAAAACCAAAATCAATAATTCAAGATTGTTGCTGTTGTTATTGCCTTAGCTTCATTAGTAAAAACTATAACAAAAGAACTAGAGATACCGTCTATCGTTTGTGTTCACAAAGAGCGGGGCATAGCTCGCCATTTCAACAATGTCACTGCAACAAAGAAAGCATCAAGAAGATGCTTTGCTCATAGCCTTAGAAGATGAGGGTAAGTTGAAGAAGAAACCTGTTCTTTTCAAGACCAATGAGAAATGCAGCTTCTGCGAGAGCGGCGAGAAGGCTTCCTGTACCAGCATCTTGTCCCGTCACAGCGTATTCACTGACAAAAGCCTGCAAACAAAAGTTACACGAGTGAGCAAACAAAACGCTTGAGAAAAAAGCTTCATATAATCTAATTCACCACACCTTTGGACCCTTGCGTGAAGTGCCGTCAAATTGATGATACATGGAAAACAAACTGCTAGCAGAAGTGTAAATCTGTGACAGAAAGGAAAAACACTTTCTTTCAGACAGAAACACACACATAGAAGAACATTTTCAAAGTTGGGTTTGTACATGGAAATCATAGTAATCAGCAGGATGGTCAAGCGGACTAGATGATCCATCACAGTTGGAGATGATTTTGATATCTGGGTAAGCCTTTTTGATAGCATCGTAGAACACAATGTAGTTCCCTGTAATGTTGTAAATCTCAATTAGTATCAAAAGACGCTAAGTCAAATTGAGAGCATAGAGAAATGCAAAAGAAACCTCTGTAGTAAGTCTTTCCACAATCCTCATTTCCAATAGCAACATACTTCAGTTCGAAAGGCTCTTGGCGTCCCATTGCAGCTCGAACCGATCCCCAGGTAGAGTTAGCGTCTCCCCTAGCAAACTCAATACCATCAAGTGCTTCCTGAAAAAAAAAAAGTTTTGGTTTACAGCTTCTTGGATAGTGAAACAGAGGAGGGGGTTCTACTGTCATACTTGAACAAAGGGCATGATACTGGCGGTTTCAACTTCATCATTGTGACTAATCCCTGCATAAAGGTGAAGGACTTGTCAAGAACAACGTCAATTGATTTGGAATACAAAAAGAATGTTACAAAATTACCGTTGTTGAACACCCATATTGGTGCTGCTCCAATGTCTTCTGCTAGCTACAAGAATGTTCATTTAACATTTGATTACAGATCACAAACTACAATTCATAGAGTAGAGAGAAGTAAGTCTCACTTGAAAGAACTCGAAGTGGCCAAGGCCATCATCGGTCCAATACTTCCAAACATCACCAAAGTGTCCCGGTCTCTCTTCCCAAGGACCAACAGTTTCTTTCCAGCGGAAAGCATTACTTAACCATTCACCCTCCACAAAACAACCACCTAAACTCCACAATGTTCCAGAGTTAGAGTGAATAAATATACCAAAGGTGGATATGCAACAAAATGCTACTAGTCTTGAACATTAACCTGGGAAACGGATGAAGCGGGGTTTTATATCGACCATCATTTGGTAAAGATCGTTTCTAAATCCATGTCCCTACAAATCAACCAAAAAAAAGATTGTAAGTACCTATTAACAATCATCAATCTTTCATGTCAAGGCTCTATGGAGAAGCAGAAAGAAACCTTGTAAGTATCCACCGGCATGGTAGAGACTTGGTCAATCCATATTGACCCTTTCTTGGTTGTTGTTAACTGAAGCCTTGCACCATGATCCTTCCCTTTTGCCTCGAGAAGAACCTCCTTCTTAGTCCATTTCGAAACATCAGAAGCAGACGCTCTACATTGAAACAAAAGGAAGATGAAACAACAACAACAACAACATAAACGTATTCATGCAAGTGTTTTTCTCACATGATCTTCTCAGAAGCAAGAGTCAACGATCCATTCGAGCTTGTCAACGACACAGAGAGATCAATATCACCAGTTGAACGCACATAAAACGCCACCTTGTACTTCTTTCCTTCTTCAATATTCTAAGAGAAGATTCAACAAACTTAACTCAATACTATTGACACCGAGATGTAAAGGTGTTCCAACAATGGAGAGAGACTCACCATGCCCCAGTAACCAGGGTTATAAACTCCAACACCACCTGATGGGCAACCATTGGTATCACAGATCACATCCATTCTCAAAGCGATTTTATTCCGTTCAAAGCATGATGAACGGTCCGTAGCAACATATATAGATGATTGATCACCAACAATGGACCAAGGCCATATATTAGAAGGTGTGTTCTGCCCACCAGCTTCAAACCCTGTACAAAACCAAAGCTTAACAATGATTAGTCTTCATCGCTTTTTCATGATCACTTAGCTAAACATTCAAACCTCTGTTGCTAACAAGCTCAGCCCATAATCCACCAGCACCAGCATGGTTTATCTCCTGTAAATGATTTGAACCATATTAGCATTAAAGAAAACTCAGAGTCCAAACCATAACTTGATGTGTTATGTTTTAGCAAACCTCGAAGAAGATCCCGAAGAGAGTATCAGGAATGAGTCGTCCAGCTCCATTAGAATCATTAACTTGCAAAGTCACGGATGGTTGTGTTGTATCTTGCTCTTGAGCAGCTATAGCAACATGAAGGCTTTGATAGAGAAAGCAAGAGCCAAGGAGGAAAGAAAGTAAGCAAACACTTCTGAGAAACTTCCAAGACTCAGTATCCATTGTTCACCACATGCAAAATGAAACCAAGTGTAGCTTCCTGTAAGAGAAAAAATATTGGATTCTTATTCAGCTGAGGCTGTAGATTAACAAAAAAAAAAGAAAAGAGCCTCAAAATAAGGTAACAGCTACAAGTAAGAAAAGATTCTTTGTTTTTTTATTGCTTATACTTATCAGTTTATCTTCAACACAAGAAAGATAAACCAACAAATGAGAATAGAATAATAATATTATATGATCACTAATCTTTATTATCCTCACTGGAACTCCGTGAAATTCGGATCAATCAAACATAAGATAATATCAAACCATGAATAAATGTGCCACATTAGCTAATCACAAAACAGGGAGAATGATTTTAGAAAAATAATTTGAAATGATTTGATTAGAGCTTTGTTTGCAAATCAAGAGTGGCTTCGGAAACTGAAAAAAAAGAAACTCGATCCGGAGGGAAAGTTACGTTCTTTATGGGACTTTTATTATAAAACCTGAAATCTAATTAAGTCAGAAAGTCTGAGCCTTTTTGTCTGGTAGATAAGTAGAAACAAAGACATAAACAGTGAATAATTAAACCCCAACAATTGGGATCAACAAGAAATGGAAACAAAACCTGGAATCGAGCGAGACAATGGTGAAGGATCAGACAGAAGAGAAGTATAAAAGAATGCCTGGTTGGGGGGGGGGGTCGAGAGAGAGATATTGCTTAAGAGTGAGTTAAGAAGGAAAACTTGCTTTCACGTTTGATGGAGTTGCTTGTTTTCGTGGAAGCAAGTGAATGTTAATTAGAAGCTACGACTACCGTATTCCTCCACCTCCTCATCTCTTCTTTGTTCCTTTTTTTTTCTTTTCCTTATGGATAAAGATGTATTTCTAACTTTGGATAATGCCTGATCCCAATTGCTTCCACTGACATTTTTCTTTAGTGATTTATATATATTTTGATTAGACATTCATGTCAATTAACAAAAAAACAGAAGTAGATTACTTCTTTTTTTTTTGGACAAAAAAAGAAGTAGATTACTATTTTTGTAAAAATGATACGAGTTGTAGTTTGTAATTTGAAGTACTACATTGTCAATATATGTGCTTGATTTGAATCTGATTATAAGGGATTTTTTTTTTTGTTGAAAAAAGATTATTCCTTATTTTCTTTTTTTTTTGGGTCAAATATTCTTTGTTTGCTTATCAGATAAAAATTCCAAGTCTTTGATGTGTTTTACTTATGTGTTTGTTCTGTTTTTATTGAATTTCAGGTTGCGTTTAGTAGTGGGATGAACTTCTTTCGACTCATAAAAATTGAAGCTGTGTGCCTCTGTCCATACTCCATGTTACTTAAGAGTCAGATTATGAATGAACCGAGTTCTGTACTGGTGTGCTTGTTGTCTCATTTTGAGATATTTGAGCATAAGGGTTTCAGCTTGTGGCTTACATTAAGGGTTTCAGCTTCAGCATCTCAGCTTCTGTCCTCTACTTCATGGCTATGGAGATTTAACTAGAGAATAAGCATCAGAAAAAAACTAATTACGGTTTTTAGATCTCGTTTGTCAAACTAACTTATCATGTTCAGACTAATTTGATTACGTTTTCTATTTTAATGATATAAAAGTATAAAACCGAGATTTATGTATTGTTATCTTGCTTTTGACAAATCTTGTGTAATCAGATTTGTATTGGTCTTGTCTCACCAAGTCAGACCTGACCCTTTGATTTTCTTGCTAGACTCGATGTTCTTTCTTTCTCGTTAAAACACAGAAGAATCATTCCATTAAAATATCTCACCTAAGAACCTAATTCCAATTTCTTTTGAACATTTTGGTTCACCAGGAGTAAACTCCACCATCAAAGATTGGTTAGGGTTCATTCAAAGTTCGATAATAACATAATTAAGAAAGAAATTCAAAAGAGAGAGGGAGTAGATGTCTTGTTATACAAGAAGGAAGCAGCCAGTGTTCTGAACAGAACAGAGAGCTCAGCTCCTAAAGACTAGATAATATCTATATAAATTCTGTTACTTAATACAGACATTGGAAGTACTCAAAACACTAAACTGTCGTCAGGGATTGCTTGCAGAAGGATGCCTGCATAGAAAAGAGAGAGTAAGTAACTGATATTAAGGAATACTCAAATGGCGAAAATAACAGCAAAAGTTTTAATATGAGCAACCTGAAGTCTGGACGGTTCAACGACTGCACATAGTTCATAGACGGCAGGTTTGGCCACGGTGTATAAGCCGCCGGGTTGTTAACAAAGGGACTCATAGCCGGATGCCCGTAGTTTAGATTAGCTTGAGGACCTCTAGGAATCTGCGGGAAGCCTCCATCGTGAAAAGGAATGTGCATTGGCATCGGACTGAAGCCTTGGCCAGGTGACATAACCCTAACGTACCTACAAAACATCACCACAAGAAAAAAAAATACCAATATTATGTTTCTTGAATGCGAGCTGATCAAGAAGAGATGTAACGGTTTACCTGTAGGAAGGATCCACCACATATCTTTCATAGCTCCTGTCGTAATCAGGATCATACCGATCTTTCTCTCTATCTCTGATAATAGCTACTCTAGAAGTCCGAGAACCAGCATCAACAGAACTATTACTAACCGCAACTTCAGTCTCATTCCGGTTTACACCTTCAAGAGGAGGAGGAGGAGGAGGAGCTCGTAGTAGCGATGAAGAATCTTCAGAGTCAGAACTGCTGGGACTATTAAAGATCCGAGCACGGGCCTTATCATACTCTTCTTTCCTCTCCTCAACACTCCTCAGAAGATTCTGCTGCACTCCTGACCCGCTACCTCCGCTCCCAGAGCCTCTCTTGGGTCTAGCCTTGATGGCGATCTTGAAACCCTCTGGTCTACCGTTCTCAGGCTGCTTAACAGGGATTTCAGACAAACAGACGGAAGGAAACCTGCTCTCGGCTGTCTTCGTTACCAGGATTCTGTTGTCGGATCCGTCTAAAGCACCGTTACCGTTCTCCAAAGACATGGTTACTAGTCCGTAATGCTGAGCGACTCGATGTGCAGCGAGACGCAGGTATGATGTCGGAAAGGGTTGGAACTCGAACTGGAGCTGGTCAGGGTTTTGAAAGAACTTTTGTATGTCGAGCTCCATACGCAAAACTGAAACACGTAACAAAACAAAAGATTCAAACTTTATCATCACCCATCAAACACATTTAAATAGAATCTTTCCAGATATAGAAATCAAACGAAAAAGTGATGACATTTGAAGACCAAAGGTACTGCAAAACAGAGTGATTATTTAAGCTTCAATGTTCATGAAACAATCTAATAGCCAAACCCTAATCACAAGAAAACATTGAACCGAACAAAGGATCGAACTTTAGAGAAACCCATGATTCTCCCAATTCTATCAAACCCTAGAAAGCTAATGATTGGAACGAAATCAGATCAATACAGAGACAGAGAAAGTGGAAATTGAATCGTGGGGGGTTTGGGAGAGAATATGACTAACTGGTGAGACGATGACGAGGGTTCTGGAGAGCCTCGACCAGGAAAGGATCCACCATAGCTTCCTTCTCGGTCATAGCGGCGGCGGCCATAGATAGCTTATCTATCTCTGTCTGCTCTGTCTTTTGGATCTCTGTTTTGCCTTTTTTGTCTCGCAAAGGAGCTTAGAAGAGAAAAGACATAAAGGAGAAACAAAGGAGATTGTTTCTGATGAGCATTCTGGCGAAACGATGAGGATGGATGAAGGAAAGATGAAAAGACCTTCTCGACCTTTATCTCTCTTTTTCAATCAAGTGGGGAGAATAAAAATTATTTATAGGTATCTTATTTGAACCAAAAAAAATATATAGGTCTATTTTATTATACTCTTTTGAGCAATTATTTCTCTATTTTTTTGTGGATTAAACTGTTGGACTTTTGGAAAACTGAATATTTTTGAGAAGTGGGTTTTGTAAAGTTTGATTTGTTGGAATCATAAAAAAAAAAAAGAAATTGATTCATGGAGAATCGTTATGAAGAAATTTGTCAAAGAGACAATGCATTTTGTCTATCAGGTACAAATGTACAATAGTTTCATCAAGTAACGTGGAGAAATTGTATTCTTATCTTCAGGTCCTTTTGAAAAATAGAAAAAAAAACTGGACCTTTATGTATAACTAAACTAACTAACCTTCAGAAACGGGTCTGGTCATCTTGATCAAATCAGACTGCTTAGTTTTGTAGCAATGTTAGTGTAATCCACAGAGAAATCTAAAACGCGTAACATGTCCCAAGTTTTATCTAGTTTGAATTTCATGTCATGCTTCTATGTCCTATCCGAGTGACATATCAATATCTGATAGATACATTGTGCCTCATACCAACCTTTTTATATCGGCTTGAGCATGGTTTGCTATTGGTTTTATGGTCAATTCTGTTAAATTGTTTTTTCATTCATAACTTTCGAGATAGTCTATATAGTACATGAGTATACATTAGCTCATAGATGTAAGTAGGTAAAACATTTTATTTTATTTTATCCTATATCATATTCTATGCATTCAGCAAAGATAAACAACAGCAAAAGTTTTTAAAAATCTAAGAAAACTTAGATACGCACTGAGTAAATTATACTTTAATACACTGGAGATAATCATTACATTTAAATAAATTATACTTTAGTACAGTGGAGATAATCACTACATTTATATTTTTTTTGATCAGTTACATATATCTGTTAATTATCATTTAAGACATAATATGAAAAAATGATATATATTATTATTACCAAAAAGAAAAGTATTTTTTTGTGGAATTGGGTATAGAGACAGATATGCATTGAAGGCTTAAACTAAATTTAAAGTATTAGTTTATTTTCTCTTGGAATTGATCTGAGAAATAAATTTATTATTAGAAAATCTAATGATGGAATTGAAAAATGTTGTGAAAATCTTTATTGAATTTTTACTTCCTTGTTGAGATGATTTTGTCTCGTCAAAAAAGTTAAACGCAGTTTCCAGAGACGTATCGCGCGTCAACAAATGTTCACCACATCCTACATGGCCTTTCCTGATTGGATACAAGAAAATCATCTACCGATAGACAATTTAAGGGACACCAAACTTCACCTCCACGCGCCACCGTCTTAAACCCTTCTTTTGCTTCATAACGTAATAACATTAATCACATCACTATCTATCTCTATCAAACAATGACAATCTCACCTCTACTGTTCATTACTTTGATGTTCCTTGCTGGTGGTGGCTCTCTTTTACCAGCGGTGGAGGCCATATGGTTAACGATTCCAAGTTCCGGCGAGAGATGCGTCTACGAAGTGATCCAAGCCAACGTTGTAGTCGTTGGCGATTACCTTTGCATCGATCAAGACAACGTGGGATTTGGTCCCACGATTGATATTCAGGTATGTATCTATCAAACCAATCATTATTCACAATCATACTTCATATAATGCACCCACTTCTATATGTGCAGAGCTTTGATCTGTTTAGACATGATATCTATAACTTAGTATGTTGTACAAATCATTATTCACAACCACACTTTATATTCTTCGTAAAATTTCACGTTTAATGTCATATAAGCACAAGTAGGTCATGAGATTTTGAGATCTATAAACAATTTATTATGATTTTAATATACTTTTACAAATTCGGGACCTTTGTTTATAAAAAAATATTTTTAAAAAAATTGGGTCATAAACCAATGTTTTACTTGGCTGTTCTTGGCACCGCCAAGACCCACTTCTATGTTTATTAGAGATTGATTGGTTTATAAATGATATATACAACGTCTAGTAGCGGTAGAGTAAGAGAAATATGACTTAAGTTATATATACTAAGTGCGTGTGTGACGCGTTGGTTAGGTAACATCACCCTACGAGAAGGAACTATACAAGAAAACAAACGAGACGCATGGTCAGTTTGCGTTTACAACGAGCGAGGCAGGAACATACTTTGCTTGTTTGTCGTCTCATCATGATCAGTCACATTACACGGTCAATGGCACTCCTATAGTCAGTCTTGACTGGAAGATTGGGATTCAAACCAAAGACTGGGATGCTGTTGCCAAGAAAGAAAAGATCGAGGCAAGTCCCATTTCATATATATTACAATGTTCATGCAAAAACAAGTTTGTGAATATGTATATTATTAGCAGGGTGTGGAGCTTGAGCTTCGAAAATCTGAAGAACGTGTAAATGAAATTAGTGCAAACATTATCTATCTAAGACTCAGGTTATTTAAACTATCTTCTCAGTTTTGTATATAGTTTGAAATAAAATAACTCTTATCTCTCTCTCTCTCTTTGATGAATCTCTGCTAATTATAAAAAATGGTGCAGGGAAGCATCTATGAGGGAGATAAACGACAAGACTAACAAGAGGGTGGCGCGGCTTAGCTTTATGTCTTTAGGTCTCTCTGTTATCGTTTCACTTTTTCAAGTTTGGCATCTCAAACGCTTCTTCCTCAAGAAGAAGCTTATCTAACTTGATTGGTTCTATTATTAGAGTAAACATTACAATATTGTACTATCTTTCTTGGGGGTCACTATATAGTCATACCAAGTCAATAAAGAAACACTCTCCTGAGCAAAAGAATTAAGCAGGAAGAGGATTCATAGAGAATTCCTTCCTGTAAAAATTATAAATAAAGATAAAAGTGATAAACATACAATAAACTACGTGATATTGCCAAAAAGCCAACACAGCCAAACCACAGAGAAGCGTGATATAAAGCCTGTTGCATCTCCATCCTAAATTTATCTGATAGCTGAATCAGACCTGTGCCACCGATGAACAACGATGTGGTAAAGAACGACATGTACAGCATAATAATGTCAAGAAAAGTGAAAATCTTATTTTAGATCACTACTTAACTAAGTGTAAATCTTATCATACTTCTATTCAATTAATTTAGAGTCTTTATTTTTATCTAATAATAAAATATTGTTATTTAAATTTTAACCGTGGTATTTTCTGATTGTGCCACTCTATTAAATAACAGCCTAAAACTTCAATAATATTATATCTGTGTTTCAGAAATTTGGCCACATATATGTGGCGTTCGTTTGTTACTGTTTTCTAATTAATATTTAATGTTTCATCATATATAAGAACATAACCTTTAAATCATCATACTTTCATCTTTGTTATTATACATTTGATACAATATGTATAATCTTTACAAGGATATTCTCAAATTTAATTTAGAGTTACAAAAGAATGATGCAACTATACATATGTTAAACATAATGTATGAAAATCATTCAATCGTATATATATGAATCCTTCAATCCTTCATATATTTTCATAAAGTGATTTTGTTCAGATTGTCATAGTTCAAATATATAAATGCATTCATGAATTTTTTTGAGCATTTTTAATATTACTTCTATGGTATATATCATATATGTCGTTTGGTACTCTTATGATTTGAAATCTCTTGATAAATTGGATGGGATGCGTTGTTTAAGTAACATTACATTCAGAGGACTGTGGTTGAGGATCAAAAAACTAAAATTAAATGTATAATATTATGAGATGATCATCTTTTTTTTTTGATTTGGACTGAGATGATCATCTTAGTCCAACTAAAATATATGATTGGAATTTAAGTATAAAACTTATCTTCTTTTTGTATTGGAATGCCAAATCACAGGTCCCTAAATTGGAAAATCTTGCCGTTCGACGGTCTCAGGAAGAGGGCACGCAGCTCACAATATCGGCATGGTTAAACAAGTAACGAATATAGAATACGTTATCAAAGCATGTCTCTTTACTCGACGAGGTAAAACTAAGAGTGATGTCAGCATTTGTACGGTCACATAGCTAATGGATGCACATCATTGTTAGTATTTACCATACATTAATTTTCTTATATTATCCATGACTTACACAAATATGCAACTAATACACAAAATTTTGTAGAATTAATTTACATTTAAACTATTATATGCTTTGGTTTTTTCAATAAATAGATAAATTTGGTCATTCTTTCGTAGCTTGAGTTTGAATTAAAGAAACAACACGCTTTAACAATTAACCGATAGACTTACTTTTCCCATTCTACTATATCACATCGATGGGGTTTCCATAGTTAATTTTCTTTGAAAATATTCTTATGAATTATAGTACTATACTACTACTTGTCTACTGATATTGGTTCAACAAATTTAATATCCTAAAAATGTTTTGCATAGAATTAGATTTACTCTTCAAAAATATTCTTATGAATTATAATATAATTTTACTTGTCCATTGATTTTGGTTCAACAAATTTAATATCCTAAAAATGTTTTGCATAGAATTAGATTTACTCTTCAAAAATATTCTTATGAATTATAATATAATTTTACTTGTCCATTGATTTTGGTTCAACAAATTAAATATCCTAATTTTTTTTACTAATATACTAGTTACCAACATTGTGATTCCAAATGTTTGATACAAAATAATAATTATATTATACGTTCGATATAAATACAAATCGTACTAACATCCAAAACCCTTTTGTACATCAACGTATATATTTTTTAAAAAAACCAACAATTTATCAGAAGAAGTTGCATATTTCATGGATTGGAGCCTTATGGACTGAGACACAACTATACAAGCGTCTCAATGAAAAGGTGATCCGCTGGTGTTTGAGGCCGAACCAGAGGAGCTAAACGGCCATAGATAAAACAAAGGATTCTTCCCGCCATTATTCCGGTCTTGTGGCAGCTCTTTGCGACACACTGGACAAGTATTACGCTGTACTAGCCAGGGAACTATGCATTCCGAATGGTAGATATGTTTACACGGCAACTTTCTTGCAACCGATCCGACTTCAAACCGGTCTTGGCAAACCGGACAACACGGATCGAAACCAAGATGCTTCTTCCTAATCTTGATCTTTGGCATTGAGTTAATCACGGTTAGTGAAGCTGGAGGTGGACCACGGCGATTTTGTGATGAGAAACGGTTAAACAATTCTTGAAAACTTGATTGGTTTTCAAGAATCAATCTTCTGTTGTTGCTAGGATGGTTACGAGATTGTTCATTGGATACTCCGAAAAAATCAAAAGGGCTAAGTTCAACATTCTCATAGAGACGTTCAAGAAAAGTGTTACCACAGTAAATGCAAACCCCTCCTCTTGAGCCTTCAAGGAGAAGACGGATTCCTCGTCTGCAAGTACTACACCAATGTGTGTTTTTTCGGCTAGTCATGGATCTGCAAGCAAAAAAAAAGAAGTTATTCTTTCTCATCAAACCATTGTCAAGGACCTTTCAGACCAGAAGTTGAGTTGAATGTCGCACATCATGGTGTAAGTCTACTTGTGCACTATGTAACCTTGCAAATGGAATCTTCTAAGCGGCTTTTGCTATTTTATTTCTCTGTAATGACTATCTCAATATATTTTGTTATTTTCACATTCTAAAATAGAAATAGAATTCATTCTAATGTATATATTTAAAAATACATTTCTTTATTTTTATTCTAAATATTAAAAAATATTCTTTCGGTTAAATATAGAAGAGAAAACCACAATCTCTATTTTGAGAAACAAAAAAAAATTGGTTGGAATAGATTGTTTTCTAAATGCTACGATATAAAAGAGAGCCATTATTTGTTTCTTATTCTGACAATCAGAATTTAAAAAAAGGAGGTAATTTTCTCAAGAATCTGTGTTGCCAACTTTAAATACAAGAAGCCACAAGTATCTGATTCATGTATATAGCACCTGTCAGAACCGCATCACATCTACTTAAACTATATCAGACAAATAAAGAAAAAACTAAATCGGAACATAACTTGTAATTTGTAAAACTAAGCTATAGAAGCGGATCACTTTCACGATTTATTATTTAAAATCTCATGAGATACCACAATTAACGAATTGGGTTGGTTTAAAGGCAGTAAAACAACTAGAGAGTCTATAGATCCAAGTCAAACACAAGCTCTGCAGACCCAAGATCCTGAACCAAAGACTAAGCCATGGAGCATAAACGATAACTTGTTAGTAGCGAAACAAAACGAACCAAACATGGCTTACCCGAATATAATGAATCGACAGACAGACTCGTGAATCTCCAAGTAGGAAAGAAGATTCATACAGAGAAGAAATGAAAGTTATGTAAGAAGAAAAGTCTTTTACGTAAAATATAGTCGCGGGATGATATTGACCAAGGAAAATGAAAGACGGCTTCTACAAGGGGAACATGTGGCGTATGCTAAACTAATAGTCAAAGTAAGTTTTTTTTTTCTTTTTTGGAACGCTGTCAAAGTAAGTATCGTATCTATTTGATATTTTACCCACAAAAAGAGTCCGAGTATCTTAAAAGTCATACCACGAAATTAAAATTAAGTGAAAATTATTATTTTGTATTTTCTTTTCTAAAATACCAGCAATTGTACTTCTTAGTTTTCGTCGGAAAAAAGAAATTTTAATAATATTCAATTCAACTTATTTCTGCCATCACAATGGTAAACAACTTAACGTTTTAAAATTCATTTCAAAATGTTTCAAAAAAACAGTTTTCAATTCAACTTATTATACAACAATGGTAAGTAATCTTTTTTGATCAAAAGGATCAATGGTAAGTAATCTAACTTTTTAAGTATAAGGATATTATTCCTACTATACTAAGAATGGCAGATTATTTAACTTTTCAAGCATTCAATCAATATCCGGATTTGTATAGATGCAAATCCCATCCAACCATAGGACAAGCCACTAATAAAAACAAATAGATTATATTTGCTAACCATAGATTTATGTTTAATTATATTACAGAATTGATGTTTTACGAATATATATTATGACAAACTAATAAATGATACATTAATTATAAGGATATACATCACTTTAAATTTATTTCATTGTCATTTAAAGAATGTTTTACTATAAAACTCATTAACTAGAGATTTATACGATAAAACAAACTAATCAAAAATTTCACAGAATAACTTTTCGAATAACTATTTATCAATATATTAACCATTTTAGTTTTTTTTTTTGGAACACCTTAACCATTTTAGTATACCGTTTAATCATTTGCTCAAAAAAATATTAAAGGACTTTCTTGCAGACTTTCATTTGTGGGGTTAAGTGAAAAGGTAACGTCAGACTGTTCTAAGTTGTGTCTTTTTGTTGGTTTATTCTCGTGTCTTCATTTGTGTTATCTTAATTGGCTCCAAAAAATCTTTTCAAATTTTCTGGGTAGTTCTTATGCACTTCCTGGAAGAGTTTGATCAGGTTCTCAGGATTCTTTTGACTGGAAAGCCATGTTCAAAACCTACGTTTTGGAGTTTTCTCTAGGTTTATTAACCTGAGTTCTAGATCCATTTCTTGCAGATGACGATTATGAAACCATCAGCCTCGTTGGATACTTGGAGGGACTATTTCCTACGAGGGGATTATGATATCTTTGGGATCATCGAGCATGCCATCATGGTCGCTGCCACCGATTCCCCAGAGGAGTTCAAATCCAGGAGAGACACAATCATCAAGCTTCTCTTCTCTTGTCAAGGGAGCAACAACATTGGATGTGACGAGCTATCTAAAGCTGACGACAAAGAGACCAGCAATGACGGTAAGACAAATGATGAGGCTCATGAAGAAGGTGAGATGAAACTGAAAAATAGTGAGATTGTTGATGAGGTCATGAGGATCAAAGATATCTTGTTGAACAGACATGATGAGGTTTTGTCTCTTTGCTTTAGTTACATCAGAAGCAGTGATAGTTTTACGTTTTCTTTTTGTGATATTAGTTCTGATTGTCTGATTTTGGTTTCTATCATGTGAGCTTTTGCAGCCATCTGTGTTATTCGAATCCCTGACAAAGCTTGCGTCCATGTCTATCAGTGTTCATCTTATTAAGGTTTGCTTCTGGTGCTGTTTTGATAATGTATATGATTTGATATCAAGGCTGGATCTGTTCACAACTCAGTGAAACAACTTTGACTCCTTCCCCCAAAATTTTTAATGGTTATATATAGAGAGAGAAATAGACTTCCAAATTATGATTTTTTTTAATTAATGCTTTTAGTAAATATTTATGGTTTCTAAAATCTCAGATCCTACCATGTTTGGTATAAAAATATGTTGCATACTGATTGAAGGGTTTGCGTTTTTGCAGGATACTGAAATCGGAAAGGCTGTTAATCTCTTGAGGAAACATGGTTCTGATAAGATTAGCAAACGTGCAAAGACTCTTATTCAGTAAGAGTTTGAACTTTCCTTTAATTTGTTTAGTCTCTTTGTGCGTGTACTCTCTCATTTGTGTGATGTGCATTAAAACTTTGGTAAAAGATTCCAAGAAAATCCGGTTACAAAAAAAAAAAGATTCCAAGAGAATCAACTCCAGGCAAATTAATTGCACAAAAGATATCTAAATCTTATTAAAATGTCGCTAGGAGATACTCTTGTGCTAGTTGGATTACTTACAACATTCACTCCCTAATATATGTATTCTGTTTGATGTTGGCAAGTTTATGTTGTTCTTTAGACATCATATACACTTTTGATACAAAATAATAATTAATAGTAAAATAAATGTTGCTAAGAACTGCTCTTATGCTAGTTGGATTTAGAACATTAACTCCCTAAATAAGTACGTGTTGTTTTTTATGTATGTGATGTGCAGAGCTTGGAAAGAGATGGTGGACCAATGGATGAAAATGCCTAAGGAAGTCGCTGGTAATAGCTCTCTCCTTATGTACTCTAGTCACTACGAGAAGCTTTTTTGTCCAAGATTCATAATACTTGGCTCATGCAGATGCTGATGGGACACCAGAGTCTGCAACTTTGTCAATAGTTGATGAAGCAGAAAACTTTCCTTCTCTTCCAGATGACCTAGATTTTTATGCTCCTGAACCTACTGCATTTGAAATCTCTCAGGTTTATGAATATGTCTTTCCCTCTTTGTCATATTTTATTTTGGGCATTAATGAAATGTTATTCTGACAAGTTTCTTACTGTCTTGGCCACTTGAAGATCTTAGATTCCTTGGACTGCGATGGAAGTGAGTTAATAGTATACTCTGTAGTACTTTATTCTCTACTTGAAACCCATCCTATACATGTTGACATTTGTGGGATGTTTTCAGATCTTCTTGAGAGTGTTGAGCCCAAACATGAAAGAAAAGTGCAAAGTCGAATGATGAGGAGACCTGATGGTACATGTGAAGCCAATGTGATTGGGAGGGACAAAAAGAATCAACAGATGAGGAGAAAAGAAGCTGATGTTATGCCTATGAGGCGCTCAACACATGTTCTTGATGATCCTAGAAGACAACCAAAGCAAACTAGAGGACAAATGGTACATGCTACCCAAAGAAAGCCTATTGTTGTTGCTGAGCAGAAGCGGGAAATTGCTGAATCTCAACAAGATGTGAGCATATATATATATATATGTTAATAAAGTCTTGATGTTAGGTTCGTTATTTTATGTTCTAACAGCTATTGTCTTTGTTTCTTGTCGCTACAAGAAACACAAAGCTCTTGATGATCAAGAGGCCAAGTTTGAGAATGCAAAGCGGAGACTCAAAGAGAGCTACCAACAACATGACAAGGGTTAGTCTTTCTCCTCTTGATATTTATACTCGTTTCAATATTTCAACTCTTGATGTCTCTTTAATTTTCGACAGCCAAGAGACAGAGAACGATACAAGTACTGGAAAATATCCCAAATCAAAGAAAAGCCCAGAGACCGCTACTCAAGAGACCCATGCGAAGATAGTTACATTTTTCTTTGGGATCATGATGTTATTCTATACAGTTACTATTTTAGGGTTTTTATATAATGTTTTATTTGTCTATTTCCATGACTGGTTATTGCTCATAACAACTTCATAGTAAAGTAATCTCTTAGACATTATCTATATGTACATGTGTCATCCATATAATCACTCTGTAAAAAAATAATGACATGTCTAACAAAAAAATGTGACATGGATTTTTCTTATTTATGAATTTATGACAAGTATAAAGTTAATTATGATGTAATTCAGTTAAAGAAGTAAAAATATAAGATAATAAATATATATGCATTACCATAGTTATAAAACATAAGAAAAAAAATATTAGATGTGATGTATTATAAATTTTTAAAATGAAAAAAATAATAACAAAAAAATAAAATTTCATCTCTTTATTGTAATTTTATATATTTTGAATGTTTCAGATGATAATTGTAAATGGTACAAATTTATTTCTTTATTATATTTAAATTTTATGAATAAATTATTTTATATACCGCTCACGTCTATGATTTTATTAAATATAATATATACATGATATTATAACTCATGTTTAAGATATAAAATTATAAAATATAGATAAACATATGTAAATAGTTTTTATAGTATTTTTTATTCTGCAAATAAAACTTGTATGCAAACAACTTATGTCTTATATCTACAATGTTTTATCTACTTTTACAAAATATTTTTAAAATATATACTAATGCTTTAAAATAATTATATCATTCATTTTAAATAATATTATATATATTATTTACCAATTGGTTGTTTAAGTCCATAATGAAGAAAATGATGCCATAAATAATTTTAAATATGATATATTTATTGATCACTATAATACAACAATAAAAAGATGTATAAAATAATTGTTTAAGAAAAAATAGATTTTATTTGTTTAAAGTAAATGCCAATATAGATTAAACTAATTTTTTCTGATAATTTTTTTAAGCTTATCTTTAAAGACAGATATATTTTCCGGAGTTTTACATAAACTAGTCTCTTTCTCACTCTCTCTCTCTCTCTCTCTCTCTCTCTCTCTCTCTCTCTCTCTCTCTCTCTCTCTCTCTCTCTCTCTCTCTCTCTCTCTCTCTCTCTCTCTCTCTCTCTCTCTCTCTCTCTCTCTCTCTCTCTCTCTCTCTCTCTCTCTCTCTCTCTCTCTCTCTCTCTCTCTCTCTCTCTCTCTCTCTCTCTCTCTCTCTCTCTCTCTCTCCATCCATGATCCATGAATAAGAAATTTCAATCTTAAAACTTTCCACTGGCGTTAATGGAGTTTCCTTTTCCTCCTTGAAAAGAGAGTCTCTTCAAAATCTCAGTTAATTGTGAAGAATTTATCCCATCTACTTATATTAATCATAGGCTAAGTTCGCTTTCTACCTTCTAGCCGGGCTAAGTTTTAGAGTCTGATTAAAGCTTTTAAATTTCTGTGGGTAGCAAGAAGTTCACCATCAGCTATGTTATATGTCGATTCAATATTTCCGATTTGGCTTTCTGAACCGGTGGAATCACATTAGAGTAATTCATTGTTGTCAAAAAAAAAAAAAACTGTGGGTAGCAAGACAATTTCGGTTGTAAAAGTGACAACAAATCTGAGAAATTTTGCAAACTTTCATTTGTGGGGTTTTAGTGAAAAGGTAACGTCAAGCTGTTCTAAGTTGCCACTTTTTGTTGGTGCGCCGATCCATTGAGTCATTAAGAGTTTGAACTTTCTTCTGTGTGATGTGCATATTAAAACTTTGTTAAATCCAAGAGAATCAAACACCATCCAAACTATCTGCAGTAAAAGATATCTAAATAGTAAAATAAATGTCCCTATAAACAACCATCCAATCAGTATAAACGTTTTACTCCTTAATATATGTATTGTGTTTAATGTTGGCAAGTTTATACTTTTCTTTATACATCATAAACTTTTGATACCAAATAATAATTAATTGTAAAATAAATGTCTCTAAGGAACTGCTCTTATACTAGTTGGATTTACTTACAACATTTACTCCCTAATATAAGTATATTATGTTTTTTGTACGTGATGTGTAGAGAAGTGGAAAAAGATGGTGGACAAATGGATGAACATGCCTAAGGTTGGTGATAATAGCTCTATCCTCATGTACCCTAGTCATTATGATCAGCTCTCTCTTTTTCTTGTCCAAGATTCATAATACATGGGCTCATGCAGGTGCTGATGGGACGCCAGAGTTTGCAACTTTGTCAATAGTTGATGAAGCAGAAGATTTTTCCTTCTCTTCCAGATGACCTAGATTTTTATGCTCTTGAACGTTTGGTCTCTCTCTCAGGTTTATGAATATGTCTTTCCCTCTTTGTCATATTTTATTTTGGGCATTAATGAAGTGTTATTCTGACAAGTTTCTTAATGTCTTGGCCACTTGATGATCTTAGAATCCTTGGTCTGCCATGGAAGTGAGTTAAATAATAATATACTCTTTTAAGTACTTTATTCTCTACTTGAAACCCTTCCTATATATGTTGACACTCACGGCATGTTTTCAGTTCTTCGATAGCTAATCGGATGACTGGGGTTAATATTTATTGCCAATTACAAAACAAACTTCAATATTTAATCGACAGATTTTCTGTTTTATAACATGTTTAGGTTAAATATTTTATAAAATGCTTGTAACCTAAAACTTCTCAAGGCCGGCTCTGATTTTTACCTTAATCGTTGTTTTTCTTTCAATACTTAGAGCATCTATAAAAAACACTCTATAAATTCAAATATAAAGTTTTTTGTTCTCCAAAAAAACTTCAAAACTTTAAATTTGAAGTTTTGAGTAGTGAAACTTCAAATATAGAGTATCACTATTCAAAACTTCAAATTTAAAGTTTCATATTTTTCATTATATTTTGGTCCTTACATTTACATATTATATTTATGATTCTTCAATATTTTGTCCTTTAATCTTTTTAATCTTTCAAAATTTTATAAATCATAATTATTTCAAATTTGCTTTCATAATTTTTTTTTTACAAATAAAACTAAATAAAAACTTAAAAATAATTTTTTTTCAAAACTAGATTTAGATAACAATAATATCAGAAAAAACTTAACAAATGCACTAATTAATCATATATGAAAGTATTACGAATATAAATTTATAGAATAGTATAGTATTTTACTTGTAATTTAATACTTAATTATGTATTTCTATGTAAAATCATATACTTTACTGTATAATTTTGTTAATTAATATTTGTATAATATTTTTATATATGTGTAATTTATTTATAAACTTTTATGAATTTAAAATTATTTATATTTTATAAGGACCATAATATAAAATATAAATTCTTTTGAAATTGAGTTTGAAATTTTGCTTTTAGAAAAAACTAGCCTAAAACTTCAAATATGAAATTTTGCAAAATTCAAAATAGAATATCCTTTTGGAGATGCTCTTAGCTATACTATAGTTTCTCTCCATGTTTCACTATGGACTTTTTTTTTTTGGTCAAAACAGTATATTGTTCTGATAGTGGTATTTACGTTTGGTTCACGATGATGTTTTTTTTTTTTACTTAAAGTTCACGATGATGTTATATAGATTACAATTACCAAATTTCCAAAAAGTCATGAATAGCTTTTGATTAGTCGAAGTTAACTAAGGATATGTATGAGTAATTTTATAGCTAAAAAGTCTCAAATAAATGGTCAAAGCAAGAAGTCAACATGTCATTAAAATCAGAACGTCGAGTCTTTTACATGGGACTTACAATACCATTACTTAATTTTAATGTCTATAATACCATTAAGAAAAAAATAAGCAAGAGAATTAAGCAGGAAGAGGGGAATCTCTGGAATTTATAGAAAATTCCTCACCGCAGAAATTATACGAAAGGATATAAGAGGCGAACATCCAGTAAATTCCGATAAGAATCATAGCCACGACTATACTGGGGAGGTAAATAAAAATATAACTGCCAAGAAGCCAACACCACCAACTGCAAAGAAGCATGATATAAGCATGCTTCATATCCATCCTAAACTTATCGAATAGCTGAATCAGACCTATCCCACCGGAGAACAACGATATGGTGAATAACGACATGTATAACCATACATCATGATCAGGATAATCCACCAAAAGATAAGGAGAACAAAATAAGGCCAATTTAGAAAACTCCGCAAAGACAATTTAGCATTAAGTAGTCCAATTAAATTTCGCTTATAAAATTGTGCTAATGACAATTAAATTCTGTTTTGAAATTGAACTAAATTTGTATATGAAAAAAAACTTGTGTGACGTGGACATATGACATAATATTTACGGGGCAACGGGCATCAAGCATGTATGTTTTTAACATTGAACTGGTCAATCCTTTGAGGAAATTGGATGTGAGCTATTTCTACACAATAACCAATGTGTCTTAGGCATGTGTTTGAATGATTCAAATGAAATGTTAGGCATTTTCGTGACTTCAAAACTTATAGAAAGAGATTAGGCATGTGCTTTGCAACTTGAGATTTAGTTCCATAATATAATGTAAAATAAAAATATTTTAGGTAACTTTATGTAGTTAAGCTACTTAATCTTCTTTTAACATAATTTTGGTTTAATGAGTATGTTTATGTGAAGGTACGAGACAAGCTTAGGAGGTTATATAAAATTGAGGAATTGGATATCATTTCAGCGTACCTGGATCTAATTTGTCACTTAACTTAATTGTGACAATTGATAACGAAAATAAAATGATTAAATTATTATAGAATAACCTTTTAAATATTAAATCTTGTTTTTGTGATTTGCCTTTCCTTTTCGACCAATCAAGTTCATCTTGCGTGCCTGATGACTAATGATATAGATAGTCGAAGATTTATCACTAAGTGAAATGGAGTAGGCATTTTTGAAATTGTTCATATCATCACTAATAAGGTGCCAAAACAATGCTCCCACGGCCGCACCGCCGTTTTGGGCAGACGCATAAATGATGTCGAATGCCATACTGAAGACGGCATCTCTCTGAGCCTGAGTATAGCCTGGTGCATCTGAAGGTTTTCCAAATTCTCCTAGAATGAGAGGCTTTTTAAGAATGTTTTGCGCATCTTCAATGTGGCCTTCGAGATTTTTTCTCAAGTAGTCCAGTCGAGATTTCTCATCTAACTTAGGAAACCTGTAAATTCAAAAGCATGGAATATGTAATGTTGTTCAACTTTGAAAAAAAAAATTTCCTATTACAACACCCGATGTTTAAGAAATGATTTTCCATTTAATGGATTGAATAAAAAACAAAATAAATTCATTCTATTTATTTTTCATCAAATATATATTGAAATATTTTCAATTGATTATCTTTATTATATTAAATTAATGGAATAGTCATTTTATTTTATTTCAAGCAAATTATATTTTGTGAATAATTGATAAAGTAAACCCTTCTACATCATTCCATTTAATAAAATGACAATCCAATTGCATCCTAAAACAATGATCCCATAAACCCCAAAACTTATGAAACCAAACATGTTTTGAGTAGAAAATCATTTATCCTCATATTGCATACTTTTGTCTATGGATATAAAACAAAAGCTTTAAAAAGTGTTAGGTTTTAGCGAAAAAAAACAAGATAATCCATCTGATGGACTAGAATAGCAACGTAAATGACCTTTTATAAGCTGATGTGTTAAGTAATTACGTGAGTTTGTTATTACCATGTGTCCGGGTAAGAGTGAACGGATGCGAAATCAATGGCATCAAGATTATGATTAGCGATGAAATCGCTACCAACAATGTTGGCTGCAGCCGGATTTAAAGAAGTCATTCTTTGAGGAGTTGATTGACCATAGAAGCCTTCAGATCCCGTAGATAGGAGATGCTTTGAATCAAGTGATTTTACGTAAGAAGCCATTTCACTAATCCAAGCCGTAAGGATTTTTCCACTTGTATCTGCTCTGCATTGTGGCTCATTCATGAGCTCCCAAGCCATAATGGTTGGTTCATCTTTATATGCAACTTTGGTAAATGTATTCACTCTGTTCACCACAGTCTAAAGCAAAATATCATAGGTTATATAATTTAGTATCTTTAAAATAAATGTTGTTATAAATGTTAACTAAGCAAGCAGGCTGGATAAAAATATATATACACTAGATATAATAGGGTTAATTAGTTTAGTATGTGTACCTTGACGTGGTTCATGTAGGATTGTTTAAGAAGAGCGTTTGTGTAGAAAATCGTCTTCGGAAGTTATGGCTTGGCCTTTACTTTTAGCCCACTCAACGTATTGTTTCTTTCCTCCGAAGTCAGGAAAGTTATTGACAAATGCGATTATCATTTTTATGCCGACTCTTTTTGCTTCGGCTATCGCAAAATCCAAACCCTTTCCACCATCAAAGATGTAAAACGAATTATTAACATAAAAATATGCTTAGGCTAAGGCTTTACACTTAGTGAGTGAACTCTAGATTTCACATGCATGTGTACGTACCTGAAACGTTTGTTCATTGTAGGAACCAAGGTCGGTTTGGAGAGCACGGTAACCGCCATCACGGAATCCCCACGTGCGTGCGATGGTCAGACCCTGACCGGCCGCGTTTTCAAGGGCATGTGTGATCTTGTACCTTGTGCTCGGATCGGTTGCTTCGTACATGAGCCAGTAGGCATTGAATCCATTGGCATAAAATGGTTTACCGTTAAGAATGAACTGGACGCCTTTCCTACTCACAAAACCATCACTTGACGCAGCTTCTATTCCTAGATCGTTGTAGCTTTGTGTGATCACGAACACTAGAAACGCGATCAAACACAAACACTTCATTTTGTTATTTACTTTGTTTTTGCTTTTGTGCTCTATTGTCTTCAGTGGTATATATATATATATATATATATATATATATATATATATATACATGGCTTAAGTGCTTTCTTACAGTTATAATCATATGCATGAACATTCATTTAATTTGTTGATTTACATATTATTTATGATAACCTTAATTATTTTGTTTCTAGACTAGATATTTTTAAATTATTGAAATATTTTAAATAACATAAATATTATTTACATATCACATTTTAAATATCAGTAAACTTTGATAATTTATAAAAATAATAATTAATATAAACAATTTAATTAATAAAAAATATTATATAGATATATATATATATATATCTCTATATATATATATCACATATTTATTTTAAAATATCTACAACTTATAATTTACAACTACAATAAATTAGATTACATCAAAAATTTATGCAAAAAAATTTACAGTAATTAACAACTTTACATCCATAATCCTACATCTAATTTTTTAGAGTCACGGTCAAACCAATCATCACTATAGTATGTGTGAGATATTTTCCTTTTATTTTTATTGACTTCTCCAATAACACCAAAAACTGTCTTTTCAGGGGTAGCATTATTAGGAAAAAAATATTTTAAATACAATGGTTCTTACAAGAAAAATAATACACAGTATAGCAACAATTGATTTCCTCCTTTGAATATGTTGTAGACTCCCAAAAATTCACCACGATAAAACATTATTTATCTCATTAAAACATTATTTATTTATTTTCTTAATAAAATATACAATTAAATAAATGATAAATAAAAGATATAATTAAATAAATGATAAATAAAAGATTGAATTTCCTCCAACTCGCCAGGTTTGGGCCATTTCAAACATTCCTTTAAGTCGGACGACTTCCCCACTGATTCCCTTTTTACAAATATGGATCATTTATTCCGAAGAGTCATTCCAGAATTGAAAGATCACCAATTTATATGGATTTTGTGGTATATCTGGAAAGTAAGGAACAACAAAGTTTTTAGTAACCTTGATATAAATTCTCGGGACACACTTAAATTAGCAGAAACGGAATCAACACTTTGGACAGAAGTATAAACGTTGAAAGATCAGAAAACAGAACATCGCACAGAGGTCTCAACCTTGCCTTTGATTCCAGGACATTAGTGCTTTATAGATGGATCTTGGAAGGTAGACGAGTTATTCTCCGGCCAAGACTGGTATAGTAATTTAGATGGTTATGAAGGTTTGATGAGAGTAAGAAATGTCAGGACAAGTATTTTCCCCCTTCATTCGGAGGTGAAAGCACTAATATAGGCAATGGAGTGTATGAGGAATTTACGACAATTTCAGGTTTCTTTCACGACGGATTGTTCTCAATTGGTGAAGATGGTTTCAGAACCAGAAGAGTGGCTCGCTTTTGCAAATTATCTGGAAGATATCAAGAACTTGCAACAATGTTTCATCAGCTCGGAGATCATTCATATATCAAGAACGAAAAATGTAAAGGCGGATAGTTTAGGATGTTGTGTCAGAAAGCAGCCGTCCTTTGTCGTTCATATGGATGCAGAGCTATCAATGTGGCACACAGAGTTAATATGAGTCTATTTGTTTTCTATTGATGACAAAAAAAAGATTTAATATATATAATATTATAAAATAATTTTAATGTGAAGTTTAGTGTTATTGTTGGAGAAATTTTGTTGTGTGTTGATATTATACTAAGATAGTATAATCTTGATACCAAAATAGTGTTAATAGTTTAAAATGCTTTTGATATTTAATTTTATGTAATATATTCTCATTTTTAGTAAGTTCGCTATCATTATGCAATATAGGAATTAGGCATCGGTGTCAGAAGTAATTTTTATGGACAACCGCTTCAGAAATCCACTTACGCATACTTTGTTTGATTGTGCAATCATTCTTTTGTAGTTTGTCTAATCAACTTGTTGCTTAATTCAAGTTCTATATCTAACGTTGTTGATATAGCAAACCAAGTGGATCTAACAAAATAAAAATGGATCAAACATATTTAACGGTATAAAACATAAATATAAAATGGTGAAAGTAGATAAAAAATGAATAATAGTACGGTACAATCAAAATTAATTTACATAAAAGTTTATTTACTATTTATTTTCTTAATTAAAGAAAGTTATTTAAAATAATTTTAAATGAAATAATTATATATCTTGATAAAAAAGTGGTGTAAAATCAATTTAGTATTATTTCTCAAAAGGAATTAAATTTTTTATTTACTAAAATTTAAAATAATTTATTTAACTTTTTATTACTATTTTCATAATTAGAGTAGCTATTTAAAATATAATATATAATATAAATTTAATTCAAAATATAATAAAATTAAACACATATATAATTATATTGATCTTTAAATTTAATATATAAATAAATAACTTTGGATGCTTTTAAAATAATTATAACTTTTGGTAAAAATATAGTTTTGAGCTTTAATATTGACTAACATATCAAAAATATTGTAATAATTTTGAGTTATAATATTATTAACACATCAGCTTTAATAGTTTAATTTGGATTTGAATGATGAGACACATTTTATCAAACAAATATTGTTGTAGTTATAATGATAAAATTATTAATATCAATTTATATTTATTATTAGAAACAAAAAAAACTGCTTTAACCTATACTAGAACACTCCTTGAGTGATGTTTTATACTCCCTCTGTTTCATAATACTTGATGTTTTGCCTTTGTGCACAAAGATTAAGAAAACTAGATTTTTCTAAAAAAAATATTATTTTAGAATCAATTAACCAATAATAAAAAAGACAGTGAAATCTAATTGGTTGAACAGTTTCCAATAAAGTTAAAGTTAACCTTAAAATCTCAAAACTTCATCTAATTTGAAACAAAATTATTTTTCTAAAACATCAACTATATTGAAACGGAGGGAGTATTGTTCATAACAGAACTTGTTTTTTTCTTTGTAAAATTGAACCACTAGTGTTTTAAACTTTTTATTATTAAAAATGGTGGATTAGTTGGGGCAGTTGATTAACTACATATGTCCTCTTGGTTCGTGAGCTCTAAGAATCAGGAGGAGCGCAGTGGTTGATGACGCAATCATAGGCTGAAATTGGTCATTCCATACCCAAGATCTGCGCAAGAAGTCGAGCTCCATTCTCACCTTACCACTATCTCTCTTCTTTTAAATGTGGATATTAATGATAACTTTAAAGGATTGCAGGGGATTCACCGTTGCGAACCTTCAAATCTTGCACGACATGGGAAGTCTTGAGGACAAGACAACCAGTTAAAGAGTGGGTGGATGTTGTCTGGTTCAAGGAAGCGGTACCAAAAACATACTTCACGATGTGGGTGGCCAACTATGATAGACTCCCAACGAGATAAAGGCTTGCGGTTTGGGGAATGCATGTCCCAATCACATGTACTTTCTGCTCCAGAGATATCAAAACAAGAGATCATCTCTTGTTATCATGCGATTATGTTTGGAGGTGTGGAGAGAGGAGTTCATTAGATGCCAACCTCCTTGTGCCTCTTTTTCTAGAAACTAGTCGGAGCTACTATCCTGGATCCGGACTGCAAGGGGAAAAGACATGAAGCTGTAGCGAAAAATAGCCACACAAGCACTAGTGTTCATTTATGCTCATTGGAAACAGAGAAACAATTTGGTTCACAACCAAATATTCATCTCTACGGTATTAGTTTTCTCTGGTAATGATAGGGAAATAAGAAACATCATTTCCGTCAAGAGGGAGCGCAAACACTTCAGCTTTCTCATGTCTATTTGGTTGCGATAATCTAGTTCCTAATTAGAGTTGTCTTCTTTATCCCATTTTTTTTTGCCAAGATAGCTTAAAACTAAAGTTTCATTGTAGATCTTTTTTCGTTAATATGAAATTTACAGTTTAGCAAAAGAAAATGTGGATCATATTTTAAAAATTTTGCCTTTATTTTCATGTACCATTGCTGACACAATTATATCTTGATAACTATGTCTGAGGTCGACATAAAAACAACAATGCATCTTAGCTAAAAGGCAATGTATAATTATCCCCTTTATTTTAAACTCATACTATAATGTACTACAACACGTGACAAAGTGGTCGTGCATTATAACGCCTTTTGAACACGTTGAACACGTTTCTTTTCATATTTCTTAATTTAGTTAATTACTCACTAATAAGTTACTAAGCCATTAATCATTTTTGTTCATGTAAGTCATCCGGGAAAACTCATCCGAGTATACAACATTATCAAGTTCTCAAAACAATCAAAGTCATGATATTTACCCATTTACCTCTACCAAAATACAGCTACCCTGTTAGTTATTTACCTAACTATACGGTGGGGACAAACATTAGCTGGCTCGACTATTAAGGAACTTTATTTCCGGGTCCCTCAAACCAGACTATTTAATCACAGAACGACACGTGTGAGAATGAAACTAAATATCCGAGAAGATTAAATATAGGATGTTACACAGAGAATAATATCCCAAAACCATAGCCTACGGCTATATAACAAGTCCCAAGATTCATAACATTCATTTTAAAAACCTCAGAGTCAGTTCTCTTCTTCTTCTTATTGTCCTAATCCAAAACCTAAACTCACGCAAGAACTGGATACTCTGGCGGATTCAGAGACCAAGAACCGAGACGTGGTTCTGAAACTGTATGACGCCCTGAGATCCCGAGACGTCGACTCAGTGCACCGGATCCTAACCCCTGATCTCGACTACTGGTTTCACGGCCCACCGCCGCACCAGTTTTTGATGCGCACACTCACCGGAGTCTCTCCACCGTTTGATTTCTTGCCTCTCTCCGTCGTCTCTTTCGGATCCACCGTCATCGCCGAGGGCTGCGACGTTGCTAGCTCCATCTCCTGGATTCACGCTTGGACCGTATCGCATGGGATAATCACTCAGGTGAGGGAGTACTCCAACACTTCTCTGACGGTTACACGGGTCGGTGACGTTGTTGCTGGACGGTCTGCGGAGATTGCGCCGTCGCACTGTCCATCAGTGTGGGAAAGTCAGTTCTCGGGTCGGGCTGGAAAATCCGTACCGGGTCTGGTTCTGGCGATTTGAGGATTTGGTTGGTATTTTGGTTAAGTAACAGTCACATCAGGGAATAATAATAACTAAATAAAGGCTGCTTACGTGTTGTTTTCTGGTTGGTTTGTTGTTTATGGGTTGAAGGATTTGTGTGGTTGAAACGCGGTGTGGGGGTAACGGCTGCCTTTTGGCTGTCGCTGGTTCTTCTTTTGTTGGATATTTGTGTTTAATCGTGAGTTTTGTGTTTTAGTGGGTCAAGCATGGGGAAACTCAACTTGACTTGTGCGGTTGTGTCGGATGGTTATGTTATAATTGAAATAAAAATGTGCTGTTGGGATATTATATTCGGAAATGTGTGTTTTACGTCACGAGAAGTTTTTGCATTTGATTAGAACAAACAAATTTAAAACTGCCTATTTGGCTAATGTCTCTGAGTGAATTAGCTGTGATTTGTGTATGTTTTCACTTAAATTTTGTTTATTTTGACCGAGTTGAGTTTGTAAAGATATATACATTGTTCTTTCGAAACCAAAGCTCTATATGGGTGAAATTTCCTGAGATATCAAAACTAGTGTTCCTTAATAATGCATATCTCATTGCACCTCGATACTCTTATTCAAACTATCAAAAGTTAGTTCCATTTAAGTTGCGTTTTATGTACCTCGTTCCTTCAAACAATTTAGAACGGATTAGATACATTACAGTTCAGTTTATTTAGAATAAGCATGAACTAATAAGTTTTCTGATTTGGGTTAGAAAATTGTTTAGATTTAACAAGTTTACATTTTTTTAATGAAATACTATAACGTTTATTAAATGTAATTTTTGACGCAAGCAACCAAAAAAATGTGAAAGAGAAAGATTCGGAGGAAAGATTCGTAGGAAGCTACGAGAGAAGTCACTCATGCGTCTTATTGTGAACATATGTGGACACGCATTATTTTAAATTTTGGTCCAAAATGATGTGACGTTAGAAAGATATTAACAGAACTGATTAAAAAACACTAACTAATTAGGAGATAAAAACCAAGAAAAGTATATACTTGGCGTATTATTTTGTATTCGTTATTTAAGTTAGTCGTGATGCAGTGACGCAAAGATCGACATCCACTTGAATAGCTGGGCGAGTTTTTCAATAACGTCCCATGCCCACCAAAACATTCACAATATATTATATATTGTCTACCACTTAATTACTTACATTTGTGTTACCATCCCTTAAGAACTCAGTTTCTATAGTTTCATATATCTTCGTACTGGATATAGAGAAGTGTCTTTCAGTTTGTTTTTAAGGTATAAAGACTATATACAAGTGGTAATATGTTTCAAATGTAGACAAACCTCAAGTACCCAAAAAGGAAGAGTCAACAATATACAATCTGAAACTGTTGTACGACAAATAATTTACAGCCCATTTTCTGATCTTATTTTGAATAAAATGCGTATAAGAAACCAGCTAAGATAAGCATAAACCTTCTCTAACGTAGATTTGACGTATCATCTGCAATTACAAGTAACGCGATGACAAATGCGAAATCGACATAAGGATTAACTCTCACTTTGAAGCTGTATTTCCCTATTATAAGTCCTCCCCATGAGAAATCATGAACCACCTGAAGAGTTCGAGCTCTCGTTAAAAAAGCATAAGAGTGTAGATCATAATGTGCAAATGGTGGTTAACTAGAGAAATAAGCTAAATAAATCTGACATAATATCTACGAGTTATTGAATAAACCCTTTCTAGTGTAACCTACAGATTAGTCTCAGTAAGAAGTTAAGAATAGTACCTCAGCGAGAAGAGTATTATGAACTGGTTCAAAGAGTTTGAAAGAAGAACCGATGTAACTACCAGATGTTCGAAAATCTGGCTCGATACTACTAGAGTCCGTTGAGGGTTGTTGTGGCGGTAAAGAGACATCAAGTGATGTTTTGAAGGAGAATAGATTTGGTTCCCTTACTGAGAAAAGAAGATCATCGGACTCTGTGCTTTCTCCTTTGAACACTTCCCATTTGTATCTCATTGTTACAATACCCTGAAACATTATGGTTCTAACTGGTGACCACCTCGGGAATAGTAGGAACAAAAAGGAAAAGAATTGATGGGAATAAAATTATGGGAATGATGAGGAACGGTTATTCCATATCAAATTTGGTGAGGAATAAATTTGTTCTTTAATTCTCTACAATAAAAGGAATGAGAAGGAATGAAAAGGAATGACTATTCCTAATGAATGGTAAAATTTGTTAGGAACATTAAGGAATGCATTATTCCTCTTCATTCTTTGGTCACCAGTTAGACCCATATATCACATCTCTTCCATCAAACAAATAATTTTTTTTTTCTTAACTCGTGATTTCTTGTAATACATCAGTATCAGTTGATTGTGAGATGAAACGAAGAGAAAAGTATATTAGATATGTTGTTAGATGTGTTACAAAAGAAGTTATGCTGTTAGACACCTCTAATCACACCTACTTAAATATTATATTGACATCTTTTTTTCGGTAAAATATTATTATTGATATCTTTAGGATTATATTGATATAATTAGGATGTCAGATCAAAATTTTAGTTATTGTTTACAACCAACGATGAAAAATCTAATTATTTTGTTATTTCTGATATAATTATTAATATGCCCATCGACTAATATGATGTGTTTTCTTCTAACATTAGGTGCTTTATTAGGTAACCAGGCACTAGACATTACATTACGTTTGAAATAGTACAAGAATACTATAAACTAATTTTTTAAGAGAAGTTGGTAAAAAAAATGGTTTGATTAGGACCATTTAACCCTTCAGCCGGTCTAATGACATCTACCAATTTTCTAAAAATTGAATTTTAGGCAATACTTACACATAAAAAGTTGCGTTCTAGGTGTAAACATTAGATTATGCAGCCAACTTTCCAAGCATTTTTACAAGTCGTTTCATCATAAACACCACTTGTGATGAGATACACTTAACTGGCTTTGTAGAAATAGATATGGAGGTAACTACTAGTAATGAGGTGTGTTTGTGTAACCTTGGTGCGCATGGAGAGAATAGGACTTCCGGTGGCGTCACGGAGGACACGTTTACGGCGGATGTTCCAAGTGCCACCGTCGACGGTGAAGATGAGATTGTCGGAGAGATCAAAAACGTCAAAACGATCCTTTTTCAGGCTCTCACGCCGCCTTCTCACCACCAGCTCCGTCGTGTAGGGATTACAAAACATCTCTCCCACAACACTCATCATTTTCTTAAACAATATGTCAATTCTTTTGAACAAGTATGTATCTGATGCAAGAAAACTAAGATGGTTCCCTATATCAAAGAATCGCACTCTATTTGATTTTTTTTTTTTTTTTTTTTTCTCAAAAAAGAAGAAGAGTAGACTCCAGCATTTGACGCTTGGAGAGAAGAGAGAAAAGAGCGATCTTTGTGGGCTACAGTTCTCCGGCCGACGGAGTGGGCTACCACAGCCACCGTCGGTCCGGTCATGATGTTTCTTCCTTGTTTTATTTCTTCTGTTGATGTGCGTATCTTGCTGGGGAGGGGAGGATCTTTGTGCTGCTTCCCAGATGGGTTTTCCGATCAGTGTCTTTCTAACTCCGGAAGGTGGAGGCTCTCATAGCTCTACCGACGCCGGTTTTGACTCCGGGGAGTGGTGGTGTATTGCGCCTCACGCCGCCGGCTTTTGTGGATGTCGACCCTTCCTTTCTGGGTGTGACTCATAGTTCAGGTGCTATTATGGTCTCTAGCGATTTCTCTGTCTTGTCTCTCGATGAGATCCCGATTTCATCGGTTGAAGCTCTCAGAGGAAGCGCATGCGATGTAAACAAATATATGGAGGTTTGGGATTTGTAATCCCGTGTTTGGCGGTTGAGGGCTTTGGATGAGATCTTGGTGCTTATCGATGGAAGCTCTCTGTGATGGAGCTCAGCCGTGCAAGGTGGTGGTGATAGATCGAGTGCGTTTCCGGTGGTGTGCCGCATGGCGGCGGAGGGAAGGATTAGGGTTAGGACGTCAAGTGTGTCTGTCGTTCCTTTTGTTGGGCTTCAGTAGTTGGGCTTCGTCCCTTTGTTATTGTTGTTCAGTTAATCTGAGCCTTCTTGGATTCTATTGTAACTGTTTTTGGGTTTTCTCTTTTGAGCTTCAGCTTTTTAATAAAAATATTTAGATGGGAAAAAAAAAAAAAAAAGTCGACTTGACGCGGTTCTTAGATTGCTTGTAGAACGAGAAATGATTATTCATTGACATGTGTTAAAGCATTTTGTTCAAAGGCTTGTGAATGTGACACGAATAGAGAAAATGTGTGTGTTTAAATTAGTTTTTTTAGTAAGCTTCTTGATCATGTCCAAAATTCCAAATCCATCTGTTTTTAGCCAGTCTTCTTCATCGACTAAAATAAAAGAAATACTCTTTTCGATTATTTTGCATATTTGTTCATGATTGAGTTTGGATTTGATATGATTATTTTTTTAGAACTTCCAAATTTTCAATTTTTTCGGAAATAAAATTCATAATCCAAAATATCATAAAACAAAATTGATTTGTTATTTATAGATTCAGATTAAATTTTATCGGATTGATTTGATTTGAGTTTTTAGATTCGGTTTATTTGTTAACTATTTGTTTTTATTCTCTTTCGGTCCATTTAGATTTAGATACACATCATATAAAGGCCTTAAAATATGTGGCCGTTAATAGCTGAAGCCCAACAATCTGGAAATGCACAAACCACAGTTGTAACTTGAATCAGGTTGAGGCTAATGACAAATATTTGATTTTTACGTTTTATAGATTATGCATGATATTTTCTTTAAAAAAATCAATTATTTTTTTTGCTAAAGAAAATCAAAATTTTGCTAAATCTATTGTATTTTATGTAAATATCAACAGTGAAATTTTCTTTAAACACATATTTCCAATTAAATGTAAAATGGTCATAAAATTTAAAGCTACTTTAAAATCCAGCTAAACTGTGTAAAATTAACTTTATATGGTAAAATTATTAGTCAAAGATATTTTTGATCTTTTTACTAATAACTTGAACTTTTCTTTTGTCAAATTCCTAATTGAATTAAATACCCCTTGGACTCTGTGTTTGTTTATCAACCACAGTAAGCATTCAATAATTAACTCGTATCAAGTGCGTGTTTTTCGTGGCGTGTATCAAGCCACGTGTCGATCACTTCATAAATCTACGGTCCAGCACTCGAGTTAGTGAGTGACATGTCACCAGTCCCATAAAATAATAAAATATCAGAAGTATCTAGAAAAGTTTATAAATACCCCTCAACCCCTTCAGTCTCAGAGATATTTGATCCTTGATTTTTTTTTTTAAACGCAAGAAAGAAGGCGAAGAACTCCGAAGAAGAAGATATACAAATCGATCGCAAGGAAAAGCCTTTGAATTACAGAATCGAATCGAAAATTTTGGAGCTATCAATCCCAACCGGTACGTTGATTCTCGATATCTGTCTTCCTTTTCCTGGGCTTTTTAGCTGATTCATCGATTCCACGATCAATGCCAATTTTCTAGGGTTTGGGTTTGATGATTTTAGGGGTTTAGATGCTGTTGTTGTGTTGATTGATTTGTGGAATATTTCTCAAGAGAAATTCGGGTTTTTTAATAATTTTTGGTAAAATTTCTTTTTCCTAAAAAAAGGAAAACTTGGGGAGCAAGGGAAACAAACTTGGTGACCAAGTACTTTTATTTGCCTATATATACTCGTTTCGATTTGATACCTTTCCTGTTTCCTTGTCTCGTTTACTTGCGGGGCTCTTCCTCTTCCAGCGCCCATTTCTTTAACTCGATCATTATGAACCTTAGCATGATCTCTTTCGACGTCGCGAATCATCTTCCTGTAACGGATTTTAAATATTCCTATATATCGAGGTCTTGTCTGGTGGGGTTTCATTTGCTCAAAAAATTTCTACTCCATTTTTTTGTCCTTGGTTCATCAGGTTCTCCCGTCCCTACCACCGCCGTCCTTGGTGAAGATGGTTTTGGAACCAGAAAAATGGTCCGCTTTTGCAAATTATCTGGAAGATATCAAGAAACTGCAACAATGTTTCATCAGCTCGGAGATTATTCATATGTCAAGAACGAAGAATGTAAAGGCTGATAGTTTAGCACGTTGTGTCAGAAAGCAGCCGTCTTTTGTTGTTCATATGAATGCAAAGATACCAGTGTGGCACACAGAGTCAATATGAGTCTATTTGTTTTTTATCGATGACAAAAAAGAAAGATTTAATACATATAATATTATAAAATAGTTTTAATGTGAAGTTTAGTGTTATTGTTAGAGAAATTTTTTGTGTGTGTTGATATTATACTAAGATAGTATAATCTTGATAATAAAATAGTGTTAATAGTTTAAAATGCTTTTGATATTAATTTTATGTAATATATTCTCATTTTTAGTAAGTTCGCTATCATTATGCAATATAGGAATTAGGCATCGGTGTCAGAAGTAATTTTTATGGACAACCGCTTCAGAAATCCACTTACGCATACTTTGATTGTGCAATCATTCTTTTGTAGTTTGTCTAATCAACTTGTTGCTTAATTCAAGTTCTATATCTAACGTTGTTGATATAGCAAACCAAGTGGATCTAACAAAATAAAAATGGATCAAACATATTTAACGGTATAAAACATACATTTAAAATGGTGAAAGAAGATAAAAAATGAATAATAGTACGGTACAATCTAAATTAATTTACATAAAAATTTATTTACTAATTATTTTCTTAATTAAAGAAAGTTATTTAAAATAATTTTAAATGAAATAATTATATATCTTGATAAAAAAGTGGTGTAAAATCAATTTAATATTATTTCTCAAAAGGAATTAAATTGTTATTTACTAAAATTTAAAATAATTTATTTAAATTTTTGTTACTATTTTCATAATTAGAGTAGTTATTTAAAATATAATATATAATATACATTTAATTCAAAATATAATAAAAATTAAACACATATATAATTATATTGATCTTTAAATTAAATATATAAATAAATAACTTTGGATGCTTTTAAATAATTATAACTTTTGGTAAAAATATAGTTTTGAGCTTTAATATTGACTAACATATCAAAAATAATGTAATAATTTTGAGTTATAATATTATTAACACATCAGTTTTAATAGTTTAATTTGGATTTGAATGATGAGACACATTTTATCAAACAAATATTGTTGTAGTTATAATGATAAAATTATTAATATCAATTTATATTTATTATTAGAAACAAAAAACTGCTTTAACCTATACTAGAACACTCCTTGAGTGATGTTTTATATTATTCATAACAGAACTTGTTTTTTTTTTGTAAAATTGAACCACTAGTGTTTTAAACTTTTTATTATTAAAAATGGTGGATTAGTTGGGGCAGTTGATTAACTACATATGCCCTCTTGGTTCGTGAGCTCTAAGAATCAGGAGGAACGCAGTGGTTGATGACGCAATTATAGGCTGAAATTGGTCATTGCCACACCCAAGATCTGCGCAAGAAGTCGAGCTCCATTCTCACCTTACCACTATCTCTCTTCTTTTAAATGTGGATATTAATGATAACTTTAAAGGATTGCAGGGGATTCACCGTTGCGAACCTTCAAATCTTGCACGACATGGGAAGTCTTGAGGACAAGACAACCTGTTAAAGAGTGGGTGGATGTTGTCTGGTTCAAGGGAACGGTACCAAAAACATACTTCACGATGTGGGTGGCCAACTATGATAGCCTCCCAACGAGATAAAGGCTTGCGGTTTGGGGAATGCATGTCCCAATCACATGTACTTTCTGCTCCAGAGATATCAAAACAAGAGATCATCTCTTGTTATCATGCGATTATGTTTGGAGTTGGAGGTGTGGAGAGAGGAGTTCATTAGATGCCAACCTCCTGCTGCCTCTTTTTCTAGAAACTAGTCGGAGCTACTATCCTGGATCCGGACTGCAAGGGGAAAAGACATGAAGCTGCGGCAAAAAATAGCCACACAAGCACTAGTGTTCATCTATGCTCATTGGAAACAGAGAAACAATTTGGTTCACAACCAAATATCCATCTCTACGGTATCAGTTTTCTCTGGTAATGATAGGGAAGTAAGAAACATCATTTCCGTCAAGAGGGAGCGCAAACACTTCAGCTTTCTCATGTCTATTTGGTTGCGATAATCTAGTTCCTCATTAGAGTTGTCTTCTTTATCCCATTTTTTTTTTGCCAAGATGGCTTAAAACTAAGGTTTCATTGTAGATCTTTTTTCATTAGTATGAAATTTACAGTTTAACAAAAGAAAATGTGGATCATATTTTAAAATTTTTGCCTTTATTTTCATGTACCATTGCTGACACAATTATATCTTGATAACTATGTCTGAGGTCAAGCCTTTTTTCAAAAAAAAAAAAACTATGTCTGAGGTCGACATAAAAACAACAATGCATCTTAGCTAAAAGGCAATGTATAATTATCCCCTTTATTTTAAACTCATACTATAATGTACTACAACACGTGACAAAGTGATCGTGCATTATAACGCCTTTTGAACACGTTGAACACGTTTCTTTTCATATTTCTTAATTTAGTTAATTACTCACTAATAAGTTACTAAGCCATTAATCATTTTTGTTCATGTAAGTCATCCGGGAAAACTCATCCGAGTATACAACATTATCAAGTTCTCAAAACAATCAAAGTCATGATATTTAGTTATTTACCCATTTACCTCTACCAAAATACAGCTACCCTGTTAGTTATTTACCTAACTATACGGTGGGGACAAACATTAGCTGGCTCGACTATTAAGGAACTTTATTTCCGGGTCCCTCAAACCAGACTATTTAATCACAGAACGACACGTGTGAGAATGAAACTAAATATCCGAGAAGATTAAATATAGGATGTTACACAGAGAATAATATCCCAAAACCATAGCCTACGGCTATATAACAAGTCCCAAGATTCATAACATTCATTTTAAAAACCTCAGAGTCAGTTCTCTTCTTCTTCTTATTGTCCTAATCTAAAACCTAAACTCACGCAAGAACTGGATACTCTGGCGGATTCAGAGACCAAGAACCGAGACGTGGTTCTGAAACTGTATGACGCCCTGAGATCTCAAGACGTCGACTCAGTGCACCGGATCCTAACCCCTGATCTCGACTACTGGTTTCACGGCCCACCGCCGCACCAGTTCTTGATGCGCACACTCACCGGAGTCTCTCCACCGTTTGATTTCTTGCCTCTCTCCGTCGTCTCATTCGGATCCACCGTCATCGCCGAGGGCTGCGACGTTGCTAGCTCCATCTCCTGGATTCACGCTTGGACCGTATCGCATGGGATAATCACTCAGGTGAGGGAGTACTCCAACACTTCTCTGACGGTTACACGGGTCGGTGACGTTGTTGCTGGACGGTCTGCGGAGATTGCGCCGTCGCACTGTCCATCAGTGTGGGAAAGTCAGTTCTCGGGTCGGGCTGGAAAATCCGTACCGGGTCTGGTTCTGGCGATTTGAGGATTTGGTTGGTATGTTGGTTAAGTAACAGTCACGTCAGGGAATAATAATAACTAAATAAAGGCTGCTTACGTGTTGTTTTCTGGTTGGTTTGTTGTTTATGGGTTGAAGGATTTGTGTGGTTGAAACGCGGTGTGGGGTAACGACTTCCTTTTGGCTGTCGCTGGTTCTTCTTTTGTTGGATATTTGTGCTTAATCGTGAGTTTTGTGTTTTAGTGGGTCAAGCATGGGGAAACTCAACTTGACTTGTGCGGTTGTGTCGGATGGTTATGTTATAATTGAAATAAAAATGTGCTGTTGGGATATTATATTCGGAAATGTGTGTTTTACGTCACGAGAAGTTTTTGCATTTGATTAGAACAAACAAATTTAAAACTGCCTATTTGGCTAATGTCTCTGAGTGAATTAGCTGTCCCGTGATTTGTGTATGTTTTCACTTAAATTTTGTTTATTTTGACCGAGTTGAGTTTGTAAAGATATATACATTGTTCTTTCGAAACCAAAGCTCTATATGGGTGAAATTTCCTGAGATATCAAAACTAGTGTTCCTTAACAATGCATATCTCATTGCACCTCGATACTCTTATTTTTTTTGAAACCACCTCGATACTCTTATTCAAACTATCAAAAGTTTAGTTCCATTTAAGTTGCGTTTTATGTACCTCGTTCCTTCAAACAATTTAGAACGGATTAGATACATTACAGTTCAGTTTATTTAGAATAAGTATGAACTAAAAAGTTTTCTGATTTGGGTTAGAAAATTGTTTAGATCTAACAAGTTTACATTTTTAATGAAATACTATAACGTTTATTAAATGTATTTTTTGACGCAAGCAACCAAAAAAATGTGAAAGAGAAAGATTCGGAGGAAAGATTCGGAGGAAGCTACGAGAGAAGTCACTCATGCGTCTTATTGTGAACATATGTGGACACGCATTATTTTAACTTTTGGCGTCGTTAGGTCCAAAATGATGTGACGTTAGAAAGATATTAACAGAACTAATTAAAAACACTAACTATAAAACCAAGAAAAGTATATACTTGGCGTATTATTTTATATTCGTTATTTAAGTTAGTCGTGATGCAGTGACGCAAAGATCGACATCCACTGAAATAGCTGGGCGAGTTTTTCAATAACGTCCCATGCCCACCAAAACATTCACAATATATTATACATTGTCTACTACTTAATTACTTAGAGCATTATCCCTAGGGACTCCACAAATCCCTTAAATCTCTCTTCTTTTTTTTTCTTTTTTTTTCTGGTCATGGTAATCTAAGGAACACTTTTATTTGTCCCTTATATAAGGGATTTTCCCCATTATTCTTCTTGGTCCTCTCTCCTTTTTCCTTAAGGGATGGCTTAAGGGGATATTGATGCTCTTACATTTGTGTTACCATCCCTTAAGAACTCAGTTTCTATAGTTTCATATATCTTCGTACTGGATATAGAGAAGTGTCTCTCAGTTTGTTTTTAAGGTATAAAGACTATATACAAGTGGTAATATGTTTCAAATGTAGACAAACCTCAAGTACCCAAAAAGGAAGAGTCAACAATATACAATCTGAAACTGTTGTACGACAAATAATTTACAGCCCATTTTCTGATCTTATTTTGAATAAAATGCGTATAAGAAACCAGCTAAGATAAGCATAAACCTTCTCTAACGTAGATTTGACGTATCATCTGCAATTACAAGTAACGCGATGACAAATGCGAAATCGACATAAGGATTAACTCTCACTTTGAAGCTGTATTTCCCTATTATAAGTCCTCCCCATGAGAAATCATGAACCACCTGAAGAGTTCGAGCTCTCGTTAAAAAAGCATAAGTGTAGATCATAATGTGCAAATGGTGGTTAACTAGAGAAATAAGCTAAATAAATCTGACATAATATCTACGAGTTATTGAATAAACCCTTTCTAGTGTAACCTACAGATTAGTCTCAGTAAGAAGTTAAGAATAGTACCTCAGCGAGAAGAGTATTATGAACTGGTTCAAAGAGTTTGAAAGAAGAACCGATGTAACTACCAGATGTTCGAAAATCTGGCTCGATACTACTAGAGTCCGTTGAGGGTTGTTGTGGCGGTAAAGAGACATCAAGTGATGTTTTGAAGGAGAATAGATTTGGTTCCCTTACTGAGAAAAGAAGATCATCGGACTCTGTGCTTTCTCCTTTGAACACTTCCCATTTGTATCTCATTGTTACAATACCCTGAAACATTATATCACATCTCTTCCATCGAACAAATAATTTTTTTTTCTTAACTCGTGATTTCTTGTAATACATCAGTATCAGTTGATTGTGAGACGAAACGAAGAGAAAAGTATATTAGATATGTTGTTAGATGTGTTACAAAAGAAGTTATGCTGTTAGACACCTCTAATCACACCTACGTAAATATTATATTGACATCTTTTTTTCGGTAAAATATTATTATTGATATCTTTAGGATTATATTGATATAATTAGGATGTCAGATCAAATTTTTAGTTATTGTTTACAACCAACGATGAAAAATCTAATTATTTTGTTATTTCTGATATAATTATTAATATGCCCATCGACTAATATGATGTGTTTTCTTCTAACATTAGGTGCTTTATTAGGTAACCAGGCACTAAACATTACATTACGTTTGAAATAGTACAAGAATACTATAAATTAAAATTTTAAGAGAAGTTGGTAAAAAAATGGTTTGATTAGGACCATTTAACCCTTCTGCCGGTCTAATGACATCTACCAATTTTCTAAAAATTGAATTTTAGGCAATACTCACACATAAAAAGTTGCGTTCTAGGTGTAAACATTAGATTATGCAGCCAACTTTCCAAGCATTTTTACAAGTCGTTTCATCATAAACACCACTTGTGATGAGATACACTTAACTGGCTTTGTAGAAATAGATATGGAGGTAACTACTAGTAATGAGGTGTGTTTGTGTAACCTTGGTGCGCATGGAGAGAATAGGACTTCCGGTGGCGTCACGGAGGACACGTTTACGGCGGATGTTCCAAGTGCCACCGTCGACGGTGAAGATGAGATTGTCGGAGAGATCAAAAACGTCAAAACGATCCTTTTTCAGGCTCTCACGCCGCCTTCTCACCACCAGCTCCGTTGTGTAGGGATTGCAAAACATCTCTCCCACAACACTCATCATTTTCTTAAACAATATGTCAATTCTTTTGAACAAGTATGTATCTGATACAAGAAAACTAAGATGGTTCCCTATATCAAAGAATCGCACTCTATTTGATTTTGTTGATTTTTTTTTTATTTATTAAATTAATAGAGAAAAGAAAAGTAGAGTTTAAAAGTCGACTTGACGCGGTTCTTAGAGCATCCTTAATGGTATAAGTGAAAGGATATAGCTTAAGTGTAAAAGATTAATAAAATAATGTAAGAAATAAAATTTAATAATAATTAGTAGTAGGATAAGTGGAGGAACTTAACCAAAATGCTTCTTGTGTAGAACCCAAAATCTATATCTTTCATCACTTATTCAATTTTTACTTTTTATTATAATGCTCTAAGATGCAATGAAATATGCTGATAAAGATGCTCTTAGATTGCTTGTAGAACGAGAAATGATTATTCATTGACATGTGTTAAAGCATTTTGTTCAAAGGCTTGTGAATGTGACACGAATAGAGAAAATGTGTGTGTTTAAATTAGTTTTTTTAGTAAGCTTCTTGATCATGTCCAAAATTCCAAATCCATCTGTTTTTAGCCAGTCTTCTTCATCAACTAAAATAAAAGAAATACTCTTTTCGATTATTTTGCATATTTGTTCATGATTGAGTTTGGATTTGATATGATTATTTTTTTAGAACTTCCAAATTTTCAAGTTTTTCGGAAATAAAATTCATAATCCAAAATATCATAAAACAAAATTGATTTGTTATTTATAGATTCAGATTAAATTTTATCGGATTGATTTGATTTGAGTTTTTAGATTCGGTTTATTTGTTAACTATTAGTTTTTATTTTCTTTCGGTCCATTTAGATTTAGATACACATCATATAAAGGCCTTAAAATATGTGGCCGTTAATAACTGAAGCCCAACAATCTGGAAATGCACAAGCCACAATTGTAACTTGAATCAGGCTGAGGCTAATGACAAATATTTGATTTTTACGTTTTATAGATTATGCATGATATTTTCTTTAAAAAAAATCAATTATTTTTTTTTGCTAAAGAAAATCAAAATTTTGTTAAATCTATTGTATTTTATGTAAATATCAATAGTGAAATTTTCTTTAAACACATATTTCCAATTAAATGTAAAATGGTCATAAAATTTAAAGCTACTTTAAAATCCAGCTAAACTGTGTAAAATTAACTTTATATGGCAAAACTATTAGTCAAAGATATTTTTGATCTTTTTACTAATAACTTGAACTTTTCTTTTGTCAAATTCCTAATTGAATTAAATACCCCTTGGACTCTGTGTTTGTTTATCAACCACAGTAAGCATTCAATAATTAACTCGTATCAAGTGCGTGTTTTTCGTGGCGTGTATCAAGCCACGTGTCGATCACTTCATAAATCTACGGTCCAGCACTCGAGCTAGTGAGTGACATGTCACCAGTCCCATAAAATAGTAAAATATCAGAAGTATCTAGAAAAGTTTATAAATATCCCTCAACCCCTTCAGTCTCAGAGATATTTGATCCTTGATTTTTTTTTTTTTCAAAACGCAAGAAAGAAGGCGAAGAACTCCGAAGAAGAAGATATACAAAACGATCGCAAGGAAAGGCCATTGAATCAGAGAATCGACTCGAAACGAATTTTGGAGCTATAAATCCCAATCGGTACGTTGATTCTCGATTTCTGTCTTCCTTTTTCCTGGGCTTTTAGCTGATGATTCATCGATTCCACGATCAATGCCAATTTTCTAGGGTTTGGGTTTGATGATTTTAGGGGAGTAGATGCCTTTGTTGTGTTGATTGATTTGTGGAATATTTCTCAAGAGAAATTCGGGATTTTTAATAATTTTTGGTAAAATTTCTTTTTCCTAAAAAAAGGAAAACTTGGGGAGCAAGGGAAACAAACTTGGTGACCAAGTACTTTTATTTGCCTATATATACTCGTTTCGATTTGATACCTTTCCTGTTTCCTTGTCTCGTTTACTTCCGAAAGTTCTCATCTTTAAGAGTCTTGAGAGAGTTTTTTTTTTTCCAAGCCCTAATCTTTTTTGATCTATTGTAGATGTCTGTTTATGAACAAACCGGAACCGTTACATCATCAAAGAAGAGAAAATCTAGGGCACGAGCAGACGGTAAGACGGTGGCTGATAGGCTAAAGCAATGGAAAGATTCAAACGGAGGAGAGAATCAACAGAGACGGATAGTTCATGCGAAAGGCTCCAAGAAAGGTTGTATGAGAGGCAAAGGAGGACCAGAGAATACTAACTGTAGATTCAGAGGGGTTAGACAAAGGGTTTGGGGTAAATGGGTCGCTGAGATACGGGAACCTAACAGAGTAAGTAGGCTTTGGCTTGGCACTTTCCCTACCGCTGAAGAAGCTGCTTGTGCCTATGATGAGGCCGCTAGGGTTATGTATGGTCCCTTGGCTAGGCTTAACTTCCCTGGCTCTGTTGGCTCTGAGTTTACTAGCACGTCGAGTCAGTCTGAGGTGTGTACGGTTGAGGATAAGGTGGTGATTGGTGTTGATGTTTGTGTGAAGCAAGAGGATGGTGATTGTGAGTCTAAACCAGTTAGTCAGATTGTAGATGTTAAGGAAAGCTATGGTGATAGTAGGCTGCAGGACAGTAGTGTGGTTGAACATCGAGGTGTTGTGAATAGCAGGCTGAGTTCTTACTTGCTGGATGAGTTTGAGCAGGATTATCAGAGCAGGTTAACGAAAGAATTAGAGAAACCGAAGGAGGAGGAAGAAGTGATACAGCCGCAGCCGCAGCAGGAGCCGGAGCTTACTGTTGCTGATTACGGTTGGCCTATTGATATGCAAAACGAGCAGGGCTTTTGGGATCAGGATGATTTGTTTGATGTTGATGAACTCCTTGGTGATCTGGATGTAGACCTGATAACCGGTTCTGATCCATCCCAAAACCAGAACCAAGAGCAGGTACACCCTGGTGGTAATGATTCACATCCTTTTCTGCTGGAGCCACACGATGATCCTTGCCAAAACCAAAGCCAGGTACAGCCTAGTGGCGATGATTCGCATCCTCTTGAGCTGGAGCCACACAATGGTCACGAGTTCTTTGACTTGGGTTTCCTGGATCTTTGAGAGTTCAGAAGCAATGAATGGGTCTGCAAGACTGCAATAGACGCTCTGTATTTGATCATGCATTAGCAACAAGAAATGGGTGTTGATGATATAAAAGATTGCAACTTCCTAATGTTTGCTCTTTTCTTGAATCAATAAGTGTTCTCATTTATTGAGTTTAATATAAGATGACAGAGTTCCACCTTTTTGTAGAACAAAAGTGTTACATAGTGAAGGATAATCATAATTTACAATTACTATTGTAAAACAAAAAAATATGAATCTTAAGGAAAGAATTAACAATAATAATATGGCTTCGATGGATCCATATTCTTCTTTCACCCATTTAAACCTACCCTGGGGGGCCATACGCTAGGCAGTAACAATTGGCCTATGGCTTCCCAATTTTTTCTACATAGGAAAAAACGTCCCAAATTTGTTTAAAAAATTGTTAAATCTCTTGCAAAATTTTGTTTATAGCTCCCAACATGTCAAGCTTTGACAATAGACGTCTTCACTTTCCTTTTCAATTGTTCTCTTTTGAATGAACCTTACCTTCAGATAACAAACTCAAGAAACAATAAAAATCACAAATGTTAAGAGTATACATACCTATATCTTAGAAAGAATGTGAAATTTTGAGCAAAGTTTATAATTCCATGATAAGTTATAAGATCTTCATACAAGTTTTTCTCTGACTAATTTTGTTTTTCTTTTTTTGATCAGTTTGCTTCTTTTTTTGACTAAATCATTCATACAAGTCATAAGCGAGACTGCACTCTCATCAAGGTGTTTAGTTACGTGTAGTTTTTGACAAACGGAAACGACATGGGGTTTGTGAACAAAGATTGTCTAAAACAGAGCCAAAACTAGAGAAAAAGAAACGACATCAGAGCTCTGACCTTTACTAGAAAAAAAGAAGCTCAACTTCAATGGCAACTGCTTTAACTTCCTCACCCATGAATCCAATCCACACTTTTTCCAGCCTCTTCTTCCCGGCTTCCACAGCCACCTCGTAAGCTCTCTTTCTCTAAAACATGCATGTATCAATCAATTACTCTGTTTCTCTCTTGAGTTTCTTTTTGGTTGCAGAACATTCCCATGTCTTTCTTCTCAAAGCACTTTGAGCGAACACAACAAAACCATGGCAATGCTGTGGTGGTAAGGCTGAGATCAGACGCTTCTGATGATGTAACCTGGGAAGTGAAGATGGACGGTCGGAGACTCACACAAGGATGGCAAAAGTTCGCCACCAGTCACGATCTCCGAGTTGGCGACATAGTCATTTTCAGACATGATGGAGATTTCTTGTTGCATGTCTCATCTTTTGGCCCTAGTTTCTGTGAGATTCGATACAGTGACGATGATGACGATGATGATGGTGTCATTCAAAACACAAGAGAAATAGGAACTTCATCAGATGACAACTCTTGTTTTGTTGCATGTGTCACCAAGTCGAATCTAAGCATTGATGTGGTGGTAATATAAAAGTTTTACTTCTGCATTTTTAACTTGGAATATATGGTTAAAAATCTACATCAATAATAATAACTCCCTGTAAGACTTTTGCAGCATCTTCCAATGGATTTTTCAAGGTCCAATGGTCTCACGAACCGTCACTGTGAGGTCATTCTACTGAACGAAGAAGGGAAACAATGGAGACTACTCATGCGTTATCACAAAGCAAGCGGCCGCGTTTGCATCAGAAGCGGTTGGAAACGTTTCTGTTATGAAAATAGAAGAAGAGCCAACGATTTCTTAACCTTCAAGCTTGTGAGAAACGGTACAACACCTGTTCTACAGTTGTGTTCTTCTTCTTCATCTAAAACAAGACCGTGCAGATTCTTGACGCTAACTCTCACACCATACAGTCTCAAGAGTTCTACTCTGGTAAGTGAAGCAAGTAATGTATCTGCATCAATATCTTTACTGTCAAGAGTTTGTAATGTGTTTGGTGTCTTTATGGTTGGCAGCGGCTACCAGTGAAATTTGTGAAGGCGAATGGTATAGAGAATGCGAGGAAGATAACTCTTGTTGATCGATACGGTTACAAAAAGTCGACGAGTCTTAAGCAGTATGACAAATATGGTAGACTGAGTTTGGGAAAAGAGTGGAAAGAGTTTTGTGAAGTTAATAAAGTGAAGACTGGTGAGTCCTTTAAGCTGGAACTCATCAAGGAAGTAGAAGAAGACACTGCTACTCATCTACTTAAGTTCTGCTGCAAAGTCTGAAACTCTCTCTTTGAGTTCTTTTAGCTTCTGTAGTATCTACTTTCAATGTATTGTTTTGGCTAAGCTTGTAACATTGCAAAGCTTTAGCAGCTTGGGTTGAACCAAAGGTAATTAGATACCTTGTTGTTCCCTAAAATTCCAAATGGTGTTGTAAACAATTTGTTGATCTCTTCAACATCCTCTTTTGAGCACACAGGTGGTTTGTTTGATGTTTCCTAGGACTCATGATCCTTGAGTATTGAGAAACTTCCAACAAGATTTGGCTTCACCTATGTTTCTGATTTTAGACCTCTTGTGCCTGAAAAGATCTATTAGTTCACCAGTGATATTGATTCTTTTCAGATATATGATGAGAAGCATTATGTGAAGCCCTATAGAATAACTTATCTTTTGAGCATCAGTCAATATGCATCAACCAACAACACTTTATATATGGAATCTTGTTCAAATTCTTCTCCATGAGGGCTGAGGAAGAAGAGTTGCAGCTTTGGGCGATTATGATTTGGTGACAATCTTTGCCGTGTTATATACGGCACCATTCTTTCTTTTGTAACGATGTCCAACTTTGGTCGGAGAAAATTGATTTTTTGTTTCTTTCCTATGTTTTGTTTAACAGAATGCTTGAGAGTGTTTCTAACGTAAGTCGTAGTCTGAGTGAATGAATAGCTTTTGGCATTGGAACAAAGCACCAAAACAGAACAGAAGTAGAGAATATGAAATGACACTAACGCTTTAAAGCTTTATAGAAAACATAAAACAACTCTTCGTTAATGATGAACAAAGTTCACCTCCACGAGAGTCAGCTACGTGTCTTTTGACATACCAAGAACGGCCAGTCTTTAAAACCTAAAGCATACCGTAACTAGAGAGAAAAGAAACGACACCAAAGCTTAAAAGAAAAGAAGCTCTTCATCAATGGCAAATGGTTCAGCTTCCTCACCGAACAATCCACACTTTCTTCAGCCTCTTCTTCCCGGATTCCACAGCCACATTGTAATATCTCTTTCTCTCTATGTGTCTCTCAATATATACGAATCGTTTTGTTCTAACTCTCTCTCTCTCTCTGTTGATGCAGAGCATTCCCATAGCATTCTACTCAAAGCATATAACTAACGAGGACAATGTCAATGCGATGGTAAAGCTGAGATCAGACGCTTCTGATTTAACATGGGAAGTGAAGATGGACGGTCGCAGACTCACCCAAGGCTGGCAAAGGTTCGCCACCAAACATGCCTTCCAAGTGGGGGACATAGTCATTTTCAGACATGATGGAGATTTGTTGTTCCATGTCACACCTTTTGGGCCTAGTTGCTGTGAGATTCAATACAATGATGATGATGATGATGAGAAGTATCATCAACAACAGGCAAGAGAAGCAGGATCATCTTCATCAGACCAGTCTTGTTTAGTAGCTCGTGTCACCGAGTCAAATCTAAGTAAAGATGCACTGGTGAGTGGTGAAAGAATGATTCTGAAATTTAATTTAACATCTCTCCTTAAAAACCAAAATCATAAACTACTAATCTTTTTTTAAAAAACATTGCAGTATCTCCCACTACACTTTTCAAGGTCTAATGGCTTGATGAATCGTGAATGCGAGATCATTCTCTTAAATGAAGACGAGAAACCATGGACATTGTTTCTGAAATACTACGAAACAAGTGGTCAGGTTTACATCAGATACGGCTGGAGAAGTTTCTGTGTCGAAAACCGAAAAAGAGCCAACGATGTTTTAACTTTCAAACTTATGAAAACAGGGTCAAAACCTGTTCTCCAGTTGCTTGCGTCAGTGTACAACCGACCTTCTTCTTCTTCTTCTTCTTCTTCTTCGTCTTCTTCAATAAGCCAAGACAGATTCGTGACACTAACTCTCAAACAATACCATATCAAGAGCTGTAAACTTGTAAGTAAGTAAAGTTTTCATTTCGACGTTTTAATCAAGAGTTGTTTTTAAGGTTTTCAAAGTGTATATGGGCAGTGTCTACCGGTGCCATTTGTGATGGCGAATGGTATCAAGAACGCAAGGGAGATAATTCTTGTTGACAGATACGGTGTAAGAAGGACAACGAGTCTTAAACCTGATGACAAATATGGAAGAATGAGATTAGGAAAGGAATGTATAAAGTTTTGTGAAGCTAATGGAGTGAAGGCTGGTGAGTCCATCCGGCTAGAACTCATCAAGGAAGAAGAAGACGACAAAGAGAATCATCTACTAAAGTTCTGCTCCAAAGTCTGAAACTCTCTCTGAGTTGGTTGGGCTTATGTAATAACTAATATCTACTTGCAGTGTGTATCTTGTTTTTCTTGGCTGGAATTTTTAATATGCAAGGCTTTAGCAGTTTCGCTTGAACAAAGGAAAACGAATGTGAACAAGTTTTTTGATCTCATTAAAAGATTCTTTTAGGGAACATAATTGGTTCAAACATACCATCATTTTTGCCTCATTCGTTAAGACTCCAATACTTGAGTTGGCTGGTTCCTTTGATGTCCACCCCAGACACATCATCCCCTGCTTTAACACCTTTTGGCCCTACTAGAAGCTACTGGCTTCACCAATAATCTAATGTTTTTCAGATGTATGATAAGATGCATTCTGTGAGTACATGGTGAGGTTAGATATAAGAGGGGATGCTATTTTTTGATATATGTCTTTTTCTTTGGTGGGTTTTATAAGTTTTTACCATGCAAGATGATTGCCAATATGAGACATCAGCAAGACTTGTAATAGCTGAAACAATCAGAATAGGCAAAGTAATAAACAGACTACATGTAGCTCATGATGCTCATCCATGGATTCTGCAAGGTAGCACAAGAAGAACATATTGTTTAGCTACTAACAATGCATATAATCAATATAGAGAGTAACTTAATAATCAGCAGATGCATACATTAACAAAGAAAACGAATGAATACAAACTTTTTTTCTCAGCTTCCTCCAATATGCATGGTGCTTAAGAGAGCTTTAAAAACCATCCACAAACTCCATCTACCACATAACAAATCCAAAACTGCTTTAAGCAAAATAGTTTTGTACAGATAATTAACTACTAATTCAGTACTTTGGTTTCAGACAAAACACCACTCAGATCGAAACCACACCAGAGCTCTTAATTAACAAATCGGTACTTAGCTCATGTTTTCTTCTTGTTTTTGATATTTTACTAATGTGATCATAATCAGTTGAGCTTGTAAAACCCTAGTTTTTCTTTTTCCTTTTTCTCTGTTCAAACTAACTAAGCTATAATTATTTTGTTAATTATGTCCTTAACGACATCGTTTAACAACATGCTTGGACGATGAGGCTTTTTTTATAACTGGAACGGAGACGAAACCTTCCGAACTACTTAGAGGGTTCCATAAGACTTCTTCTGGCCGTCGAACTCTCAGCAGCTTCCTCTGTGTCCTCATGGCGAATCCGACTGAAAATCTCGACCCGAATCCACCAACCCGAGAACCAGAAGACGAAGTAGAAGAACTGAACGGCGACGAGGGAGAAGTAGATGAGGAGGTCGACGACGATGACGAAGTCGAAGAAGGAGAAGACGATGATGATACAGTCTCTAATCCTCAATCCCTCAAGACGGAATCTCTGCTCCGCCGGATGAGATCCGCTCCCGTGCCGGTGCGTGTTCACGACGTGATCGTCAAAGGAAACACGAAGACCAAGGACCATATCATCGAGGCGGAGGTGGATGCCGTGAGGGAGGCCAGCACGTTGCAGGAGCTTCTCGAAGCTTCTAGGGTTGCCAATTCGAATCTCCGAGCGCTCGATATCTTCGATTCCGTCAACGTCACGCTCGATTCCGGACCTCCGGAGCTTCCTGGTACCACCAATGTGATCATCGAAGTCGTTGAAAGCAAAAGCCCTCTCACTGGCCAGATCGGGGCTTACACTAGAGCTGAGGTATTAAACCCTAATCGCAACAATTCACTTGCTAATGTTTCAATTGAGTTGGTTTTGTTGTGTATTCACATCCAAAGTGTTGAACTTTGTTACTGAGTTTGTGCTTCTATACTTGCTATGTTTCAATTGAGTTGGTTTTATTGGGTGTTCACTAGTTGAACTTGTGTCTTCTTGAAGCTGCATGTTAGTTAGATTACTCGTCTACAGTTGCTATGTTTCAAGTTGAGTTGTTTTTATTGGGTGTTCACATCTAAAGAGTTGAACTTTGTTGTCTTCTTGAAGTTGCATGTTAATGTGGATTGCTATTTTATACTTGTGTGAGATCTTGTTTGATACATTTTGTAGAGTTGGACATGACTGTGATGATACTCTTTTGTAGGCTAAATCATCAAGCGTTGAGGCGTCTCTGAAGTATAAGAATATTTTTGGGTATGGAGATATCTGGGACGGGTCTATGATTTATGGATGTGACAACTCTGCTGAGGTTGGCATGGGGATGTATTTGCCGAGGTTCAAAGGACTTCCTACTCCTTTTAGTTCCCGTCTTTACCTTTCGACTCAAGACTGGCTTCAGTTTTCTTCTTACAAAGAACGATCTCTTGGACTTTCTCTCGGCCTTCTCTCGAGCAAGTATCACGAGCTTGTCTATACTGTTGCGTGGCGTAACTTGACAGATCCGTCCCGGTCTGCTTCGAAATCAATAAGGAGGCAGCTGGGACATAGTCTGCTTTCTGCGTTGAAGTATACTTTTAAGTATGATCAGAGAGACTCATACTTGAGGCCAACAAGTGGATACGCTTTCAGTTCTACTTCTCAGATTGGTGGTCTTGCTCCTGATAGCCGAAGCCTACGCTTTTTGAAGCAGGTTTGTCTCCTCTTCGTTCTTCATTGTCAATGTTAACTTAGATGTCTGACACTTCTTAGCATCCATTGTCTTTTGTTTTCTTAGGAGATAGATCTTCGGTGTGCTGTTCCTTTGTGGGGGTTTTACAACGCTGCTCTAAACTTTGGTGTCTCTGGGGGAGTCACATTCCCATGGGGAAGCGGATACCAGAACCGCCCTTCCTCTGTGCCAGAGAGGTTCTTCTTGGGTGGCAATTCGTCTCCTGTATGCTCTTTCGGTGGGCCATCAGCTCTATGGGGATTCAAGACCAGAGGACTTGGTCCCAATGAGCCAAAGAGGAAAGGAGATAACGAAAGAGATTTCGTTGGAGGAGACGCTGCCGTGACTGCATTTGCGGATCTCTCATTTGATTTGCCAGTGAGATGGTTAAGAGAGAGAGGTGTGCACGGGCATGTGTTTGCTTGTGCTGGGAATATGGCAAAGCTATCAGAGAATGAGTTTAGAAACTTAACTGCTCCAAAGTTGTTGGAGACGTTTAGAACTTCAGTTGGTGCTGGATTCGTGTTGCCAACTAGTCTTTTCCGTATGGAGGTTTGGTTCTCATTACTAATCTCTTTTTCTATATATTTTATATAATGAAAGTTAGATGACTAACACCAAAGCTATCCCATCTTTTTTTTTTATGAGACAGATTAACTACTGCCATATATTGAAGAAGCAAGAACACGATCGAGCTAAAACTGGATTTTTCCTGACATTCTCGGCCTGATGAATTTCAGTTCAAGAAGGTACTCAATATGATACGGCCTTTCTTTCTTTTTTCTTAAGCTGTTCATTGTCTGGCAGAATCTTTGATTTCAGGGCATAGTTTATTTAATTGTTGAATCTAAATTGTGGAATTGTAAGAGTTTTGATTTTTTTGGTCATGTTTTTGCATGGAGTTCTCATTTTTGGATTCACGAGAAATAAAAAGAGGAGGAATATTTTATTCGCCTAAAAACTTTGATATTTGTTTTTGTTAAACGAGGTACACCTAGTTTTTTTTTTCTGATCAAACAACAATGCATTCAACTTAAAAGGTTTATGCTCCATGCGTGGGGCTTGTTACAGACAGAGTAAACGTGTAAACTAGGTACACCTAGTTTAGTAATTATCTCGTTTAGTGGTTTACTATTTTCTATGAGAACTAAAGACTATTGGTACCTAAACCTTTGGAAATCCTGTATAAATAGCCGTAAACGTTACTCTAGGGCAGAGTAAATAAGACTAGAAATTTCATGTAATTAAAGAAGGGGACCAAAAATTTGTGGAAATTTACGATTCAACACAGAGATTTGGGTTCTCCGAAATTGACGTGAAGAACATTTGGTAGAAAGACTAGTTATAGCGGTGAGTCAAGCAGTGTGAATTTTCATTTGTGGAGTACATACAGTCTGTTAATATTGTGTATATAAAGAGAGGGGCATGGAAGCTTGTTACCATCACACTTTCCCTCTTCTTTTCTGCCTCTTAAATTATTGCTGAAAGAAAAATGAAAGGCTGTCGGAACATAACGAAGAGTATCATTCCTATTACTCTTTCTGTTCTTTTCTTATTCATTTACAGTCAAGAGAAGGTGTTTGCGGTTCCTCCTATTAAGCATTTGTGTCGTCCGGAACAAAGGGAGGCGCTTGTCCAGTTGAAGAACGAGCTTGAGGTTTTTGTCTCTCCTTATAACTGCTATGTTAATGGTACTAATAAAACCCCTCATCCGAAGACGGAGTCATGGGAGAGCAATGATGACTGTTGTACATGGGAGGGTATCACGTGCAACGCCGAGTCCGGTGAAGTGATCAAGCTAGACCTTAGTTGCAGCTACCTCCGTGGCCGGCTTGGTTCCAGTGTCAACCTTGAAAACCTTCATTCTCTAACCACTCTAGACTTTTCATCTAATGAATTTAGTGGTCAAATCATGTCTTCAATTGGAAATCTTTCTCTGCTTACCTCTTTGGACCTTTCTACTAATCAGTTTTCAGGCCAGATTCCATCTTCGATTAGAAACCTTTCTCATCTCACCTCTCTCGACCTTTCTGATAACCAACTTTCGGGTCAGCTTCCATCTTGGATTGGAAACTTTTCTCATCTTACTATCCTTGAACTCGATGGTAATGATTTTTCTGGTCAGATTCCATCCACAATAGGAAAGCTTTCTCAGCTCACCTATCTCAGCCTTATTAATAACCATCTTGCTGGTCACATCCCTTCTTCCTTTGGAGATTTAAACCAGTTGGGAGTCTTGATCGTTGATTCCAATATGCTCAGTGGCAACTTTCCCTCAGAACTACTGAATTTGACAATGTTGTCATATATATCACTCAGTGGAAATCACTTCACTGGTACACTTCCTCCTAACTTTACTTCACTGTCCAAATTGGTCCTATTGGATGGGTCTTACAACGCTTTCACCGGAACCATACCTTCTTCTCTCTTTACACTTCCTTCCTTGATGTTTGTTCGTTTGCGAGAAAACCAACTCAACGGCACTCTTGACTTTGGGAATATCTCTTCACCATCTAAGCTAGGAGAGTTAGACCTTGACAATAACAAGTTAATAGGTCCAATCCCCAGCTCCATTTCTAAACTAACCAACCTTGAGTATCTATTCCTTTCCAATCTCAACACCCAAGGTCCAGTTAACTTTAGCACCTTCTCGCATCTCAAGATGCTTTCACAGATTCACCTATCCCATTTGAACACCACCACTACATTCCACTTGAATGATTTCATATCATATTTCGAGAGCTTATATGTATTGGATCTATCAGGCAACCATGTTTCGGTAACAAAAAAGAGTCAAGTTTCACATCCTCCTCCGACAGGATCTCTCTTCTTATCAGGCTGCGGTATCACAGAGTTTCCAGAGCTCCTAAAAACCACACAACTTCTCGCCGATCTTGACATTTCCAACAACAAACTCAAAGGTCAAGTTCCTGGCTGGTTATGGACGCTACCATATTTGCGTTACGTGAATCTTTCCAACAACACTTTGGTTAAATTTGAAAGATCAATGGGACCTAGGCTTTCTTTGTCACAGTTGCTTGTCTCCAACAACGACTTCACGGGCGATATTCCGTCTTTCATCTGCGACATGCCTTCTCTAAGGACGCTTGATTTATCAAACAACAACTTCGGTGGTGTAATCCCTCCCTGCATGGCAAATCTCAACAGGACAATTTCAGATCTAAACCTTAGTCAGAATCGTTTGCATGGAGGTCTTCCAGAGCATATCGTCGAAGGTTTGAGGTCACTTGACGTCGGTCATAACAACCTTACGGGGAAGCTTCCAAGAGCTTTGATCCATTCAACTTATCTCGAAATTCTGAACGTGGGAGACAACGTCATCAACGACACGTTTCCATCCTGGTTGAGTTCTCTACCAAATCTAAAAGTTCTTGTACTACGCTCCAACGCGTTCCACGGACCGATACTTCAAGCTTCGTTTCCTACGTTGCAAATCATCGACATATCGCATAACCACTTCAGTGGAGCTTTGCCATCAGACTACTTTGTGAAGTGGAGTGCTATGTCGTCGTCATCACTTGGCACGACCAAAGAAAAGTTCAAAACAAACTACATGGGATATATCTATTATTACGATTCATTGGTTTTGATGAATAAAGGTATTGTGATGGAGTTAGTACGTATCTTACAAATCTACACAGCGCTAGATTTTTCGAGAAACAAATTTGAAGGAAAGATCCCAAGGAGCATAGGTTTATTGAAAGAGCTTCATGTACTCAACTTATCAAACAATGCTTTCACCGGTCACATCCCTTCTTCTATGGGGAACCTAAGCGCTCTCGAGTCGCTGGACGTTTCCCAAAACCAGCTTACAGGAGAAATACCTAGAGAACTAGGGAGCCTCTCGTTCCTTGAGTACATGAACTTCTCTCATAACCGGCTTGAAGGTCTAGTACCAGGTGGCACTCAGTTTCGTACGCAAAATTGTTCTTCCTTTGAGGATAACAAGGGACTTTTTGGGCCTTCTCTCGACGAAGCTTGCAGAGATATTCACACACCAACATCACATAATGAACCGAAGGAGTCAGAAGAAGAAGACGAAGAGGTGTTGAGTTGGATAGCAGCTGTGGTAGGAGCCGTACCTGGTGTTTTCTTGGGAGTAACGCTTGGATACGTAGCTGTTTCCTACAGACCAGAGTGGTTCGTGAACCCTTTTGTCCGAAACAAACGCAGACGCAGAAACACCACAGCTCATTAAAGAGGTATTGTTCTTACTTTTGAGTTTTGAACCAATATGTTTAAGAAACCAAACGTTATAAATTAAAAATATAAACATTTATATTTTGGTTGTATAGGACTTCTATAACATATGGAAGAAGAACCAAAGCAAGAAAACTATGTCCAAATCTGGATTGGTTAAGATCTTCGGTTATTGTTTCCGGCTTAGTTTGGTCTGTTTTCTCTTTTACTCTCTGTTTTAAAGCCAGCTTCTTTGTTTCTATGGAACTGAACAACTCTGTTAGACGATTCTTGATTTGGAAAGAGAACAAGTGGAACTCAATTACACATCTATAAACAATAACAGTATACCAAGCTATTCTTATATCGAGTAAGTTACCCCTTCAGCGATCGAATGTTCTTACTTCAAAGTACATTGACTAGAAGATGTTCAGTCAGGAATATCTATAGACTATCTATATGATTTTGTTCAGCAAAAGATAGACCAACAATCTCTAGAGTACAAGGTTTGTAACCAAGAAATACAAAGCAACCAACACATCAGAGTGGCGCAGCGGAAGCGTGGTGGGCCCATAACCCACAGGTCCCAGGATCGAAACCTGGCTCTGATAATGTTTTTCACCTTTTTTTTTTTTTTTTAAATGGCCCCAAAGCAAGTGAGCAACATAGAGAAAACCGACAAAACGTCAAAGACAGGGCAGTACTGTATATCATTATGACTTACCTACGAGTTTGGACTCAAACCCACGTGACAATCATGTAATTGTCAAGAAAAAACTCAAGCCAACACAAATGATGAATAGGCCCCCTGCCTTGTCCGGTGTCCCATAGTGTTCACTTCTTTATTACCTCCAAAACACTCTTAAATTGCAAAAATTTGATGAAAAGTCCAATGATATATAAAGTAAGCACAGAGATAAACCTTAGAATTATGAATCTTAAGCATATATATAATCATCTCTCAAATATATAAAGTTCGTATTTTAAAATTTTTGATTTAAAAAATAAAACTTCGCATCGAAAATGGCTTAAACCACTAGTGCAGGATAACCAGCTCATTTGCACATTATACAATCTTTGGAAACAGATTGTGATTTATTGAAACGGAGAAACAGAGGACGGACCAATTTCTACAGTTTGCATGAATGTCCTGGAAAAGAATACAAAAGATGAGACCTTATCTGTTTATAGAGATAGCTTATTAATGTCCTAATTGGAAATATCTAAGTGGAAATTGTTGGAGCAAACAAGAATAAAGGAGATAGAGTTGAAGTGTCGTTGGTGTCGTTATCGTTTTGTTTTAGCCGTGACTTTAGGCACAAGTTTGTTTTGGTGTTATCTTTAAGATTGGAGTTATCTCTTATGTTTTGCTTAAGTTTCGGAGTCATCCATTATGTAGTTATCCATTGGTGTTGTAGGCTATATAAAGCCAACTATTATTGATGAATAAGATCACGGTTTTCAGATCAAGTTGCAGAGCTTTATACATTACAAAGTGGTATCAGAGCTCTGTTTTTCAAAGACAACCGGAAGAGATGGGTGATGACAAGATGAAGTTGCCGCAGTTCGACGGTCATTGGGACCACTGGAGCGAAGTGATGGAGAATTTCTTCAGAGCCAAGGGGCTATGGAGCGTGATTGAAACCGGTTATGAAGAACCAACAGATGCGACAATCTTGACAACGGAACAGAGGGATCGTCTTGAAAGCGACAAGACAAGTGATCATAAGGTCAAACACTACCTATATCAATCCATTGATAGGGTAACGTTTGAACAAATCTTGGATAGGAGAACATCCAAGATTATCTGGGAATCAATGAAGAAGAAATTTGGAGGAAACGATCGTGTGAAGAGATCGTTGTTGCAAAAACTCAGAAGGGACTTTGAGTTATTGGAGATGAAAGATTCTGAGAAAGTGGAAGAGTACTTCACGAGAGTTCTGGCCATCACAAATCAGATGAGAAGTAACGGAGAGGAGATGCCAGACTTGAAGGTAGTAGAGAAAATTCTCAGGACCTTAAGCGAGAGATTCATGTATGTTGTGGTCTCCATAGAAGAGTCCAAGGAGATTGAGAACATCACATTGGAAGAACTGCAGAGTTCTCTGGTGGTCCATGAACAAAAATTCAGGAAGCCAGACAAGGAAGATGACAAGCTGTTGATTGTAACTCAAGGAAGAGGAATGGGAAACAGAGGAAGAGGTTATAACGGAAGAGGTAGAGGAAGGGGACGTGGTCGCAGTACCACAAACAGAAGCACGGTCGAGTGTTACAAATGTCATAAACTTGGGCACTTCCAATTCGAGTGTCCAAAGTGGGAGGAAGAAGCAAATTACACAGAGGAGAATGAAGACATGTTACTAATGGCATACATTGACGAAGAAGATGATGAAGAAACCATCACAGACCAAGCACTAGTGATTCACTCAGATGCACGTGAGGAAACAAGGAAGAAGTCATGGTTTCTTGACTCAGGATGCTCAAATCACATGAGTGGGGATCGAGAGTTATTCTCAACAATGAATGACAAGTTCAAACACTCAGTTAAATTGGGAAACAACAAGAAGATGGAGGTTGTTGGTAAAGGGAACGTGAAGATAGTACTGAGAGACACGAGCTACACCATCAGTGACGTCTTCTACATCCCAGAACTAAGGAACAATCTACTGAGTCTGGGACAGCTACAAGAGAAGAACATTGCCATTGTCATTCAGAAGGGAAGATGCAAGATCTATCACGACGAAAGAGGACTGCTTGCAGAAAGCAGAATGAGTTCAAACAGAATGTTTGTATTGATGGATCAGACTAGTGACATTGAGAGATTAAAGCAGCGTTGTCTGCAGACAGTTGCAGATGATATACCAATGCTGTGGCATGAGCGTTACGGTCACATAAGTCATCGTGGGATGAAGACACTGCAGAGCAGAGAAATGGTGCGTGGACTGCCAACGTTCGATGCTCAGAGCTTCACATGCTCAGATTGTCTAGTAGGGAAGCAACCAAGGCACCCTATTCCAAAGAAGAGCACATGGAGAGCTAAAGAAATATTGGAGCTGCTGCATTCTGACATATGTGGGCCTATCAACCCTACATCTCCAAGTGGTAAGAGATACATCCTCTGTTTCATTGATGATTTCAGTCGAAAAGCTTGGGCGTATTTCTTGAGTGAGAAGTCAGAAGCATTTACTCAGTTTAAGATATTTAAGAAGAAGGTGGAGACTGAAACTGGTAAGAGCATAAAGTGCTTACGAACTGACAGAGGAGGAGAATACACGTCACATGAGTTCTCTGATTTCTGTAAGGAGAAAGGGATTCGAAGGCAACTAACCACAGCCTATACACCGCAGCAGAACGGGATTGCAGAGAGGAAAAATCGAACCGTAATGAACATGGTCAGATCACTACTATCAGCCAAGAAAGTACCGAAACACTTCTGGCTTGAGGCTGCAAACTGGACGTTTTACGTCCTAAATCGTTGTCCTACTGCTGCAGTGAAGAATATTACGCCACAAGAAGCTTGGAATGGAGTCAAACCAAGTGTGGAACACTTCCGTGTGTGGGGGAGCATTGGTCATGTTCACATATCTGATGTGAAACGAAGCAAGCTTGATGATAAGAGCATGGCGTGTGTACTAGTTGGATTCTCTGAAGAATCAAAAGCTTACAGACTCTACAATCCAAAAACGAAAAAGATTGTGATAAGTAGAGATGTGATATTTGAAGAAAAGAAGGGCTGGAACTGGGAAGAAGAACACGATCACCAATCAGAGTCTGTTCTTACTTGGAATGATGACGATGTAAGCTGGGAAGAAAGTGAAGAAGAAGGCAGTGATGATGAAACACCGGTGGCTGCTCCAGAACATAATGAGGAACCAGAACCAGAACAACCTGCAGAAGCATCAGATGTTCCTAACGAGCAGGAAGTACAGACTAGGGAGGGACGTAGAACAAGACGTCCACGTTATCTGAATGATTATGTTACTGGAAGCGCAGCTGTAGATGAGGAAGATGAAGCTCACATGGTGAATATGGTAGAGATTAACTCCACAGATCCATCTACGTTTGAGGAAGCTGAGAAAAGTCTGAAGTGGAGAGAGGCTATGAATGAAGAAATAAATTCTATTATAAGGAATGAGACTTGGGAGCTATCTTGCTTACCAGAAGAAGCCAAATGCATCGGTGTGAAGTGGTTGTACAAGACTAAGCTCAATGAGAATGGTGAAGTAAGCAAGTACAAGGCGCGCTTAGTGGCAAAAGGGTACTCTCAAGAACATGGAATAGACTACACAGAGGTATATGCGCCTGTTGCTAGGATGGACACTATTAGAACCATACTTGCAACAGCTGCACGGGAAGCTTGGGAGATACATCAGTTAGATGTAAAGTCAGCTTTCTTGCATGGAGTACTCGAAGAAGAGGTATATATCCAACAGCCAAAAGGATATGAAGTTGCAGGACATGAAGACAAGGTCTACAAGCTCCACAAGGCATTATATGGCCTGAAACAGGCGCCTAGAGCCTGGTTCAGTCGCATCGAGGAATACTTCATGAAAGATGGGTTTGAGAAGTCACAAAACGAAGAAACTCTGTTTCTAAAAACAGAACATAATGATATCTTGATGGTGAGTGTCTATGTGGATGATCTTATCTACACAGGAAACAACCCTAATATGATGGAAGAGTTTAAGAAGTCAATGCAAAAGGAGTTTGATATGACTGACTTAGGGAAAATGAGGTATTTTCTAGGCTTTGAAGTGCTGCAGACACCACACGGTATACATATTTGTCAGGCAAAATATGCTCTGGAGATTCTAAGGCGTTTTGACATGGAGAACTGCAACTCAGTGTGTAATCCAATGGTTCCTGGAAGTAAGATTGACATGGATGAAGAAGGAGAACGTGTTGACGAGACTTACTACAAACAGATCATCGGGAGTTTGATGTACATCACTAATACAAGGCCAGACTTGCAGTTTTCGGTTAGTCTTCTGAGTCGCTACATGTCAAAACCTACATTGCTTCATGTTCAAGCGGCAAAGAGAGTGTTAAGGTATCTAAAAGGAACAATGGACTTTGGAATTTGGTACAAGAGAGGAGGAAAGGGTGAGCTGAAGGTCTATACGGACAGTGACTTTGCCGGAGACGTCGAGAGCAGAAAGAGTACTTCAGGGTATGTGTTTCTGATGGATGATGCAGCTGTTACTTGGCTCTCTAAGAAGCAGCCTATCGTTACTCTCTCAACTACAGAAGCTGAATATGTTGCTGCATCAGTTTGTGCTTGTCAAGCAGTGTGGTATAAAAGAATCTTGGAAGAGTTGGGTCATCACATAGAAGGAGGAACGGTCATATGGTGTGATAATACGTCAACTATCAAGTTATCTAAAAACCCAGTATTTCATGGAAGGTGTAAGCATATTGGTGTTCGCTTTCATTTCCTAAGAGAGTTGGTCAACAATGGAGAAATAGTGTTGGAGCATTGCGGATCACTGGAACAGGTAGCAGACATTATGACTAAACCACTGCGTCGAGAAGTGTTCGAGAACTTAAGAAGAAAGCTTGGAGTTTGCTCTGTTTCTAGTAAGCTAAGCCTTGTGAACCAGGCTTAGTTTAGGGAGGGTTTGTTGGAGCAAACAAGAATAAAGGAGATAGAGTTGAAGTGTCGTTGGTGTCGTTATCGTTTTGTTTTAGCCGTGACTTTAGGCACAAGTTTGTTTTGGTGTTATCTTTAAGATTGGAGTTATCTCTTATGTTTTGCTTAAGTTTCGGAGTCATCCATTATGTAGTTATCCATTGGTGTTGTAGGCTATATAAAGCCAACTATTATTGATGAATAAGATCACGGTTTTCAGATCAAGTTGCAGAGCTTTATACATTACAGAAATCATATACGTTATGCTGTGGTAATCAATTGTAAATTTTGTAGTAGGAGAGTTTGGAAGTGAAAAACTTTAGTAGTGGAATGAAATTAAGGTAAGAGGTGAGTAGGCTAATAGTTAGGTAAAGGTAAGAGAGATCATCCCAAACGAGTTAGGTCGTGGACTATGTAGTATTCGTTATCGTGCCGTGTCTTGCCTATTAGTATATGTCCTTTTGCTGTCTCACGCCAATTAATACGCCACTCCTTGCCTAATCACTATCTTTTCTTACGAGTACTTAACGTTTGGCCGAAATCTTCCTGCGACTTGTAGAAAGGTGGCTTTCTCTTTTGTCGATAGTGTTTGGTTATCGCAGAGCCAAGTAGCAGTGATCTGTGGGTAAAATTGAAAAGCGTTCGGCTTTTCCAAACTAGCCAAGTTAAGTTCACAAAAATATCTTCACCATTTGACACATATATAACTAAAAGCACGATATGCAGCTGGCCATGAAAGTGATGTACGTTTGAAACGTGAAAAAATAAATTTAGGTTTTATCAATTTTAACCAGTTTCAATGATTGTCTTTTTTTTTTTCTTTGCTAGAATTTCAATGATTCTTTAATCCAATCCGTATAAACTTGCTGATGGAAATGATAAACTCTTTGAGAAAACTTAATTTTGACACTCTTTGGGAGTGGGATACGAATCTCTGGTAATTGTTATTGTTTAACATACGTAAACATGGCGTTTGAAACTTTGCATGCATGACTAGACTTTTTCGTTCTATCTCAGTTAATATATACGAGTTTATTCTTGTTTTTCAATAGATGAGATTTTTTTTTTTTTTTTTTTTTTTGATTAATCTGGGGGTATCCCAGGCCCAGAAGGCCCAGACTAATCCCCAAGGGGAAGGAATGCCCACGGATAGACGCCCCTCCCAGTTTTTCAAATGGGCCGAAAGCATGGCTCATATCCGTGTGGGTGACAAGAGCGTTGCAAGGTAGTTCCCTCCGGCGTGGATCGAACCCCCTACCTGGGTGCAGGCGGGGACCCGTCCTAACCATTGGGCTACAACGTCTTGTCAAAAAGATGAGATGATGTAAGCTAAATTCGAATATCTTTTAGTATGCTAATAAAAGCTAGCTAGCCACTATGTTTTCAGTCATGTTTTAGTGATTTTTTTTTTTAGTGATTAAACTATACTATTAGTGATGGTTAAGAAAACATAACGTGCATGGCGCCTACTCTGGGCTTTAACTAACGTAGGTCTCAAAAACACTTGAAGAAAAATAAAAACAATTGTAAAATCCACTTTCCTCCAAACTTGATTCTATTACTTGTACTACTCGTGGAAGCTATTAACTCTAATTAATATTCGCTCTGCTTAATTTTATCAGAGAGTATTAAAATTATCAATGTTCAATCACGTGACTAGCAACAAAGTGTGTATATATAATGCACACATTGCGCGCTTACGAGCAACGACCAAAAAAAAAAACATCTATAAAAGCCAGACGAGAAATGACGTCATCATCACCGCCTCCAAGAGCTTCAATGCTTTTGTACTGGCACGAGAACCAGTACGACGACCGGAGCTTCCAGATTCACGGCCGGACGATCTTCTCCGTCATGGCTCTATTCTCCGTTGTTCTCTTCTTCGCCGTGCTCACTCTCTACATCCACCGGAGCTGCCTCGTTCGCGATCCCGTCAACCTCAACGCGCCGCCTCCTCCGATATTCACGCCGTGCGTTGGCGGAGGTCTTGACCCGGCGGAGATTCGGAGTTTGCCGGTGGTGCTATGCCGGAGAGAAGATGCTGAGGAGGAAGAGAGGGAGTGTTGCATATGCCTCGGTGGTCTCGAAGAGGGAGAGAAGATGAAAGTGCTTCCTCTGTGTCGCCACTGTTACCACTGCGAGTGTGTGGATCGGTGGCTTATGGCCGAGTCGAGTTGTCCCCTCTGCAGAGTCTTAATCCGAGTCGACTCGTCCGTGTCGTTGCAATGAGACCGAAAGGGCGCGTTGAGTTGATAGTGTGAGTAAAGATATTTGTTACACACAGACAAGAATGGGAGGGGAATTAATGGTTACAGATTCTTTGGAAAAGAAAAGATTTTTACGTAAATGTCTTAATCAATGATTGTGAAGTTTTATCACTTCTTGTTCAGCAGATATTTATTATTTTTATAAATTAAAGATCTTGTTGTACTTTGATGAAAGTGATTATGGCGTTGATATTTTACAACTGAATGATGCAGTTTTACCAAATATAAGTCTTGAGTTAGTTAATGGTACTCCCTCCATTTCATATTATAACTACTTTAACGAAAGTTTGTTTGTTTTAAAATATAAGAGCATCATTATCCGTTGTCCTTAGTTTAGAGTCCTTAGCATTCTTTATTATTATTTTTAGACTAAGAAACAATGTTAAGAAACAATAGGAAATGTGTACATTATTGGTAGATACTTCTTATGTTGTCTCTTAGACAACCTCCACACTCCCTCTTCCTCTGCTCCATCAGAACCTCCTCTTCCCTCACAATCAAACTATAAACCGCACTCATCCTCGAGCTCGAGTTGCAAACTTCCTTATGCTCTTTACCTCTTCCTTTGTTTTTTTTTGTGTGTACAAGACACAACAAGTGAAAGAACGCAGAAGAAAAGAAACCAACATGTCATTAGCAAATAGCATTAAAATTTTAAACATTCGACCATCTTTCAGTTTTCGACATTGTCTGCAACTAAGCAAATTATTATTTTTCAAAACAGAATATAAAACATCTGCAACAACATTTAATCTGCAAGTAACACAGAGTAAGTAGCACACGCAGTGTGAGACTTGGGCTGAGCGCATCAGGGAGATCGACGGTAATAGTACCTGCAAGAAAGCAGAAGCAGACGAAACCAAGTGAGATAAACTTTGTTGATCATTTAGCCTCCACTCTGTAATCTCAGAGATCAAGAAACAAATAACTTACACAAAAATAGCATGGCAACATTCAGTGGGTGAATACACAAAGACAAAAAAATATAGATAGAGGATGTACTTTCTCCAGACCAAGCAGGAACAGCTTGTGCTCTTCCTCAGTCCATGGAACTGTTACAAAAGAACATACAAACTCTGTTTTTTTTTTCGAGGCCAATGCTCAAAACATATCTAATGATTAGAAACAGATTTGGACAGTACCTCGTTTCCTCTCACGATTAGCAGAAACCGGAACAGCGTCATCAGCCGAGGCGTAACAGGAGGATGTTTTGTTCTTGGCTTGTCCATCTCCATCCTCTCCAACGATCTTTAAGGTCTCCTCAGTACTCTCATACTCAGACAAGTTGTTCAAACTCACGCTCTTTCTCATAGGATCAAGCACGACCCTAACACCGAACAGGCATTGTCATGGACGTAACCGGGGTGAACGTAACCGGGGATACACAAGAGGAACCAGACAGTGAGGAGCATAGACGTAGGCATTGTCATGGACTACTCCCTCTCTCTTTTTTTTTTACACTGAAAAGCTTAAGTTTTGGGTATGTATGTATAGTTCTAGTACTCAAATCAAAAACACTAAAGCTTTTAGCTTTTCATCAGAAAGGCTAAACTGATAACGAGGATATATGCCTATGGCAATATTCTGACTGTGACATCAACTAGATCCATTCGATACGATTTCACCGGAAGGATTCTACATCACGATTGATCTAATAGAAAATTCGAAGAAAACTTACCTCACAGAAAGTAATTGACAAGATAAGGGAATCTGAGTGAGAGAGAGAGAGATCGCATGATGGAGGAGGACGACGAAGAACGAAGACACCCCTTCTCTGTTCTCTCAAACGCCTACACGTGTCTAACAAGAGACGCCTATTTTTGTCCCTAATTAAGGCACGTCCTTCTCTAATTATGTATTTTTTATTTATTTTTAAACCAAAATTACTTTAAGATACGACTTAAAGAACGCCGATAATCATGGTCTAAGTAGTTTTCACTATTCTATGTAATTTTTTTTTATTTTTTTGGGTATAGTATCACCAATTAAATAATATAAATTTATTTATGATTGGTTTAACTATAGCTACTTTATATATAAAATACTGTTTTTAAAATAAATAATAATTTTAAAAAATAGAAGTAATACCCAAGAGGCTTCACAAAAAAATATGGGGTTTACTGGGCCTTTAGTTGCATCGATCGGCCCAATAATAAAAAGAAAACTGAATACGATTCTCTCTACCATTAGGGTTTCGCTGTCATATAAAGAAGCAATAAGAGCGAAATGATCAAAATCTTTTCGATTTCTCGGCCGCTTCTTTGTTGAGAGCAGCTGCATATAGTCGGAGAAGAGAAGGGTTTAACTTCTGTGGGTTCAGCATGAGGGCTAAGGTGAGTGATATGTATAAGTTAACTTAATAGATTCTCTACATTGGTAAGACTCGGAAAGTTGAAGATGTTTGTTTGGATTGTATCAGTGGAAGAAGAAGCGTATGAGGAGATTGAAGAGGAAGAGACGAAAGATGAGACAGCGATCTAAGTAGTGTTTACGAACAGACCATGTTTCTGTGTTTCTTCGTTTTTAATTTTAACCGAACTCCGTTCTTGAGTTTCGGTTTGAATGTTTCGTTTGGACCAAATTAGTACAACGTTATGTTTCTATTTAAGCGTTTTGTTTATTCACATGTTTTTTCTGAGAGACCTTAAGATGAATCGGTGATTGCTTAGTGATAATTGAGATGCTCTTAAGTTAGATTCAGCTGAGAAACCTTTAAGATGAATGGATGGTTGCTATTATCAGATGTTGCAAATGTTACTATTAGCTTCCATCTTGTAATTGATTTCTTGTTTGACCACACTATTTGTAGAGGAAAACATAGTTAAGCTTGTATTGATGAAATGGTGATGCATACTTAATGGTTTCGATAAATATATATGGTAAAAAAGGCCCCCTTTAATTCATTTATTTAGATGATAGCAAGTAGAAGGCGTATACAATCTAGGATCGTTAACCTTCTAAAAGCATACACAAACCAGAAACAACTTATTAAAATACTAGCAGTCCAGAGTAGGCACTTTAGCACATTTCATACATACCAACAAACGCTTAGATGTGATACTTTCGTAGATATGCTTCTTTAGGCAGTTTCAGCTTCAGGCTTAACAGAGCCCTTGTTGCAGAACGTAGCACATGCTTTGGCACACTGTTCAAACGCTTCATTCACAACTTCACTTGCACCTAGTCACGTCAAACAAAATTCAAATGTATTACTATTATTCTTGTCATGTCTATTGTTCCAACAAAAAATAATAATAATAGTGATCATTAAGTAGCTTGGTGGAATGCTTTACCCGAGTTATGGACAGTGGTCATGGCACCACACACCGAGGATGTACACCCCAACTTGCAGTATTCGTTGACATTATTACCTTAAAGGGAAAAGAAAATTATACGCAAACTTGCTTCAGAATGAAATCTTGATCCATCTTGGTACTGCACAATAAAATATCATATAAAAATGAGTTCACTTTTTACCAGAGTTCTCGAGGATGTCGTTGGGATATCCTGAAGGGCAGACATTTGCGGAAACTTCTATGCATCCGCTAACGGGTAGACAAATTGACTTGGGTATCTGAAGACGGCATATGTTAAAGGCATTTCTACTCGATTGGGATGGGCAGCAGACTCTTGCTTCTACTTGAATTTGCACCATGACCAGACTCATTATGAGCACACACTTACACTTATGAGCTTGTATTTTGATGAAGTGGTCGTGATACTACTAGACTAACTTAAATAGTACTTCTTCTACACAATTTTTCAATTACTTAATGCTCTCATGGTCACCACATGACTGGTCACAAGTCACTGGTGGAGTACACATGAAAAGAACCTGAAAAAAATCAATTCGTACCAGTTATCCAATATGTGTAGGTGACTCCGTGTTAGTATTCATTATTGACATATTTACCTAAAGTCAAAATAATATAAAAACATGCAAAACTTGTATCAAAAGTGAAATGTTGATCCATCTTGTGACAGATATAACTTTCTTGAAGCACAATTAATACTTTTTATAGTGAATTCAATTTACCATAGTTTACGAGAATGTCATAAGGAAATCGCCCAAGTCAGCTACTCCCGGAAACATTTGTGCATCCACTGATAATACACAGACTTCTTGGAGATTCCTTGAAGACCACATTGATTAAAGATGCGTTGCAGCAGATATTTGTTGCTACTTTGAATTTGCCACATCACCAGACTCGGTATAAGCACACTTTAGACACAAATCTGGCTTCCATCTTTTGCCTGATGTTACTTTGTTTAATCACAATATGTAATTAGAGAAAACACATAAGCATATGTTGGAGAAATGGTTATGATAAGGTTGGTGACTTAACTAACTCTGCCAAAACAAAATGTATTCATCAAAGGAAGGCAAACTGTTGAGAACACCATTTTAGCCTCTTAAATTGATGAAGGATATTACAAAGAAGAGGACATCAAAGTAAAGATAGGCATAACTTGTGTCACCATTCGCTGGAAGTTCATTTTCAATTGTTTGCCATGCCCTTGCATTTGTATTACCTCTATCTTTGTCACTGATATTTTTCATGATTTCTTGTTACTTTCTTCAAATTCTTAAAATGATGGAAATTTATTAGTGAAACAATAAGCTCAAAGAAAGAACCAACAAACAAGGTCAAAGTAAATGATAAGACTATCAATGAGTCACCTCTCTCCGCTCCAAAGAAATGTAATAAAATGTGTCCTTAAACCAAAAATGACTCACCTAAAAGACCCCCCAAAGAATATTACAAACAAAAGTACGAGAGATTATTATCCACACATACCTATAAAATCAAACAACGAAAGAAACATTCCGACGAATACCACCGTGGTAGAGATTGCGCAACTGTTTACTTGGACGGATAGCTTTTGTTTCTGATAGTCTTAGTAGCCGCCCATCGGTGGCATTCCATATGGTGGCATCGGAGGCATTCCCGGCATTCCTCCCATTGGTGGTGGCGGACCATAACCGCCTCCCATACCTGGACCTCCTCCCATTCCTGGCATCGGTGGTGCAGGTAGAGCCAGTGGCAATAATTGTGCGTACATGTTCTGTTTTCATAAAAAAAAAAAAAAAAGCAAAACGTAAGTCTTTTTATTTAACAGTTAGGGGATGATGTATTATGAGTGTAGCTGTGAAAAGTAGTACCTGTTGGGACATGACATCCTTCTCTTCCTGCTCTTTGGCCTTCACTTCTTTCTGTGCCTCTATCTTATCCTTGATCAGTTCATCCACTTTGCCAGAGTATTCTCGGATAAACTGCCATAAAAAAGGAGGAGAAATATAATTTAATCATATATTTATATGGTTCATATCCGTTTGAGTAATTAGGAAGAAAAGTCACCTGGAGGAGATACGGGAAGGCGAAGTCAATCATGTTGTTGATCCAAGCAAGTTCTAGAGCAACATCTGGTCGGATTAAGTCATAACACACAAATAGACATGTGGCAAAGCATTCCTTTTTCCCCTGCAATAATTAAAATAAAATGAGAATTTTCTTACTTTCATCTTCTATTTTACCGCATACCAAAAAGCTAGAGGAGGATAATTTGATGTAATTGGGCTTGAAACACATACCTGTTCAATGAAGTAAACCAGAAGCTGTTCTGCAAGGTCATGGTCGCCGGATTGTGAAGCAGTTTCCATACAGTCCTTGTACATGTTATCTTTCTTCGACAAAGCAATTGATTGCTTCCATCTACCAGCTTTCTTGTAGATATACGCAGCTACACGTCTCATTTCCACGAGCTCGTGTTTCTCAATCTGTTCGTACCATTCGCGAGAAGATTAATTAGAAATAATATAAGGGAAGGTGTAAAACGTATACTCGATAGGTAGTTGCAAATTCTTACCTTCTGAGCGAGGCCTATCTGGTCAAAGCTGTCATGCAAATCAGTAGACTCGCGCAACCTGTCATAGTCTTCTTCCTCTACGTATATCTCATTCAGAGCTTCATTTACAGCAGAAACATTGTTGCTCTGAACTGCAACCATGTACGGCTTAATAAGGCGCAACTGACCAGCCTGAGAACCAGGGAGAGAAAATCATCAGAAATCAATCATTACTAAGACACGGAAAAAAAAAAAAATTCAAGGGTCAGCCTCGAACCTTTCGCATAATATCAACGACACGTGTGTGGTCTAACCGCAGAGCAAGCACATTGAGAAGATCGTTGATTATATCAGGGTGCTCTTGCAAGTAGAAGTGAACGGCCTTGTAGTAAAGCTCGACATTCGCAACCTTGGCGACAATGTCTTTGAACTGCATGTGCTCCCATGCTTCAGGAGAATGGTTCATGACAGTGGTTGCAGCGTTGTCAAACTCATCATACTGAATGTAAAGATAGGTAAGTTCCTGCCAATGCTGTTGCTCATCACATGCACGTATAAGCTTGGGAATATTGAGGCGAGTCGAGAACAACTTGATGTGTTCCATAAGCTTCTCATAGCGATATCTGGCGTACAGTACACCCAACTCGGTGAAGATCCCCATGTGAGCCCGTTCCAGACCAAGTCCACTCTCCATCAGTGAGATTAATTCATTGAAGGATCCTCTGTTTTGGTAGTACTCGCTAACTTCTTCCAAGTCATCCACCTGTTAAGAGGACAAAAGATTTAACCGAGGGATCACAATATCATGCAAAACTGACGAAAACTTTCAGAAAAAAACAGGTGTTTATTCTCACCTGTATGATAATGTTAAGTCCACATATTTGAGCCAGCCGGAATTCTTCAGCATCAACACAAGCAAAGCAAACTTCCTTCCATGTCTTTGCGCTGTTTGCTTTCCTTGCAGCATCAACAGCACTCTGGAACTGCTGCAACTTCACAAGTGTGACGGCTAACTTGGCCCAGTTCGATGTGAACGCATAAATTATTTTTGCAGCCTCATACAGAGCTTCGTCATACAGGCGATCACCCACATTTGGTAGGTTAGCAACGTTTGGCATCAGAATAAATTCTTCTATCTCACCCAACCTTTCAATCTTTGCATAAGCGTAGATGAGCTCACTATCAACCTTGGGTTCCTTCACCTTCTGTCTAACCATAAGAAGGTATCTGACCAAGTCATCATAAACATTAGTATCTTCAGCGGCCCGGATGACCTCTAGGAAATGAGTGGCATCATCAGCTCGGATAAAGGACTCAATTGCATCACTGAGAAGTCCATCCCTGAGTTGAGCCTTTGCGACTTGGGTCCAAACAGAATCTTCTTCGACCCGGAAAGCAAACTCAACGGCACGCTCAATGCTTCTAACGTGATCCAACAATACGTTGACAGCCTGGACATTTAGGTTAAACTTCTTGAAAATAGCAAATGCTTCCTCATACAATTGAGCATCAACCGCCACTTCTCCAACAGCCGGACCATCAAAATTATCTAGCCTGTTGATGTAATCCATAACTCTAGACGGATCCGCCTTGATAGCTGTCAATATTAACAGATTTTGCAGATTGAAGTTTCCACTGAAGGCAGAATTTTGAAGCACAATCTTTTCAAGAAGCTCGATAAGCTCATGCGGTAGATCAGCAGTCATGAATGCTTTAACAGCTGCAGAAACTTGCTCGGGGCTCTTGCTTTCAGGTAAAGCAGTAGACACAACTTGGTCAATAAGTTGTCTTCTATATTCGTTTTCTTCCACAAGAACCTTATCCCAGAGGTCACCATCCATCCTCTCCACTACATACCTGCAGTTGGAAAACCGTGCATAAGCAGACTACAGATGAACCACTGTGGAATAAGTAAGAAGTTTGGTTAGCAGTAATCAAATACCTGGCTTGTAACTTGAACAAAGAGTTCTTGTTGGTGACATTGATGAGTTCATCATCACATTGTCCTCTTCTGTATGCCACAACAGCCAGGGTGGGATCCCGCTTCTCACAGTACTTACCCACAACCTTAGAGTCGTAGTAGGGGTTGGTGGTCAGGAAATGCTCAGGGTTGTTGTTACTGTCTATGATAATTTTACCCAAGGCATTATGGACATGCACATCTTGGCTTCCCTCACTCACTAGATGCTCCAAGAACTGAGTGAGAAGACGGAGTCGATTTCTGAATAGAGTAGACAAATACATATTAGAGCTTTAAGAACTAAGGGGCATATGGACGGAAACAAAGATGACTGAAAAGATTTCACACCTCTTCTCACATTCCTCAACAAGGGGTTCAACAGGAAGCAAGGAACGAACAGAGAGAATGAGGCCTTTAATAAAATCTTCAGGGCATTCGTCATCAAGCAACTGCCCCACAACTAAGGGAGCATTTCCAGGATTCACCTGCAAAGTGAATCACATTATAATTATTTAAGCATAAAATGCCAAACTTCCACACATTAACGAAAGTCTCGAGAAACTCCATACCTTCTGAACGTAACCTTCAATGTAACGAAGCATGTTGTTTGTGTACAGGTAATGAGTAAGATCAGGGACGAAGCCGAACCGGTCGCAGACATTTATCAAAGGTCGGGCATCAGGAAGCTTGGCTTCCATCAAAAAGTTCTTCGTCTTTTCAGCATCATAAAAGTTAGACTCTCTAGTCACACGCTCAACCTCCTTTATTTGACCAGTCTTGGCAGCTGCTTCAATGTACTTGAAGTGGATCTCTGGATCCTCACTATAGCACAGACGGAAAAGATTGTTTATCATCAGAATACAAACTCAAGGTTTGTGCTTATTAAAATGACTGACTAGATTCTTGACAAATCACCTCATACTCAAATATGAACCGAGGAAAAAGTATAGCCCTTCGTACGACTTGAATTGCTCAAAGAGTTTAATACATGAATCAACACCGAGTTGCTCACAGTACTCCTTGCAAGCCTGTAAAGATATGAACACATCAGTGTCACATTAAACAATAAAATTCATACCATACTACAACGCAGCTCTTACCTGAACGATTATCTGAAGGTTGCCTCTCAGGTTGACCAGCAGAAGATCCTTCATGCACTCCATAGCCCATTCGCTGGAAAGGGTACCAAAAAACTCAACAAGAGCCTGCATGGAGCAGACAAATATTCAACAACTCGATCATCCAGGAGTTAAGCAACAAAAAATTAGTTCGGAGGTATTACCTGTGGCTCAATAGCATGTGTGTTCACAATCACACGTTTTATGTCAGGTAACTCTGAGTAGTGCTGCACAAAGCAAAGGACAGAAGTTAAGAGATAAAAATAAAAAATAAAAACACCTATTAGGCCAACAAAAAAAAAGTAAACATTAAGCAACAACCTTTAAAGATTGGATATAGAGTCCAGCCTTTTCACAGAGCTGAGCAACACGAGCGCGGTCATAGTGGCTGAACATTCCATTTGCTAAAATTGCATCAGCCACATTAGGAAAGGTTACCAAATTGATCTCCAGAACCTAATTTGACAGTGAAGTAAAAGGTCTTAGAAGGCTAACGAATAGAGAAAGCAGACTAGATACAAGGTGGAAACTCTTGTCAACCTTAGTTTGCAGAAAAGAATGCTCAGGTAAATTTGGCTTCAAAACATCGAGAAGGAAAGCAGTCGCCTCGCGGATCAGATTTCTCTGTATATGCACAAGTAAATTAGCTCAGTATTAACTCTCTTGTAACGAGCTATGAATATTGTTTTATACACTAGTCATACTTATTTACCGACCTGAAGGAAAAGATCAGTGATGGTGTTGTAGTCAACTGGACAACCTCCTTCCATTTGGGACATCATTAAAGCAAAATTCACTGCTCCCTGTAATATAAACAATATCAGGTTAAAATTAATCATTAGAAGTTAATCGATTCATGACTACTCTCGTGTTTACGCAGCAAGCATCCAATAAACAAGTCTTTCCAAAGTTTAATATGTTGCTACTTGCTACTATCAAAAATGCACCACACTAACCTGAGGATCCGTACGGAGTATTGTTTGTAGAAGAAACATGTAATCAGGCGTGTACCCAACCTAAAGCACAGTATGAAACAGTCTTTCATTTTCAGCACAATTAACTTCCGGGTAACCATAATAGGGGAGGGGGAATCTTTTAGTTTATTACGTACCTGCTTTGAGTAAATCAGTATTTTGTCAAACTCCCTTCGCTCTGCAAAAGCTGCTACAACTTTTGGAGTAGCTCGAGCTTTGATGTATATTTTCAGAGCAAGGTCATTATCCACAGTCTGGAACAGAAAAAAAGATTATCATTACAACATGCTAAAGGAGACATTAAAAGATAACGGTCAATTTAATGATTACCTTGACAAGGTCTCCAAGTTCTTCACTGCATTCTAACTTATCCTCTGCCAACCAGTTTTCCAAGAGGTTCTTCTTGTTTTGATTCACAACAAGGCGAGATAGTTCCAAAGACTCGTATGAATTGAGCTTCCCTCTAGTTAAAAGGGTCCCAAAATACTGTAACAACGGAGGAGTTTGCCCTGCTTGTACAGGAACACTCTGCAAAGTTGAATAGTGCGATGTTGTTTTATATTGGTGTTACTTAAATATAATAGTAGATAGCATGTTCACAGAGGATTACTTGGAATAAAGAGTAAATACCTGGAATTTAGCCACAGTATCTGGTGTCCGTAGAATCCCCTGAGGAGATTCAGCAGCAAGCTCAGCAGCCTCCTTGTACTTTGTTTGAGCAAATAACTCCTGGAACCGTTGGACAACCTGCAACATCCAAACAGAATATGAGAACTTTCACATCAACGAATAACTCTTTTTCGTCCAGGTTGCTTTCGTTAACTACAATTACTTCAGCAAGAGAACAGATCCACACATCTGAACCAAGGTAAACATCACATACCAAGTTTTCTGCACCAGGGAGGTTTCCTCTTTTAGCAAGATTGACAGCAAGCTCCAAATTGTTCAACTGTTAAACAAAAGCAGTTCTTAGCATGTCATGATCAAATAGATAGACTGTATCAAGAAAATTTGAAAAAAAGGTAAAACATACTTGACCGCTAATAAAAGGTATTATCGTAGCCTCATTTACTGTAGCCAAAAGAACTTGTCCTCGTCTATTAATGGCATAGAAACCCCCAACTGAGGAAGCTTCAGAAGTTAAGAAAATTGGGTCTGGACTTATCCGATTTCTGTAGATCGCAGAAGCCGTCTCTAAATCGTATACAAACAACAAGCCAAGCTTGGTGATGACGTATATCAAGTTAAATTTGTGAGAGACCTGTCAGAAAAAGGAGAAAATGGTGTCATGAAATTTTCACCAGAAATTTACTGACGTTAACTGAACTTCTAATGCAAGTACAAACCTGCATCGCTACAGGAAAATCATCAGCAAAATCTGGGGGGAAAAAGAGATCTGCCTGCTTCTTTGTAAATGACGGTTTTCCTGAAGAAAAAGGCCACCTTTAGACATCAGATGATTACCAACTAAAATGTAACAAAATACCCTAAATAAATAACCATTAAAATATAGAACAGCCAAGGAAGCTAACCTGGCTGGGCACCAAGCTCAATGACATGTAATTTTGATGTTATCTGTCCAGCATTAAAGCTCTTGCTTGCAAAGGATATAAGAATAGAAGGATTCTCATTCCCAGGGACCTATCATTAATAATGTTACTTGTCTTACTACAGTTCAGGATCAAACCACGGAATGAACTAACAAAAGAACCACATAGTTTACCTTAAACTGGGCAAATGAAGCAGCATGTGCTTCAAGGGCCTGGCTCCGCTGTTGATCCACAGAGAAAAGCTGCATATTCCCTTTTACCAATTGTGGTCTCTACAGAAGATAATAATGAAAAGACAGTCAAGAACATATAAAATGACTGTCACTATAATGTCTTCACTCAGACTAATATGTGGCGCAGTAAACCTACCTCAGGAGAGCCAGGAGCAATTCCAATCAGCACCAACCACTTCTCATTAGGAGAGCACTTGTAGTTAATAATTTGATTGTTTGCCAAATTGGCCGTTCTATCAAACATCTTAACTGGCTCAGATTCACCTGGAAATATGCAAGCAAAATTAGAGACAACATATAGAATGTATGACGAAGATGACAGTAATTTAAGATTTAAAACCTTCAATGGACCAATGATACACGGAAGTTTGTGTGACCAGACCCAACATCTTTGGTGTAATCCATTTCCAAAAAGCAACCTATAAATCAAGGGCGGTTAATATCCAAAATAAATATAAGTACAACATGAAAGATACCGAGTAACAAAGAGTTCGTTTCGGTGCTCACCTGCTCAGGCATCTGATGAGACTTCAACTTTGCTTTTGCTTCGATGTTAAATATCTGTAGATGATCCTGAGTAGTTCCTGGAACTTGAGCTATACACAAATTAAAGAGAGAAAAAAAAGTGAGCAACAAAGGAGGAAACATCCACTACAGACCTAATTGGCACAAACACAACCATGTAAGATATCACATGTCAGAAACCATAGAACTCTACCCTGATGTCTGCGTTACTGAATTAATATAATAGGTTTTCTATCAAATAATGCATCACAACAGGCACGTACTCGTCCAAACTAAGTAGGAGTTATTAATGATAGTTCAAGAAAAATCATCAAAAGGAAACCATTCTATGCGCACGATTTTTTAATAAAAGGAAACAGACAAATACCTTTCAAGGCAAGGATCCTAGAGTTGGGGTTCATAAGAGCAGAATCTGCAGTGATAGGTCTCCTTAGAGGCTGCATAGGCATATTCATATCAATAATCACAACGCTGTTCTGCGGCGCCGTCTCTCGCACACATATGTACTTGTCAGACTCCATAGTGACATTTGTAAACGTGATGAACTGCTGATTGATCCCAACGCTCGGTAGCTGAAGAAAAAAGAATCAAAAAAACAAAGCGTCAAGTCACATAGTTTCATGAAATTAGTTACGAGATCCGAGTGAATCAGCAAACTATACATTGAGGTAACACAGATCTGATCAGAGACATGCATTACATAAACTATCGATCCAGAAAAAATGACTTGTTACGGGAGCGATCGAGCATAATAGATTCAAAAAACAGTAAGAGAACGGAATCTCAATCATAACCAAATCGTCAGAGATCAGAGACTTGAGCCAAAATCTAGCTAGAATATACATATGTTTCTAAAAATGGAGACGGAGGAGGAGGAGGAGATTACCGTTAGGATCTCCTTCATCGTGATGGGGGCGTTTGCTGCCGCCATGTTTTGACCTCAGATCGCAGCGAGGGAATCTCCCGGGGACAGAATCAGATCCACGGCTGGGACGAGATCGTCAATAGCCAAGAGAGAGAGAGAGAGAGAGAGAGAGAGAGAGAGAGAGAGGAGGAGGATCGATGCGAGAGGACGTGGAGAAGGTTTGAGATCGCTGCCAGATCTGAGGCAAGTGAACGAGAAAGGGTGAACAGCGATCGGATCGGAGTCACTCGTAGAATATAAATGAGAGAGAACAAAAAGGAGACAGACGTGCAAATTAACGGGTCGGATTTGATCCGAGCTTAATAAATGGGCCGGGTTTTGTCACAAAACAAACAGACAGTGATGAGAGTAGTGATAATGATGTTGACATGTACCCTATATGCTAGGTGGACTTCTCGTCTAATTAACAATTGAGTGATGATTATTATATAGTAATTGATAAGAATAGTGGTTAATGTCGCTGATGTTTATACTAGAATCTGAGTCTTATTTATTTGTATCCACGTCTTCACGTTTACTCGTGGATTCCACTAGGGCATTGTGAGCCTTGTGGTGATGGTGCTGCGCTACATACGGAAACCTTAGTGAGATCTGACAAGACAGGATGACTGTGCCAATGGAACCAAGCACAAGTTTCTGTGAACGCCATCATTGACCAAGAACTCTCAGGAACACAAGGGCAAAGCGCACAAGCAGCACAACATAGAGCCAATCATTGATTCTTTTAGGCAAAGACCTGTATCTATAATCCGCAGACGCAACAATCATCAAACCGGGCCGGAACCCGGAAGTAACCGAAACACATCCACAAGAAAAAATAAATTTATGGCTCTGTGAACCTATTTTCTTACATAATCAACAAACCAAATTTTTTTGTCAAAATAAAACAAAATTATCCTTAGGTATGTCACACTAAATGACTACTAGTGACATTAACCAACGCGTGTTGGCCTAGTGGTAAAAGAACTCTGGCTGGAGTGTTCGCTCTGGATTCGATCCGCGCTGGCCACGGAAGTTTTTACATGGGTTCCTATCGCCTTCCAAACCACTTCGCGTAACCAGGAACCCTTAAGTAGAGGCTTAAAAATCCTGTAATGGCATGGGCTTAGGCCCGGTGGGCTAGTCGATCACGCTTAGTGGTCGGATACTAGATTATCAAAAAAAAAAAAAAAAAATGGTTTCTTCTCCAAAATTCATCTCAAGTTTTTTTCTTCTCTAAAATAATGTGCATCATATATTATGGCTAGGCATAAAAACTGGATCTCTAAAAAGGCTTTTAGCTAAATGAGATCCATACCAAAAGAAGAAAAAAGAAGAAGAAGATCAAACTAAACACGTATCGTTGACAAATTGGGCCCAAATAGACCGTCACAAAATTTCCACAAGAAGAACAAATATCTCTTTTACCTCAGCACTAAGTTTTCTTCTCCTTTCAACTTGCAGATCTTTTCGCACACAGACACTTGCATACATACACATTCAGTTATGTAAAATTGCCGACCTCAGAAAGGAAAACACTTTGTGAACCAGAATATAGAGACCAGAGAGAGACACGACAAGCAAACAAGAAACACAACTTTACATCTCTCTCTCTCTCTCTCTTAATAGTCTTTCATTACATTATCTCTTCTCTTTTTTCTAACCTCTCATTTAATAAACAGAGCAGAAAAACAGAGTCTTTCATCTTCTTCTTCTGGGGAGAGAGAGAGAGAGAGCTCTAACAATGGCGAACTTGGTCTTATCCGAATGTGGCATAAGACCTCTCCCCAGAATCTACACCACACCCAGATCCACTTTCCTCTCTAACACCAACACCACCTTCAAACTCAGACCATCCCCTTCTTCTTCTTCCACTTCTCTCTCGTTTCGTCTGAATGGGCTCTCCACTAAGAACTGGGCGTTGAATGTAACCACACCTTTAACAGTCGAGTCGTCTCCTCCTCCAATCGAGGAGGAACACGAAACGCAGAGATTCGACCCAGGCGCGCCTCCTCCGTTCAACTTAGCTGATATCAGAGCAGCTATTCCCAAGCATTGTTGGGTCAAGAATCCATGGAAGTCCATGAGCTACGTTGCGAGAGACGTCGCCATTGTGTTTGCATTGGCTGCTGGAGCTGCTTACCTCAACAGTTGGCTTGTCTGGCCTCTCTATTGGCTTGCTCAAGGAACCATGTTCTGGGCTCTCTTTGTTCTTGGCCATGACTGGTATAATAACAATATTTAAAAAACCTTATCTTTTCCTTGTTTAGCCTCTGACTTGGTCAACTTTGGATGATTCTTCTCACTTTTAATTTGACTTTACAAAATTGAAACGAAGTCTTTGGCTTTTGCATCCCTTATCCCTATCTCTTGGACAGAACTGAGTTCTCACTATCATCATCATGATGTTGCTTGTAGACCAATAGCAACTAGTTACTGGTTTTGTAGACTTTCTTGATCTTCTCTTATAGTTGACACAATACTCTGTTGGTTTCAGTGGACATGGTAGCTTCTCAAATGATCCGAGGTTGAACAGTGTTGTTGGTCACCTTCTTCATTCCTCAATCCTAGTCCCTTACCATGGCTGGTTAGTTTTCCTTTTCAAACCATTTTCTTTTTAAAAAAAAAAAAATCATTCATCTTCTGTGTGTAAATAAATGAACTTTTGATTGGTCTGTAGGAGAATTAGCCACAGGACTCACCACCAGAACCATGGACATGTTGAGAACGATGAATCTTGGCATCCTGTAAGTTAAACTAACACTGGCTCTTGTTTTTCAGTCAATGTGGTGTTTGTCTTTTATTTATTTATACTGTTTCCTGTTACTGCAGATGTCTGAGAAAATATACAAGACTTTGGATAGACCCACTCGGTTCTTTAGGTTCACACTGCCTCTCGTGATGCTCGCGTACCCTTTCTACTTGGTAAGAAAAAAAAAAAGACTCATCTCTTTGTTGCTGTAATAGCTTAAGCTTACACATGATCAAGTAAATAAAAGGCTCGTGTGTTTTCTTCATCTGTGTTGTTTTCAGTGGGCTCGAAGCCCGGGGAAAAAGGGTTCTCATTACCATCCGGACAGTGATTTGTTCCTCCCTAAAGAGAAGAAGGATGTTCTTACTTCTACAGCTTGTTGGACTGCAATGGCTGCTCTGCTTGTGTGTCTCAACTTTGTGATGGGTCCAATGCAAATGCTCAAACTCTATGGAATCCCTTACTGGGTAATGCTGCCTCTTACTCTCCTCTGATTTGTTTCGTTTTTTTTGCCTTAACCTGACAATTGTTTTTTATTTCAACTACAGATAAATGTAATGTGGTTGGACTTTGTGACTTACCTGCATCATCATGGTCATGAAGATAAGCTCCCTTGGTACCGTGGGAAGGTAAAAATGCAGAGTCTCTGGCCTTTCACTCTTCTTCGGAGACAATGCAATACTTAAGTCTTTCATGTTTCTCTCAAAACAGGAATGGAGTTACTTGAGAGGAGGGCTAACAACATTGGATCGTGACTACGGAGTGATCAACAACATCCACCACGACATCGGAACTCATGTGATACATCATCTTTTCCCGCAGATCCCACATTATCATCTCGTAGAAGCGGTAAGTTACTGAATAAGACTGAGAGATTTTAAAAAAAAAAATTGAATTTCTAACTTTTTTTTTGTGTTTGGTTGCCATTTCTGTTTTGCAGACAGAAGCGGCTAAACCAGTATTAGGCAAGTATTACAGGGAGCCTGATAAGTCTGGACCTTTGCCATTACATTTACTGGGAATCTTAGCAAAAAGTATGAAAGAAGATCATTATGTGAGCGACCAAGGAGATGTTGTATACTATAAAGCAGATCCTAATCTATATGGAGAGGTCAAAGTAACAGCAGATTAAAATGAAGCAAGCAGAAAGTGATAGAGAACTTTTTCTATTTCTGACCAGCTGATTTTTTTGCTTATTAACGTCCAATCTATTGTGTTACTACTACCTCCAGAGAGTTAGTATCTCTGAATACAATCAGATGGAAACGACAAATTTGTTTTCAGTACTGAAGCTATAAATATAAGATACATTGAATCGTCTTAGATTCATCCTTCTTAAGGTTTATATATAGTTTGTATATTGTTGCATGAACAGCCAGAGACCACAGCAGAATAGAGGAACCAAATCAGCAAAAGATTAAACATAAGCTGCAGAATAAAGTTCAATGCTTAAGATATGACTACATATACAAATCTCCATGACACAATTTGACAGAACAGACTAGTTTTCTTATAAGAATAATAATACTCAAACCGTTGCTACACTCTCTTAACTTCTTGGAATCCCTTCTGGCAAATCTAAAGAGAGAGTTTTTGTATGCTTTGAAATTAAAAGGTTAAAAGAAACAAGAAAAAAAGGTTGATTAATATATCGATTAAGACATAAGAACCAGAGTCTCTGGGGGAGATATGGAGATGATGATCATAGTCACTGTCTTCCTTTCTTTGCACAGCAAGGTGGGCATTTATACTGCTTGATGCTCTCTGCTTTGGCGGGAGTGATCTTCACGCATTTCCCGTGGTACCAACGTTCACAAACATCACAGCAAATCCAGAACTCATCTTGTGTATAATTGCCTCCACAGATACCACAGAGAGTGTCTCCATGCTCGTCTTCTTCTTCATCCTCATCCTCGTAGCTCTCTTCCATCAGTCTTGGTGTTGGACTCTTTGTCTGCCCTTCTATTGATCTCTGCAACAGACCCATTTTTTTTGTTTTTTAAAGGAGAGTTTGCAAATCAAAACAGAAAATTAAGATCATATTATTTTATTGTACCTTAGTGCCGTTTCTAGATTTGCTTCCGGAATCCGAGTTTGGCTTGTTGTCTTTGATGGGTTTCCTACCAGTCACCACATCAAAGAGAGTTGGGAGATCGTTGATCAGACTGAATAGCCGCTTCCTGCAATATAAAAGATATGAGTTTTGTAGAAATATATAAACAGTACTATGATCTCATTAGTACCTAACGAAAGAGTCTTTTTGGTCAACATGCAACTTTCACATATCCTTTTTTTCAGCGAAGTTCTTGGGATTCCAATAGTTACTAAAGATAAGTTTCACATGTAACAGTGAGACGGTGAAATTTATCACATGCTTCCACAAAATACCAGTTGTAAGATGTTATAAGACAGAGCACAACTGCCCTTTAAGATAAGGGAGAGTAGTCAAGTAATGACAAAAAAGAATAATCAAGTTCCAAGTTTAAGGCAATACAATAACTAAAGATGCAAGAAAGAGATACTTCAGAGCAGTGAAGTAACAATAATCAAGACGTCGTCCATAGATATGAGTCGAGCCATAATAAACATAGCCTAAGAAAAGAAGAACCATACACAGACATCAAAGGGTAAAAAATAAACAAACTCAAAGACTACCAAAACAGTTTCAATTTTTCTTCACTATATATTTTTATCCTTCAAACAGTTTCATGTCAGGGCTAAAAGAGCACATAAACACAACAGGAAAACAGAAACGGTTTTTATGTAAGAAGAACAAAACCCATTAAAACAAAGTAAAAAAAAATGCAAGACTTGTCTTGATGAAAACTCAAACCTGAATCAAAATTTGTTTTAAAGAGAGAGAGAGAGAAAAGAGACCTCTCGTTGCGGTTAAGGCGAGCACCAAAGTAGAAAGAAACAGAGAGCAACCAACAGTCACTATGGACAGCAACAAGCGAGAGCCAATCTTTCCTCTGCATACCATCTCTAGCGAAATTGATACCAAGAGCAGGCTCAGGAAGCTCAGGAGGAACTTCCTCCGCTGGTAGATTCACTTCCCATGACTCATTCGGGTGTCCATACAAACACAAATTCTCCTTCTCTACACAAAAACCAAATATCTTACAAAAGGGATAAAAAGGCGAGACCTTTCTGCTCATTTATGCTAAAACTGACTTACCCGGATCGCATTGAGAGTAGAAATCATCAACATCTGAGCAAAAAATCCAAAAAAAAAAATCAACACTTTTTTATAAGGAAAATCCAAAAGGCATTATTAGGAAGAAAGATAGAAACTTTCGAGATGGGTTTTGTGTGTTTGAAGACCTTTAGTAAGAGCACGGAGAAGAGCGGAGCGACGAGCGGTGTAATCCTTGAAGATCTCTTCGACGGTGCGAGGGTTAGAGGAAACGGCGGCCATAAGATTTTTACAGAGTATGTATGTGTATGTACGGTTTGTATAAGGGTGTAGATCAGTAGCTAGTGGAGAAAGATCGAGGTCTGCATCAATGGTTTTCAGAGACCCGATGTGCTCGGAAGCGGAGAGAGAAAAAGGAGATATAGAGAGAGAGTGTTTGGAAGGAGATGGAGAGGAGAAGAAGAAACAGGAGAGAGAGGGGAAAAAGTTTATTTGTTTTTTATTTTATTTTTAATTTTTGGGAGTTTGGTTGCGTCAGCGAAAAGGTTTGGCTATTGAAGATACGTTGTTTTAGGTGAAGTTTATTTAATTGGGAGATCCTTTTTGGGCCGTATGTTCTATTATTTTAGGCTTAGGCCCAAATTAAACCCGTTTTTTTGTCGAAATATAATCAAGTCTATTTTTTTTGGGTTTTTAACTGTTTTTTTTTTGTAGAACCCGGAATTTTGGGTAAGATTACTAGTCCGATCTGTGCTTTAGTTTTGGTGTGGTTATCAGAAAGATGGCTGTTTGAGTTACTGAGTTTGGTCGTCCGGTAGACGATGAGGATCGCCGGCGACGGAGACGACGTGCGAGGGAAGTATGTTTGTGGTTCTCGGTTCGCTTGTCCTGAATGTGAAGTGGTTCAAAGTTGGAGAGATCTCGATGTCTCGATGGAATCTTTCTGGCGTGAAGACAAGACGGTGAAGAACGGTTTGGTATCGTCGGAGGCTTGTTTGTTTCAGAGCTCCGACGAAAGGGATGGCGAGCTGGTAAAGTTCCGGCGAGGTAGAGATGGAGGTGGTCGAGTTGAGGCGGATTGCGACGTGTGTCGCAGGATCAGAGCGGAGAGCTCCACGTGTTTAGTCTCCTCGACACGCCAGACGTTCTGTCGGTTTGTTCTTTGGGTTTGGGCCGCGGGCCTGTTTAAAATCTTTCGGTGGACTGTTGTATTTTGGGATTTAAGCCATAGATTTTTGTATTGGGCTTCGGCTGAATGTTGGGCTTGGTCAGTATTTTAATTATAAAATCATTGACGGAAAAAAAAACTGTTTTTTTGTTTTCTGGATTTTTTCCATTTTATCTATTATGTTTTAGTGGCTATGTCAATTTTATTTTGGCAATTAAGGGAGTACGTTCAGATATCCCGTTTGGGTTCGGGTCGGATATTTCGGATTTTCGGGTATTTTGGAATAAGAGTACAATATCCATTTGGGTATTTTAATACTTCGGGTCGGGTTTAGGTATTTTTAGTTCGGGTTCAGTTATTTCAGATTGGATTCGGACATTTAGATTTTGAAAATAAAAATTTATTTTTTTTAGTTTTTAAGGTTCTTGTATTTAAAAGTTTAATTTTCGATTAACTGACTTTTTATTTTTTAAATATATTGAATTATTAATAGATTTGGAGGTAATATTTCAAAAATAAATAACATTAATTTGGCTATTATTTTAGAATTTGGATGTAACTTTTGTTAATACATGAAACAAAAATTTTGATATTTATTTTAAGTGTATCAAATCATTTTTCTTCGTAACTATATGATATTATATAATTTTAAAATATGTATGACATCAATATAAATATTTTAAAAATGAGAGATAAAAACTAAAAATATAAGGGTAAGTATACATATGTTCGGTTATCTTCAGATATCCATTCGGGTTCGGGTATTATCCGTTCGGGTTCGGATATCCAATCTCTCCTAAATCAATACCCGTTCGGATATTTTGTTATTTCGGTTCGGATTTCGGTTCGGATTTTTTGGATCGGGTTCGGTACGGCTTCGGATATCGGATAAAGTGCTCACCCCCTATTGGCAACTATATGAATATTTTAGCTTTGCGAATTTTGCTAGAAATGTAGTTTTACTGTTTTTCTTTAATACAATTTTAACGAAAAAATGAAACTTTACTGTTTTTGACTAAAAATATGGTTTTCCAAAATTTTGAGAATATATATATATGATTATTTGTTTATCTAAATATTTATTTGGATAATTATATATTTATCATTTATTATAGCAACTTTCATTTCCGTCTAGTGACCATCTAGAAGAACAAAGACACGTGCTATGTAATTGGCGGAATCAAAACACATATATGTCTAAATGGATTGCCTGAAGAATATAACAAATATCAGATGAAGAAAAGAAGAATGGAGGTGTGCAACAGCGTAAGCCCCTGTGCAAAGTATATGTATGAATTATGGAGTATGTTTTTTGTCCAGCCATCATAAAAGCCAATATATACTTTTCTTCTTCTTCTTTTGTGTTAAAAAAAATCTTTTCTTCTTCTTTCTTGAACCTAAAAGGAGGGAGAACAAACAAGATATATATTTATACCATGCACGTGGTTTGATCGTATTATGTATTCAATACATAAAAAGTTAATATATTTTTTCTCTTAAGAAAAAAAAAACTACATTAGTTGCCGTGATGTTCATCCCCGGTCACCTTAAACACGAATTTGAAGAACTTCAGCAATGCAAATCTAGAGATGCAATTTGCTGTCTTTGTAAAAACGAGGTTTTTTCGGTGGAGGAAGAGTCGAACGCATTTTACTATTGTCAAGGATGTGGATCCAGTTTCCACAAGGATTGTCTCACGGTAACTTATCCAAAGTGCCATGAGCATATACACTAACCCTCATTCGTCGAGATATTACCTTCCCTTGTGATGTTTGCGGGTCGGAACCATATCCCGATGAGATGTACGTATGTTTACATTGCGATTTCTTTGTGAATAGGCGTTGTATATACCTACCGAAGGTTATAAAGATCACACGTCACTCGCACCGTCTCTCTCTAGTTCTCCGCATCTCTGACGGCAAGTTTTGTGAAATCTGTTGGGAACGGGTTGATATTGGGTACGGAGGATATTCTTGTATCGACAAGACATGCAGTTACGTTATACATCCTAACTGTATGATTCGCTCAAATGTGTGGGATGGCAAAGATGTTGAAGGAGAGCCTGAAGAAGAAGAAGAAGCGGTTGCTGGCTCTGAAGTTGATGATGTTGCGCCGTTGTTGTTGGGGGTGGAGAATATAGACGGCGAATCAGTATGGCGCCATTTTAGCCATGACCATGACCTATCGATGAGAGTAGTGGAAGATCAAGAAAGTGAGGAGTTATGTCGAGCATGTATTCTTCCCACTTATAAAACTGGTAAGTTCTTGCGTTGCAAGCAATGTGGTTTTGCTCTCCACGAAACGTGTGCGAATCTTCCTCGGAAGATGGGGCACGGGTTACATGTCCATCCCGTAACTCTACATGTCGAAACTACCGGGGATGGATTCTTCACTTGTTCTGTGTGCAACCAATACTCTTGTGGACTCATGTCGTACATATGTATCCATAAAGAATGTGGATTCAAAATGGATGTAAAATGTGCTTCCTTCGTCGAGCCATTCTACCACACTGCTCTCCCATGTGATACGTTCTATCTGGGAGTAGACTACAACAAAGGCACTTGGGAGTGTTACGGTTGCGAGCAACGTTTTTCAGGGTCCACAGCATCAGCAAGAAACACAGACCGCATCATATTTGACTTTAGATGCCTGAATTTACCAGGACTGGTGAAATACAAGTGTGACGATCATCCACTCACTTTAGACTATGATTATATAGAATGTAACAATGGATGGTGTGAGATATGCGAAGAAAGTATAGAGAAAAACCGAATTTTCTACACCTGCCACCAATGCATCACCACTCTACATGTTGACTGCATCTTAGGGAAATACCCTTATTTGAAAAGTGGCCACAGGATCAAAGTGAATGGTTTCGAAGTTGAGATTGCTTCAAACGATGGTGCTTCTCGCCCCATTTGTCAAACCTGTCACCGTATCTGCCAAGACAAACAGGTTGTCAATGGAAAAGATCAAGTATGCTTCTGTTCTATCGAGTGTATTCCTTCCCGAGCTTGTTCTTAGAGTCGTAATAAAATGTCCAAAATGATCGATGATATATATATAATAATTCTGTGGATGAAAATAAAATTATGTTTATGCTTGGACAAGACAAAACCAGTTTAATCATATGTAATAATTCTACTTGTTAAATAAAATGACTAATATCTTAAGACTCATTAAACCAGATAAGATCCTTTTGTTTACAAGTGTGGTTTAAATGTTTACAACATCTTCTAAGCATAATTAAAGATTTGTCACCTGTCTCAAACGCAAAAGATGCAAAATCTTCTTTTGTCTTTTGGTTCAATGGCATTGGATACGGAGATTGGACTATTTGTAAAGACTCTTTATGGCTAAGAGGGTTTGCGAGTAATTACTAATTAGTAAGTGATTAGGGGAATATTATAGTACTGTATTGTTGACAAGTAGTAAGTAGTAAGATACATAGATTCTTCTAGGGATAAGAAGAAGCAATGACGTACACTCGCATCAATCTAGTAAAAGAGATTTGTACGTATGCAACTCGCATAAAAGAAATAGTTTAACGTACATTCCTAATGGCCACGACTTTTTCAGGTCCACATTTCTTATACCGAACACACACTTCAGAATTTTTTTCTCCATTTTTATAGACTTTTCTTGGTTCTTTCACCCAAAAATAATCCTAACGCCTTGTTCCGTAATTAAATGATCTCATCATATCTCTCAATATTGATTTTTTTGTTTATTATATAAAAGATCGGTTCCTTTGCTCTCCACTACTAAGGAGTACGATCGATTCGAAAAAAAAGATGGGGAGATTGTTCTTGGTGGAATTGGAAGGCAAGTCCTACTGTTGCCGTCATTGCAAAACTGATATCGCCCTCTGCGATGATGTCGTCTCCAAGGTTTTCTCAAATTTTCTTTTTACTGCTGCTAAATCTTGTTCTACGATTTATAACTGTGCTCTATAATCCGATGATATAAACTGATTGTGGAGAAGATTAGAAGAATGAATCATATTATTGCTCGCATTGCATTTTGACTATGCTTCCTTTATTATTGAATCTACATGATCGATCATGGATATATTCATCTTGAGACTGTTATTCAATCGTTTGTTACTCTTTATATGGCTACTTGATCTTTGACACCATATATAAATTATTTAAACTGGTGCATAAGCTGTGTGGATTTGATTGCGGGGGTTTGATGCTAAATACAGTTTTGATTACTTCATTCCAAGTACTTATGACTCGCACATTGCAAGACTGTAAAAGATTTGTTGCGCATACAGAGGATACTTATGTATTGTTTGCCTTGTTTTTTTTGACAGTCATTTCAATCACGCCATGGGAAAGCTTACCTCTTCAGTAAGGTGTAAGTTAATCTACTTTAATTTGGGGATACATCATCTGAAAATGGCCAAAGCTCTATAGGGAATAGTTAATGCATTTTTTTACTAGTGGTGGATTTTGTGTGTGTGGTGTGGACAGAGCGAATGTGTATGCTGGGAAGAAGGAAGATAGGATGATGATGACCGGGATGCACACCGTGGTTGATATTTACTGCGTCAAATGCGGCTCTTATGTTGGATGGAGATATGTAAAATAAGAAATCATCAATTGCTTTTTTTTTTTTCTCATTTTTGGCTCTTGCCTTTTGCTGCTGCTAAATCTAATGTTTGTTTGGTTTTTTATTCAGGAGTTTGCTTTTGAGAAGACTCAAAAGTACAAGGAAGGGAAATCTGTTCTCGAAAGGTAAGTAGTCTATTTCAAAATCTCTGCTTCTTTTTGAGATGGTTAAATGTGTTGTTCATATTCTTATAAAGGTACACGGTTTGGGGTCCAGATGGGAACAATTACTGGGTGGCTCAAGAAGTTGAAGCTGAAGCTGGAGATAGTGATACTGATGATTGATGATGATGCTTCTTCTTCTTCTCAAATAACTCATTATCTGATTTGTACATTCTCTCCTCCTCTTTCATCTCTCCTATCATTCTTTTCAATGTCTCAATTGTTATGTGTTGCAACCATTTGTGGAACACTTACAATTAGAATATCTCTCATTATCTTATTTATCAAAGCTTTTAAGTTATTTTCTTTCTAAAGTTCTCTACCACATCAATAGCAGTGTACATTCGTGTTCAGAATCAAAACGTAGTGGAACTACAGAACATGAGTTGAATTCACAGACTGGTGAAAGAGAAAGAAAAAAAAGCATTGTCTTTTCCATTAATTAATCAGTGTTATAAATGTTGATATCACAAAAGTAGATGTAAAGAATCGACCAAAAAAAGAAAGCTACATCCAAGTTACTCTTAGAACAACCTATGACAAAAGCTGTAGAAGATCCATAAACAAAAACAAAAAAGAACAAAGAAGGAAACAAAATCACTTATTGCTTATGGTACTCTCCCTGATCCTTTTGGTGTTGCCTTTACATATACTTTTGCTTCTGGTCCAGAGATGCTTTTGTTCACATCAAAAGAAACTTTGCCTTTGTGTTTTAACCTGCAAGGACCTAACAAATAAAAATTGAAGAAGCTTTCTTTAACTTCATTTGCTTCGTTTCTTGGCTTCACTGTAGAGGATTACTCCAATGACCGTTAGAGAGTAACCTAACATTCCAGTCACCGAGACAGGATTCTTGAATATTAAGATGGAAACCACCACTGCTACTGCTCCTTTGGCGTTTCCTAGCACCTGTGACAAGTTCAAGATTCTTCACTTAATAACGTTTAAGAGAAGAAGTGGTAATAAAGTATAGAAGAGATGAATTGTTTTCTACCTGGAGAGTCAGAGCGCTGGTGTGTTTCGTGACTAAAAAGTTAGTCAAGTTCACAAAATAAGCGAGGGCGGAATTGAATAGCAGATACCAAACGATTCTAAAATCGTCTCTGGCGAGTGCGATTGTGATGCCAACAACGTTCTTCTCCATGATAAGGGTAGCAGGAAGAAGGAACACAACAGCTATGGGAGCCATGTAGAGGAGGAGATTCATGGAGTTTAGCTTCTCCCTTCAAAAACAAAATTCAGTATAAATATCTCAGCAGCCCTCTTAACAAATATGATGCATTCATCTCTTACCCTTCTGAAGATAGCAAAATCCCTTGAAGAACTGATTTAAGTGCTCTCGCAGCTGTGGCTGCAACGCACATTATGAATCCAAAGAGGTGGAAGCTTGGTTCACTCTGATCGAATCATGAAAAAGAAAAAAACAAATAGAGAGTCAACTCAATACACAGACACTAACACATAGTATGAAATCAAATAGATCCAAGAGTAAGCATGCTCTGCACACACATAAGAACAACTCCCCTACCAAGTAAAAAATGTTTGCACAGCATATAAAGTTTATAATTGTGAGTTATCAGAACTCAGCAGCCCTCGATCTCAGAGCAATCCAAAAGGTTTTTCTAATTTTACAACCCTGCCTAAGATTTCTATCAACATTCATCCACATAACTGAATCAACCAGATGCCATGGCATTTCCATCTCCCTAAAGCTAGTGACTTCATCAGCCATATAACAAAACATTTCACCTCATATGCTGCTACCAATCTGAATATAAAGTTCATATTGTGAAGTGACTGAGATAAAGTAAGGAACTTTTCAGAACTCAGAGCAATGCAAGTACATCTATACACAAATGTTACCCTTAGCTAAGACTCCTATTAACATCACCATCTCACATCACCATCTCCCTAAAGCTAGTAACTTGATCAGCCACGTCACAACAAACACATCTCAATCTCAACAACACTCAAATCAAAAATTCAAAACTTACCCCACTAGCAATAACAACACCAGTGACAACAGGGACAAGCGTCACATAAGTCAACCACGCCTCCTTCTTCAGCGTTATCAAATACGCAAACACGGCCGTGAAAAACGGCGTCGTGGCGCCGATCGCCTGGTTAAACGACACCGGGAGAAACCTCAAAGAGATGTTCCCGAAGACGACGGAGACGCAGAAGACGAGGCTGAGGGCGGCGATCTTGAGGAACTGGACGCGGGATCTGATCGTCTGCATAGGGACCATCTTCATCCACGCGATGGCGACGTAGCTGAGGAGGGAGCAGGCGGTCATGTGGCACATGGTCAGGAAGATCGGGTACTTGAACCCGTAGTTGCTCAGCAGGTACTTGTTCAGGAGCAGCACTCCGATGTTCGACGAGTACCACGACGCCACGATCCCGATCGTGAAAAACCGCCCGTTGGCCGCCGCCGCCGCCATCTTCATCGGGGTTTTTTGTGTGAAAAAAACCACCAGATCTGGTCGGTTATGATTGTGAGTCAATTGAAATCACGAAGAGAGTGAAATGCTACGAGAGGAATGTTGGAATCTCTAGATTTGGAGAAAGTGCGATTTGGTGGTGAAGAAGACGATGAAGAGGAAGTAGAAGGAAAGGTCAATCTGAGATTTTTTTTTTTTTTGGGGTTAAAGCTGCAACAACAACAACGCGTTATGTATTTTTTTGATTAGTGCGTTATGTATTGTATAATATAAGTTTTTTTTTTCTTTTTGAAACTTAGTTGCAGATATAAATTTAAATTTAATTCGTTGATAAATGCATATGTAAATTTTTAACTGGTTTTATTATTATGGACTCTGTGTTAATTGATTTAAATTGAATAATAATCAAAGTGGTAAATGAAGCGTTAATTTTTGAACTATTATGGACTTCTCTTACCTTCTTTCCCTTTCATGGTAAGTATAAACGTTAATGTTTTCTGTTCGGTTTGGTGTAATTATGAACAGAAAAAGTTGGGTCTTTAAGGACTGAGAAAAGTTGATTTTCAAGAATATAGTTTCGAACTTTCGAACCCATAAAAGTTGTAAGGAATGATCACCGTATTCATTAGCAAATATTCACCATGTTTTTTATAAAAAAAAATCTTATTCACAAAAAAAGTTGTACATCATTGACACGTTACCAAAAATATTTCTTAAGTTAATACTTCAAAACAAAGTTAAAACTGGAATATGGTTTACAAATTTGCATTGAAAACATAAAATGATAATTTCTGTGAAATAGAATTAAAATCCTAAAATGCATTTTTTGTGAAACAAATGAATAATTAAGTGATTTTTAAAATAGTTATGGATAGTACCAACCAAAATAAGAAGAATAGGTAGTTAGAGAAAAGTTGTTGAAATGTCAATTGTTCGATTCTTTGTAATTGTCACATTTGTTACAAAGATTCAAATATTTCTGTTTGTAGTAAAATAAAAGGTGGATTTATATGCTAGTTTTATAAGACTTTCTGGTCATTAGATAATTTTGTTTGTGTTTAAAAAAAAAGATAATTTTGTTTATTATATAATTATTGTTTCACCAATCACGGGATTTGGCATCGTGAAATGGATTATCAGTTCATGACCATGCACGAGCCACGATCTTGTCTATTTGACTTAACGCAAACGTGCTGAATAATGAAAACACTACCAGCCGAACCGGGCTTCGTAGCCTGGTGGTAATGGAACCTCGGCTGAGGTGTCCGCCACCCAGCTTCGAAACCCGGGCACAGCGATTTAACATCCTTACTACTGGGGCGCTAGACACCTTCGGGGGATATTTGGGAAAGTGGCTGCCCAGACACCAGAGATATCAAAAAAAAAAAAAAAAAAAAAAAACACTACCAGCCGACAAATAAAGTCATCCCTTAAGATAAGTCACTAGAGCTCCTTTAGACATGTCTTGTTCATGGACCGGTTGTTAAATAGTTAGGACTACCTAGGACCTACATCCTTGAATCCAAATCTCAGGCTCTAGCTGTCCATTTCTTGAAACTTAAGCTTATGAACCATACGTATTCAGAGTCATAGACACATTTGGAAGTCGAGGATCGATGTTTAAAGTCACTAAAACGAAGCTAAGACGTTGGAAAACAATGTTCAGTTTAGTGCTGTCGTGCTCCCACTACATCAAAACAAAGAGAGACGCATTCACAATCAATTTCCCACAAAAACTAGCAGAAACGTAAGAAGTAGTAGATACGTTCATGTTTATCACATAGTAGATTAGAAACATTAGACTTTAACTCAATAGTCTGATGTTAAGATTAATGCAATCAAACCAAAAGAATATAGATACACAAAACTCAAACACAGAACTCAGTTAAACTCCTTTGAGCTTTTATTAACCCATAAAACATTTGTTTTTTCTTTAAAAACCGGCAAAATCCAAGAAGGTTCATCTTAAGAATGAACCCAAGTTAAATGACAGGTATAACCTGCCAGAAGAATCACAAACGTAACGAAGAGAGAACCCTTCATTATATACTGACTGAAAAGGGAGATAATGGGACAAAACCAGCCAAAAGGAGAGCAGAATCGTTTTTTTCCAAAGCCGAAGTCACATTCATAGTTCTCTCTCAAGGTAAGGGTCTCGAGGAGAAGTCGGATTGAGATACTCAGAAACATCTGAGACATAAGATTTCAGCTTCGAGGTGGTTCGTGTGATCCACCCAGCGTTTGCCTGCTCCATCGCCTCCTCCACTCTCCTCCTCTCTTCCTCTTCCAACATAGTGATCCTTCTCTTACCCATATACATCTTCACAGCCTCCACACCTTCCTTCACCACTTCCGATGGTGGGACCACGAGCGGATTCTGGTCTACGTTCAGTTCCACCAGGCTCTCGAGAGTGCCGAAAGTGTCTGGGAGGGAGTGGATTTGGTTGTTACTCAAGTCCAGTTTCTGGAGGCTTATGAGGTCGCCGAATGAGGAAGGGAGATCCTTGAGGTCGCTGAAGTTACTGCTTAGGTTTAAGTACTCTAGGTTTGTGAGCAAGACGAAAGAGTCAGGTAGGCCGTGCAGTTCGTTGAAGTGGGCGTCGAGGTAACTTAGGGATCTCATTTCGCCTATACTGCTTGGTAAGGATCGGATCTTGTTGTATTGGATCATGAGCTTTTCTAGATTCACTAGCTCTAATCCGATGTTGGTTGGTAAGTAGGTGAGACGGTTGAAGCTCGCGTCCAACACAACCAACGACCTGAGAGTTTGATTTTAGAAAGTGGTTAAAACTGATTACAAAAAAAAAACTTGATTAAGAATGTATTATGTTATGTACCCGCAACGGCAGATGGAATCAGGCAAGGCGGTGAGCTTGTTAGTCGAGACATTCAGAATCTTCAAGTTTGAAAGTAGACCGATAGAATCTGGTAATGTCTCCAGAAGATTACCGGAGACATCTAATTCAACAAGACCATGCAAGCCTGCTATCGAATCAGGAATAGCCTGTTGGACATAAACCTCTGTCAGGTAAGACAAGTGAAACAGAAACTCAAAAACTAAGCTTTTGCAGAATTTAGTTTGATTCACAAACAAATCAAGAAAACTAATACAGCTGGAGCAACAGGCTCTAACTCAGAACAATCAAAGAAACCAATAGCGTGAACAGCAGCAGCATTCGCTTGCAGAATAGCCATACCGGAACCTATTCCTTTATATAACTAACTTATCGAGCACAGATTTTACTAACATCAAAGATGTCAGAACCAAAAACAAGCAGATATGTAGAATCTCTTAAAACTACAAATCCTCAACGGCCACAATCTCAAACGCAAAACCAAAACAAACACACATATGCCAGAATCTCTTAAATTTCACATCACTGATACAATTTGTCACTGAATGACATCAGAAAAGGCATTGTTCATCGTCACCAATAGAATAAGACCAGAACCAAATGCACCTAGTAATCTTGTGATCACACTCCTTATCATCATTTACTAAATGGTTTGCTCATCAGCGACTATCATTTACTAAATGGTTTGCTCATTACTAAATGGTTTAAACATCTAGAGAAGCCATGATCAGAATTCAATTCACCAATTCAACAATGTAGCGAACTGTAATATTGATTCTTGAATCTCATAAGGAGCAAGAAACTAACCTGGAGCAGATTGTTGGAGAGATTAAGAACAAGTAACCCTTGAATCCTCCCAAACGCCTCAGGGAGCAAACTCAACTTCCTCCCAGACAAATCAACTCTCTCCACCGGATTACCCATCGCCTCCTGCAGTATCCCCACAACCTCCTCATTAACCTCCTCCTCCGCAACAACCCCACTACCCTCACCTTCCTCCGCCTTCTTCTTCTTCTCCGCGAACTCATAAATCCTCACCAGCCTCTCCTCCGCCTCACTCAACATCTTCTCGTAAGATCCGTGAACCTCGTCCAGCTTCAGAATCGACTGGCACCACGTCTTCTCCTGATCCATCTCCCGCCTCCTCTCCTCGTCCTTCCCCGCCGCCTCGTCCAGCGTGACCTCCTCGAAGGACTCCGACAGCATCCCCTCGATCTCGGAGAGCCTGGCTCGCGCCTTGTCGACGGCCTCGTGCTCGGGCCTCGGCCCTAGGGTTCGGAGGACGGATCGGGTCTCGGCGACGTCGGTGATGGCTTTGGTCATGGAGTCGAGGACTCCCGGCTCGGCTAGGTGAGGCATCTGCGTGACGATCTCGATCGACGGTGGTGGTGGTTGCTCGACATCGAAGGCGGGAGGGGAGGAAGAGGATTTGGTGGGGGTGAAAGAAGGGAGACGAGCTAAGACGTAGGAGAGGACGGGGAATTTCTTGGGGTTTGGATCCGCCGCCATTGTTGTGTGAAGAGTGTTCCTCCGAGAAGATTTTGAATCTGAATCGGCGATGATGATGATGATGGAGTGGTGAGATTCTTCTCTTCACGTTCTCTTGTGTTGGTCTCTCTTTGCTCTCTGTTGCCTAGTTGCCACGTGTTCACTGATGTTGACGGATACTAATAGCTAAAATGAATTTATGGGCCTTTCATGGGCTATAGAATCGTCGATGCTTGGAATTTTTTCTAAATGAAGTTGGGCCAATCGTAGATTCGTAGGTATGATCTCTGTTTTTTTTTCAACTAAAGTATGATCACTGATTCCCTGTTTAATCTAGAAGACAATTCAGGACCTATTGAGTTACTGAAAAAATAGGAAATTAAACGGAATATATATAACTATAAAAATTACCAATAATTTATGATTTATCTGGTTTTAAAACTAGCTGAGTCAAAAGTTAGAAAATGATTTTCTAGAGAACTACTCTTTCTGTTTCCGAAAATAAAATAATTTATATTTTATTTTTGTTTCACAAAGATAAATTTTTAATATTTTAATGTACTTTGTATATTTTTGAGAAACATTAGTTGTGATTATTTAAATTGGTTAAATTTTATTGGTGGATAATTATTAGAAAATATATTAAAAATAAATAGTAAATTAAATTGTAAACATTTATTGTATTTTTAATAAATGTGAAAAATCTAGAAATTCTTATTTTCTAGAATGCAGGGAGTATTTGGTAACAATGTAGAGGAAAAAATACATCTACATTAAAAAATAATTCCATATTCAATCAATTTCTAGAGAAACTGTTCTAATACACGACATTTATCTTTTTAGTGAATATTTTTAAAACTATAAAAAAATTGTGTAGAAATTATGTAGAGACTCTAAGAGCATCAACATTGGTGGTCCCTTAAAACATCCCTTAAACGGGAGGGACCATCGAAACACAAGGATCGAAGGGAAAAATAGAGAAAGTCCCTTATATAAGGGATGTATCTTATACTATTCCCGAACAAAAAAAACTTAAGAGACTTCCCTAATTAAGGGATTTGTGCAAGTCCCACCAATGCTCATGCTCTAACGAACATTAGCGGATTAGGTAGTGTATGAGGGTCAGCTGTCCCCACAAAAATTTAGAAATAAATTTATGTCTAAATGAAAATACAAAACTTTAGCAGTATAATCTGCTCAACCATTCGATTTGCCCCCACTCATCCATGGTTCAATTCCCCATCTGTCTGTTTTTTCTCTTCTTTTTTTTTGAAAAATCTCTTTTTTCTCTTTTTGTGTTATTTCTTTTGTCACTAGTCCTCATTTTTATCTGTTTTATTTTCTGTCACTTTTTCCTTAATATTATAAATAAATATTTTAATTGTACCATTTTATTAGTTTATTTTTATTCTAAATATTCTTTCACAAAACATATTAATGTAATATTTTAATATTAACTTTCTTTTTTTTTGTACCCATTCAAAAAAAATTCTAGATCAGCTACTACTGCTGCCGATAATGATGGCCTTAAAGTTTTATTTACCCAAAATACCAATCTACCGAGCATGACTTCGTGTTTATCTCACGAGTCACAACAAAGTTAATATCACGATTAGTTTCCTAGACTATACTTGAGAAGTGATTTTACCACATGTCCTCTCTACAATTAGTTTCACAAAAAAAAATTTGACATGGCTACTAAAATTGATGACTTGGCTTCCAAAAAATATGACATGGATTATTTCATTTAATTTTGATTTATATTTTTGGTAAACTTTTTAGAATAAGGTAATAACTCATACCTTACATTTAATATTGATATTTATTTTTAGTAAACTTCTTTAAATATGATAATATCACATACATCATCTATAAAATAAATATATTAATATATAACATTAAAATTTCGAAATTATATTTTATTTTATTTTCTATAATTATACAATTTGTATTAATAAATCATTAAAAAAAATTCTACAATTTTTTTAAAAAATTGATTTCTAATCGTAAAATCATTAGATTCTTATATATCTACATATTCTATAAATATTGTTAGTTCAAATTTTTAATAATTATACAATATATTTTTAAATAAAAAAAACATTTTATCTTAATTTAATATTTAAATAAATAAAATCTATATTTAAATATCGGTAAAAATAATAAAATCTATAATATTTAATAAACCTTCTACAATCAGTTTCACAAAAAAATATGACATGGCTACTAAAATTGATGACATGGTTTCCGAAAAATATGACATGGATTATTTCATTTAATCTTGATTTGTTTTTTTTTGGTAAACTTTTTAAAATATGGTAATAACTCATACCTTACATTTAATATTTATATTTATTTCTGGTAAACTTCTTTAAATATGGTAATATCACATACATCATCTATAAAATAAATATATTCATATATAACATTAAAATTTCGAAATTATATTATATTTTATTTTCTATAATTATACAATTTGTATTACTAAATCTTTAAAAATTGCTACCATTTTTAAAAAATTTGATTTCTAATCGTAAAATCATTAGATTCTTATATATCTACAGATTCTATAAATATTGTTAGTTTAAATTTTTGATAATTATACAATATATTTTTAGATAAAAAAATCATTCCATCTTAATTTAATATTTAAGTAAATAAAATCTATATTTAAATATTGGTAAAAATAATAAAATCTATAATATTTAATAAATCTTATTTTAAATATAAATTAAATTTTGAAAACAATTTTACTGCACATGGTGCATGAAAACACCTAGTTAGCTGTATAAATCAATTAGAAATAGCTAGCGCAAAACTCAAAACTCGGATCAATTCGGCTTTACATCAAAACTCAAAGATCAGTACCGTCCTTGAGCAATGGAGACAACAAGGTAACGAGCTAAACCCTTCGATGGTTAGAGGAATCTTCGAGAAGCTCCGCGACTCCAAGCAATATTCACAAGCCCTAGAGGTATCAACGTGGATGGCTGAAAGAAAGATATGCAGTCTCGTACCTGAAGACTACACATCACGTTTTCATCTCTTCGAGAAAGTGTTAGGGTTTAAAGAAGCAGGGAAGTTATTGGAGAAGGTCCCTGAGATTCTTAGAAACGAGTCTATGTCTGAGAAGAAAGATCTTGATATAGCAGAAGGTGTTTTCAAGAAGATGAGAGAGTTAGATTTGCTCTTGAAACCCTCACCGTATAGTTCCATGATGTCCCTATACATCTTTGTCGGGAACCGAGGTAAGGTAGATGAGATACTGAGAGAGATGAAGGAGAACAACGTTGAGGTTGATAACCTCGGTGTGGCAAAGGCTTATCTAAGAGTTGGTTCTAAGAGAGAAGCTAGAGAGATGCTTGTTAGTGCAGAGGAACTGGATGATCCGGCATCGTATAAGGAGCTAATGAGGCTATACGGTGAAGCAGGAAAGAGTGAAGATGTTTACCGTATATGGAATCTATACAAGAAGACAGGAAAGCAAGACAATGATGGGTTCTTAGCTTTGATTGGATCTCTATTGAATCTTGATGATACCAAAGGAGCAGAAGAGATGTACTACAATGAGTACGAGTGTTCCGGTCTTGAGTTTGATGTCCGGATCCCAACTATGTTGGTGTCTGGTTTCCGAAAAAAGGGTATGATCCAACAAGCAGATATACTAATGAACAAGACTGTAAGGAACATAAGACTTGATGATGATAAACCATTCACTCCAATATTGCAGCAAGAGTGGGGCAATGAAGAGTATGTTAGTGTGGTTAAGCCTTTGTTGAAGCTTGGTGATGTAAAAGGATCACAAGAGACGTATGGAGAGTGGAAACAAGCATCAGGAGGAGGAAGAGGAGGAGGAGGAGGAGGAGGAGGAGGAGAGAAAGGTGGTGAAATGAAGATGTTGATCGGTGAGAAGATTAAGATGTTTATGCAAATTCTTGGGGGTGTGGTGATGATTATCTTTTTAGTGATTGGTCTGTTCATGGTATCGTATGTTGCAGCTACCGACCCCCTCCTTGCGGTTATTGCGCTTACTGCGGCCGTGCTATGCTCTTGTGCCTGCCCCTTTTGTTTATTATTCCTCTTGTTCCCACCGTCCCGACGTACCGATTCACAGTAAAAGTTCTATAAATTAGTAGTGCTGTGAACACAATATCTTATATTAATTTATAAATCTTTCTCTTTTGTTTTAGATTTTTTTTCATTTTTTCATTTAGATATCGCAAAGAACGATCCACTATCAACAATTTTATTTTCTTTGTTATTTTTACTTTTAATTATTTTAATTGGTAAAATTCTAGGGAGAATTAGTAATAAAGTTATATTAAGTTGTTTAGAAAGTTTTTATGAGTAAATGGGTTGCCGGACTATGTTAATGTATGTGCTCTTTTGATGACAAAAACTCCCCCCCCCCCCCCCCCAACTTTACGTGTTAGTTAGGTGTATAAATATGTAGATCAAACTGAAAGAAGCTATCCCAAAACCCTAAGATTGAACTAGAGGAGCATGATTAGTCTTCAGCAACACGCAAAGCGTATTCTCGCTCACAGCAGCAAGGCTCGTCTTTACTGCTCCAACTCAAACGAAACCCTATAAGGTTTGTTATTGAAACCTTCACCGTACAGCTACATGATGTCTCTCTACAGCTCTGTTTGGAAAAGAGACAAGGTCGACGAGATTCTACGGGAGATGAAGGAGAACAACGTAAAGCTCGACAACGCTTTGCTTCTTGACAACGGAGAACAACACAGGCTTACGAGAGAGCAGGATTTACACTAAAGGCGATAGAGATAACAACTAGTAAAGAAGAAGTGTACCGTCTAAGGAACGAGATAGGAAAGATGGGTAATGAAGAGTATCTAGGTGTGATTCGGTCTTTGTTGAAGCTTGGTGATGTATAAGGAGCACAAAAGATGTATGGAGAGTGGGAACAAGTAAAAGGAGGAGAAGAGTTCGACGCTAGGATGCCTCTTTTGCTAATCTCACGTTATTGCAAGGACACAGATGGTGAAGTGAAGGTGAGGAAAGTGTTGAATTCGAGTAGAAAGAAGATGAACGAGAAGGAGATTGTGATGTTCATGAAAGATATGGGGTTGGTTCTTCTCTGGCCACCGATTGTTTTTTCCATGATATGGTTGTTTTCAGCCTGCTTCCCTTTCTCTTTGTTTGTTCTGTCCGTTTTTTTGTGTGCTTTGTGGACTGAGTTATAGTTGATCTACATTTTAGAGAGTGATGATGGGTTTATTGCTTACCCATGGGATGTCTCCTATTTATTAAGACTTAAATTATTTGTTTTTAAATCATTGGTTATTTTACGAAGAATTACGTCGTGACTGTATCACCTTGGACCGTACTATGGTTGATACATGCTGCAGATCTCTTTTTAAAAAACATTTGTTAATACTAGAAACTCAAGTCTCTTGGTGTATAAGAATTAATAAATACTTAATCAAACCATTGAATTAAAGAAGTTTCCACAAACTTTTAAGTATTTTTTTTTTATTTAAATGATCATGAGTACTTTTTATTTTATTTTTGTCATCAACTTTGTAATTTGTGTTTTAATCAGTTACCAATCAGTGTAATCTTTTGATTCCCTTCTCTTATCAGAGCAAAGTAAATATCAGGTTTCAATTCCCTTTAAAAAAGAAGAAACAATGTCGAGCAACAGATTAAATATGCAGGCTCTTATTCAAATGAAAGAATTGTCATCTATGTAGTTTCAAAATGAAGATGATGTTCCCATCGTGTGAACTATGGGATGTGATCAAATCTGGTTTTGAAGATAAGAATCTAGAAGAACCTGATCAACCTCTATGAAAGAAACGAAAGAAAGATTCAATACACTGTTTTCATCCAATTGGCAATGGATTAAGATATTTTCTCAAAAATATCTGCAGCAAACACAATTCATAAGTGTGGGATCAGAGATTCTGAAAAAGAATATATGAGAGCATAAAAAGTGATCATGGTGAAGTCACACACTTTACAGCAAAATTTTGAAACTTTGTCTACGAAGGAAAATAAAATATCTTCTATAAATCAGATGAAGTCTTTTGTTTATTAATTTCATATTCATTAACAAAATAAATAAATAAAACATTTTCAGCACTCTAATCCACAACTTTGAAAAAAGGATAAACATAATAACCCGCCGATTATGCTATATTGATTTACAGATAATAATATATAATAAAATATTTTAATTATAAGTAGTTTTTGATCAAAAAAAAATTATAAGTAGTTTAACTTAGGTTCATTAATACTAATACACCAGAAAATGTTTATCAAGGGTTTTATTTACCCAACCAACACCAATCTAGTACGTGTTTATCAAGGCTAAGTTAATAATTATCACGTTTAGTTAGCTGCTATATATATAAATAAATCAAAATGAAAAAGCCTAACACAAAACCCTAATCTCTCTCTCATACATAGACGTTGAGCATGATTAGTCTACAGCAACACGCAAGGCGTATTCTCCCTCACAGCAGCAAGGCTCGTCGTCTCTTCTGCTCCAACACAAACCGAACCATATGGGCGTCGAATCAAACTTTGCAGAGCCGGATCGAGTCGGCTTTAAATGAGAAGGCAAAGATCAGTACGGTGCTTGAGCAATGGAGACAACAAGGGAACACGTTGAATCCTTCTCTGGTGAGAGGAATCTTCGAAAAGCTCCGCGACTCCAAGCGGTATCCACAAGCCCTAGAGGTATCACAGTGGATGGCTGAAAGAAAGATATGCATTCTCGTACCGGAGGATTACACCGCACGTTTCGATCTGGTCGAGAGTGTGTTAGGTTTAGAAGAAGCGGAGAAGTTCTTGGAGAGGGTCCCTGAGAATCTGAGAGGTGAGCCTATGTACACTGCTCTACTAAAGAGCTACGCAAAGTCTGGTGAGAAGACTATCGATAGAGCAGAAGCTGCTTTCGAGAAGATGAGAGAGCTAGGTCTGCTCTTGAAACCTTCACCGTACTGCTCCATGACCTCTCTCTACGGCTCAGTTGGAAACCGAGTTAAGATCGATGAGATTCTGAGAGAGATGAAGGACAACGATGTTAAGCTTGATAGCCACACCGTGAGCAACGTTTTGCGAGCGTACGCTGCTGAATCTGACGTGGCGTCCATGGAAAAGTTTCTCGTTGGTTGGGAAGAGGCCGAGGCCGAAACGCTTCAGTTGCACACAGTTCTTGACATGGCAAAGGCTTATCTGAGAGTTGGTTCTAAGAGAGAAGCGAGAGAGATGCTTCTTAGAGCAGAGGCGCTAAACGAACCCGCATCCTATGTGGAGCTCATGAGGCTATACGGTGAAGCTGGAAAGTGTAGTGAAGATGTTTACCGTATATGGAACCTATACAAGAAGACAGGAAAGCAGCAGAAGAGTGAAGGGTTCCTAGCTTTGATTACATCTCTCTGTCTTCTTGATGATACCAAAGGAGCAGCAGAGATGTACTACAAAGAGTACGAGTCTTCCGGTCTTGAGTTTGATGTCCGGATCCCAACTACGTTGGTGTCTAGTTTCCGCAAAAAGGGTATGGTGAGAGAGGCAGATAACTTGACGAACAAGACTTTAAGGAACAAAGAACTTGCTGATAAAGCAATCACTCCGTTGCTGGAAGAGTGGGGGAAGCCTTGGGAGTTGAGAGACCTCATCAAGAACCTTAAAGATTCAAATCAGTTCTGTAAAGCACTTGAGGCATCTTCGTGGCTTTGTGTTCAAAAGACGATTAATCTTTTTCCGGAAGATTATGCTGATAGGCTTGACCTAACCGAGAAAGTCTTTGGTCTTAAAGAAGCTGATGAGTTTTTCGAAAAAAGCATCCCTGAGAAGATGAAGGGCTTCTCTGTCTACTCCACACTCTTGAACTCATACACGAGATCTTACCAGAATTTTGATAAAGCTGAGGCTATCTTTGAGAAGATGGGAGAGCTAGGTTTCCTCACCAAACTCTCACCGTTTAAGTCCATGATATCTCTCTACAGCGTGCTATGGAAACGAGTTGAGATTGACAATCTTCTAAGGAAGATGGAGGAGAAGAACATAGAGCCGGATAGTGCCACGATGAACTGCGTTTTGAGAGCAAACGCTTATGCATCAGCCGTTGACTTGATGGACGAGCATAAGAGCCAATGGGTTGATGGTGGAGAGCTCAAGCTTGAAGTGGAAACGGTGGAAGCAATGGCAGCGGCTTACGAGAAAGCAGGATCAATACTAAAGGCGATAGAGATGACAACGAGTACACAAGAAGTGTACCGTCTAAGGGACACGATTGAAAAGATGGGTAATGAAGAGTATGTGAGCGTGATTAGGTCTTTGTTGAAGCTTGGTGATGTAAAAGGAGCAGAAGAGATGTATGGAGAGTGGGCACAATCAAAAGGAGGAGCAGAGTTCGATGCTAGGATACCTGGTTTGCTAATCGCACGTTATTGCGAGGTCGAAGGTGATGAAACGAAGGCGAGGCAAATGCTGAATTCGAGTAGACAGAAGGTGGATGAGGCGGAGTTTGAGCTGTTCATGAAAGATATGGGGTTGACTCTTCTCTTTATACCGGCGGTTATGTTGTGTACAACTTTCCCCACTTTGATTTTTATGTTAGGTTTTCTTGCACTTTTGCCCTAGCTAATTTATTTTAGTTGTCTAGGAGGTTCTTATCAGTTTTTATTTAAGAATTATTATGCTGAGTATGTTAGACATTTGGAGATGATGTATGTGTTCCAGACATCAAGAATAAAGATTAACTAAAATTCTACGTAACATAAAACAAATTGATCCCCAAATGTATAATTTTATGCCTATGCTATGAAGACATTTTGATGGTTAATTTTGGTTGAAGTGATTACTTGCAGTTTGATGTAGTACTCCATAGTACATAACTTGTATTATAAGTGTGCTTGGGAAAAGTTACAGCTTATGATTTCTCCGAGAAAACATCTATCTATTATATTAAAACAGAAATCACAACTTTGATTCATATGTGATATTTTTAAAAATGGACTCTTAACTAGAAATAACTTACCATTCATTAATTACTAAACATATGGTTTAATAATATATTATTTCTAATATATTAATCTTAAAAATCAGGATTGGTTAACATACACATATTGATATCTTTTCATTTAAAATTTAAATATATATTTCAAATTTCGAAAAATATATTAAGAAGATCTTAGCAAGATTTTCATTTTCAAAAAAAAAAAAAAAAAAAGATTTTCATTTTCAAAATTATATATAAATTATTTTAACTAATTCTGTAATTAGTTTTGAAATATTATTATTCATTAATATATTATGTTGTCTTTTACAAAATGAAAAATAAAATATTATATATTATTTTAATCTATTATATAATCACAATTAATCATGTTAATTTTATCATTAGCAGGCTATATATTACATGTATAAATTAACATATCTTTCACTTTTGTAAATATAATAATATATTGGATAAAATAAATAAACATAGAAAATATTGCTAAAATAAAATCCAGTTTTGAAAGGCGGGTAAAAATTTAACATAAATTAAATAAAAAATAATTGTCAAATATGTTTTTATGCACATATTAATATGTTTAATAATAAAATACAAATACAATAAAATAAATATATAATAAGAAGCAAAAAAATACGTATGATAGTTTAAACAATTGATTATTTATAACATGTAAATATACACTATTGTATTTGAAATAGTTTTATAAATATTTAAATATATAATTAAAATTAAAAATGTATAATACTACTGATCTAAATAAATATATATGCATACAAAACTGAAAATAAAACCCGCACGGTTGTGCGGGTCAAAATCTAGTAAAAGGTTAATTATTAATATAGTGTAATATTTAATATATGTTCAATATAAAATTTCTGAAACGTAAAAACACACCATTATTATTTTTGCATAGTTTTACTATATTACCCACTGCATTATTATTTTTCACGTCAACTTTTTTCTTATTATTTTACTATATTATATACTATTAAGTTGTATTTTTTCTCAATATTATAGAAGTAGACGTTTAAATATGGAAACTTTCACTTTAGAATTATTAAATTATTGGTACATGTTAAGTTGTTTATGGTAAGCTATAATATTTCCACGGCACAGAAGTAAACTTTTAAAATGGAAAAAAAAATTAAAACCCTATTAAATTGAAGAGTTATCAAAACCTAGCTAGCTAGAGTAGTCTTCTCTGTATCATCATCGACCACTGAACATGATGTCGCATAATCTCCAGCACCACGCTCGGAGTATCCTCACTCACAGTAGCAGGACTCTATTATTCTGCTCCTACTCAAACGGAACCCTACCGTCTTCTCCAAGGCACAACACTACTACTCTGCAGAGTCGTATCGAAGCCGCTTCAGAACACAAAACAGCAATCACTAGGGTTCTTGAACAATGGAGACGTCAACAAAAAGGTAAACAAATAAACCCTTCGATGGTAAGAGTACTCGTAGAGGAGCTTAGAGATTCGCAACGCTTTCGTCAAGCCCTAGAGGTATCAGACTGGATGATTGAGCATAAGCTATGTAACCTCATCCCTGAAGACTTCACAGCTAGATTTTGTCTTATAGAGAACGTGTTGGGGTTGAGAGAAGCTGAGAAGTTCTTTGAGAGCGTCCCGGAGAGCCAGAGATGTGAGGCAATCTACACCGCTTTGTTGAACTGTTACACTGTGAAGAAAGATCTTGTTAAAGCTGAAGGTACTTTCAAGAAGATGAGGGAGATTGGTTTGCTCTTGAAACCTTTGCCTTACAACTCGATGATGTCTCTCTACTTATCTGTCCGGAAGAGAGACAAGGTCGATGAGATCATGCAAGAGATGAAGGAGAACAACGTTGCGTTCGATAGTCTCACCGTGAACACAGCTCTGCGTGTGTATGCTTCTGTGTCTGACTTGTTGGATATGGAGAAGCTTCTTTCTGTTTGGGAAGACACTGTAAAGCTGCACTGTCTCACGTCACTTGACATGGCAAAGACTTATCTAAGAAATGGTAACAAGGAGAAGGCGAGAGAGATGCTTCTTAGAACAGAGGAGGACCAGATAGATCCTGAGTCCTATCCTGAACTCTTGACGCTATATGGTGAAGCTGGAGAGAGAGAAGACGTTTACCGTATATGGGACTTGTACAAGATGACAGAAGAGCAGGAAAATGATGGGTTTAGAGCTTTGTTTGGATCTCTCTTGAAGCTTGATGATCTCAATGGAGCAGAAGAGATTTACTACAATGAGTGGGATGACTCTGGTCTTGAGTTTGATGTCCGAATCCCAACCATGTTGGCTTCTGGTTACCGCAAAAACGGACAGGTTAAGAAGGCAGATAAGCTCATGATCAAGACTATAAGGAATGAAAAAATGGTTAGACCTATTGGTCCATTGCTGGAGGAATGGGGTAAGAAAGGGAACCTAGTGGAGCCTTCCTACATGAGAGGTCTCATCAAGGATCTTTGTGACTCAAAACAATACTCTAAAGCACTTGAGGCATCAACATGGGTGAGTGAGAGAAAGTTGTTTGATCTTTTCCCTGAGGACTATGCAGCTAGGCTTCATCTCATTGACAATGTATTGGGCTTAGAACAAGCAGAGAAGTTTTTCAAAAGTAGCATCCCTGAGAACATGAAGAACTACTCAGTCTACTCAGCACTTCTAACCTCGTACACAAGATCATCCAAAACTGTGGAGAAAGCAGAAGCCACGTTCGAGAAGATGAGTGAGCTAGGGTTCCTCTTAAACTCCACACCATTCAACTCAATGATATCTCTCTACAGTGAGATAAGAAAAAGAAGCAAGGTCATGAAGCTTCTAGAGAAGATGAAGGAGAAGAACATAGAGCCGGATAATGTCACAATGAACAACGTTTTGAGAGTAAACGCATATGTATCAGCCATGGAGTGCATGGAGAAGTATACGAGAGAATGGGAAGAAGAACTCAAACTTGAAGTGAGGACGTTGGACGCAATGGCGAAGGCTTACGAAACAGAAGGGTCAACGTTAAAGGCTATAGAGATAACATCGAGTAAAAAAGAAGTGTACCGTTTATGGAATGAGTACAAGAAAGATAACGTGGGTAAGATGAGTAACGAAGGGTATCGAAGTGTGATTAGGTCTTTGTTGAAGCTTGGTGATGTACAAGGAGCACAAGATATATTCAACGAGTGGGAGCCAGAGAGATACGAGTTTGATTCTAGGATTCCGAGTTTGCTGATCTCTCGTTATTGCGAGGAGGAGAAGTATAATGAGGTTAAGACAAGGGATGTAATGAAGTTGAGTAGGAAGAAGAGGAGAGGATTACAGTTTGAGTTGTTTAAGGATGTGTGTGTTCTGTTTACGGCTACTTCGTTTGGGGTTGGATTTGTTCCATGCATGGTATGGCTTTGTGGAGGAGAGACCATTACTATTTGGGGCTCTCTAGGGGTAGTAGTTACTGGTATTGTTTTAGCAGTTACAAATTCTTTTTGAAGTCTTTTTTTTGTCTCGGAAAATTTTGGTTTGGATTGAATGTTTCTGGGTCCGGTTGGACTTTTAGGTCTAAATATTAAATTTTATACTAAATTTTTTAGTTTGACCAAAAAAAAAAAACTAAATTTTTTAGTTTTTGACAATCGGTACAAAGAGAAATAGTAGTGGAAAGAAAGATAAATCTAAACAACACTGGAATATAAAGAAAAATGCAACTACAAAGAAGAGCAATAGTCACGCCAACTGCCAAAAATAAGTCTATATGGACTATGCATCCATCGGCCATTGGTTTGTACACAAAAAGAATGAGTATGTATGTCATGTATCATTGGTTGTGTTGGTAGAT